>CM047813.1:9378970-9978970 GCA_026214975.1 Gentiana macrophylla
AAATAAAAAATTCCATAGTTAATTTGTTTATTTTATTTTATTTTTATTTTTTTTAGGAAAACAATCCATAGTTAGACAAAGGAAACTACCGTGTAATCTCTATCGGGATATGTGAAAGAAATAATAATAATAATAATAATAATAAAATGATCGTTTCCTAAAAAAAATGTTCACCATGAAAAATATAATAGTAATAATAATGCAAAGGAAAGGATAAAGATCAACATTAGGAAAGACCGTAGTAGTAATAATAATAATAATAATAATAATAATAATAATAATAATAATAATACAAAGGAGAGGATAAAGATCAACATTAAGAAAGACCATTCATATATAGGAAACTAAATTTTTATTGAAAGAAAAATAAAAACCGAAAGTGAAACAGAAAAAAAAAAATAGTAATAAAAAATTATAAATACTCCATCCTTCGCAACAAAAATTCTTTACTCATATCGAAAGTTCCATACAATAATTCATAAAAAAGGGAGTCATAAACTACTCCATTGTTCCCGGCAAACAAAATTCTTGCTCATACCAAAAGGTCATGCAAATATTCATCATACAACAATAAATTTGTTTTCAAATGAGCAAAAAATTTACGAAAGATAAAACAAATAAAGTGGCATGAATGGTAATTTTTTTACATACATGTATGTCTACCTCGATGAAAATTGACATCACTAACACACGCTCACCTATCCAAACCCACTATTCACACCCACTTACCCTACCCACAGAGGTTTGCAGGAATTCGGGACACGGGTCGAGAATCAAAACGGCACATCGTAATAAAGTTTATAAACATTATTTTTAAAAATCAAAGTAGGATTCGGCGCTCAAAGGTCGCTTTTTAAAAAGGAAATGTCTTTTTTCACATGTACCATTTGTCTTATTGCACGATAATTAATTTCCAATTTTACCTTTTTTTTTTCATTTACGCGCCTACATTCGACCGAATTCGGTCGAATATGAAACATTATACCTACCCAAATATGGTCGAACAATTTAGTTCATTATGACTCAAGCGTGGTCGAAAATTACATGTTCGGCCTCTAAAATGGTCTGTACGATCGTTTCGGAAATTTCATAGCGCTTTGGATATATTCTGACTTGAAATAAGATTATACCTACCCAAATTAGGTCAGAACAATTTAACTTATTCTGACCCGAACGTGGTCAGAAAAGCATTACATGTTCGGCCTCTAAAATCGTCCAATACGTTTTCGAAATTTTCATAGCGCCGTGGTTATATCCTGACTTGAAATAGGTGCGGAAAATGTAATTTTTTGGCCTGTAAAGTGGTCTATATTTTTTCCCAAGCATACATAACAATGTCTTTTTATTCAGCCCAAACAGTGGTCCGGAAAACATAATGTTATTGGCCTGAAACATGGTCTGAATAATATACAATTTCTGACTCACTTTGGGTCAGAATGATATGCATGTTAAATCTCAAAACGAAGCCCACCCTCGCTATTGGCATGTGTAAAACATGAGTCATAATGGGTGATGTAAGAGTGTATGTCATAAGGATGGGTTGTGGGTGAGGGGTAGAGGTAGGTATGAGTAAGATGGGTAGGCATAAGGAATGAAGGTTGAGATATGATTTGGTGTCTCTCCTTGTTTTTTTTACTATACTGATAAAATTCAATCATACATTCATAAATCGAAATTTTGACCACATATATTGTTATTTTCTTGTAAGTTATCACTTTTCACATTGTAAAAAGTATAAGTTCAAATTTTAGTCAATTAAAATAGTTTGTTGATTCATGTGAAAAACGTGCGAGTAACTTGAAATTTCTTATAGCTAAATCCAGTTATGATTTAATTTTTTTGTAACTATGTCAATATTACACGTTTAGACTCAAGATTTCTAGCATTGCATATGTTGTTGAATTTCAACATCATGCATCTAACAATTACAGGACCAATAAAAAAAGTGATCAACCGTAATTCCTCAATGCTCAGATTAGGATAATGAACTCTGAAGGTAACTTATATGATGCTATATTTATCGACAATGCTTTGACCAACTAGAAATTTCATTACTCGATCAACTTCTTTTTGAATTGTGAGATCACTTATGAGCCAAAATTATCGGAACGAAATCATTTGTATAAAATAAAAATTTATGTCAACTGCAACGCAAAAGGATTTGAGTTTGAATCTTCTACGTTTTGCTACGATAATGTAAAGATAAAATTATCCTCAAAGATGTCCCTGATGCATTATATGTTTTATTAACTTCACAACTAGAATCATGTAAAGAATTTGAAAAATATCCGAGCATACAACAATATGTGTTCATTTACATCTTTTGGAGGCAAAATAGACAAGGATTTGGCATCCTGGTAGAGGTGGAGTATACACGTTTTGAGTTCAAGGACAAATTTATCACAATCCACCAAGTATTGTCCTGGAACATAACACACCAATGTACTTACAACTATATTTCTATGACACTCAAAATGAAGTTCAAAATCGCATGAGTGAATTTTCGGATTCAAATTTAAAGGAAGTAATTTTAGAGCAGTTGATGAAACTTTTAGATAGAAATCCTTATGCTAATTTATTTAAGAAGTTGAAAGAGTATAGTTCCCTCGAGAATTTATAGATTCAAATTTCAAAAGATGTGAAGTTAGATCAGAGAGTGTACAATTCACCTCCAGTAGAACAAGTTACTGCAATTTGGATAGAACGAAATGAACCCAATGTTCCTTTAAACGACAATACAACCACCGGTTATTTGTCTTCAACTTCATCTACCCGGAAAAATTTGTATTTCATATTGGAAGAATCAGAATCTTGAAGATCTCATACGAAACGGAAATGCCTCAAAAACAATACTGATGGAATTCTTCACTCTGTGTCGATCAAATGAAATTCCAGAATTTTTCATATGGAAGAGCACACAAACATATTGGATCAAAGAGGAAACAAAAAGTTGTGATTGGCCGTATAAATGGTGCAAATCCATCAGAAGGAGAAATGTATTATCTTAGATTGGTACTTAATCATGTTTGAGGAACAACATCATTTGAAGATTTACTAAAGGTAAACAACAACAATTACACCAGTTTCAAAGAAGCTGCAAAGAAAAGAGGTTTGTTAGAATCCGACCAGAGCATCTTGGAATGCTTAAATGAAGCCATTGCCTTTCAAATGCCTAATGAATTGAGAAGATTGTTTGTAGCTCTATTAGTTAACTGCCAACCAACAACATTCGACAACTATAGGATACATATTGGGAACTAATGTCGGAAGATTTCAAGAGATATCGTACAAAGTCAGTCGAATCAATTATTGCCAGAAATTTGGAATCCATAAATTATATTCTGCAAAGCATGTGTAAAGACTTGACATATTACGACTTGTCAAGTATACAAGAAGACTACAACAACATTGTAGAAAATATACAAAGAGAAATTCGTGATGAATTGTCTATAGAAGAAAGACTTAATCTTGAACAACAAAGTATACTGAGAACCTGTGGGACGGCTTGCAATTCATGCCATAAAGTAGCCGGAATCATGGAGCCATTATTGTGGCATATATAGTCAGCTAAATGACCTGATCGCTCATCTTAGAAACCCGAAGTCGGCGATGATGATTTGCCTTAAACCGAGAGTTCAAGACCGAGGTGATCCTGCACCATATCGCTAGAACGAGGGTTATGAGGCATTGCATATCGGACTGTGACATACTCATCAAAGTTATCTAGAGTATGAGGCCTTAAAATGAGCTGTACTTCTATGGCCTATATGGTAAGAGGATCTGATGTAGCACATTAGGCGCCACATGTGATGTCGGGTCATACCCACATCAAAAGTCCTACATTATGTTGTCTAGATTTTGTTTATATTGGTGTTTATTCTACAATTGAATTTACATTAAAATATACAAAGTTATCATTATTCATTATACTATTATTTTATAAATTAAACACATACTTAACAATGTATACGCTAAATTACGTTGTTAAATTTTCATTTAAATATATAAATTTAACCAACACGTGCAATGCACGTGTATTTTGCTAGTAAAAGTAAATGATGCATATCACTTTATATAACTTTCCTCTGACGGTAGTTTCTAAAAAATATTGACTTTTGATTTGAGCAACTTGTTCCTCTAACTTTGTTTTGGAGAAGCCGGTTTGATTTCTTGCTTCTTTTACGCATAAATTCTTCACGAAAAATATTAACGGAGCAAGTCATTTATCCGTAGATATTGTCTATGTGTAAAATTTTCCATAGATAATATGTATCGGGTAAATGTCTGAATCTTACTCAAGGATAAGGCATGCATGACCAAGAACTCTTTCAACATGACGCCTCAGAGATGAATCGAAACGGTGACTTCCCTAGCTAAGTATTCACAAGTCACTTACATTTGAGCCAAAGCTCGTACTAGGTTTACGAGGAGCTTTTACATGTACATAATATGTACGGGTAAATAGCTCGTCCCGTAGATAAATCTAATTTTGAATTTTTATTTGGGTGAGTTCTACCCGTAAATATTATATATGGATAACAACATTTTTCGGCAGATAACAACTAATTAAGTGAACCTTTTTTCCCTAATGTTAATTAAGTGTAACATTAAAAAAAATGTCAGACCCTGACACAACCTGATTTCATTGTTTCACCGTAGCGAATAGTGGGTTTCGGAGTAGGAAATAGTAGGTATTGGGTTTCCGAATAGTGGATTCGGATAATGAACAATGGAATTTCGCCTATATTTTTAGGGGGTAATGAGGGAGAAGAACACAAATATTTCATCAATTAGGGAGAATGACAGAATTTTGAAACTTTTGTATAAATGACAAAACTATTTTTATTTTTATTTTTATTAGACTGCCGCCATCCCCCCCCCCCCCCCCCCAAAAAAAAAACCCAACACACTTTCTCTCTCGTCCATCTTTTTTAAACAGTCATATCTTTCAATCTATAACTCCAAATTTGAAAATTCTTTCACCAATTTTTTTATTTTTTCATGCTCTTTATTTTGATACTACATTCAACATATTCCGACGTGATTTGAGAAAATTCGCTGTCGAAATTCACTATTGTACGAAATTCACTGATTTTCAGGATTCACCGGGAGATCTACTAAGTGAATTTCGATAGTGAATCTCACGAAAAACGATGTAATTATATCGAACCAAGTCTCAAAACAAAGAGCATCAAATAATAAAAAATTCAGTGAAATTTTTATCGCGTTTGGATCTCTATATCAAAAGATATGAGCGTTTAAAAAGTCTTTCTCCCTATAAAAAATGTGTGGTTGTACTGTTACTCAAAAATATTCCAAAATCTGTCCTTATCCCTAATTCTCTATTTTTTAGAACAATTTTCCTTTTTTTTCCGCCTAATTATAAATGTTGCGTCCTTAATCCTTATCACCCAATTTTTCCAGAGTTAACCTAACCAAAGAAATCACAACAAAATGATGTACTCTTAAGAAATCACAACAAAATAAATCCTTATCGCCCAATTTTTCCAGAGTAAACCTAACGTAAGAGGATCATAACTTGAATATTTTGAAACAAACTTAAGGAGATCAGTGCTTAAGAAGTCTATCTCCGAATAGTCAAACTTAAAATATCCTAGCTTGGGAATGTAACGTAATGAGGCCATGCCTAAGAAATTTCACACCTATGCAACAGTGTACTAGTTTGAGTATCCGAAAACTGGGCTATGATATTAATTGTAACAACTTGTTTCCGAGACCGAAACCTTTGCAGAAACAGACCGTTGGGCACGTGTCCTTAACATTATTTAAGGAACACGTCAGCCTAAGATCTATTATGATATATTAAAACAACGTGGAAGCAATTAATAACAATAAAAACTCGGAGTATTTTCTCCTAAATTTTTATTATAAGATTGCCGCAACTATCTGAAATCCATTAAGTACATTAATAAACTGTAATCATAATACAGTTGGCATGCAGCCAAGATTGTCTAGCCAAAAAAATCTAAACTATTTCATTAAATTATCACCTTGAACATAACCATTTTCAGTAAACTACTCTTTGATCCTCGTATAAACAATTGTGATCTCGATTTTAACAATTCCATTCTTCTTCATTCACAAAAAAATGTCAATTATACATCTAGCTACTACACTTCACACCTAAGTCCACACTAAACAAAAGTGAAATGATAGAGACACAATGATAGCTACTACACTTCACACCGTTGATTTTTGTGGCAACTATATTGATTGATCTAGGTCCCACAATAATCAATGGTGTGGATCATCGTTGTAGCAATTCGTTGTGTAATTTCGTTGTGACTCTATCTCTCCAACAAAAATGCAGAATGCAAGAAAACCATATTCAGTACTGTAAAGTGCTACTACTTTCAAAATGAACAATGCAAACGGAGAATGAACCGGGACAAGGTAAAAACAGATCACTTGGGTCGGTTCCCCGAGGGAGGCCCTCGTGATCCGACCTGATCGATCTCATTTCCTCCAAATTTGAACTCCACGCACCCCGTATGCAAAGTATTATTGCCTACGTTCGATTTTGCAAAATATAATTCCCGAATATATCGGAAACCTTAAAAGAATAGTGAATAAATTTAATTATATAAATTTGCAGATTGCTTGGCCAACTACGCACTACTTAATAAATAACTATGTAAATTAATACAATAACCGAATGTATGAATAACACAATGAAACCTTAATTTTATTGATACGAGATGCATTGTGTTTGAGTGGTTGTAACAGTAATATTATTCAGAAATTAAAGATAAAAAAATAAACTAACCGGGAAATTAGTAATGGTACTAGTACCCCAATACTTCAATGCTGCAAAACCATATAATCTAGTTGTATTTTCCTCCTTGTCATAACCACCTTAATCATTAAATTTGAGAAAAAATTAGCATATATTAAGTCACATGCATTATACAATATATATAATACATATAAAAAACAATAAAAAAATTAAGAACCTCCAATATTACTTGAAATAAACATTCAATAAATGTATCACCACCTGTAACAAATACTTTCTATTCTTTACGGAAAAAAAAACTGTCTATACCATTAGAAACTCTATAATATTTTTATCTTGAACGTGTCTTTAAGTAATATGTTGTGTCTTAATCAACACATGTAGTTGTAGGTCGGATGGCCAAGTGTCTAGATTTTTAGCCTTAGGTTGCGAGGTCCGAATCACTCAGAGCAACATTTTATTCTTTGCAAAAAAAAATCGACGTGGAAAATGGTGCCGACGTTGAAAATGGTGCGGACGTGTAAAGGTCGACATGGTAATTTCGGATGACATGACATTATTTTTGGCCGGAAAAGTTGTCCAGTCAGCATTTTCTTCCGTTCAGGACCATTTTTGCAAAAAAAAAACCACTTAACGGACCAAAATTGTGACCGAAGAAAAAACTGTGACCAAAACTGCAAAACGTTTACCCTCAAAAAAAAAAAAAAAAAAACTGCAAAACGTGTCCAGTTACAGGACTAAATTTGCAATTTTGCACGGAGAATGAGCCGAGAGAAGGTAAAAACAGATCAGTTGGGTCGGATCCCCGAGGGGGCCCTCGTGATCCGACCTGACCAACCTCATTTCCTCCAAATTTGAACTCCACGCACCCGGTATGCAAAGTAATAGTATTATTGTGTACGTTCGATTTTGCAGAAATATAATTCCAGAATATATGGGAAACCTTAAAAAGAAGAGAGAATAAATTTAATTATATTATATAAATTTGCAGATTGCTTGGCCAACTACGAACCACAATAAATAACAACGTTAATCAATACAATATCTGAATATATGAATAACGCAATATATAAAACTAAAATTTTATTGATACAAATGCATGGAACAGATCAGATTAGAAGGAAATACCTTGCTGAATATTCCGATCGCCTCCGATTGCCTCGATATTGTTATTCTCCCTGTTGATGTGATCGATTTGATTATTTTGTATCTGTAGAACGGATAGTTGAAAGTCGAAACAATTTAAAAGGAAAGCTTTTTCCTTTTCCTTTTTGCCTCCAACCACTTTAGAACTGGGCGCAGCTTTTTTTTCTTTTCTGACAAAAGATGGTAAGCCTGTGTCTTGCTATTGGTTCTGTGATTTGAGTATAAATAGATGAATTTTAGAGCCCTAAAAAAAATTGAATATATTAGATTATTAGGCAACTGTAATTGACTTCACAATAAATACATCTATGATATCACACTGAAATTCGATATTTTTAGAGTTGAATTTATATACAAAGCACAACCGTAGAGTGGTCGAAAGCAACGAAATAGACCTTTAATTCGGTTGGAATTAATCATAATTTCATTCTCTTATCTTACGCTCATACTCAAACATTAGAATGGAATGAATTTTCAATTATTCCATTAATTGTATAATTTGCATTAATGCGATATAACGTGTTCCTCTTGTTTGTTGTGTGTTGACTTTCAGCTTGCACCTCCCCCAATAGCTTATCCATTATTTAGAAAAGAATATCAGTGGAAAATCGTGGATACCTGTATATAATATATTATCACACTACTATAATATATGTTGTTGCTTTCAGTGACAATTTTTTTGCGGATTTAGAAAGCAAAACTTCGTCATATCATCATTCTTTATTATTTGTTATATATTGGTAAATTGTGGTGTAGAAGCAATACTATTGACTTTTGATTTCAGCAACTTGTTCCGTATCAGCAGCCTCCTCGACACACCTATCAAGAAAAGAGAGCTCTCCATGAAGAGAAACAAAATAGAGAGCCTGATGATCCAGGGTAAAATAAATCGTAACAAATCCAACGATAATATTAAAGAATAGATGCCCAACGTGAAATAAATCGTTACCAACAATAATACTAAAGAATAGATGCTCAACGTGAAATACATCGCCTAAGATTAAACCGTAACAAATCCAAGACACAAGACAAATAGAGCAACAAAAACATATCACATTTTCTGCAAGAGGTAGCTATTTCTTAGAGACGTGAAAATTGTGAATCACTTCTCTTCTAGCCCTATTATGAGTTTCTACCTACAAAATAAACCACAATACGATGCATCAGAGAACAATGTCTGTTAAAGTGTCCCACATTAGGAACTTGTTGGTGTTTCACCCATATTAAGAGATGGACTTCCCTCACCTCACAACCTAGATTTGGGGATGAGGCCCCTTCTCTTATATGGGTTTGGGCATATGTTTTCTACATGGTATCGGAGATACCCCTTTATTGTGCAAGTGTTGGGCCTCTTTGTTGGCCTTGTGTGCCCAGCCCACACTTGAGGGGGCGTGTTAAAGTATCCCACATTGGGAACTTGTTGTTGTTTCACCCATATTAAGAGATGGACTTCCCTTACCTCACAACCTAGGTTTTGGGGATGAGGCCCCTTCTCTTATATGGGTTTGAGCCTATATTTTCTACAATTTCATAAAGTCGATCCCTTTAGTAATGAAACAACACGGTCAAATATCCCGGGACGCCTTAGCTTCCAGATCATTAATATGCTTGAAAATGTGTTTTAATTCATTCATTTTCTATACGGCATTTTTCTTTCTTATTATTAATGAATACGTCATTGATTTCGTGCTCATTCATTTGGTGAAAAAAACACACGTGTCAAACAGTCTGAAGAATATAAAAAGTGATTTGGTATTTCAACGTCAAATTTAGTGATGCTCGTACCGCAAACGACCGTCGGTTCCACCGACGTTATGCTGTTCAAAATAATAAAAACATTTAATGTGGTGCCAAAAGTTATTTATAAGGCGCCGAGAGTGACCGTGGTGCCGTGAGTGATTTCGTGGTGCCGATAGAAGCCACATAAATACATCATACATTCTTACACGACCAATAAGTTCAGTATAGCTAGTCAGACCAAATATGAAAAATGATTCTTCAAGTAAACTCAGAATAAATGAAGGCGGGTTATATTGGCACTACCATTTTTCTATTGACACCATTTTTTTGTTTGTTAATTTTCATTTAATTTTACACACCACCAAATTACTTTTTTGGCACCAAGTTATGCGCGTCAGAGCTACCGATGATTTATAGGGTGTAGAGAGTAATCGTCGTGCCGTGACTATTTTCGTGGCGTGGATATTTGTTCGGCTACTTTTTTTTGTTGTATTTTATAGTTAAACTTGACTCATCTTTCATTGTACACTACACAACACAACGTGAAATCCGTCGGTCTTTCCTTTTTTTTACTTTCCTTTTCAGCACAAATTTCTAATGACACACGGTTGATTTTATAAATAAAAAAAGGACAAGCCGCAAAGGTTTGATTAAAAAAAACGAGAGTAATCGTAGCGCCGTGACTATTTTCGTGGCGTGGATATTTGTTCGGCCATTTTTTTGGTTGTATGTTATCGCTAAACTTGGCTCATATTCTATCGTACACTACACATCACAACTTCAAATCCGTTGGTCTTTCCTTTCTTTTCCTTTCTCTGCACAAACTATTATCGGCACATGTTTGATTAAAAAAAACACATAGGTTTGAAAAAGAAAAAATGCCATGTGGCAAGCCAAGAGGGTGTCCACGTGGCCAATTGTGGGCACACCCTCTTGGCTCTTAATAGACATAAGAGATTTAAGAGGTGAACATCGAAATACAAGTAGCTGTAAAACAATTTAAATATGCATAAATAGAGATCAAATAAATCATTCGGATGTATACTAATAGATGTAGGACATGACTAGGAAGATTCACTTTCATTAACATATGACTGGATAGGTGACTGATATCGTGTTAAGATTTTGTGATCAAAGGTATGTTATTTAGCAAGAAGGATGTCTACAGTTAACATTAAGATTGACAAATTTACCGGAAGAAACATTTTCAGTCATTGGCAAATCAAGATGCGTGCTCTGTTCCGATGAGATGGTCAGTCTGGAGGAGAATGTACATTCAATCATCATGTTGTGCTTGTCGGATGATGTTATCACAGAGATTGCTGAGGAAGACACCACTGTCAAGTTATGGTTAAAGCTTGAAAGCATGTATATGACTAAGTCATTAACCAACAAGTTGCTGCTGAAGCAGAGTCTGTTCAGCCTGAGGATGCATGATGGGACTCAGCTAAGAGATCATCTTGATCAGCTGAACACAATATTACTTGATCTCAGGAATATTGATGTTAAGATTGAAGATGAAGATGCAGCTCTAATCTTGTTGGTGTCACTACCGGCATCATATGAGAACTTTGTGCAGTCCTTCATATTTGGGAAGGATACAATGGTTTTGGAGGATGTAAGGTCGGCTTTACATGTTAGGGAGTTGACACATAAGGCGCAGAGCACAAGCAAAGTTTCTTGGCTTGATAGTCAACGGAAACAGTAGGAAAAGGCATGGACAGAAGAAGAAATCCAAGAAATCCGGGTCCAAAGGTCCTAAGTCCATAGATGTCTATAATTACTGTAAGGAGCACGGACATTGGAAGTCCAATTGTCCAAAGAGAAAGACATGCAGTAATCCACATTCACCCTTGAAACTGAACCCCATGCTGTCTAAAAGACTCAGAGATACCCAGTTCTTGGTCATCTGTGGAACATGCCTAACTTCACTCAGTTTGCAGAATATTCCATCCTCTGTCCTCAGCTAAATTGAGCCAATATCAACTAGCTTGCAGACCTTTTTGTTTGCCATAGATATATGACCACCATCTATCTGCTGATAACTTAAGAACCACTCTTTTTGAGGGAAAATATGAAAGGATGCCCCAAAGTCCAGAATCATGTACACATCAGTATGATGTGTTGACTCTTCTGCCACGAGGACCATGTTCTTATCCGAGTCATGCTCAGCTGCCACAACATCTGTGCCAGAACTGTTCTCCTGATGTTTCTTCCTCTTTAGACAATTGGACTTCCAACGTCCTTGCTCCTTACAATAATTTCAAACATATGTGGATTGAGGGCCTTTGGACCTCGTCTTTTGGAAATTTTCTTCCTACACTGCCCATGCCCTTTTCCTCTGCACTCTCGACTACTAATCCAAAGAACTCGATTGATTATGCCCTAAGCGCCTTATGTCTCAGCTCCCTGGCATGCAAAGCTGACCTCACATCCTCCAAAGCCACTGTATCCTTCCCAACTATGAAGGACTGCACAAAGTTCTCATAGGAAGCGGGTAATGAAACCAGCAAAATCAAAGCAGCATCCTCATCCTCAATCTTAACATCAATATTCCTGAAATCAAGTAAAATTTGTGTTCAGCTGATCAAGATGATCTTTCAACTGAGCCCCCTTGTGCATCATTGTGCCAAAAAGACCCTGCTTCAGATAAAGGAGTCCACAATCCTTGTTGCTATAACAAGGCCCGCATCTTGATTTGCCACAAACTGAAATTGTTCCTCCCTATAAATTTATCAATCTTTACGTTCATCGCTGACATTCTTCTTACTAAATAATAGACATTTGATCATAAAATCCTAGAACTAGTCAACGGTCTTGGTGAAGATCAACTCCGTTAAACCTACAATCCTCTGAATCTACAAACCAACGCTCTGATACCAGTTTGTTAAAACACAGATGATAAACTTGTAGTTTATGAAAGATTAAAACCGTAGCAATGTAAACATAAAGTATGGCGGTGGCGATAAATCACAGAAACAAAGAGAACATGGTGATTTAACGTGGTTTCCGGCGTTGTGCTGACTACTTCATGGACATAAAATGAGATATTTTATTAGGCACAAAGTTACAAGGATTTTCACACACATTGCATTGATTACAACATTGGTATATACATGCACGATTCCCTAACCCTAGCCACCATAAGATCTTTGTCAGAACTGTCATAAATACCCTAGATGTGGACCCCAGCTCCAACTGTTATCCACCAGATGAAACTCAGCTTCAGCTGACCTTTCCAGACTTGTAATCAACTGCTCAGATGTGGAACTCGGACGTACTCAGCAAAAACTCAGCAAACAAAACTGAAAGCCGACTTGTAAGAAACTCTCGTTTGCACTTCACCAATACTGACTTTCACAGAACTTAATACCATTACTAAGATGGCCATCATTCTCAGCTCAGTTTCACAGAATAGATCCACCAGTTTATTCATCAGTTAAGAGATCATGTCACTTAACTGACACTAAGACTTTTCATTCTCTAAAAAGTCTCTGGCAAATGTATTGTTTCATGATTATTTAATTTCAGTTTTAAAGTATTGAGAAGGGACTTCTAGTGTTGCTCTGAAAAATCTTTAGGTTTGACAAATCATATGTAGCGTACGTGTATCAAAGCTATATCTTTAGGTTTGACAAATCATTTTTATTTTTCAAAAAACAAAAGGTATATCAAATCTATATTTTTGTTATATTCATTGATTTCAGACAAAAATGAGTTTAGCATATATAAAATATAAAAATCCTTTTCGAGGGGTGATAGCAAAATACTTAACCGCTAACCTTAACCGACAGAGTATCAGGTCAACGGTAGTATAGTGGTCACAAGGTCGAATCCACTGGGAGTAACAGTGAAGTACCAAAGTCAACTTAGAACTTGGTTCAGGCCAAAATATGGTGGAGAGGTATTATACTAATGCAGAAAGTAATGATTATACGAGAGATTATACTAATATGATTAAAAGGCATAGTCGAACCATAATCCAACAAGATACTCTTACCCCCTCGATAGACTCAATGGAAAGTGTGCGTTATCCTACCAACCATCCCTACTCAATTAAGACTATTCACGGGTGCCAACTCCTAGTTCTTGTGAGTAACCGGACAACTCGATATAAACACCCTATGCAAGACTAACCAATCCCCTCTTTAGGAAACCGACTAACCTAACATGACATGCACTAGAGTCGCTCGTTTAACGATGTCCAACCTCATATTGGGCCCGGGCTAACTAACTTAGCCGGGTCTACGCCACGATTCTAAAACCCCTTATCCCACATCTCACCGCAAAATACATCTATAAGTTTGATGTGTGTGATAGTGAACAAGGTTGTCAATCTAATCCACTTACGGTTATTATAAGTTTTAGAACGTGAATACAATCATTAACCATTCCATTACGCACTACACACTTCCAATCTCATCTATCCAATGGCTAGTTCGCTTGGTTTCACATGATTCGACTACACAATGGATTAACTACTCATGATGGGATTGAAAAACGAAATAATAATGAAAGCAATAATCAAAGAATTGAAAGACATAGAAATAATTACCATAAAATATGAAACCTTGAATTGTATGAAAATCTCCTTCAAAAGATGAAATCTTGGATCACGAATCGAAAATCTAAGCTATGAAAGTTGTATAGAGTTGCTAGGAATTAAATCTATGATCTAAGGATTGAAACAACGTTTAAACTAATGGAAATCACCCTAAAATCGCCCCTAAGAAACCCTAAAACGTCTAAGTACTGAATAGATATCATATGTGATCGAAAAGAGGGTTTTTATAGGTTTTTGCCGCATCCCGACCACGAACGAGCGTTTGTGGCAAGGCAAACATAGCGTTTGGACTAACTTGACTGTCTTCATAAATCAGCGATAACTTCCTGTGTAGAGCTCCGATTTGAACGATTCAAGATGAGTTGGAAAGCTCGTTCTATTACCTACAACTTTAATGAATATGACCTGACCAGAAAATGCCTTCAAGATGGGTAAAAATGATGATTAACGTTACAGGTACGGTGAAAATCTGCTGTCGGGGCCAAACGAGCGTTTGCATCCTTGCAAACGCCAGTTTGCCTTATACGAGCTTTCTGATTCGGGCCGAACCCATCCAAATGCCAGTTTGAGGTGATTTGGACGCTAGTTTGCCTGAAAACCCAACTTTCAGTATGTAAATTTGATCCGTAAACGCTCGTTTGGATTGGCCAAACGCCAGTTTGCACCAAGCTTCAGTATTTTCATCACAACTTAACTTCTAGAGCTCCAAATGTCTCCAAGTGTGACCAAAATGCCCCTGAAGTGACTGGTTCAGATTTCATCAATGATTCTTCACTCTTTTCTCCTCCATGGCCCCAAATCTCGTTCTTTCCCGAGACTCTCTTCCTTATTCTCGACCTTATACATCAATATAAGCCTGAAAACAAAGACATGAACACCAAGGCATAATATACATTGACAGAAACGTAACGAAATCCACATAAAACACGAGTTTTTAGGACGAAAACGTCTTTAGTCTCGAAACATGCATATAAGTGAATATCGTTCATATCCTACCCATAATAGCCCAAAATAACCATGAATAACTTGTAAAAGGAGGTAATCTCATATAAGAAATACACTACAATTTGACTCCCATCAACTACCCCCCACTTAGCTTTTGCTCACCCTCGAGCAAACAAAGCGACTCTAAAATATAACATAGAGTCAACATTGTAGTCATACACGGGATCATCATATGCAAAGGGCAAGTGAAAACAACCAGGCAAATGCAATTGAGTCTAATCCTACCTTATTACAAAAACGGAATGTGAGTGTGTGCATAGCTTCTCATTCATTCATCACAGTTAACCGGTTCAGATTATAGATGCATGACTATTGTTGTTACACCATAGGCTTATACTTCATAAACATCTCCACTAATGGAGGTCAAATCAAGGCTAACTAAGGTCAGGCAGGACTTGCATGGTTGTAACGTTAGGCTAGGGACGGGGCTAAACGAAAGGATAAAAGGAATATCAAAAGAGAAAAACGAGTGAGCTTAATCAAAACTTCTTGAATTTTACTCATAACTCACCTCCTTAGCTTGTCTAAAGCAAGCATTCTCCTTATTTACTCTCAAATTCCAACATACTTTAATGAAAACTCGTCCACCAACGCCACTTTGGAAGAATTAATACATAGCCATTTTTCCGGCAAACTTTGACTCAATTTTATTCTTTTTTTTTTTCTCTTTTTCTTTTTTTTTTCTTTATAAACCAAACACCAACACTTTTTCTATCCCTTCTCATTCGTAGTACAAAATATTTACCAACACCATACTTTGATACACAACTTCACCACCCCACACTTGTGCTAGAAAGTGTGCCCAAAATAAGATTAAAACTCACTCGTAGGGTGCCAAGGAAATGTAGACCACAAATAAAGGCTAAGGGTCGGTAATTATAGGCTAATCAACGAATGGCTAAGTTCGGGTGGGGGTCTAACCACCCTACAAAGGCTCGGAGGTGTTTCTGTGGAAATTATGTACAGGGTTGGCCATTTGGCTCTAGTTGGGTCAAAGAAATGCCAAGACCGTCATCCCTTAATCTACCAAGATTGACCTTTCTATTTCGTCTCGAAGTTAATCATATATGTTCTAGGTAACAGAATAGACTATGACAACTATAAGCATCACTAATTACCATAACTCATGATATTAAAGCTATTAAGTGCGTGTGTAGTCCATTTTTATAACAAGATCACGACTTAACTCGCATGCATTTACTCAATTGTAAAACACTTAACCTAAGGATATCATGATTCAACATATAACACAACATCAATCCATGATTTTTTTTTTTAAATATGGCTCAAATTCACACGATATAGCAAAAACTAAGCCTACAAATCATTCCAGTATATGAAAACATGGCATAAAAATTTATCAACAAAAACAGTGAAGCTAAGTCTCCTACCCCCCACTTAAACGAAGCACTGTCCTCAGTGTATGAGTGAGAAAGGAAAAAAAAACTTAGCTGAACTGTCGGCAAAGCTCATCCAATGCAATGCAACAACCGCGAATGTATCTCCTAGGGTGCCTGTGCTACAAAGTAAACACATAGAATTTTCTACAACGAAAGGCCAAAACCTTAAGTGTAGGTAACACAAACATGGAGATGTATATATAAAGAAAATATCGGCTATAGCATGTGTCAGTTTTGGTGACTTGATCTCTAAACTGAGAAATATCTGGTGGAACTAATCTGGGAAAAGCGAGACCGAGATTGATGGTCGGATTCGATTAAGTATATTCGATTCGTGAAAGTCGGTTTGATGAAGTGCAACCGAGTTTCTTCAAGAAGTCGGCTGATCGGTTTCAGCTACGCTACGTTATCTTGAAGTATAGCCGAGTTCTACATCTGGGCAACTGATTACAAGTCTGGGAAGTCAGTTTTTGAGCTCGGGTTTTGTCGGTGGATAACAGTTGGAGCTGTGGTCCACATCTGGGGTATTTATGGTAGTTCCGACAAAGATCTTTGGCAGTTAGGGTTTGGGACTTGTGTCTATAAATACCAAAGTTGTAATCAATGCTAAGTGTGTCTTTCAAGAGTGTTGTCCACACACTTGTGGAAACCTTGTAATTCTGTGCATAATAAAATATCTCTTTTTCTGTCCGTGGAGTAGTCGGCACAACGCCGGAAACCACGTTAAATCACTGTGTTCTTGTTTTTTGTGTTTTATCATCTCCGTCATTCTTTACGTTTGCATTGCTATCTATGTTTGTTTCTTTCTTAAACTGCATATTCCTATCTGTGTTTATAACAAACTGGTATCAGAGCAAGGTTCAAGATTCAGGAGTTGCGAGGTGAACAGAGTTGATCTTCACCAAGACCGGTGACCGGTGCTAGGATTTTTCGATCAAAGGTTTGTTCTTTAATTAGAAGGATGTCAAACCAATGAGCGTGAAGATTGATAAATTTACGAGGAAGGAGCAGATTTGATTTATGGCAAATCAAGATGCGGGCCTTGTTAAAGCAACAAGGATTGTGGACTCCTTTATCAGTAGAGGATGCGATTCTGCAGATTATGCGATCCGGAGGAGAAAGCACATTCAACCATCATGTTGTGCTTGTGCGATGATGTTATCACGAAGTTTCGAGGAAGACACCGCTGCCAAGTTATGGTTAAAGATTGGAAGCCTGTATATGACCAAGTCATTGACCAACAAGTTGCTGCTGAAGCAGAGGCTGTTCAGCCTGAGGATGCATGAGGGGGCTTAGTTGAGAGATCATCTTGATCAGCTAAACACAATATTACTTGATCTCGGGAATATTGATGTTAAGATTGAGGATGAAGATGTTGCTTTGATTTTCTTTGGTTTCGTTTACGACTTCTATGAGAACTTTGTGCAGTCTTTCATAGTTGGGAAGGATCTGATTGCTTTAGAGGATGTAAGGTCAGCTTTACATGCCAGGGAGCTGAGACATATGGCAGGTGGAAGCTGGAGCAGACAGTCAGGCTGCAGGACTAATAGTCAGTTGTAGCAGTGGAAAAGAGCATGGTCAGTCTAGGAAGAAAACTTCCAAGAAGACAAGGTCCAAAGGCCCTAAATCCACAGCTTTCTGTAATTATTGTAAGGAGCGAGGGACATTGGAAGTCCAATTGTCCAAAGAGGAAGAAACAAAGATGAGAAACAAGTTGCGCATTTCTTTGTAGCGGTGAGCATGATTGAGATGAGGACATGGTCCTAATGGCGGGAGAGTCAAAGCCACATCATACCGATGTGTGGATTCGACTCTGGGCATCCTTTCATATTTGCCCTCTGCAGAGTGGTTCTCAAGTTATCGCAGATAGATGGTGGTCATATATCTATGGCAAACAGCAAGGTCTGCAAGGTAGTTGGAATTGGCTCAGTTCAGTTGAGGACAGAGGATGGAAGATTATGTAAACTGAGTGAAGTTAGACATGTTCCACAAATGACCAAAAACTTGGTATCTCTCGATTCCTTTGGGATGATAGGGGATTAGATTTTAAGGGGAAAGTGGTGTCTTTGGGTGTCTATAAAAACTTAGTTGAAGTCCTCAAGGGAATCAAGAAAGGGACTCTATATATATTACAAGGGTCGATCGTTCTTTGGGTTCTCTTCTTTGTGGCATCGGTGAGGTTCATCGATCCTGACTTACAAAGCGTGGGATGCGAGTTCTTTCCAAAAGGATCTTCTTGGGGGATGTAAGGTCAAGAATCTGGACTTTTGTGAGCATTGTGTGTTTGGGAAGCTTCATAGGAGCAAGTTCTCGAAAGGGGTACACAATACAAAGTCATCACTTGATTACATTCATTCTGATTGTTGGGGGCCATCAAAGGTGGAGTCATTGGGTGGTCGCATATACTTTGTGTCATTCATAGATGACTATTCAAGGATGACTTGGGTGGTGCTGATGAAACACAAAAGTGAGGCATTCAAGAGCTTCATGCAATGGAAGGCTCTAGTTGAGAATCAGTTGGGAAAGAAGATCAAGAGGCTTCGTACAGATAATGGTCTGGAATTCTGCTGGACTGAGTTTGATACATTGTGCAAAACTGAGGGTATTTCCGACATCATACCGGTCAGGAATACTCCTCAACCAAAATGGCATAGTGAGAGAATGAATCAAACTCTTCTGGAGAGAGCAAGATGTATGCTTTTCATCTTTGGTTTATCAATGAGATTTTGGGCAGAGGCTGTTACCACAGCTTGCTACTTAATCAATAGGAGTCCTCACACAGGGATCAGTCTCAAAACACCAATTGAGATGTGGTCAAGCAAGCCTACAAATTATTCAGTTCTAAGGGTATTTGGAAGCACAGTTTACTATCATGTCAGTGAAGGGAAACTGGAACCAAGGGCCAAGAAAGGAGTGTTTGTGGGGTATGGTGATGGAGTAAAGGGTTATAGAATTTGGTCATCGATTGAAAGCAGAGTTATTCTTAGCGAGAGATACGATTTTGATGAAAATTCTATACTCGATTCATCGATGGGAAGATAATCAAATCAAAAACGATCTTGGCGAAAGCGGCGATGAGGTGGAGCTTGGTGGAGTCGGTTGGAATGCAACAATCAAGCTGATCCAAGTCGTTTTCATCCGATCCGTTCTTCGAACCAGTGAATCCAAGCCGATCGGTGAGCAAATGTCGATTGAGCGTCAAACCGAGAACGGGGTCGATGAGTATATAGGCATCGTGAGCTAGAAGATCCAATGTTGGGATACCTCCTAGAAGGTATGGGTTTGATGATATGGTTGGATACTCACTTCAAGTTGCAGAAGAAGTGGATGGTTGTGAACCTTCTACTTACAGGGAAGCAGTGACATGTTCTGAAGCATCTCAATGGCTTGCTGCCATGGGAGATGAAATGGAGTCATTACTAAAGAATCAGACTTGGGATCTAGTTAAACATCCAGCCAAGAAGAAGGAAGGGATAACTGAGGCAGAAAGAGTTAAGTATAAGGCACGTTTGGTTGCAAGAGGATTCAGTCAGAAAGAAGGAGTGGACTTTGATGAGATATTCTCACCAGTGGTCAGACATACTTCAATCAGAGTGTTACTAACAATGGTGGCACAACAAGACTTAGAACTTGAGCAGTTAGTTGTGAAGACAGCTTTTCTACATGGTTCCAAGTTCCTGGTAAGGATGATCTTGTGTGTAAGTTGAAGAAGTCCTTGTATGGACTGAAGCAAGCTCCTAGACAGTGGTATAAAAGGTTTGTGATTATATGATCCGGTTAAGTTTCTGAGAAGTCCTTATGATTCTTTGTGTCTACAACATCGGTTGGAAGATGGATCTTACATATATCTTGTGTTATATGTGGATGACATCTTTGATAGCTTCAAAGAAGAAGTCGATGTTCGATATCTAAAAGACCTCTAAAGGTCTTGAGTTTGAAATGAAAGATTTGGGTGCAACCAAGAAAATTTTGAGGATGGAGATCTGGAGAGATAGAAATCGGAAGAAGCTATGCTTATCTCAGCAGGGCTATATACAGAAGATTTTGTCAAAGTTTGGCATGTCAGCTGCTAAGCCAATAGATACTCCTATGGCATCAAATGTTCATTTATCAGGTTTTGCTTCACAGTCAGCAGAGGAGAAGGAGTATATGTCAAGAGTTCCCTACGCTAGTGCAGTTGGCAGTCTGATGTATGCCATGGTGTGCACTAGGCTTGATCAGCTCAGCGATCGGTGTTGTCGGCAGAGTTTATGGCTCAACTCGGAAAGGAACAACTGGAAAGTTGTGAAAAGAATGTTCGTGTACCTTAGAGGTACGGTGATGTTGGTCTCATTTATGGAGGTGATATCGAGAAACCGATCACAAGATATTGTGATCTTGATTATGCGCAGTGATATGGGATGAGAGAAAATCTATGATTGGTTATGTTTTCACATTGGGAATTCGGTTGTCAATTTGAAAGCAACTCTTCAAGCAACAAAGTGGATTTATCAACTCATCGGAAAGCCGAGTATATGGCTCTTACTTGGAAAGCGACCAAGGAGGTGTCCAGTTGAAGGGTCTAGTCAGTGATTTGGGGCTACATCAGGATCAAGCTGAGATTTATTGTGACAGTTTGAGTGCAATTTGTCTAGCTAAGGATCAGGTTCATCATGAGAGAACCAAACATATTGATGTGAGGTATCATTTTCTGAGAAATGAGAAGAAGGTTGTAGTGAAGAAGATTAGCACAAAGGAGAATCCTGCTGATATGTTCACTAAACCAGTTCAGTAGAGCAAGTTTCAGTTGTGTCTGGACTTGCTGAATATTCAAAGCTTGTAAACTGAAATCTGGATACTCAGTTGAGGACAAATCAACTTGAGTGGATTCTGAGGAGAAGTCTGGTACTGTACATCCTGGCATTGACGAATGCATCTGGTACATCTGATTATGCAATCTGGTGACGTTGAATGAGAGTTCAAGTCAAGGTGGAGATTTGTCAGTTTGGTGACTTGATCTCTAAACTGGGAAATATCTGGTGGAACTAATCTGGGAAAAGCGAGGACCGAGATTGATGGTGATTCGATTAAGTTAAGTATATTCGATTCTGTGAAATTGATTT
Source organism: Gentiana macrophylla (assembly GCA_026214975.1). NCBI lineage: Eukaryota > Viridiplantae > Streptophyta > Magnoliopsida > Gentianales > Gentianaceae > Gentiana > Gentiana macrophylla. Next base: position 9,400,685 of record CM047813.1, read on the forward strand.
GATGAAGTGCAACCGAGTTTCTTCGAAGTCGCGATCGGGCCAGTACGCACGTTATCTTGAGTATAGCCGAGTTCTACATCCGGGCAAAGCGATTACAAGTGCGGGAAGTCAGTTTTTGAACTGGGTTTCATCTGGTGGATAACAGCTGGAGCTGTGGTCCCCATTTGGGGTATTTATGGTAGTTCCGACAAAGATCTTTGGCGGTTAGGGTTTGGGACTTGTGTCTATAAATACCAAAGTTGTAATCAATGCAAAGTGTCTCTTTCAAGAGTGTTGTCCACACACTTGTGGAAACCTTGTAATTCTGTGCATAATAAAATATCTCATTTTCTGTCCGTGGAGTAGTCGGCACAACGCCGGAAACCACGTTAAATCACTGTGTTCTTCTTGTTTTCTGTGTTTTATCATCTCCGCCATTCATTATGTTTGCATTGCTATATGTGTTTGTTTCTTTCTTAAACTGCATATTCCTATCTGTGTTTATAACAACATGCATGTCAAAAATAAGAATCGGGTGTAAAATATCCTCTCAGGGTCCCAATAAGATCTAAACAAATAAAGCAAAAAGGTGGGTTGCCTCCCATAAGCGCCTGTGTTTTACGTCGTTGGCTCGACCATATGGCACTTAAGTAGACTCAAATCACTTAAGAGTCAAAACAACTCAAACCAGAACATCAAAACTCGTCAACCAAAATCTAGACTCAAGAAGACCAATAGCTTAATAAAAGTGAACAAAGCGAGAACCATGGAAATTGAATTGTCTAAAAACTTACCTCTTTTGGTCCTTGATGCTACCTCTTCCCAATGTGGTCTCGTTCTCACACTTCTTTGAGCCGCATTCACCGGAGGGAGTGAAAACTTGATCTCATAATACTCATCATCACAAGGTGGATGAGTGAAGTAATCCGGGACCATCGTATCAGGAATCACGATCCATCCGGTGGCTTCAATTTTAGTGGCTCATCAACTTGATCTCGATCCACAAGTGAGCTTGACGGTAGAATGAGCGATCCCAACATCTCCTTAGTCTCGATCTCCACATAATCGACGACCACAATCGAATCTACCATACTCTCTGTCAAGTCATCATTTTGTATATCGTGGGAAGGCGGTGTAGTAGACAACAGTTGCACCGCTTCCATCTCAAAATCTTACAGTTCTTCTTCATCCCAGAGCGTTTCATTACCAAATATTTCTTGCTCACTCAAAACAATAGTCGGCTCCACTGTACACTCCACCAAGGTATCATCTGATATTTCAATAGAATGTGATGGTGTTATGGGCGATCCCAACTCAGTCACTTGCTCCATCCTAAAAATCGCGAGATCCCTCTGAACAGCAGCTTACTCCTTTTCCATAGCTTTCAACTCAGTTTCCATCCTCTCTGGCTCTGCTTTTTTTGGTTGGGCAACTCCCAGCTCTCTACCACTAACCGATTCATCAAGCTCACTCTCCACCTGAACTTTTTTTGTCGACTTCTCTGCAACCTTATTCACCTCATGTGCACAAGCCTCTTTTTCATGTTCTAGCTCCCGGGCTTCCTTAAGTGAGAGGAGATCCTTGGATATGTCTAGCAACATGTTCTTCCTACGTGCCCATTCTGCTCTAGTCGTGGAGGTTCTATACTCACCGCGCACACTTCTTCGGTGGAGTGCCCAAATCCGATCCATAGATTCCGTGATCTCTCTCTGCAACTTATCCATCCGCTTCTCCCAGTCAGAACTATGGTGTGCATGTACTCTCTCAACTTTCGCCACAGAAACCCTCTCTGCCAGCTCCTTTATTATCTCAACTTCCCGTTCTTCTTAAGCATGTCCGGGATCAATCTCGTATTCCTCTTGCGGTTGAGATACAGAATGGTCATACTGACTCTGCTGCTGCTGTATAAGTTGTTGCAGGAGTTGTTGGGAGACATGGTCTTGATACCCCTCATCCCTTAGCATTTGCAGCACTCGGTTGACATTTGCTTGGTTGAACTCCGGTTTAAAGTTCTGGCAATTCTGCTGAACCGGTTGATATTCTTGGACTGGTTGAAAATCACCAATCCCATTCCCCTGATTCCAATCATGCCCGTTCCCACCAAACTGTCCATTTGTAATAGGCCTATCCCCGACCCCTAGGGTCCACTGGGGTCTAATAAGGGACAAGTCGGCGATCCACCGCCCAAACATTAAATCTCCAACAAAACCAATGAGGGAACTAGTACTCTATTTAAACATCACCAAAACCAAAAGAAAACACCATCATCTAATTTTTATTACGTTGAACAATCCAATATTTAAAACAGGCTAAAATCAAAACTTGACAACTAATTAAGCTGCCTTGTCGACATTGAACTCTTCATCAACTCCCTCTCCCGGAACAGCCTCCAAGGTTACCCCGCTTACCTCACTACTCTGGTGTCCTTCTTCCATACCTAAGAAAGAGATTTCACAAACGTGTGAGCTAAAAATAGCCAGTGAGTTCCAGTGTGTGCCCGTGAATCTTTATATACAAAAATAGTAGTTACAAAACCGTTAAAATGTTACAACAAAAGGCTTTTTCCTTATCTGCACTTAATAGTAGTTAGTACATGACAAAAATATGATATTTGCAAAAATATAAACGTCAAGTAATTTTCTTGAATTTAAGTCTATTAATTGCTTGACACCGACTTGGCTTAGTCGATGAGTCATTACCAACCAACTCCATCATGTTTCTCTACCGCACTTCACAAGCAAGCAAGCTATTGCCTGACAACTCCGGACGATTGTCAGGGAAAGGATTCAGACCTTCGCCCAGTGAACCTCCCAAAAGGCTCCAGCCAACCCCACTGCCCTCTGAACCATGACATAGCCGTCGGCCCTTGCTTTCCCGGCCATGCACATGGAACATTGGGGAATTTTGGTACCATCACTCTAGGACTGTCGATGAGCCGAAGTCAAGAGGCCCCGAGACCGGTGACTAGACGTTCTGCGGTGCAATAACACTAACTCACCTAGTCGCTAAGAGTTTTGCATTCAAGCAAGAACAAGAATTGATTATCATGATGATCCCTTCATTAATTTTTCGATGATCGGTATATGTCAAAACCAAACTTTATAGGAATTTCATAATCATTATTCAAATAGAAGTTAATATCTATATCATATATTGTTGGGGAGATTTTGCATCATTAAAACAAAAGAAATTTTATAAACCTATACTACCATGCAAAACTACCTCCTAACCGGCCGAATACCGGGTAGTTGCTAGTAAAGTTGGATAAATGCACGGTATCGATCCTCGGGAAAAGGGATGTCGAATCTAATCTTATTAATCCTTAAATTGTTACTTATTCAAAGCGGAACTAAAACGAAACAAACGAAAAGTAAATCGGATGAGGATTGTTAATCCAAAGCCGGGAAGGATAAAAGCGATAAAAACTAAATCTAAACTACTAACTATAAAAGGAAATAAAGCGAGAAGATGAACATGGAGATTAACAATGAACAAACAAAATCATCCAATCTTTCAAACCCTCTATCTCTATCTAAGGTTATCTTGTGATGATTAAATAAAGATGTGGTTCACCTAATCAAAAGTATGAATCCTACTTCGTAGATAATTCGTCTATCAATCAAAACAAGGTGTAAGATTTATTCAAATCTAGCAACCTAGATAATCAACCTATCAACTTCCGTTATGTCAAGGTTAAAAATCCAATCTTTCTATGGTGATCTAAGTCTAACATGACTTCCATCAAAATCAAACATCGATAAGCAACCATCTTCCGATATCGTTGCATAACAAATAATCGCATAGGAAAAGATACAACTTTGAGATAAAATCATAAAACAAACTTTGATAAAAGAACAGAAAAAACCTGAATGAAAAGGATTCAAACTATTCGAACAATTGCAGCCCCAAGCATGGAGTACATCGCGTGACAAAGCAGAAAGAAAAATAAAAACCTAATCTAACTTGCCACCCCAAACCTCAAAAAAAGTTTGGGCGCCTAAGTTCTCTCTTATGTGTGGGTAACAATAGGAATCGAATTATGTATGAATTAGGGTTGAAATCGCTTTGCTATTTATAAGAAAAAACTAAGTCGGTTCTTTGAGTCGGCGGTGGGACGTTCGTTCATAATCTTGGGCGCTCGTTCAAAGTGATTCTTTGCAACTCAGATCTTTGAATATCCTTGCATGGAATATTTGTTGGAATAAAACTTCTAAAATTCATATCTTGAGTTGTAGACCTCCAAAAATTATGATCCGAATGTCATAAAAAAGCTCTCGGAAAACTCTACAACTTTCATTAAGGACTCTTCTTCAGAAAACGCCTTTTTGACTAGCCTGTCGTATTACGAGTCGTTTTCGGGATTTTCCCAAGCTTCATTTCATCTTCATCCTCTTGTATCTCTTTCTTTCCACTTTAATCTTCAATCAAACATCATTTAGACCTCTTCCATTCCACATTTGTGCACCTAAAAGATGACAAAACCGAGCAAAACGTAAAACCATACAAAATAGATAATAAAACCACGATATTTACTCGATTTTGCATTTTAACTATTCAAAACGTCATTTGCTCAATTAATCGATTATAAGCTCGAATTCTATGAAAAACATCCATATATGGGGAAAATTGATGTAAAATATATCCTTATAAAACGTATAAAATCACCCTTAACAACTCCCCCACACTTAAACCTTGCTCGTCCCGAGCAAGACAAAACAACAAACATACTATCAAAAACCCACATAACCTGACACGAGATGTAGTCATGCTCACGTCAAGCTAGTATTTAGCAAATCGAACTCACTCGGTGATTGTGTGTGCAAAACCTGCTAAACTTCCACCGATCCACTCTCGATGTATTAAATCAAGCACTAACATTCATCCGGTAAAGCCAAAGAAAGTTTAGTCGTGTCACAAAAACTTCTTTGTACAAAAACTAATTACCAAGAACACAAGAACTAACTCACATTTAAAATCCTTTACTTGGTGCCAAGAAAATACCTTTCAGGTCTCTACTGGGTTTAGATCAACTTGACTTAGAGTTCCAAAAAGCAAAAATTTTGGTCTTCTATCGTCGCGTCTCAAAAGTATAACACTATCCCCTACATTAGAGGCAGTCACCACGAGATCACTCAATCCCTCATCGTCAAGGTAAACCACACTCCCCAATTGGGGCGTGTATCCAAATGGACTCGAGGTGATAGTCACAAACAAACTCAATTTATTATATATATATATATATATATATATATATATATATATATATATATATATATATATATATATATATATATGTAGTATTATATTTAATCCCAAACTCTTTGGAACTCACAGTGAGATATTATTTCTAACACATTCAAGACTTTTAAGGTTCTCAAGAACACTAAGGTACTTAGATTCTAACTGTGAGTATAAATGCAATTCTTAACTTTCATCAATGCTAAGTAAGTGTTATCTGATCGAGAATTGGCTATCCTTTAACTACCCGGAGACTATTTAAATTTTGGTTCTTCATCTAACAGGTTCGTAAAATGAAGTTCAAGTGAGTATCAGATCTACCAAACCTATTCTTAGAACATGGCACGACTACTGATAACAACTAAAGGTGCCAAATTACAAAACTAGCATGCCATTGAAGTTACTCGGGACAAAACAAAATTTGAAAATTTCGAAAAATTTAACTTTGAAAAATTTAGCACTTTTCATAGAAATATAACTAATATGGCAAATGAACGTAGATACCTATTCCCTCCCCCACACTTAAACTACAACATGTCCTCATGTTGTGCAGAATTAAAGAAAAGATAAAAGAACTTAGCTGATTGTCGTTCGAAAGTGGCAAGTCTGGAAGTGGTATACGACAAATCCAGAAATGCCTGATGAAAGCAGTAAACTGTGGACCATCCACCGGAAAGCTGGCTTCATCTAAAAGCGCACAATTACTAATGCAAACACCCTGCACACTTGAAAACAAGGCAAAATCTCGGGGGCACGGGGGAATAACAAATTTCTCAAACAAAAAGTAAGCACATGATATAATGGCTTAGATGGAAAAATCACCACACAGGGAAAACACAGGACATCTAAGCGTCAAATAAGCCATAGAAGCTTACAATGCAAATATGGACCACATGTGCATACAGAAACATCAAACTCCAACTAATAATGATAGAGGATTATACATGGAAAAGAAGTCATAGAGATTTTTCAAATTAAGCCCATATAAAGATGGAAATTATACATGGAAAATTACAAAACAGTAGGCTAGGTGCAACTACATGAAAATATACTACAATGCAATCTACGTGATCTGCAATTCTAAAAATTAAATAAATAAAAATAAATTCTGACAGGCTCAGGCTGAGCAGGTTTCGAGGACAACCCTACAGTGACTACGGCCTATGCAGAAACTAAAAATAAAGAAAACGAGGTAGTATTACGGAAACCAACAGTTAACTACACTCAGGAAAAATAAAAGAAAAATAGAAAAACAATGCAACTAGATGACATGCAACTAAATGATATGCACTTATATGATATGCAAAAATAAAAGAAAATAAAAGAAAGAAAACTTGCCCACTCATTTGCAACACGACATGTATAAAATAAACGTCTACCAAATAAAGACAGGTTACGATAAACGATGATCTCGTTTCATTACATGCAGTGTAGACGCGCCTTAAGACTCGTCAAAAGTGATAGCATTATGAAACCAACGATTAGCTATCTTTGAGCAGATATAACTCATATGGAAAAGGGCGTAGCATTACGGAAAACCGGCGATAGCTACCCATATGAGTTACAAAAACAACAAGGAAGCACATAAGTCTCAAAGCTTAAAAGATTCATCACACGGTATGTAGCATCACGAAACCGACATTAGCTACTAAATAACAATAAGACCGATTATAGCGTCACGAGAACCGCGGTGACTATAACTTGCATAGATGAATCATGCATATAAAAATTAATCAGTTATTTAACATGGATTCGTAGATGGAAAGATATGAATATGCAAGTTCGTAACATCTACGTAAAATGAAATAGCCACGAAGCTCAAATTAAAGTATCCATATCAAATAAAGCATTAAAAATCAAATTGAGAAGAAATGGGAACTGGTGGCGTTCACTAATGCAAGCGGGCGTTTAAAACTTATGCAGGCCGGACGGGCGTTTAGATATATGGGCGCCCGTCTGGTTCTTGAAAACGTAACGAAGCCGGCGTCGTTTTGGAGCGGACGAGCGCCCAACAAACCAGACGCTCGTTTACTGCATGTTAGGATCGGACGGCGTTCACTTACGAACGCTTCGTCCAACAATCGAATTTGCATAGAAAACGCAGGAAACACAACAAACCCTAATTTCTTAAACGATCATACATCAAATATCACAGAGCAGCCACATCAAATTAAAGCACAGAGGGTTAGACTAGATACAAACAAACATATAGTTCACGTTTCACAAATCGAGTAAAAAACTTTTTGCACATTCTTAACCCAACGGTTATCGAAACACGGCAAAAATAAAAACTCTCGATTTGTTAAACGCTACTTTTATTGAAAACGAAAAATAAAAAAAAACGTAACAAAATTGAGAAATTAATTCAACCAAATTCAACAAAACACCGATTCCCCGGCAACGGCGCCACTTTTGTTGGGGAGATTTTGCATCATTAAAACAAAAGAAATTTTATAAACCTATACTACCATGCAAAACTACCTCCTAACCGGCCGAATACCGGGTAGTTGCTAGTAAAGTTGGATAAGTACGGGTATCGATCCTCAGGGAAAAGGGATGTCGAATCTAATCTTATTAATCCTTAAATTGTTACTTATTCAAAACGGAACTAAAAACGAAAAAAACGAAAAGTAAACTGGACAGAGGATTGTTAATCCAAAGCCAGGAAGGATAAAAGAGATAAAAACTAAATCTAAACTACTAACTATAAAAGGAAATAAACGAGAAGATGAACATGGAGATTAACAATGAACAAACAAAATCATCCAATCCTTCAAACCTCTCATATCTCTATCTAAGGTTATCTTGTGATGATTAACTAAAGATGTGGTTCACCTAATCAAAAGTATGAATCCTACTTCCGTAGATAATTCGATCTATCAATCAAAACAAGGTGTAAGATTTATTCAAATCTAGCAACCTAGATAATCAACCTATCAACTTCCGTTATGTCAAGGTTAAAAATCCAATCTTTCCTATGGTGATCTAAGTCTAACATGACTTCCATCAAAATCAAACATCGATAAGCAACCATCTTCCGATATACGTTGCATAACAAATAATCGCATAGGAAAAGATACAACTTTGAGATAAAATCATAAAACAAACTATGATAAAAGAAAGAGAAAAAACTGAATGAAAAGGATTCAAAGCTGTTCGAACAATTGCAGCCCCCAAGCATGGAGTACATCGCAAGAGACAAAGCAGAAAGAAAAATAAAAACCTAATCTAACTTGCCACAGCCTCCCAAAAAGGGTGGGGCGCCTAGGGTTCTCTTATGTGTGGGTAACAATAGGAATCGAATTATGTATGAATTAGGGTTGAAATCGCTTTGCTATTTATAAGAAAAAACTAAGTCGATTCTTTGAGTCGGCGGTGGACGTTCGTTCATAATCTTGGGACGCTCGTTCAAAGTGATTCTTTGCAACTCATCAGCTGAATATCCTTGCATGGAATATTTGTTGGAATAAAACTTCTAAAATTCATATCTTGAGTTGTAGACCTCCAAAAATTATGATCCGAATGTCATAAAAAGCTCTCGGAAAACTCTACAACTTTCATTAAGGACTCTTCTTCAAAAACGCCTTTTTGACTAGCCCGTCGTATTACAGTCGTTTTTGGGATTTTCCCAAGCTTCATTTCATCTTCATCCTCTTGTATCTCTTTCTTTCCACTTTAATCTTCAATCAAACATCATTTAGACCTCTTCCATTCCACATTTGTGCACCTAAAAGATGACAAAACCGAGCAAAACGTAAAACCATACAAAATAGATAATAAAACCACGATATTTACTCGATTTTGCATTTTAACTATTCAAAACGTCATTTGCTCAATTAATCGATTATAAGCTCGAATTCTATGAAAAACATCCATATATGGGAAAAATTGATGTAAAATATATCCTTATAAAACGTATAAAATCACCCTTAACATATATATACAAAACACTTATTGTAAAATTTAAACGATGTAACTATTAAAATTCACATTCTCTCTAGAACATATTATGGATTCCTCAAAGTAGTGAGAGAAACTAATTAGCACATGAAAATAATTATAAATTGTCAACTTATAGGCAATCTAATACTAAATTAGTAATGTTTGGAAGCCAAGAGTCTGTCAATTTTACGTGTATATATATATATATATATATATATATATATATATATATATATATATATATATATATATATATATATATATATAAACGAAGCAATCTAAAAACATGGATAAAAGCATCATGGTTTATTATTTGAAAGTAAGAACCAATTTTTTTATTTATAGGTAAGATGAAATGACAAAACTATGTAAAATAAATTGATAAAAATACACACGTTTACTTTTATAACAAGATAAAACTCACCGATCTTTTTTACCGGAAAAACAATACTTGATCAAAATAATAAATAAATAACAAAAGTAACTGCTTGGCTTCAAAAAAATATTTCTCCAAGAAATATACTCAACTATTCTCAAACACCACAAGTCCACAACACACACACTTGCCACAACTTAATTCCTGACGCAAAGTCAACACATATTTCATAAGAAGAACGAAAAAAATAGGTGATTAGATTAACACAAATAATAAAACGTAGTCATGTAAATAACACAGTCAACGAATATCTAATATATATATATATAGACACACACACACAGAAAGCATTGCTTACGCATTGTAGTAAAAAAATATTGGTAAGTTGTAAAATTAGTAGGAGGATATACATTTGTGATATATAGATCAGTTTGACTGGGGTCCTTTGCCGAGTAAAATAAAAATTGTGAATGATTTAGAATTCAGTAAGAGGACAATGCCGAGCAAGATATATAGTAGCCAAATAAGACAGTAAAATAAAATAAAATGGAACTCACAGTGCTAAACTCTGATGTTAAAATCTACCGTAATGCTCCCATCTTCTGGCTTAATGATTTGACTCACACCCCTTCTCTATTTATAGTGTTAGACCCCTCACTAGTGATAAAAGATAACATGGAATTTAAATTTTAAACTTTTGAAAATTTGTTGCAACAACCTTTAACAGATATAATATGTTTAGATATTATCTCCTAAAAATCTAAACCACCAAGATACGGCTGTTGAGGATTGCTCTTATCTTTACTCCAATTAGAAGTGTTGACCATGCTATGGTTTTCAAAATAAAAATAAAATATATACTTATATTTATATATATATATCTAAGCGGAAAAAAAATATTCCTAAGGAATCATATTTGTTTAGTCACTTGTCAAATAAAAATAAAATATAATAAGTTTAAATTTATTTATATACACATTTCAAGTTTATGTTAGTCACCGCTAGTTCTTAAAAAAACCAAAGTAACAGTATAAAACGAACATAATAGTATAATGTATGTTTCGTTAACAACCAAAAATTTTGGGGTGTTACACCATTACTGTTTCCATTCAAATAACCGTAGTATTGATTCTGGTTTGCACTAGGGCACTGATAATCCCAAGAACTCTGGTTACTCTGCTGCTGATATATAGGTTGAGGCGCATACCATTGTTGTGCATATTGGTTCATTGTCATCCCTTGTTGTTTAGGTTGGTAGTGTGGAGGTGAGACTCACATCCATTGTAGCTTACAACTGCAAGATCTCGAAAACAACACCACACAATCAAAGTATCTCGTCACCACCACCCACGACAATAGGTGGTGTGACGCTCAATATACGAACTCCATCAAGAAAAAAAAAAAAAAAATTAAAACGACCTAAGCCCAAGTCGTTATAAAACGGATGGAGATAACCGGATGCAAGAAAGCGAAGCGAAGCAATCAAACATAAACAATCAAAGGAGAGGACGAAACAATAAGAACATGATTTAACGTGGAAAACCTCTCGGTGGGAGAGGTAAAAAACCACGGGCGTAGAAAGAGATATTTTATTATGCATCGAATTTTACTGATTTCAACACACTCGGATAATGAGGCGACAAGCTGTATTTATAGGCACAAATCCACAAACCCTAGCCGCTAGGAATCTTTTATCGATGCACCTTAAATACCCCTACACGTGTCCTCCTTTTAATGACATTTGTATATTTGTCACATAATGTAATTAGCAGATGTGGGACCTCGCTGTATTCCAGACTCGCAGACTATCACCATGCCGATAGTCACCCTGCGATGTGAAGCTCGATGAGACTCCACCCTCTTGAAGCATGCAATTGAATACACTTCTCGGTGACCATCACTCACGGTGAGTCTTCGATTGGTTCCACCAAAATGTAGAGTTTAAGTCACCCATCGACAAATCTCCACCTTGACTTTAACTCTCCCAGAGTCAAAGCAGATTGCATAACCGGATGTACTTGTACCGGATGCATTCGTCAATGCCGGATGTACTTGTACCGGACAATCTCCACAAAGATCCACTCCACCGACCGCGCCCTCGGTAGAGTTTCGAAAAATGATTATAAGCTTTGAATATTCAGTAAGTCCAGGCAAAGCTGGAACTTAGGGTATTCATATCAATCACCCTATCTCTATCCCCACAAATACTATTAAAAAATACATATCCCTACTTTACAGCAACTAAATTCACAATACTCTACATCAGCATCCCTATCTCTATCCTTACAACATTAAAATATTCATTTTTCAACTAATTTTTAAATTCAAATTTTACTCCAACGGCTATATTTCAACGGTTATATTTCAACGGCTATATTCGAACACACACATTTTTCCAAAATTATTTTTAAAATTTAAAATTTTACTCCAACGGCTATATTTGAACACACACATTTTTCAAAACTTACTTTTTAAATTCAAATTTTACTCCAATGGCTATATTTCAACGGCTATATTTCAACAGAAGAAGAAAAAAAAATCAAAAAAAAAAAAAAAAAAAAAATGTAAGGATAGCTACAGTGTCACCCCAGATTTGGGGTGACACTGTTCATCCACCCCAATGTAGGGTGGGGATAAAGTATCTGATGCAGGAGAGTTTTTGCTTCTTCCCTATTTTTTTCCCTACATGTAGGGATAAAGGTGGAGATAAAGACTCTGATGCTAATACCCTTACTCTGCTGAACTGGTTTAGTGAACATATCAGCAGGATTCTCCTTTGTGCCAATCTTCTTCACCACAATCCTCTTCTCATTCCTCAAGAAATGATACCTGACATCAATATGCTTGGTTCTCTCATGATGAACCTGATCCTTGGCTAAACATATTGCACTTAGACTGTCACAATATATCTCAGCCTGATCCTGATGCAACCCCAAATCACTGACTAGCCCCTTCAACCAGATGCCCTCCTTAGCGCTGCAAGAAGAAGATATATTCGCCTTGAGAAGTGGATAAGGCCATCAGAGCCTGAAGAGTAGCTTTCGGTGACCACCGCATTTCTCAATGTAAACACATAACCGGGATCATTGATTTTCTCATCATCAACATCACTGCATAATCAAGATCACAAGAGCTTTGTGACTGCACCGAGATCACCTCCATAAATGAGACCAACATCATTTGTACCTCTCGGTACACGAATATCCTTTAAATGACTTTCCGGTGTTCCTTTCCAGGTTGAGCCATAAACCTGCCGACAACATGATCGCTGAGCCAAATCAAAGCCTAGTGCAAACCATGGCATACATTAGGCGCCAATCGCACTAGCATAGGGAACTTTGACATATACTCCTTCTCTTGGTGGTTGTGAAGCATAAAGCAGACAAATGAACATTTGATGCCATAGGAGTATCTATTGGTTTTGAAAGAGACATCCCAAACTTGGCCAATATCTTACGCACATAACCTCTTTGAGACAAGAACAACTTCTTCCCGACTCCTATCTCTCCAGATCTCCATCCTCAAGATTTTCTTGGTCGCACCTAAATCCTTCATTTCAAATTCAAGACTAAGAAGGTTCTTGATTTTGAACATCGACTTTTTGCAAAGAAGAATCAACATGTCATCCACATACAGGACAAGATAAATATATGATCCATCTTTCAAATAGATCAAGTAAACACAAATGATCATATGGACTACTTGTTGTAACCCTGCTTGAAGCATGAAATCATCAAACCTTTTATACCATCGCCTTGGAGCTTGCTTCAAACCATACAATGATTTCTTCAACTTGCAAACATAATTTTCCTTTCCAGAACTTGAAAACCCTCAAGTCGTGTCATGTATATCTCCTTATCCACCTCACCATGTAGAAAGCAGTTTACATCTAATTGCTCAAGTTCCAGATCTCTTTGTGCCACCATTGCTAGTAACACCACGATTGAAGTGTGTCCGACCTTTGGTGAAAATATTTCATCAAAGTCAACCCTTCCTTTTGATGAATCCTCTTGCAACCAAACGTGCCTTATACTTGACCCCTTCTGCTTTAGTTATTCCTTCCTTTTTCTTGAAAATCCATTTACAAGTCACAACTCCCTTGTCAGTAGGTTGTTTGACCAATTCCCAAGTCTGATTCTTCAATAATGACTCCATTTCATCTCCCATGGCTGCATGCCACTGAGATGCTTCTATACATGTCATTGCTTCTCTCAGTAAGTAGTAGGTTCAAAGAACCTCTACTTCTTCAAAGAACTTGGAGTGCATATCCAGCCAAATCATCATATCCATATCTCCTGGAGGTATCCCAACATTAGATCTTCTAGGCTGCTTTGGCAGTAGACTCTCTGTTGATCAATGTTTGTATGACGCCGCTTGGCGAGGTCTCAGCAGCTGGATTGGATCGGATCTCGGTTCATTATCCGGATCGATTATAGTGTTGATTTGGATCCACTGATTGTTGCATATCAGTAGACTCCACCTGAAGCTCCACCTGTTTCTCAACACTATCAGATTCAGCACTGGTTTCAGACTCTGTAGACCTCCCCACTGATGAGTTTAACATAGAATTTTCATCAAACACAACATCCTGCTGAGGATTACTCTGGACTCTCACGATGACCAAATTCTATATCCCTTCACTCCATCACCATACCCCACAAACACTCCTTTCTTGGCTCTTGGCTCCAACTTCCCTTCACTAACATGATAGTAAGTCAGACTCCCAAAACCCTTAGAATCGAGTAGTCGAGGCTTGCGACCACATCTCAAATGGTGTCTTGAGATTGATTCTGTGTGAGGACTGTTGATTAAGTAGCAGGTGTCTTAATGACCTCTGCCCAAAATCTCCTTGATAAACCAAATTTTGAGAAAGCATACATCTTGACCTCTCCAAAGAGAGTTTGATTCATCCTTTCGGCTACACCATTCGCTGAGGTGTATTCCTTACAATGTATGATGTCCGGCAATACCCTCACCGCACAAAATGAATCAAAATCCGTCCAGTAATTCGGACCATTATCTGCACGAAGCTTCTTGATTTTCTTGCCTAACTGATTCTCCACTAGGGCCTTCCAACGCTTGAAATTATCGAATGCATCACTTTTGTTCTTCATCATCACCACCCAAGTCATCCTTGAATAGTCATCTATGAATGACACAAAATATCTGTGACCACCCAATGACTCAACTCTTGATGGACCCAAAGATCTGAATGGATATAATCAAGTGTTGCCTTTTGTATTGTGCAACCTGCTGAGAATTTACTTTATGCAACTTCCCAAACACACAATGTTCACAAAAGTCCAGATTCTTGACCTTATATCCCCAAGAAAACTCTTTGAAGAAAGAATCATGATACCCTTTTCACCCATGTGACCTAGTCTCATGTGGGCATGGTGAAGTCTCTTGAGGCTGGTGAATCTAGCGAGGATGCAACAAAGAAGTGCTGCAGATCTGATGAGATCCTTGTAATATATACAAGGTTCCCTCTTGATGCCTTTTGAGGACTACAATGAATCTTTGAAGACATTCAATTTGTCCACCTTCACCCTTAAAATTGAACCCTTGTCATGTCCAAAGAGACTAAGAGATACCAAATTCTTGGTCATTTGTGGAACATGTCTTACATATTTCAGTTGTACAAAATTTACCATCCTCTGTCCTTAACTTTCTTGAGCCAATTCCCACAACTTCTGAGACCTTCTTTGTTGGCCATATAAATTTGACCACCATCCATCTGCTTTCATAAGTGAAAACCACTCTCTGCTTGGACAAATATGGTAGGATGCTCCAGAATCAAGTATCCACACATCATTGTGGTGTGTAGAATCTCCGCAACTAGAACCAGATCCTCATCAGATTGCTCGGTAGCCAAAGCCTGCGTGCTGCACTGCCTTCCTGTTGTTTCTTTTCCTTGGACAATTGGACTTCCAATGTCCACTGCTCCTTCTGAATTACAGACATCGAGTAGACTTAGGACCTTTGGAAACCGACTTCTTTTTCTTCTTTCGTCCATATCCTTTTCCACTATTCTTTGCTAGCTACTAGCCCAAAGAACTGATTGTCTGTCCCCCAGAGACCTTGTGTCTAAGCTCCCTGGCATGTAAGGCAGACCTTACATCCTCCAAAGCTACTGTATCCTTTCCAACTATGAAAGACTGCACAAAGTTTTCATATGATGCCGGTAGTGACACCAACAGGATTAGGGCTGCATCTTCATCTTCAATTTTAACATCAATATTCCTTAAATCAAGCAATATTGTGTTCAGCTGGTCCAGATGTTCCCTCAGTGGACTCCCTTCATGCATCTTCAAACTGAACAACCTCTGTTTCAACAACAACTTGTTGGTCGTTGACTTGGTCATATCTGAGCTTTCAAGCTTTTTCCACAACTTGGTCATGCGGTGTCTTCCTCAAAGAACCTCGGTGATAACATCATCAGATAAGCACAACATGATGGTTGAATGTGCTTTCTCTTCCAGACTGGCATAATCTGCTGCACTTGTATTTGGTTTGTCGATAAAGGATTCCACAAACCTGCTTTGTTTCAACAAAGGCACGATCTTGATTTGCCACAGCACCAAAAATGTTCCTCCTCAGTAAATTTATCGATTTTACGTTTTATCTTGACATCTTTCCTTGCTAAAGATTACAACTTTATCATGAGATCCTAGCACCTCTGTCAAGGTCTTGGTTAAGATGAAGTTGATCGTCTGATCGCTTTCTCAGAACCTTGCTTTGATACCACTTGTTATAAAACGGATGGAGATAACCGGATGCAAGAAAGCAAAAGCGAAGCAATCAAACATAAACAATCAAAGGAGAGAACAGAAACAAGAAGAACATGATTTAACGTGGAAAACCTCTCGATGGGGAGAGGTAAAAACCACGGGCGTAAAAGAGATATTTTATTATGCCTTTGAATTTTACTGATTTCAACACACTTGGATAATGAGACAACAATCTGTATTTATAGGCACAAATCCCTAAACCCTAGCCGCCAGAATCTTTGTCTCGATGCACCTTAAATACCCCTACACACGTGTCCTCCTTTTAATGACCTTTATAGTCATTCACATAATGTAATTAGCAGATGTGGGACCTGCTTGTATTCCAGACTCAGCAGACTATCACCTGCCGATAGTCACCCCGCCGACGAAGCTCGAGAGACTCCACCCACTTGAAGCACTAATTGAATACACTTCTCAGCTGACCATCACTCAGCTGAGTCTTCAGATTGGTTCCACCAAAATGTAGAGTTTAAGTCACCTTACTGACACAAGCTTTCAGTCAACTTGCAAGATATTCACCATGCACTCCCCGGCAACGGCGCCAAAATTCTTGATAGCAAAATACTTAACCGCTAACCTTAACCGACAGAGTATCGGGTCAACGGTAGTTTAGTGGTCACAAGGTCGAATCCACTGGGAGTAACAGTGAAGTACCAAATTCGACTTAGAACTTGGTTCAGGCCAAAATATGGTGGAGAGGCCAAAATACGAGAGATTATACTAATATGATTAAAAGGCATAGTCGAACCATGATCCAACAAGCTACTCTTACCCCCTCGATAGACTCAATGGAAAGTGTGCGTTATCCTACCAACCATCCCTACTCAATTAAGACTATTCACGGGTGCCAACTCCTAGTTCTAGTGAGTAACCGAACAACTCGATATAAACACCCTATGCAAGACTAATCAATCCCCCATTTAGGAAACCGACTAACCTAACATGATATGCACTAGAGTCGCTCGTTTAACGATGTCCAACCTCATATTGGGCCCGGGCTAACTAACTTAGCCGGGTCTACGCCACGATTCTAAAACCCCTTATCCCACATCTCACCGCAAAATACATCTATAAGTTTGATTTGTGATAGTGAACAAGGTTGTCAATCTAATCCACTTACGGTTATTATAAGTTTTAGAACGTGAATACAATCATTAACCATTCCATTACGCACTACACACTTCCAATCTCATCTATCCAATGGCTAGTTCGCTTGGTTTCACATGATTCGACTACACAATGGATTAGCTACTCATGATGGGATTGAAAAACGAAATAATAATGAAAGCAATAATCAAAGACATAATCAAATAATTGAAAGACATAGAAATAATTACCATAAAAGATGAAACCTTGAATTTTATGAAAATCTCCTTCAAAAGATGAAATCTTGGATCACGAATCGAAAATCTAAGCTATGAAAGTTGTATAGAGTTGCTAGGAATTAAATCTATGATCTAAGGATTGAAACAACGTTTAAACTAATGGAAATCGCCCTAAAATCGCCCCTAAGAAACCCTAAAACGTCAAGTACTGAATAGATATCATAAGGGATCGAAAAAGAGGGTTTTTATAGGTTTTTGCCGCATCCCGACCACGAACGAGCGTTTGTGGCAAGGCAAACGCGCGTTTGGACTAACTTGACCTGTCTTCAGTAAATCAGCGATAACATCCTGTGTAGAGCTCCGATTTGAACGATTCAAGATGCGTTGGAAAGCTCGTTCAATTACGTACAACTTTAATGCAGATGACCTGACCAGAATATGCCTCCAAGATGGGTCAAAATGACGATTAACGTTACAGGTACGGTGAAAATCTGCTGTCGGGGCCAAACGAGCGTTTGCATCCTTGCAAACGCCAGTTTGCCTTATACGAGCTTACTGATTCGGGCCGAACCCATCCAGTTTGAGGTGATTTGGATGCTAGTTTTCCTAAAAACCCAACTTTCAGTATGTAAATTTGATCCGTAAACGCTCGTTTGGATTGGCCAAACGCCAGTTTGCACCAAGCTTCAGTATTTTCATCATAACTTCACTTACAGGGCTTCAAATGAGATGATTCAAAATGCATTCTAAAGCTGATTCAATCCTCTACAACTTTCATCAAGACAACTCTTCATGAAAGTGTCTCCAAGTGTGACCAAAATGTCCTTGAAGTGACTGGTTCAGATTTCGTCAATGATTCTTCACTCTTTTCTCCTCCTTGGCCCCAAATCTCGTTCTTTCTAGAGACTCTCTTCCTTATTCTCGACCTTATACATCAATATAAGCCTGAAAACAAAGACATGAACACCAAGGCATAATATACATTGTGTAAACGTAATTGAAATCCACATAAAACACGAGTTTTTAGGACGAAAACGTCTTTAGTCTCGAAACATGCATATAAGTGAATATCGTTCATATCCTACCCATAATAGCCCAAAATAACCATGAATAACTTGTAAAAGGAGGTAATCTCATATAAGAAATACACTACAATTTGACTCCCATCAAGGGGTATAGACAAATTTATTAGGTCAAGTCGACAATGCAAGCGCTTACAACTTCAGGTCGGGGGTAGGTCCTCAAACAATAAGACCCCTCACAGAGAGACCTGCTTGGGTTAAACCATGGGCTGGCCTATTCCCATTGTTTTAATAAGGGAGAATTATTCTAAAGGACAAAAATATTTGTGAAATTAGCATTAAGGACATGCACATTTTTTTAAGTAAAAAAGACAATTTTAGGTGTTAAGTACCAAAATACCCCTTAAATGAATTTAAAAAAAATACTCACTATGAGCCGCACTATGGATAGAAGAAGAAATCCAAGAAATCCGGGTCCTAAGTCCACAAATGTCTATAATTACTGTAAGGAGCACGGACATTGGAAGTCCAATTGTCCAAACAGAAAGACACTCAGTACTCCACATTGACCCTTGAAATTGAACCCCATGCTGTCTAAAAGACTCAGAGATACCAAGTTCTTGGTCATTTGTGGAACATGCCTAACTTCACTCAGTTTGTAGAATATTCCATCCTCTATCCTCAGCTAAATTGAGCCAATACCAACTACCTTGCGTACCTTCCTGTTTGCTATAGATATATGACCACCATCTATCTGTTGATAACTTAAGAACCACTCTCTTTGAGGGAAAATATGAAAAGGATGCCCCAAAGTCAAGAATCCACAAGTATGATGTGTTGACTCTCCTGCCACTAGGACCATGTCCTCATCGTCAGTCATGCTCACCGCCACAACATCCGATGTGACCCATGACCGAATTAGATCCAAAAATGCCCGAGGACTTAACTGAAGGCACCAATAAAATGAGCACCTCGACCCTTGGCTAACCTGTAACAAAAACCTTGGTATAATGGACACCCACAAGGTTCACTCACAACCTTGGTATAATGGACACCCACTAATGTGAATATATCAAAATTTTGGCTAATTCTTACTGATGGGAGTCAACTTTACGTGACTTGGTGCATAGTCTACCCCGTTTACCACACTTTTAGCATGTTTTGGGTGGTTAAGACCATTTTCGGGGTAATATCGTGAGTTTATGGCACGGGGAGTGAATCCGTTACTTTAATGGATCATTACCTCTTTTTTGTTGATGTTAACCCTATTCCCGAGCACTTTTACCCTCCGGAATTGTTTGGATGTTTTGGTCATTCGTGATGTTGTAGGGTATTAGTGTCTTGAAGACCCGGAAGGTGATGATTCATGGTGAAAAGCATGATCGAGGTGATAGAAGTGATTAAAAAGGGAGAAAAGTTGAAGTTTTGGAGCAAATGGGGTTCAAACGCGCGTTTGAACCCCCAAACGGGCGTTTTAGAAGCTATCATCTTGATCAGAGTTCAACCTCTCTAAACGCGCGTTTCAAACTGCCCTAAACACGTGTTCCAAGTCCTCCAAACGCGCGTTTCAACCCCTAAACACGCGTTCAGTTGAGGAACAGACAAGAGCCTACCCAGAAATTAAGCGAAACGGGCGTTTGCCTTATGCGAAACGCGCGTTTGAAGATGTGAAACGCCAAGTTCAACTGGCCAAACGTGCGTTTGAAGCCAAAATTCTGCAGATTTTCCCCCACCTATAAATACCCCCCTTAGACTATTTCTAAAGAAGAATCATTCTCTTAGCAAAACCTACCCCTTTTTAGCTCGAATTTTGTAATAGCTTAGAATACTCTCTCTTAGCTTAAACTAGTATAATCTTAGCTTGATCTTTCCATTTTCTAGCTCAAATCTCAATTCCAAACACTAAGCATCCACCTTTTAATTAGTTCTTTATTTTGTACTTTTGGATCTCAAACTCGAATTTCTTCAAATTAATGGTATATTTCTCTTATCTTTTACTTATTATGGCTTTCATTTACTGTTTTATATATGTTTTGATTAGTATAATGAGTAGCTAATCCCTTTTCATAGTCGAATCATGTGAAATTTTGTGAAATTACCCTTTGGGTGATGAAATTGGGAGTGGGTAGTGCTTTTTATTGTTAAATCTTGCTGTTTCACGTCTTAGAACTTGTTATAACATCGCTAGATTAGATTGATCACCTAATTTAGTAATCACAAACATCAACCTTACATATGTATTTTGCGGGAAGACGTGGGATAAGGGGTTCTAAGATCGCGGCGTAGACTCGGCTTAGTTGTTAAGCCCGAGCCCAATGCGACGTTACTCGTTTTAACGTTTAAGCGGCTCTAGTGCGTATCATGTCTTGTTAGTAAATCTTCTTTAGGGAAGGGTAGTTAACATGGCATAAGGTGTTAGGAGAGAGTTGTTCAGACCTTAGCACCGGAATTAGAGATGCGCACCGGTGAAATTGAATGCGAGAGTTCGTTTGTTATAATGCACACTCCCTGTTTTGTCTACCCTTAAGGTTGAAACTAGCTACTTCGATCATGGTTCGGCTATGTCCCTTAGTATAACGTTATAAACCGAGTAGTTAATCTTCTTTCTTCCTTGTTATATCCTTAGACTCGTTAGTAAGAATTACCTTAGTGTTGTTGTAGTAAACAAGCACTTTAAATAGATTGATCACCTAGACTAAGTAACACGTTCGCTTTGGTACTCACAAACACTTTTCCCTTGGGTTCGACCTCGTACTCTTGTAGCTATGCTAGGAATCGACCCGGTACACTGCCGGTTAGAGAGTTAGTTTGCCCACGGTTTCGAGTCTTTATAAATTGTTTTTAGAGGGTGAATTTGAGCTCAATCACTTACGATGACCCTAAATGCCTTTATATAGGCTACAAAAACCAAGTAAAATAACAAACTAAGCAATGTGGGACAAAAAATAAATAATAAAAATAAAAATTTTAAAAGCCCAATAATAAATAATAATAAAAATCTAATAAAAATTCCCATGGAAACAATGTGGGATAAATGATGAAACAAATCGACTCCAAGTCAAAACATCTCATCTTCGATAAAATCAGCATCTGTGCCAGAACTGTTCTCCGGATGTTTCTTCATCTTTAGACAATTGGACTTCCAATGTCCCTGCTCCTTACAATAATTGAAAACATCTGTGGATTTAGGGCCTTTGGACCTTGTCTTCTTAGAATTTTTCTTCCTAGACTGCCCATGCTCTTTTCCATCAAGCTACTACTCTCGACTACTAGTCCAAAGAACTCGATGATTATGCGCAGAAGCGCCTTATGTCTCGCTCTCACGGCATGCAAAGCTGACCTCACATCCTTCAAAGCCATTGTATCCTTCCCAACTATGAAGGAATGCACAAAGTTCTCATAAGAAGCGGGTAATGAAACCAGCAAAATCAAAGTAGCATCCTCATCCTCAATCTTAACATCAATATTCCTCAATCTCATCTTTTTGGATTGGTGAAGACAAGAGCTCAATTTCATGGTGATGATAATGAAGATCCACACCAACACCTTTATCAATTTGAGGAGTTATGCAACACGGCCAAGAGTCAAGGTATTCATAGAGAGTTGACTAGAATGTCAATGTTTCCCTTTTCATTGAAAGGAAAAGCTAGGGATTGGTTTATGTCACTCCTTCACCAATCTTTGACAAGTTGGGAAGAGATTCAAAATGAGTTATTGAAACAATACTTCACTCAGGGCCGAATTTGAAATTAAAGGTAGAAATTGCTAACTTTAGGCAAGGAGACAATAAATCACTTGGGGTTGCTTGGGCAAGATTTAAAAGGTTGTTGAGAGCATGTCTCGATTATGGCTATTCCTTGGATATGCAAATCCAATTCTTTTGTCATAGGCTAAGGAAAGAGTCATGTGCGGAAGTTGATCAAGCATGTAATAGTTCCTTGATGATGAGTGTGGCACAAGATGTCTATGATGCTATTGAGAAAATTTCGTAGAATAACTGAATGTGGGAAACCAGTTCAAGTACAAAGAAATTTGCTTTTGTGGGAGAATCACCCATTCAAATGGATGTGTGGGAACAATTGGCATCCCTTAGTAAGAAGGCTGATAGAATTCAAGCTAGCAAGAGTTTGGGAAATGGAGAGCCTAGCGATGTGTCTTATGAAAGCATGGGGAATGATAATGTACCGTTGGGATTAGTAAAACCCGGTGAATATTCAAAGGAAGAAGTGAGCTTTATTCAACAACATTGGAAGCTCAACAATGCTTACACCAACGTATAGAACAATATCTTTGGCGATCATCCCACTTTCCATTGGTCCGATAATTCAACAAATCATGGACCCGGACCATCTTGAACAACAACAAATGGAATCCATCAACGCCAATGTGCAGCAACAAGGTGAATACCAAGAAAATCCCTCTTACCAACAATCACCACCACCTTCTTTTAACCAACAAGTTCCTACCCAATATGCCCCCAATCAACAAAGTTCTCAATCAACGGAAGAGGTTTCTCAATGGAAAAATTTGATGGAAAACTTGATGGGTGTAGTTTCTACTTGATTAGAGTCAACTCTGCTATAATTTCATGTGCATTTTACTCCCTATTTGTAGCCTATTCGATGTAATTTTATGGTATTTAAGTGTGTTTTATAGGCACATTTCATCACGGGTTGAATCACGAGACGATAGGGCGTTTACGTCTGAAATCTCCATATTATAGGTGAATTGTGTGCGTTTTATTGGCATTTGTCACACTTGAGTTTTCTTGTTTTTATTTGTCATAGGTGCGGCGTGATAGAGGGCATGACGAGGATCGCAACGTTACGAAAATCGTCCAAAATGAAATTGGTATAAAGATATGGCGTGAGATTCAAGTTCAGATGTTCGGGAAAAAAGAAAAGAATAAAAATTCAAGAAAAAACCAGCAAATATCATACCTAGGGTGTGATGGAGACTGTTTTTCACTCTTTAAAAACATGTCCGAAGTTAAAGAGTTGAAACGGATCAAGCTTCGTTGATGTTTTCATGCTCCTGCCACTTAATCCGAATTTTGAGCTCCCTTGGAGGCGTTTTCTGGGAAAGTAGTCTTCATCAAATTGTAGGGGATTGAATAAGCTTTCCAAAGCAACTTCAATCAGGAAAATCTGAATTCTGCACGCAAAGATATCATCGAAATACCGGAGACGTGTTTGGTGGCAAACATGGATGACATCATCAATGCGCTGGATAGCGTCATCGATCGTAATTTCGAGTTTTCCACTATTTTGGGTTGAATTTGGCCTATATAAAAGCCAAATTAGGTCAAATTTTCACCACAACTTCATACAATAATTTTCTTTTCAGTTTTTTTAGATTTTTCTTCCCCCAAAACTCTAGATTTATGTTAAATTTCTTGCATCAAAGTGCTAAGATTATTAGTTTCTTTTCGCGATTTCTTCACTTTGGATTGACAAACCAATTGGGGGATTGCTTCTACGTTATTGGTAATTTATTGTTCTTATCTTTTATCATGTTTTCTTCCCAATTAATTATGATTTCTTGTTTCGTTCTTGTTATTATGCGTAGCTAATTTCATAATAGCTAAATTATGTGATAGAACTACGAAATAAATGCCTAATCAATGATCTATGGATGAGTAGGTTTTAAAAGTTAAATCTTTTGAATTGTTGTGTCCTAAAATTTGAACTTAAGGCTATTAATGGAGTCACGAACCATTAACTGATTTTACACATAACCTTTATAAATGTATTTTGCGAGGGAGTGTGCGAACTAAAGTTTTAGGATTGCCATGCACGAACTAGTCGAGTTTTTCACAGCCTGTTACTTGGTAAGGTTATTCTAGCTAAGCCGTGAACTCGGTGGATGCGGAGCGTCTCATTGTTTTTATCATATTAGGTCAATTAAATCCCATAGAGGGGAGCTGTTGAACCGAATATAGGGTAACTAGGTTGTGGTATTAGCGCCTAGGGACCAGTTTAGGAGATTGCACCCACAACACATTCATTAGAAGCTATTGGTTGGTTGGTAGGTTAAGGCTCATCCTTAGTGATTCGGTAACTGTGTTAAGAGTAGTGTTCCTGATCATAGTTTAGTTATTTCTCCATTCATATATTTCAAAGTTAACATTTTTATTTCTCTAGCTATAGATTACTCCACAAGTTTTTGTGAGCCTAAACTAAATCTGGCGATTGTGGTACTTGACCAATTCCTCATGGGATACGACCTTGCTCGTCGTTGTAGTACAACCGACCCGGTACTCTGCCGGTTAAAGTTGGTTTGCTATAATTTGGCCATCAAGTTTTCTGGCGCCGTTGCTGGGGAATCGGTCGATATCAGTAAATCAACGGAGTATTTAGGATTAGGTCTTTTTTTGTTTATTTTTTTTTTTATGTTTTGTTAAAGAGTCACACCACCTACTTCGGTAGTGGTAGTGGCTTGATACCTTGATTGTGTTCTTGTTTTTTCCCCTGAATTGCAGAGTATGGATCCTTAGAGTCAAGGAGGCTACTTCCCTCAATCAATTGGAGGGTTTAATTTTGGTGGTATGGGTTTTGGAAAACAACCATATTATCAGTTCAACTCATACACAACACCCTACAACAATGAGTGGGATAGTCCTCCAAGCTCTCAGTTTTAGCACCCCGATGCCTATCCACAATACTCACAGCTGCCACATGTTACTCCACCGCTGAAGAGCACAACTGAGATTTTGTTGGAGAAACTTTGTCAAGACCTTAAAAGGTCTAACCATAATCTTAAAGAGTCTAACCAAGAGCTAAAAGAGTTTCACCAAGGGTTAAGACGAGATATAAAGGAACTGAAAGATTCCCAGCGCCGCTTGGAATCTGAGGTGGTTGATCTAGCAAGCCGGGTAGGGCAGTTGGTTGAGAAGAAGAGGCTTGAGAGGAGCATTAAAGAAGAAGAAGGTTTTCAATCTCCACCGTCTCTCCCTAAGGTAATCACTCCTCAGGATTTCCATGAAGAAGGTATGAATATTATCCACCATTGAATTATCAGTTCCTTCTTTAGTGAACCCTATTGAGACACAGGTAGAGGTGAGTCATTTTAAGTCTTTTGATGCTTTTGATGAGCCAACGTGTTACTATGTGGTGCGTGAATCCCTTTTGATTGGCATATGCTCTGTTTCGGGGAAAGTGAATTCATTGTGTTGCATAATGAATTCCTTGAGCAAATCTTGGTGGTGGGGATTGAGCCCCTTATTTTTCTTTTCCTATTTTGATGGGGTGCTCAATTCCTATGATTTGTGTAGGGAGAATCAACGGTTTGCTCTCCTTTGGTATAACTATCCTTAGCATTATTAGGGGTAGAAAGTCGAACTAAGGACTTTAAACTTAGAATGTTTTAGGTAGTTTGTTTTTATTCTTTTCACTCGTGCTTCTTTGTTTTCTTTTGGTTTCTTAATAAGTCGAGCCAATGACAATAAACAAAAGCGCTTATGGGAGGCAACCCACCCTTTTTTTCTTAGGTTTTTAGGTTTGTTTTTTATAGTGTGATGAAAAAATTGACAACGCATCTTGAATTTCATTTTATGCTTTGTGATAATCCATATTTTATTTGTTCTATACATCTCCATACTTGTGCTTACCTACACTTAAGGTTTCGGCCTTTCGTCGTAGTGGATTCTTTGTTTCTTTGTTGTGATTGCACAGGTACCCTGGGAGATACATTGAAGGTTGTCACTTTGCATGGTTGCGCCCGATTGCCGGTTCAGCTAAGTCTTTCTTTCTTTACTTTATCACTCACACACCGAGGACGGTGTTCCGTTTTAAGTGGGGGGTGGTTGACTTAGCTTCACTTGACTATGTGTTTAAACGTTATGCATCGAATACGTTATATGCTTAGTGTTTGGTCTTTATTGAGAAAAATTGAGCCATTTTTAAAAAAATTCATGGTTTTGATGTTGTGAATCCTATGTCATTCATTGTGTTCTTTGGTTAATTATTAGTCATGAGTTGAATGCATGCGAGTCAAACCTTCATCTTGTTGTGGAAATGGAATTCTTATGCACGTAATAGCTTTGCTTTCATTAGTTGTGGTTGACTAGTGAATGCTTATAGATTCCATAGACATTAATCTATTACCTAGAACTTATACCATTAACTTCGAGGCGAAATAGAAAGGTCAATCTTGGTAGATTAAGGGATGACGGTCCTGGCATTTCTTTGACTCGACCAGAGCCAAATAGCCAACCTTGTACATAATTTCCACAGAAACCCCTCTAAGCCTTTGTAGGGTGGTTAGACCCCCACCCGAACTTTAGCCATTCGTTGATTAGCCTATAATTACCGACCCTTAGCCTTTATTTGTGGTCTACGTTCCTTTGGCACCCTACGAGTGAGTTTTAATCTTATTTTGAGCACACTTGCTAGCACAAGTGTGGGGTGGTGAAGATTTGTATCAAATTATTGTGTTGGTGGATCCATTGTACTACGAATGAGAATGGGTAGTGAAGTATGTTGGCGTTTGGTTTGTCAAAAAGAAAATCAATAAAAAAAATCAAAAAAAAAAGATAAAGAAAATAAATTGAATAAAGTGAGTCAAGAAATATGGATGAAAGTGTCCGAGTTATTACTTCCAATGTAATGAATGGCGATGGGATGAAGTAAATTGGAGTGGATGTTCATGAATTCTCTGTTAGCTTGTTCTTGGTAAAAACTATTTTTGCAAGCTATCTTGGAGTTTTATCTTGGTGGCCACCGTTTTTGCATCTTACTCCGATTTATGATACAATGTCAAAATGAGGTGAGTTATGAGGAAAATTCAAGATGTTTTGATTAGACTCACTCATTTTTCTCTTTTGATATTCCTTTTTATCCTTTTGTTTAGCCTCGTCCCTAGCCTAACGTTACAAACGTGCAAGTCCTGCCTGACCTTAGTTATCCGTGACTTGACCTCGATTAGTGGAGATGATTATGAAGTACTATAAGCCTATGGTGT
Organism: Gentiana macrophylla; assembly: GCA_026214975.1. Classification (NCBI taxonomy): domain Eukaryota; kingdom Viridiplantae; phylum Streptophyta; class Magnoliopsida; order Gentianales; family Gentianaceae; genus Gentiana; species Gentiana macrophylla. The sequence goes on from CM047813.1 coordinate 9,428,319, forward strand.
AACGACATTAGTCATGCATCTATAATCTGAGCCGGTCGACTATAACAAATGATTGAGAAGCTATGCACACACACACACACACACATTCTATTTCCATGATAAGATACGTTTTGGCTCATGTTTATTCGCTTGTTGACTAGTTTTTACTCATTGGATATGTTGGTTTCCCATATGGTCGCAACGTTGATCTCATGATTTATTTTTGAATCGCTTGATTTGCTCGAGGGCGAGCAAACTCTAAGTGGGAGGTAGTTGATGAGAGTCAACTTTGCTATAATTTTGTGTGCATTTTACTCCCTATTTATAGCCTATTCGATGTAATTTTGGGGTAGTTAAGTGTGTTTTATAGGCACATTTCATCACGGGTTGAATCACGAGACGATAGGGCGTTTACGTCCGAAATCTCCATATTATTGGTGAATTGTGTGCATTTTATTGGCATTTGTCATGCTTGGGTTTTCTTGTTTTTATTTGTCATAGGTGCGGCGTGATAGAGGGCATGACGAGGATCACAACGGTATGAAAATCGTCCAAAACGAAGTTGGTATAAAGATATGGCGTGAGATTCAAGTTCAGACGTTCGGGAAAAAAGAAAAGAATAAGAAAAATCATGAAAAAACCAGCAAGTATCATACCTAGAGTGTGATGAAAACTGTTTTTCACTCCATGTCCGAAGTTAAAGAGTTGAAACGGATCAAGCATCGTTGATGTTTTCATTCTCCTGTCACTTAATCCGAATTTTGAGCTCTCTTGGAGGCGTTTTCTGGGAAATTAGTCTTCATCAACGTTGTAGGGGATTGAATAAGCTTTCCAACACAACTTCAATCACGCAAATCGGAGTTCTGCACGCAAAGATATCATCGAAATACCGGAGGCGTGTTTGGCTGGCAGCGCGGATGGCGTCATCAATCTGTTGGATGACGTCATCGATCGCGAATTTCTGAGTTTTCCACTATTTTGGGTCGAATTTGGCATATATAAAAGCCAAATTAGGTCAAATTTTCACCACAACTTCATACAATAATTATTTTTTTTCAGTTTTTTAGATTTTTCTTCCCCCAAAACTCTAGATTTATGTTAAATTTCTTGCATCAAAGTGCTAAGATTATTAGTTTCTTTTCACGATTTCTTCACTTTGGATTGACAAACCAATTGGGGGATTGCTTCTACGTTATTGGTAATTTATTGTTCTTATCTTTTATCATGTTTTCTTCCCAATTAATTATGATTTCTTGTTTCGTTCGTGTTATTATGCGTAGCTAATTTCATAATAGCTAAATTATGTGATAGAACTACGAAATTAATGCCTAATCAATGATCTATGGATGAGTAGGTTTTAAAAGTTAAATCTTTTGAATTGTTGTGTCCTAAAATTTGAACTTAAGGCTATTAATGGAGTCACGAACCATTAATTGATTTTACACATAACCTTTATAAATATATTTTGTGAGGGAGTGTGCGAACTAAAGTTTTAGGATTGCCATCCACGAACTAGTCGAGTTTTTCGCAGCATGTTCCTTGGTAAGGTTATTCTAGCTAAGCCGTGAACTCGGTGGATGCGGAGCGTCTCATTGTTTTTATCATATTAGGTCAATTAAATCCCATAGAGGGGACTGTTGATTCGAATATAGGGTAACTAGGTTGTGGTATTAGCGCCTAGGGACCAGTTTAGGAGATTGCACCCACAACACATTCATTAGAAGCTATTGGTTGGTTGGTAGGTTAAGGCTCATCCTTAGTGATTCGGTAACGGTGTTAAAAGTAGTGTTCCTGATCATAGTTTAGTTATTTCTCCATTCATATATTTCAAAGTTAACATTTTTATTTCTCTAGCTATAGATTACTCCACAAGTTTTTGTGAGCCTAAACTAAATACGAAACTGATTGTGGTACTTGACCAATTCCTCGTGGGATACGACCTTGCTCGTCGTTGTAGTACAACCGACCCGGTACTCTGCCGGTTAAAGTTGGTTTGCTATAATTTGGCCATCACTACTCAAGCCGCCAATATGCAAACAATTATGACTTCTATCAGCATGATGTCCCAAGATGTTGGCAATTTGAAAACATCCATGGTGAGTCAAAATACAAGAATGAGAACTATAGAAGCATCAATGCGAGGTATTGAAGACCATTTGAGTAGGGAAGGTGAGCGAAATAGTAGTAGACCCCCGGGTGGATTACCAAGCAACACCGAGAGAAACCTGAGAGAAGTCCACCATTATCACTCGAAGTGAGAGAGTTTATGGAAGCAATGGAGTTGAAATTCATGGGAACAATGAAGTTGAAGATGATTTGGATAAGGAAGTTGAAGAAGATGAGTTGAGTGAAGAAGAATAGGCAATAGTTTATGGATTTTTGAGAGGTGAAGGATGTGTTGAAGTAGAAAAAGAAGATGAAGAATGGGTTAAAGTCCCAAGGATCTTGAAAAACCTAAGAGCTAGTGATTTGAGAACTTTTTCTAATGAACATGTTGAATTGGCACCCACCGATGTTGAATTGGCGCATGCCAATAGCAACCAGAAAGAAACAGAGAGTTCATCAGAGCAAATGGTGCGTGCCAGTAACATAACGACGCATGCCTATTATAAACAAAAAAATTTGGAGCCGACAAAGACAAATTGGCTCACGCCAATGAGGAATGACGTCCACCAGCAGCCCAATATTTGAGAAGAACTTCTACCACTTCATCAAGCAACACGGGTAAGGGATGTATAACTTCTAATTCTAAAATTATTGATCTTGAGTCACTTCCCTATCCCCCTCGAGAGGAAATTAAAAATATGAAGTTGGATAAGAAATATACACGTTTTCTTGACACTTTTCGGCACTTGAATATTAATATCCCTTTCATCGAAGCACTCACGAGTATGGCGGTGATCGTGTGTAAGTCACTAACGTTGAAATTACTAGCAAGAATACTAGGTACATCGTAGTATAGTAAGGGCGAATCAAGGTCGATCCCACAGAGACAATGCAAATTCGAGTATAAACGATTCTAACCTAATTAAGTAGACACATATAGGTGGTCATTGACCAACAATAAACATAAAAGAAACATGGTATTCCTCCCCCTCTTCCCACCGATCTACTAACTTGGATTAGTTAATCCTTATGTTTACTTCCCACATAATTTCCTTAAATTAATCGAGCGAGCTTTTAATTTAGTTTTAAGCTACGGGTGCAACTCCTAACCCTATCTACTCCGACCATGGTAGTAGATAATCTATACGCCAGCTACCCTCCTTAATTGGTCCGTAATAGCTCATACGCATAAAGAACTAGAATTTCCCCGTAATGGCATTTCACCACCATATCTCAATGAGATTGGAAAGAAGATTGCTAAAAACTGCAAAGGCCTCGCTTTAGCAGTTGTTGAAATTGGAGGGCTCCTTGCTAAAACGGAAAAAAAGCTTGAGGTGGTGGAGTGAAGTTGCACAAAGGTTATCTTATTATCTTTCTAGTGAGGGATGTATGGAAATTTTGGAATTAAGTTATAAGCATTCACCCGAGAATTTGAAACCTTGTCTTCTCTATCTTGGAGCCTTTCCTGAGGATAGACTAATTAGGGTTAAGCATGTGATACTGCTATGGATTGCTGAAGGATTCATACAAGAATGCAAGACAAAAATCTTAGAAGATGTTGCAACAGAGTACTTTCATGCACTAGTTGACAGAAGCTTTATCATTGTCGGTGAGAGAAGTTCCAGTGGTGGAATAAAAACATTTCATGTTCATGATTTGATACGTGATTTATGTCGAACGAAATGCCGAGCCGGCAACTTTTTCCAGCTAAACCATACAATTGCATCATCTAGTTCCTTAGAACCTTCAATAAATAACCATTATCGTGTTTCCCTGCATAATATAAGCGATGTTAATAATGCTGCTGGATCATCATTTTCTAATACACGCACCGTACACATTTTTTGTGAAGACCATGGTGTTAAAGTTAGTGATTTCCTTTTAAGAAAGTTCAGACTTGTTCAAGTGTTGGGGTTGGATCCCGTATGGGAAATAAATGATATAAATCAACTTGCCACTCTGATTCATATGAGATATATGAATGCTGAGTTGAAGTTGAAACAAAATTTTATCCCATCATCGTTATCCAATCTATGGAATATAATATCTTTAACATTGAGATTATGCAATGGTGATAGAATATATTTTTCAGAGACTTTTTTGGAGAATGAAAAGTCTTAGGTATGTCAAAGTAGTGAATTGCAGACTAAAATTTCCAAATGAGGAGGCATTTCTATCTAGTGATGAAATAATATTGGATAATGTGGTAAGCTTTTCAAAACCAGTTATAATAATAATAAAAAGTTGCAAAAGGCTTCTCCAAAGGCTGTCTGTTGTTCGGAAACTGAAATGTGTTTTTGTGGAATCTCCTGTTTATGATGAAGGATCAATAGAAACATTGGACTTTTGTTATAGGGAACTGGAGTCACTGATGCTAACTCAAACGCGGGATTAGATTTGTGCAAAGACAATACATGATCAACTCTCAAGAAACTAACATTAGAATACTTTACGCTACCTTGGACGGCTTTATCAAAGAATTATGAACTACAATTTCTTGAGTTTTGAAGCTAAGAAACGGTTCCTTCGGGGAGCCAGCTGCATAGAAGACGGAAGATTTGGTACTCCAAAATCTGAAATTCTTTCAATTGTTTGATGTCTCTTTGGTGGAATGGAATGCCTCCACTGAGCCCTTCCCTTGTCTAGAGCAACTTGAGATTGAATGTGGAGAACTAAATGGGTTACCGCCCTGTTTCGGAGAGAGTTCAACCTTGAAGAGGATTTCCATTTCATCCTCTCCGGCAACAACCAAGAATTCGGCCATTAGAATCAAAAAAGAACTGATGGAACTAGGGATACAACTTGAACTTTCGATCGTGGAAATATTGTACTGAAACAATCAAGTAAGTAATTCTTCTTGAAAACTAATATATATCTACTATTTGTTTTACCAACTACCTTTACAAATCCTAATCAATCTGCTTTCTTTTTATTCTTTTGCATGATTTTTTTCTTCTATCTTCAAGTGATGTGGCCTCTGGCCGGAAACGACTCAGTGTATTTCATTGTTTTTTATCAGTTGAAAAGGTTGCCTGAAAGATTCATAGGAAGATTCCAGATCACCATAAACAAGGAAGGCAAGTTGATGTGTTATAATTTTTTTATATTTAAATTTTTTTTTGGATGGAAAATTTGATGTGCTTTGATTTGATAAGATGTAAACTTAACCATTTTGGATGATCAAGTTACAAATTATGATGTTTTGGGACAGAAGAATGTGAAGATGAATAAGAATAAAGTGTTTTCAATTTTAATTTTAATTTTTAAACTGCGTGTTTGTATCTATACTGCTAACAATGGGGATAATGCGATTGTCATAACCACTCACACACAAAACTTCATATACTATCGATCATGATATATTTATGGGAGAGTTGTCCAAAAGGACATAAAAAGTAAAATAATTGGCATTTAGGACACTATTAAATTTTAATTGATAAAAAGGACAAAAACTTTGAAACCTTACCAAATTACCCCTAATTACCAATGAAAATCCTTATAAGAAGGGTAAAAATGTAAATTAATGGCATTTATATTTTACACGGTGGGCCCTTGTGTGTTTTATTATGACCATAATAAAATTTCTGTCAACTAAATTAGTCTATTAAAAACTAATTAGTCCTTTTGTTAGTCCGTCCTTAACGTCCTATTAAGTTGATAAGTAGTCCTTATCAACAAAAAAAACCCTTATTTTTTTTTCTGAAAGGGAAATGCCTATATGTATTTCACGGCATCTCCTCCCTCTTCAAAAACCCTCTTTGTCAGATCGAAATCGTAAAACACCCATAAGATGGCGGCACAAGAGAAAATTCCTTTTGGGAAAGGCGTCTCCAAACTTTTAGATAAGATGAATGGCATCTCGCACGGCGCCAAGGAGGTCTTTCTCTGGGAGATTGTTCGTAACGCAGCTCGTGTAAATCCTCTATCTTTCTTATTCTCTTCAGTAGATCTGTTTTCTTTTTGTTAAAATTTGGTTTTGATTTGTACGATTTCAACTTTCCTCCATCCTATTTTTTTTCCCTATCTGCGGTTTAGGGTTTTGCGTGTCTAAGATGACATCCTGCTTTTGTTTGTAGTTTGAACTAGCATATCCGTATGTTATTGTTCTTGGAATCGTGTTCTTCCTCCAATTTCTGAATATGTTTTCTGATTAAAATTATTTGATTTAAGGCTCTTTACGAAATGCGTCTTGAGACTTTGTTTGAAAGCAATCTGATTGGTGATCGAGGGCTTTTCATTGACATAATCCCTGACAAGAGTAATCACACCCTGTCCATCGTGGACAACGGCATTGGAATGACGGAGGATGGTGAGTTTGGATGGCTCTCTAATAATAGATGCTTTTAATAATTGTTTTCTGTTGCTGGAATTTTTTTGTTTTGTTTGATATTGCAGATGTGAAGAACAGACTTTTTACCGTTCCGGAGCTTGCACTGGAAAAATACAAGAATGCCAGTGATAAACTTGTGAAAAACAAAGTAAATGTTGATCAGTTTTATACGCGTAATTGGGATCTTCGTCTTGGTTTCTTTGCAGCTTACATGGTTGCTGACAAGGTTCAGATCACTACAAAGCATTATGGTGGTGACCGGCAGTGCACCGTGTTTTCCTCAGCTAGGGATAGGTCGTTCTTCTTCGTTGACCGGCCGTGTACCAGGTCGTGTACCATTTCCAGTCCGCGGGGTACAAAGGTTACTCTTCAACTTAACAAAGACCATTTTGAATACCTTGATAAGTGCAGATTGAAGGTTTTGATTGACAAGTACACATTTGACCTTTGTCCTTACCCAATCTCCATCCATGTTCACCCTTGCGTGAACATTATAGAACGCTTTGCTGATGTGGAGGAAAAGAAGAAAGATATGGAGTTGATGAAGAGAAAGTTTGAGCGTCTTCGAAAGCTATTCGTGAAGGAACTTGGTTACCGGGTGAAGAAAGTTGTTGTCTCTGACCGTATATATGATTTACCTAGCTTTGTGTCACTTGATAAGAAAACATTAGAAATCAACCCGAGAAGCCGCTTGATGGAAAAGTTAAGGCAGGATGCTGAGCGCAACCCTAAGGACGAGGAGGTGGTGGGAATGATTAATTTACAATTTGTGTCTGGCGTAGCTAGCATCGGTCTGTATGACTCGAAGCACGGAACAAATCATATGTGACATGCCAGCATTATAGAACTTCTGGTTTGCATCCTGTCTTTTTGTTTGTGGGCTATGGATGTGTGGCAAGCAGGAGTTTCAGTAACATTCAATGTAATGTTGAAGTATTGTACAAAGGTTTGTGTTGAAATCTGCATGTGGAGAGAGGATTCAAGATTTTATCGACAAGCATCATATTAAATATAATTACTATAACTGAAAAGTTTTGAAGACACAAGAGTTAATAATATTATTACATGAAGACCGTGAAATGAGGAAGAAACAACGATTTTTTAGTGGAATAGTAAAACGAGTTTATCTGGTTTCAATATTACGTACAAGGGGACAAATATAATTATTGCGGCCGTGTACCAGGTCGTGTACCATTTCTGGTCCGCGGGGTACAAACGCAACATGCATATTATTAAGTTGTAAATGTCGTTAACATTAATGGTGAATGAAATATGACTAGTTGAGTATATTCCTATTGATGAAGGAATATATTTGTAACTCATGCTTTATGTCATGAATTTATAGTACTACGAACTACGATGGTGAAAATATATGCATGCAAACTGCGATTGTATTACACCCTATTGTTTTATGATTATAGTGTTGATTGTGTTGCACGAATTAGTAGTGGGCATGACAATTTTTAACCCCTACATTTAATTATCTACATGAACTCTAGAAGAGAGTGATAGACAAAAGGACGCTCTAGTGACAATCTAGCAGATTTGCTCAATGAGATTCTTCCTACATTTATTTTGAATAAATGTATTTATAATATTAGAATGCGTACATTTGAATTAGTGTTGTCGTTAGGGGGAGCGACGACTACAAAACTGCTTTGTGGATTTGGTCTTAAAACCAATGATTGTACTATTTTTCCCTTTAACCAAGTTTTTCCCACGGGGTTTTCTTAGTTAAAGGTTTTTAACGAAGCAGTCAGTGCAACACATAGAAACGCATACGGCATGAACTATTTACCTTGTCTAGTTTTTTTCTCACTGGGTTTTTCTAGCAAAGTTAATAGTACATGACATATACGTTATGCAACTAAGATCGAGAAAATTAATTCAGTCATTTATTCATTGAGACATTGTCTGCATGAGAACGAAAATAATCCAATTGTATTATATGAAGACAATGCATCTTACATATCTCAATTGAAGTGAAGTTATATTATTGGGGATTAACAAAACATATTTCACCTAAGTTATTCTTTACTCATTATTTGTAAAAGAATTGAGAGAATAATGTACAGAAGGTCCTGTCAACCGACAATCTGATAGATTTATTTACCAAGATATTGTCAGCTGCAACATTTGAAAGACTGGTGAAAAGGCATTGGGATGCGGCACTTGAAAGATCTAAATTGATACTTGTTTCAGGGGGAGTGAATCATACACTGATAAATATGTACTCTTTTTTCCTTAACTAGGATATTTTCCTACTGGGTTTTTTCTTAGTAAGGTTTTAATGAGGCATATCATATCTGATGTTTAACAATAGTCATCTAAGGGGAAGTATTATGTTATAATATATTTTGGATTGTCTATTGATATTGATTGATTATGATCGATCTTTTGTAATTAATATTATGATTCTATTATTTACTGTATTCATATCCTAGAATGTACTATAAATACACCCTTATATCATTGAAATAATACACAAGCAAATTTTCATTTCTTCTATACTTTGTATATTCTTCTATTATTCTCTTAATTTCATAACAAAACATATAAACTTGATACGACGTATTATTTATTTAATTATTATAGAAATGAAAATCGTGTTTTTTTAACGTTTTCATTGAAGAAACTTAAATAATTTTTTTTTTTAAAAATTGGGTTCAGGAGTGTCGATGCCGTGTCGGGGAGTGTCGACAATATGTCAGAAGCGTGTCGGATATTTAAATTTTAAATAATATTAATTTAATTAGCCGACTCGTGTCGGACACGATGTCGGAACGTGTCATATCGTATCTGGTGTCGGACACGACGTACGACAACCAGATTAAAGTGTCGGTGCATCATAGTTTAATACTAACATGTTCTGGAAAGTAAGAAAGGAAGAAGTTGATCCCAAATGCTTCTACCGGGGGCAGAGTCGTGCAAAGCACGACAACAACTTTCACTAGTATATATACAGTGTTTCACCGCATCTCATCTCCTCCCTCCTGAAACCCTATTTGTCAGATCGAAATTGTAAAACACCCATAAGATGGCGGAACAAGAGAAAATTCCTTTTGGGGAAGGCGTCTCCGAACTTTTAGATAAGATGAATGGCATCTCGCACGGCGCCAAGGAGGTCTTTCTCTGGGAGCTTGTTCGTAACGCAGCTCGTGTAAATCCTCTATCTTTCTTATTCTCTTCAGTAGATCTGTTTTCTTTTTGTTAAAATTTGTTTTTCTTGTTTTGATTTTTTCCCCTATCTGCGGTTTAGGGTTTTGCGTGTGTAAGATGACATCCTGCTTTTGTTTGTAGTTTGAACTAGCATATCCCTATGTTATTGTTGTTGGAATTGTGTGTTTCCTGTTGTTTTGTTTCTCTGTGATCTGATTTCCAGCAATATATATATTATATATGAGTTTCTTCTTCATTATACATAATGGAACCTAATTAGGGAATCTTCTGCTTTGTTTTGTTTCTTTTGTGTGGTGTTAAAATACTAATAATATAGAAGGTCGTACCCTCCGATTTTTTCTGAATATTTTTTCTGATTACAATTATTTGATTTTAGTCTCTTTACGAAATCCGTGTTAAGACTTTGTTTGAAACCGATCTGATTGGTGATCGAGGGCTTTTCATTGACATAATCCCTGACAAGAGTAATCACACCCTGTCCATCGTCGACAACGGCATTGGAATGGCGGAGGATGGTGAGTTTGGAGGGCTCTCTAATAATAGATGCTTTTTTTTTTTTTTTTTTTTTTTTTTGAATTAATAATAGATGCTTTTAATAATTTTGTTTTCTGTTGCTGGATTTTATTTGTTTTGTTTGATATTGCAGATGTGAAGAACAGACTTTTTACCGTTCCGGAGCGTGCACTGAAAAAATACAAGAAGGCCATTCATAAACTTGTGAAAAACAAAGTAAATGTTGATCAGTTTTATACGCGTACTTGGGATCTTCGTCTTGGTTTCTTTGCAGCTTACATGGTTGCTGACAAGGTTCAGATCACTACAAAGCATTATGGTGGTGACAGGCAGTGCACCGTGTTTTCCTCAGCAAGGGATAGGTCGTTCTTCTTCGTCGATCGGCCGTGTACCAGGTCGTGTACCATTTCCAGTCCGCGGGGTACAAAGGTTACTCTCCAGCTTAACAAAGACCATTTTGAATACCTTGATGAGCGCAGATTGAAGGTTTTGATTGACAAGTACACATTTGACATTTGTCCTTACCCAATCTTCATCTGTGTTCACCCTTCCGGGAACATTATACAACGCTTTGCTGATGTGGAGGAAAAGAAGAAAGATATGGAGTTGATGAAGAGAAAGTTTGAGGGTCTTCGAAAGCTATTCGGAGAGGTTCTTGGTGACTGGCCGGTGAAGGAAGTTGTTGTCTCTGACCGTATATATGATTTACCTACCTTTCTGTCACTTGATAGGAAAACACTAGAAATCAACCCGAGAAGCAGCTTGATTGAAAAGTTAAGGCAGGATGCTGAGCGCAACCCTAAGGACAAGGAGGTGGTGGCAATGATTCGTTTACAATATGTGTCTGGCGTAGGTAGCATCTGTGTGTATGACGTGAGGCACGGAACAAATCATCTGCGTACGACTCGAAGCGAGGCGGAACAATTCTTATCTGCGTACGACTCGAAGCGAGGCGGAACAATTCATCCGTGACATGCATTGAATCCTGTTTCTTTGTTTGTGGGCTATGGGGATGTGTGGCAAGCAGGAGTTTGAGTAACATGTTGATCCAGACTTATTGTACACATTTTTACGTTTTGATCCAGACTTGGTTTCTTTGTTTTTGGCCCGGTTTTGGCCACCTTTGTATGCACTTGGATGCTGCTATGCTTTTATCTATGGTATCTATCTTTGATTAGATCCATTGTGTGGTGAGTAACATTTTCTGGATCTTGTTTCTTATCATTTTTTTTATTTTTTTTATTTTAAATTTTTGTTGGTGAGGGCTTTTTGATTCTTTGTCTTTCTGATAAATTGCTCGTTCCGTGGTCGTTTGGTTTCAGCTGCACCTGTTCCTTTTGTTCCTATATTTTCTATTTTGTTCCTAAGAATTAAGCCTAAAATTTCTGTTAATTCGGTTTTGATTTGTCCTAAAACATACATCAGAAAACAATATTTTGATAGTAGGAGTAATATTTGGGAGATCAAATTCGGAATCGAACACACCAACAAGCATTCCAAGTTTTGTTTCTTAAAAGTCGAGTCTTCCGTGTTGGGTTGTGTGTGTGCTCAGCACAATTATTTGAGACTGCAAATAATTGTGAAAATTGCTTTGACATGTTTCATCTTCTTGACGCAACCCCAATTCTTGTATTTTCTAGGGCTAACTTGGCCTACTTTGGATTTTAATGGTCCTCTAACTTGTTTATTTTTCTGAAAAATAGTCCTATCTTCCGGAAATTGCTGGTTAGGCACCGGAATTTTTAAAAAACGCTTACGTAGTAGCCACTAGGCTGCTACATTGAATCCTACGTGGCTATGGACCCCATTTTACATTGAAAAAAAAGATTTCTCCTTCCAATTTCCCCCAATTTCTTTGTCCTTCCAATTTCCCTCAATTTCATCCATCAAAATCTAATCCCTAATTAATTTACAATTTGCAATTTGAAATTGCTGAGATAGGCGATGAATCATTTGCAATTTGGAATTGGAAGTTCTTGCAAAGAAATAGCACCAAAGTTCATAATATCTCTACATTAGCTATTGTTTCGGCGGAAAATGCAAAGACCACCGCAATCTTCTTTTCCGGATATACCATTCTTGCCGGAAGTTTCAAATGAGCATAGCCGGAAATACAACAAAGACACCACCTCCCCTCCGCTTTGAATATTCTAGATTCTAGTCCGGTTTCAACTAGCAAGAAACAAAAAAGCAAAAGATTTGCTATTGGAATGTCAATTGAGATTGTTATTTCAGAATTTTGTAATTGGGATTAGCATTTTTCTTCTTTTATAAGCAAAGATTAAAAATTCGAGATGAATCGAGAAGAAAATTAGGGAATTTTCCTACTTTAATTCCTCAAGAACTAATAACACTACCATCATCAATTTCTTGAACATTGCGAATATTATGGACCCAATTGCAAAAATATTGTTTGTTGAAAACAGAGAATCAAATCCAAATGGCTCTGTTTCTAATTCAAATTATCAAGCACTCATCCACTACAGGAGGGTAAGGAAGGGTCATGGGGTGGAGGATGAGCAACCTAATTGTCTCTTAGCAGATTTAGCATCTGTTTCAATGGATGCAGATAAAGAAGATGGGTTGAAGTGGAGTTTAAATGCTACAGGTAAGTTTAAAGGTTTGAAGGATTTCATCTTCTTCCCCAATTCTCATCTTCCTTTGCAATTTTATATTTCGTTTCCTGCTGAAAATCCTCAAGCAAATCAACTCAAATTAAATCCAACACGTTTCCGATGGGATCGAATAAAATCAAATGATCAAAGGCAAGACCACCAAAACTCACAGCATCAACATCAGAAGCAAGTTCAAACAAATGGATTGTGCTCACTTGCGGCACCACTACCTTAATCTCTTCTGTTTCTGGCGATGATGATGTTTTCAATTGATGAGGAGAAACCTAAAAACAAATAACAGAGAATTTAATATATAAATAAATAAAATAAAGAGATGTAGATGAAAAATTGAAGGTAGTAAATGGAGGAAGAAGATGGAAGAGGATTAGACGGGAGATGCAAAGTAGTAAATTAGGAATTAGATTTGGAGGGATGAAATTGGGAAAATTGGAAGGAGTTTTTAAAGTAAAATGGGATCCACAGCCACATAGGATACAATGTGGCAGCCTAGTGGCTGCCACATAAGTGTTTTTTTAAAGATTCTACTGCCCAGTCAGCTATTTCCGACGGATAAGACTTTTTTCTAAAAAAAAATACAAGTTAGATGACTATTTTCCTTACCGGAGCAGGACTAAAATCCAAAATAGGACAAGTTAAGAATCTTAATTTTGCCTATTTTCTAGGTACAAAAGATTGTGTAAAATAAGACAATATAAATTAAGGCATATATATATATATATGCTGTGGAGGAAAAGAGGAAATATATGGAGTTGATGAAGAGAAAGTTTGAGGGTCTTGAAAGCTATTCGGAGAGGTTCTTGGTGACTCGGGCGGTGAAGGAAGTTGTTGTCTCTCGACCGTATATATGATTTACCTACCTTTCTGTCACTCGATAGGAAAACACTAGAAATCAACCCGAGAAGCGGCTTGATTGAAAAGTTAAGGCGGGATCTCGAGCGCAACCCTAAGGACAAGGAGGTGGTGGGAATGATTCGTTTTACAATATGTGTCTGGGCGTGAGGTAGCATCCGTCTGTATGACTCAAGCACGGAACAAATCATCATGTATATAGCTCTAAGCGACTCAAGCCTTGAACAAATCATCCAGTGACACGCCAAAGATTATAGATCTTCCGGTTTGAATCCTGTTTTTATTGTTTGTGGGCTATGGGGATGTGGCAAGATTTTATCATATTAAATAACTAGCTAGTAGGAAACCCAAAATTTATAATTCAGCCCAATTCCTTTCTTTTGACTGGCCCAATTTTTTTTAAACTTTCAGCTTCTGTGTATTATAAAACAAATGTATTTTTTACTTAAAAAAAACTAATAACCTAATATCCGACCCCCGGTTTTGTGTTTGTTTTTGTTTTTGTTTTTTTTTTTTTTTTTGCAGCCATCTTATCTTCACACTCTCTCTGCAATGACCTTCTCCTCTCCCTCGCCAAATCCTTTCTCTCCCATGGCAGTTTCAAAACCACCATTATCTTTCAGAAAAATCCAGCCTCCCTCAACCACCTTTTGATCACCGAAAAAGGCGGATTCTTTTCTGAGCTTATCGCCATTTCCATAGCCGTTTCTTATAATCGTTTGAAGGTGGATAAAAATGGGATCATTCGTTTGAAAATGATGTTTTATTTATTCAATTTTGCCAATTGTTCTTCATTGATTATTACATTTCAGTAGTCTAACCCGTACACCTTTGTCATTCCTCATCAAAAGCTATCCCTTTGAATTTACCATAATACATAGGCCTGCAAAATTAAGAACAAACACCACCAAAAACCAATGACAAATAGGAAATTTTTTGGAATAAAGAACAATTAACAACTACTGATTAGTCAGTGGGTCAGCTTGCTGAAAAGGTCATCAAATAAGTATCAAAAGAATGTTAGACATCCCACCCCCAACTTCAGCACTCAAACACAAACACAAATGTTGAAAATATCCATATATTCACAATAACATATTATATGAAAACCGAAATATCGAAGGGCATTTATAAGAGAACAAATTCTTCAACAATTCAACATGGTCTCAGTTTTATTAATTATCAGCAATACCGAAATATTAAAAGACTGTCACAACATACCTTAACATCCCATCCTACCCCAACTCCAACGCTCAGGTGACGAATAATGCAATCCGAATCTCTGCAAGAACAAATTCTCATTACACAGTCATTAATAAGTGAAAATTCAGTGGAAAAAAAAACTAAGAATCGTTAAAATCAGAACCCGATTAAAAGGTTTGATAAAAAAAAACACACAAAATACATGAGGTGTAAGACTAATGATCAATACGTATCCAATAAATTTAAATACTTGTTAAACAAAAAAAACAAAAACCTGCAAGGCTGAGCAACCTCCTCCACAGCCGCTACTTGAAGATACAGCCCCACCACTGATGAAAGACAAAATAATGCCAGATGAATCCAATTAACAAACCACAAACTTCACAGCTGCATTATGCCATTCTTGCTACCAGTTGCTTTCGCACTTGAAAGCGAATTAGAAAATAGGAAGGATGAAAAATGGGAGGCAAGAATATATTATTAAACATTGTCCAAAACAATAAAAATAAAATTAGGAAATAAATATACATATTAAAAACATTAAACTTGAATATCATCGCAAGAAACACAACCAAAATCCAGTTACCCTTTTGGAGGGTTATTGACGCTGGAAGATCATGGCTTTTGGATAATCAATACTTTTGAATATTACCAATTTTGCCTCGTCACTGTACAAAAGATTAAATATGATACATCTAAACAAATAGCAGTGTTGGTACACATGCGGTAAAAACTGCTTTGTTTAGGACAAAATGTAGCCTTCGATTAAAATCTTTACTTCCAAGCTGGATCATGCTTTTGTGATGTCACTAAACGACCCCATCGGCTTGAAGCGCAACTTGAAAGCCCATAAGACTACAAAGTTAATCTGAAAATAACATTGCAAAATCTTAAATTAGAAGAAGGCTTGAAATTCCCAATTATTCTCGATTTGCATCGTGCAAAAGGTTAAATTAGTTGAAATAAAAAGTAAAATCAGCAAACGAAGTGACCAAAATTAAACTAAAATAAGCTTTGATTAACAAAGGATGCAACTTGCAGAAACTGTCCTTTAAGTTGGATAACATGAACACTTCGAGAAAAGTTTTATACATTCCTCCATGAGATTCCAAATAGGCTATTTCACACACACTTCCGAATAGGCTATTTCACGATCACGATAGCCAATATTAATCCCATTTCCAGTCTCCCGAATCGGTTTTGCTGTCCGAAAAGAGTCCACCAACTTATTTTCCTTCACATTACATTCCCATTTCCATCTTCTTAGATTCACGAACAATTTTGGCATGGCAACAAAACTGATTCGCAAATCCAGAAATGGGATTAATCAATTAGCTAACAAACTACCGTCTTGGCCATTTGGCTCCCAAAAAAACAATACAGACAAAAAAGTCGAGCTAAAGCCAAAAAAAAAAAGCAAGCAAGAAAGACTAATTGTTTACCTTGAGAACAGGGCCGGCCCTGGGCCCGGGCGGGAGGGGCGACCGACCCAGGCCCACGATACAAGGGGGCCCATAACTACATGTTTTTGCAATTGTATTGAAGTATATAATATGACTGATAATTAGTAACTTCACAGTAATGCGTGTTGGTGTAGTGGAGTAGCAGCGGTTTTTGTATCCTGCTGATGCAGGTTCGAATCCTACTGACTACAGTATTTATTATTATTATTATTTATATATATATACATATAAATGAATATATAAATGTTGTAGCTGCACATTAAACCTTATTATCACTTAAGCACTTCTACTTCCACATCGCAGTCTATTTGCATTCAACGAAAAAAATCTTCATAATTTTGTTTTCTTTCTACCGTAGAAAAAAAATAAATATCCACAATTTAATTCATCCCTCCTCCGTCTATTGCTCGTGCCTTCTGTGTTCGGGTATGATTTTTTTTTAAATTGAACTCTATTTGAATAAAACACCATGGTGAATTGAAGTATATTTTGAATTTTTTCCTATTTCGTATGTTAAATAATATTTGATAAATTGTTGATTTCCCGGTGAATTGAGCAATTGTGTCATTAAAGAATAGATTTGAGCAATTGAAATACTTTGAAAGTATTTTTGGATTCTTATTTGATTCAAAGAAGTGAAAGTCATTGGCTGATGATGAACTAAGAAAATGTTGCACTAATTTTGCAACTACGTTTTCTTATGATAATGCGTCAGATGTGGATTTACATGATATGTTTTCAAAACTAAAGGTATTACAATTGGATTTACCAGACGAGTCAATGTCAGCAATTGATGTTCTTGAATTTGTGAAAGAAGCCGACTGTTATCAAAATGTTTCAATTGCTTACCGAATCTTATTGACCATGCATGTGACAGTAGCATCAGCTGAAAGAAGTTTTTCAAAGTTAAAATTATTGATAACCTACTTGAGGTCATCAATGGCGCAAGAAAGATTGAATGGTTTGACTATTTTATGTATCGAGAATGATATGTTGGACAATGTTAAACTGGAGACTATTATTGATGATTTTGCATCGAGAAATGCACGGAGAAATATTTTTTCTTGATCAGTTTGTTTGCTTGTCACTGCAACTATGTTGTCCTTGGGTGTTTGCAATCCGTTGATGTTGTTAAATACTGGTGCGCTATTTTGTCTCTACTATTTCTATATTCTCGTTAGTGATTCAATAATTTTTTGGTTTTGATTTGTAAAATGTTGTTAGATACCATTATTACAATTTCTCCTAAATCTTTTCTTATACGCAATTTGGTTCATGTATTTATATATGGATATTGCTTTTGTTAATAAAAAGGGGCCTTTGTTTTAATCTTGCCCCGGGCCTACTAAATGTCAGGAACGGCCTTGCTTGAGAAGATCAAGGACTTGAGAGTCCGTAGAAGTGCAGGTATGGCTCCGTTCTTTGTAGTTGTTATGGTTCCACATGCACATTGAAAAACAAAAATAGAATAAAAATGAAGCTCATAGTTCTTACATGGGTTCTTATTGCATCCTTATGCCGAGATAATTTCACCAAACCATGTTTATCGATCGCTAATCGTGAATTGAAAAGAATTCAACTCATCTACCCGTTCCCATCAAAATTGGTCTAACAATGAAGGAAAAAATGGCTTTGATTAGCATGTGATACAAACGAAAACTGAATTTGCTTCTCAAGATTAAAGATGAGTTTCCATATAGAATGAAAGGGATTACAGAGCTTTCAAAATGGAAGCTTATTTCCATATAGAAATCCCTTATCCTGGTAGCAGATGGCACAATTCTTAGAAGCCTACAACACCATTCATCCCATGCAAGAGGCTGATAATGCCGAGCAATGATCATTGCAATATTATCCTCTTTAGTACATACAGCCTCCTGGAGGGCACTCCATCCATTCTCATTCTGAAGACTCCAATCGGCACCAGCAGCCATCAAAACTTCAGCAGAGATCGAGTCTAGGAGCTTCACTGCAAGATGCAATGGAGTCTCTCGTCCAGGAACATCTCGCCTATCAATCACGGCGGACACCGCATCCGCATTTTTCTCAGCAGCTGTAACGCCCCGTTCCCGGACACCGAGTCCTTATCCGGAAAAGGAACGTTCGGCACGTATAAAATAAAAGTAAATTCATTTCATACGTAATCCTCTACTACGTCGTATCAAAAACAAGCAAACGGAAGCAAAAGACTCGAGTATAAAATTTCCAAACATCCAAGAATAGAAACAACATCTAAAGGTGGAAATGTATCTTATTACATTCAAGGAAAAATACGAATCCAAAAGAAAGGTACGATATCCTCCAAAAGAAACGTAATGGTGCTACAAGTCTCGAAAGACCAAAAGTCTAAAACAATCTATTAAAGATTAAATAAATAATAAATGTAAATTCTTCAATGAGGCGTCTTCAAACATCATCATCGAACTCCTCCTCGTAAACAATATCAACCTGTTCGTCTTCTCACCCCCAAACACATAGAAAACATGCATTTGAGGTAAGTACAACGTATTTAATAAGAAAGAGAAGCTACGACAACAATTATAATTTATAAAGTAAAGATAATTAAAAGTTTAGTTGATTATGTGTGACCGACTCAATCTAGGGTTCACTCCATGTCCATCAACATGAATCGACTAAACGTTTCTACTTAACTCATATATGTTACAACCGCACTCTCAAGCGGCACTACGATATCCAAGTCGGGATATTCTTGGCAACATATTAGTGGATCACACCAATATTCACGATGTCTAGAAAATGTAGACTCCGATAGTACGCACATCTCAGCTGAGTCCCTCCGTACTTAGGGTTTTGTTGACTCACGGAGTTCTTCCACCTTCGTGAGGTAGGCATACATCGCGATATAGATCGGTGCCTATCTAAGAGAGACATGTTGTTTAATCTTTTACTAGTCAAATGCATTATTTATTAGGATGATTAACTAGCCACCTAAGTGTTTTCAATTAACCTCCTCACGTTAACTACTCTCTTCCTAGACCACTAGACATTAACAAGACCTAGCAATTATACGCATGATGATGAATGCTAATTCATCAAAGCACAAGCCTATCATGCCCTTCCGACGGATCCGAACTTCAATCGCCTTTAAGAGTACATTCGGTGTTTTAAGCGAGCGAATCGAAGCTCAATTCAGGCTTGTTTATGTTAACCAATGATATCATATCATAAATAAGGGTGGAAAACAATAATAGTGTGATTATAAAACCCAAAACCAAACTAGAATGATAAAACCGTAAAAACAAGGCAAAACAGGCCAGACGCCCGTTTGACCTCCGATGGACGCCCGTCCGTATGTCGACGCCCGCCCACTAAACCCCAAATGCCCGTCGCCAAAGCGGCTACATCACGAATCAAAAATCTCACCTCGGGCGCCCGTGCGCTTATTGCAAACACCCGTCTGGGCTACTAGGGTCTCGGACGCCCGTGCGCCTATTGCAGACGCCCGTCCGCCTGGGTTTTTCCCAAAACACTAAAATCGTCCAAACTCGATTTCTGAACCGATTCTAACCTAATTAACATCGAATTAATCCCAGCAAAAAACATAAAACATATCTAATCAACCATAGCAGCTATGATCCTTTGATCAACAAAAAAAATGCATCTTTCCAACATTGAAACATCTTAAAATTATGATCTAAACCCTATAAACGATAATTGAGATCATAGGAAGAGCCTCTTACCTAATTGCTGCCCAAAGCAGATCCAAACAAATTTCGTAACTCTGCAGCCCTTCCAACAAAGTGAAATCCAAACGGAGCTCTCCTCACGATGATTCCAATTCTACCGTCTGATCTGAAAACGATCAAGAACCGCTTCAGTTATCGCGAAAACTATCCAAGACCTATTTCTCTCCTCAAAGCCGCAGAGAAGGAGCATGCAAACTGAATTTCTGAATTGTGTTTAGGTTATGGGATTAATGTGTATTGATTTTCCTTAAATACCAATTTCCCATAAATCCCTTTTTCCTTAATTGTCCTTTAATTACCAAAAATCAGAAATTCCCTTTAATTAAATACACATAACTCGAAAATTACACATATTTAATTAATACAACACTTAACTCCAATAAAAGAAAAGAAATAATAATATTTCATTTTTGTAAAATGACACGTCTGCCATTTCCTGAAAATCGAAATATTACATTCCTCCCCCCTTAAAAGGAGTTTCGTCCTCGAAACTAGAACGTACCTGGCAAATCCACGAACTCTTGGAATTCACTGATCATATCATCCTCAACTTCCCAAGTTGCCTCCTCGGGTGAATGATTGCTCCACTGAACCAGACCCAATGGAATCATCCGTCTCTTAATCATCTTTTCCTTCCTGTCCAAAATCTTGATCGGTCTCTCATCATAAGCAAGATTGTCTTGAAGGATCTCCGGATCAATTGTAGTTTCAACATCACTCCTCGTCAGACACTTCTTCAACATCGAGATGTTAAGCACACTATGGACCCTTGACATCGATTCCGGTAACTTAAGCTTGTAAGCCAGCGGTCCAATCCTTTCCAGAATTTCAAAAGGTCCAACATACCTTGGACTTAGTTTTCCCTTTTGTCCAAAGCGTTTCACTCCCTTCATCGGTGAAGCTCGTAGATACACTCTATCACCGACTTCAAACTCCAGAGGTCTTCTTCTAACATCTGCCCAACTTTACTCGCCTCCCCGTCTCTGTCTTTGCCTTGATTCTTCTTAACCAACTGAACCCTTTCCTTAGCTTGTTCAACCATTTCCGGCCCTATAATCTGTCTTTCCCCAACTTCATCCCAAAACAGCGGCGTTCTACATCTTCTTCCATATAATGCCTCAAACGGTGGCATGCCTATGCTTGCATGATAACTATTGTTATAAGCAAACTCTGCTACCGGTAGGTAATCATCCCATGATCCACCTACTGCCAAAACACAAGCTCTTAGCATGTCCTCGAGTGTTTGGATGGTCCTCTCAGATTGTCCATCTGTCTGAGGATGAAACGCCGTACTCAAATCTAACTTGGTCCCAAAAGCTTCTTGTAAACTCTTCCAAAATCGACTGACGAACCGACTATCTCGATCCGAGACTATAGAGATAGGAACTCCGTGTAACTTCACTATATTATCCAAGTATAGTGTCGTCATCCAGGGCCGGCCCTGGGCCCGGGCGGGAGGGGCGACCGACCCAGGCCCACGATACAAGGGGGCCCATAACTACATGTTTTTGCAATTGTATTGAAGTATATAATATGGTGATAATTAGTAACTTCACAAGAATGCGTGTTGGTGTAGTGGAGTAGCAATGTTTTTGTATCTAACGATGCGAGTTCGAATCCTACCGACTACTGAGTATTTATTATTATTATTATTTATATATATATACATATAAATGTATATATAAATGTTGTAGCTGCACATTAAACCTTATTATCACTTAAGCACTTCTACTTCCACATCGCAGTCTATTTGCATTCAACGAAAAAAATCTTCATAATTTTGTTTTCTTTCTACCGTAGAAAAAAAATAAATATCCACAATTTAATTCATCCCTCCTCCGTCTATTGCTCGTGCCTTCTGTGTTCGGGTATGATTTTTTTTTTAAATTGAACTCTATTTGAATAAAACACCATGGTGAATTGAAGTATATTTTGAATTTTTTCCTATTTCGTATGTTAAATAATATTTGATAAATTGTTGATTTCCCGGTGAATTGAGCAATTGTGTCATTAAAGAATAGATTTGAGCAATTGAAATACTTTGAAAGTATTTTTGGATTCTTATTTGATTCAAAGAAGTGAAAGTCATTGGCTGATGATGAACTAAGAAAATGTTGCACTAATTTTGCAACTACGTTTTCTTATGATAATGCGTCAGATGTGGATTTACATGATATGTTTTCAAAACTAAAGGTATTACAATTGGATTTACCAGACGAGTCAATGTCAGCAATTGATATTCTTGAATTTGTGAAAGAAGCCGACTGTTATCAAAATGTTTCAATTGCTTACCGAATCTTATTGACCATGCATGTGACAGTAGCATCAGCTGAAAGAAGTTTTTCAAAGTTAAAATTATTGATAACCTACTTGAGGTCATCAATGGCGCAAGAAAGATTGAATTATCGAGAATGATATGTTGGACAATGTTAAACTGGAGACTATTATTGATGATTTTGCATCGAGAAATGCACGGAGAAATATTTTTTCTTGATCAGTTTGTTTGCTTGTCACTGCAACTATGTTGTCCTTGGGTGTTTGCAATCCGTTGATGTTGTTAAATACTGGTGCGCTATTTTGTCTCTACTATTTCTATATTCTCGTTAGTGATTCAATAATTTTTTGGTTTTGACATTTGTAAAATGTTGTTAGATACCATTATTACAATTTCTCCTAAATCTTTTCTTATACGCAATTTGGTTCATGTATTTATATATGGATATTGCTTTTGTTAATAAAAAGGGGCCTTTGTTTTAATCTTGCCCCGGGCCTACTAAATGTCAGGAACGGCCTTGTCGTCATCTTCTTCAAAGGCATATCAACCTTATACGGTAAGAAATGGGCAGATTTAGTCAACTTGTCCACGATTACCCAAATCGCATCATGCCCTCCCTTAGTCTTCGGTAAACCGGTGATGAAATCCATCGTGATCTTATCCCATTTCCATTCGGGGATATCTAAAGGCTTAAGCATTCCTCCTGGCCTTCTATGCTCTGCATTCACTTTCTGACAAATATCACATTCTGCCACGAACTTGGCAATCTCTACCTTCATCGAGGGCCACCAAAACCTTTCCTTCAAGTCTCGGTACATCTTAGTAGCTCCTGGGTGAACTGCAAAGGCAATCCTATGTGCCTCTTCCATAATTCTCTGCCTTAGGTTGCCAACATTAGGCACACACAAACGATCCTGGTACCAAAGGTTCCCATTCTTATCCAAGACATAACCACTGTAGGCTTCTCTCTTGCAACTTGCTTCAAATGAACTAAAACCGGATCTTCATCTTGCTTCTCCCAAATATCGTCCATCAACTCAGATCTTGCTAACAACGGCGCCACAAACTGTCGATCCTTAATCTGATCAAACCTGCTGATTTCCAGCCCATCTAACCTTTCTGCCACAACTTCGACGCTTGAAACTACAAATACTGGTTTCTTGCTTAAAGCATCTGCCACTATGTTGGCCTTGCCTGGATGGTACTGAATATCCAAATCATAGTCCTTCATGAACTCTAACCATCTTCTCTGTCTCATATTCAGATTCTCTTTAGTGAAGAAATACTTTAAACTTTTGTGGTCGGTGAAGATCCTTACCTTAACTCCATACAAGTAGTGCCTCCAAGTCTTTAATGCAAACACTACTGCTGCCAACTCCAAGTCGTGTGTCGGGTAGTTCTTCTCATGCACCTTCAACTGCCTAGATGCATAAGCAATCACCTTTCCTCCTTGCATCAACACACTACCTAAACCCTATCCCGAAGCATCTGTGTAGACATCGTAGTTATCAAAAATCTCCGGAACTGCCAGAACTGGGGCTGTAGTCAACTTCTTTTTCAACGTTTGAAAAGCCATTTCACACTCTCTAGTCCATTCAAACTTCACATTCTTCTGTGTAAGCTTAGTCAGTGGAGTAGCTATCTTCGAGAAATCCTGCACAAACTTCCTATAAGAGAGCTACCAATCCAAGAAAACTCCTTATCAAACTCGTAGTAGGTTTGGGCCAATTCTCAACTACCTCAATCTTTCTTTGGATCAACTTGTATACCATCTCCAGAAATGACATGTCCCAAGAAACTGACTTGCTTCAACCAAAAGTCACACTTAGAGAACTTAGCAAACAACTGATTCTTCTTCAAAGTTTCTAACACTATCCTTAAGTGTTCCTCATGTTCTTCCTCATCCTTAGAGTATACTAGGATGTCGTCTATGAACACTATCACAAACTTATCCAAGTATGGCATAAAAACTCACTGCATCAAATCCATAAATGCAGATAGAGCATTAGTGAGTCCAAAAGGCATAACTAAGAACTCATAATGTCCATACCTCGTACTAAAAGCCGTCTTCGGTATATCTGCCACCTTGATCTTCAACTGATGATATCCGGACCTAAGGTCAATCTTAGAGAACACTTTCTTGCCTTGCAAATCGATTAAGCAGATCATCTATCCTCGGCCAAAGGATACTTATTCTTGATGGTAAGATTATTCAATGCTCTATAATCGATGCACATCCTCATGCTACCATCTTTCTTCTTCATTTAACAAAACAGGGGCTCCCAAGGAAGAAATCTTGGGCTGAATTATATTCCTCTCAAGCATATCCTTAAGTTGAGCCTTCAACTCCTTTAATTCAGCCGGTGCCATCCTATAGGGTGCCTTAGCAACTGGTTCCGCTCCCGGTATCAACTTGATCTCAAATTTTATTTCCCTATCCGGCATGTTTCCCGGTAACTCTTCCGGAAATACCTCAGGGTACTCTCTCACTACCGGATTTTCTTCAAGCTTGGGCTTCACTTGTTCCACATCCACTGCATACAACAAGTAGCCTTCACAACCCTTCTGACAAGCCCTAATTGCCTTAACTGCTGAAATTATCGGATGTCGCTTGCTCGGCTTGTACACATTCCCCTGATGCGTCTTATCTGATTTCCCGGGTATCTTAAAAGTCACTTTCTTCTCTCGGCAATCTAGATGAACAAAATTCTCGGATAGCCAATCTATCCCAAGGATTACATCAAAATCTGAAAAGTCTAAAACAGTGAAATCACTCTTGCATCGATAAGATCCAACTCGAACTTTCACTTGAGGTATCATCCTAGTTACCTTTGTTACCTTCCCTAATGGTGTAGTTATTTGCAAAGTGTTTCTTAAAGGTTCCGAAGGTAAACTCAACTTCTTAGCTACCTTGGTCGACACAAAAGTGTTAGACGCTCCCGTATCGAACAAAGCTCGACCACTAGGTTATCTAACATTATCGCATTCTAGGATGTATGTTCATTCATTTAAATAAAATTCTACAAAGATGAATAAACGTGCTATAAAAATATCTTAATAAAATAAAATAACAACGAGGTACCTGAGATAACGTCATCTTCTGGTTCCGCATCTCTAGCATCAGCTGCAAAAACTCGAACTGGTCGGCTTGGGCCGCTTCTACCGTTTCCTTGGCCCGAATTGCCTTTGTTTCCTCTGTTTGGACACGCTCTAGAAAAGTGCCCTGGCTCTCCGCAAACGTAGCAACCATTAGTATTCTGCTTGCACTCCCCTGAATGATTCCTGTTGCACTTAGAACAAAGGGGTGCACTGCTTAGGGCCTTAGTTGCCGTGGGAGCTATTGTCTTCTTGACACTCTGTTGCGGTGCTCCTCGATAATTACCCTAACTAGTCCCAAAATTCCTCTTGTTTCCAATCACAACTGTGGCATTCTTCCTGAAGGTCTCAACCTCCAAGGCTTTGTTCCCCGCCATGTTCCTTGCTGTAAATCCCAACATGCCAGACTGAATCTCATAAGCCAATCCTTCCTTATAAAGGGCCATCTTTCTCTCTTCCACTTTCATCAGCTCGGGATAGAACCGTCCCAACTCGTTAAACCTATTGGTATACTGAGATACCGTCAAATGATTACCCTGCTTGAGTTTCAAAAACTGACTTGCCTTATCCGCTTGCACTGTTGCCGGGAAGTACTCGTTGAAGAACATAGCTTTGAAAGCTTCCCAGTCTGTTACTTTGCCATTACTGCTCTGAATCGCAACTATCCATGCCTCAGCTGCACCCAAAAGAAACTAACTGCTAATTGTGCCATCTCTGTTTCAGGAACATGAACGTTCCTGCATGCCTTCTCGAAGCTCGTTATCCATTCCTCGGCCTTTGAATGTTCAACAATTCCATATAAATTCTCAACCCGGTTCCTTCTCAATCTTGTATACCAATCCACAGCCGGTGCTTGCTCAAATGCTGGTCTCACGGGTGGGTAAACCGGAGGATAGCCGAAAGGTACTTGTCGGGCTTTAATCTTGTTGTTCTTTGAGGTAAGTGGGATTTACTTGAGGTTCAGGCTGAAAAGGGTAGTATCCTTAGTAGTAATTCTGATGTTGCTGAGGAGTTGGCTGAGGTTGCTGGAGACCAAAGGGTGGGTAACCAAATCCATGCATGGTCGAAACGCAGTGAAAGTGGTACTGTAGGTCGAGGGGTATGACCTGCAGGAGGTGGGTAGATAGTCTGCGGTTGTTGGAGAAACACCAATGGTTAGGGGTGGCTCACTGGTGGAGGGTAAACACTGACTGGCGGAGGATAAACGGTTTGATGATGTGGGTGGTAGCTTACCGGTGGCGGTACAAATCCTGCTGGAATATCGCTTACCAATGAGAACTGGGCTGAACTTCCCACGTGCCATCGTGGAGGTTGCTCCTGATGAGGTCTCAGTGACAAACCCTGCTGAGACCTTGGGGTGGGTGTCGTTGTACGAGGTGGTGGTGATAAACTCCGCTGGGGTGGTGGAATCTGCCTCACAACACCGCCTCCTACGACCGGTGTTGGACTTTTCCGTCGAACTCTGGAAGTCTCTGCACCCGCTCTAGTTCTCGTGAACACCATCCTGATGAACAAAGAAAACCAAAACGTTACTAAAAGTTCTAGAGAAAACTTATCTTATGAGAAAGGAAGCCTAAAAGACGCTTCTCTCTGATACCAACTGTAACGCCCCGTTCCCGGACACCGAGTCCTTATCCGGAAAAGGAACGTTCGGCACGTATAAAATAAAAGTAAATTCATTTCATACGTAATCCTCTACTACGTCGTATCAAAAACAAGCAAATGGAAGCAAAAGACTCGGGTATAAAATTTCCAAACATCCAAGAATAGAAACAACATCTAAAGGTGGAAATGTATCTTATTACATTCAAGGAAAAATACGAATCCAAAAGAAAGGTACGATATCCTCCAAAAGAAACGTAACGGTGCTACAAGTCTCGAAATACCAAAAGTCTAAAACAATCTATTAAAGATTAAATAAATAATAAATGTAAATTCTTCAATGAGGCGTCTTCAAACGTCATCATCGAACTCCTCCTCGTAAACAATATCAACCTGTTCATCTTCTCACCCCCAAACACATAGAAAACATGCATTTGAGGTAAGTACAATGTACTTAATAAGAAAGAGAAACTACGACAACAATTATAATTTATAAAGTAAAGATAATTAAAAGTTTAGTTGATTATGTGTGACTGACTCAATCTAGGGTTCACTCCATGTCCATCAACATGAATTGACTAAACGTTTCTACTTAACTCATATATGTTACAACCGCACTCAAGGGCACTACACATATCCAAGCTGGGGATATTCTTGGCAACATATTAGTGGATCACACCAATATCCACGAAGTCTAGAAAAGGTAGACTCCGATAGTACGCACATCTCAACGGAGTCCCTCCGTACTTAGGGTTTTGTTGACCTACGGAGTTCTTCCACTTTCAGAGGTAGGCATACATCGCGATATAGACTGGTGCCTATCCAAGAGAGACATGTTGTTTAATCTTTTACTAGTCAAGTACGTATTTATTAGGATGATTAACTAGCCACCTAAGTGTTTTCAATTAACCTCCCTCACGTTAACTACTCTCTTCCTAGACCACTAGACATTAACAAGACCTAGAAATTACACAGACAGTGATGAATGCTAATTCATCAAAGCACAAGCCTATCATGCCCTTCCGACGGATCCGAACTTCAACTCCCTTTAAGAGTACATTCGGTGTTTTAACTGAACGAATCAGAAGCTCAATTCAGGCTTGTTTATGTTAACCAATGATATCATATCATAAATAAGGGTTGAAAACAATAATAGTGTGATTATAAAACCCAAAACCAAACTAGAATGATAAAACCGTAAAAACAAGGCAAAACAGGCCAGACGCCCGTTTGACCTCCTATGGACGCCCGTCCGTATCAGACGCCCGTCCACTAAACCCCAAATGCCCGTCTGCCAAAAACAGCTACATCCTGAATCAAAAATTTCACCTCAGACGCCCGTCTGCCTATTGCAAACGCCGTGTCAGGCTCTTAGGTCTCGGACGCCCGTCCGCCTATTGCAGACGCCCGTCCGCCTGGGTTTTTCCCAAAACGCTAAAAACGTCCAAACTCGATTTTTGAACCGATTCTAACCTAATTAACATCGAATTAATCCCAGCAAAACACATAAAACATATCTAATCAACCATAGCATTTATGATCCTTTGATCAACAAAAAAACGCAACTTTCCAACATTGAAACATCTTAAAATTATGATCTAAACCCTATAAACGATAATTGAGATCATAGGAAGAGCCTCTTACCTAATTCTTTGCCCAAAGCAGATCCAAACGACCTCTTGAATTCTACTGACCCTTCCAACAAAGCTGAAATCCAAACGGAGCTCTCCTCACGACGATTCCAATTCTACCGTCTGATCTGAAGAACCTCTTCAGTTATCGCGAAAACTATCCAAGCCCTATTTCTCTCCTCAAAGCCGCAGAGAAGGAGCATGCAAACTGAATTTCTGAATTGTGTTTAGGTTATGGGATTAATGTGTATTGATTTTCCTTAAATACCAATTTTCCATAAATCCCTTTTTCCTTAATTGTCCTTTAATTACCAAAAATCAGAAATTCCCTTTAATTAAATACACATAACTCGAAAATTACACATATTTAATTAATACAACACTTAACTCCAATAAAAGAAAAGAAATAATAATATTTCGTTCGTTGCAAAATGACACGTCTGCCTCTTTCCGAAAATCGAATATTACAATGACCAAAGACTTAGCCTCGATATCCACCTCCCGGCTTTTGCCAACCGTGGGAGAGGGTGTGACTATCTTCTTGTTCAACATAATCTCGCTTTAACACCGCCAAATGTGCGGGACTATGAGCATATTTAGACCAGTCTTCCATTAAACTTTATTCTCTCATATATCACACCCTTCTCGTCTTCCGAATCCTCAGGAAGACTAAATTACCTCATTTTTCTCACTAAAACAGTCTCAAATACAATGAAAATCTAGAGCTCTCACCACAATCTTGTAGAAAATTCCAATCCACCTTAATTAAAAACCCACCACCTAATCTTGACCCAACTCAAACCCATCACAAATCTGCCCCACGAAAACATAAAATCAAAAATCAACAAAGAAACACAAAAGAATAATCTATCCACAAAACGGCATAGATGGTTATACAGGTCGTGTGTGTGGAGGAGTTTTAGGGAACAGAGCGTGGGGAGGATTTTTTGGGTGGCAGATCGTGGGGAAGAACACAAATGAGAGGAGTTTTTCTGTTTTTATTTTATTTTTGATTTTCGGTTTAGATAATGTGGGTTGAGATAATGGGGGTAGATATTGGAAGTGGTTCTGTTTTTTTTTTTTTTTTTTTGGCTGAACGCGTGTCAAGAGCCGGGTACGGGTAGGGTAAACTGAGGAAAACGGGTAATCTGACGGTTATTTACTCGAAAATATAAAATATAGATTACTACTATAACTGAAAAGTTTTGAAGACACAAAGAGTTAATAATATTATTACATGAAGACCGTGAAATGAGGAAGAAACAACGATTTAGTGGAATAATAAAACGAGTTTATCTGGTTTCAATATTACAACGGGACAAATATAATTATTGCGGTACCTATGACAATTAATTATGGTGGCATTGCAATTAATTATGGTGGTACATTCATTTTATATTCCAGGAGAGTATTTATTATGTGATACTTTTATTTTATATTCCAAAATAGCATTTATTATGTGATAGGAACATATATGTCAATCACTACTTAAAATACAACACATTATGGTGGTACATTCAGATTTAATGCGAGGGTAGGAAAAAATTAAGAAAAAAGCGGAGTATGTATGGAAAAACTAATTTGGGGATGGGGTAGCGGGTGGGGTAATTT
Organism: Gentiana macrophylla; assembly: GCA_026214975.1. Classification (NCBI taxonomy): domain Eukaryota; kingdom Viridiplantae; phylum Streptophyta; class Magnoliopsida; order Gentianales; family Gentianaceae; genus Gentiana; species Gentiana macrophylla. Next base: position 9,458,500 of record CM047813.1, read on the forward strand.
TAATTAAATTTCCCATTAAATTTTATCCCAAAATTAAAGATATGGAGAATTATTAAAAAAAGACAAAAACATTTATAAAATTATCAAAAATGACAAGATATCTTTCAAAGACAATAATACCCCTCAAATCACTTCCTTTTAAAACAAAACTGCTCCTTGCACGTGAGTGAGTTGCCCATGTTCAATGCTTTGCTATATATATACTAGTGAGATTTAGGGGCGCTGAACGCAGCGCCCTAGTAAGCTTTCTCGGCATATAAATATTGTTTAAAAAAGAAGATTTAAACACAAGGCATAAAACTTGGTTTGATAGTGTAATTGGAATTGACAAAAGACAACAGCAGTCTCAAATTGATCTTTACATGTATCTAAGAAAGAAAACCAACAAATATACTATACTGTAAGGTGTGATTCCAAACTACAGGCAATAACAATTTCCAAGCTCTAAAAACCAGCAGCTTTATACTTCAGCAACCAGCGTTGTGCGGCCAAGCAATCCACCATTTCAGCCTTGGTCCAATAATCAGAAGCACTCCCTCCCTGGTCCTGCAGCAGAAAGCAAAAGAAGGCAAAATCTCTAAAATGGTATCAATGAGAAGAAACCAAGACAACAGGATTATTGGACCAAAACATCCAAAAAACAATATTAAATACAAGGATCAAATCCAAAGAGAAGTGAGGCAACTGAATATCAAAAGCAATTAAAGATGTAAAGAAGGAGCAAATTGGAAGCTAAAATTAGCAGACATAGTACTTAAGAAGATAAGTTCATATTACATGCACAAAATAGAAATTTAACAAAGCCGGTTGACTGGATAATTATGCAAGCATTCTTATGAGACTGCCATCAACATTCTTGGCTGAGGACTGTGATGGATGCAAAAGAGCAAAATAAAGAAAGTCGGACATTGTCTTTGTAGTTGGAATATATTACAATCAAAAGGTGTTCATGTTTGGTATTAACTACGCAGCAACCTAAACATGCTTGTCTTCTCCTTTGTTTTTTTTCTTCGGTGTTTCGACAATCTTGGTAAGCTCTGAATCAGTGAGTTTTGAGGCAATATTTTCCAGATCCTCAACAGTTATTGTACCAAAGTGGATGTTCCTCTTAGCATTGGAAGGCTGAGAATTGCTGGATTGTCCTTGGACACATTCTTGCCTAACTTCTTCAAGAATCTTTTTAGTCGTTGGCGTAAAAAACTCAGCTTCTGAGTCATCTGGTTTGTTTGAAGTAGGCGACAATAGCACAACCTCATCAGATATAGTAACGAAAGTTTCGGAATCAAGCATGGCAGGCACAACTATTTCTGGTGTTCGATTCTTAGTAAATGCTCTCATTTCGTCACCTGTGTAGGTCTTAAGTATCACAAACCTTCAAAGCATTTCGCTATTGATGCGCTTATCATAGTACTTGACAAAACAAACGACTTCTGTGTTTTTTTTTTTTTGAACAGCCAAGAACTTTATCATATATCAGCAAGATGCTAAAACGATTACAAAATTGTCCAAATCATCAAAACACAAACAATAGACCAGGGCTACAGTAAAATAAACCCAACTGTATAAAAACAAAAAAACAACTGCAAAAAAACCAGATGCAATTCATTTTCAATCGAAAATGATTTTTCTCCAATCATCCAAAAAATTAAGTTGCTGCAATCATTGGATTTGCTTTCCATTCATCCCACTCAAGCTTCCTTAGACGTTTAGAATTTGATAGCCATATGAAGGATAGCCTCTGAACGTCTCTGAAAATCAACTCCAGGTCTAGAACGTGAGATTGGAAAATGACTTTATTTCTATGTAACCAAATTACCCAAGCCGTAACACCAACTGTAGCTGACCAAAGGCATGAAGTCAAATTCTTAGAAGCATTCCCAGCACTTAAAAAACAAATATCTCTAAATGAAAAAGCATTTAGCCCAACAATCTTGCACCAACTTTGAGTATGAGACCAAATCAGTAGTGCCACATCACATGCAAATAAAAGATGGTTGATTGTTTCTTCAAACTTGTAACATAACGGACAAAAGGAATCTTGAATTGCAACACCACGACGAATAAGGTTCGGTTTTGTAGGGATTCTGCTGAGGTTTGCTTTCCACATGAACAGATTCACTTTTGAGGGAAATAGCTTGTTCCACTGGTAAATCTGATCATTAGCTGAAAAAGTATTTTTAAAAAGTTCCAACTCAAGCATTTTGCGCAAGGAAGCTACAGAAAAGACCCCATTTGGGCAAAGACTCCATGCAATTTATCGATTGAACATGCATTTCCATCAAAAGAGTTAATTAAAACCTCCAACGCACCTACTTCCTCTTCCTCAAAACCCCTCAATCTTCTCCTCCAATCCCAAAGAAAAGAACGCCTACCAGCTACCCATTTTACCCCACTTGCAACAGATACATCCTTGAACAAAGAGAGCCTAAAAAGCCTAGGAAAAGCTAATTTCAACGAACTATCTCCCACCCAATTGTCCTCTCAAAATCTCACCCTACTATCATCACCCACCACCCAACTCTCCGACCCTAAAAGATCAACCCCAGCCCTCTTGGCATTTTTAACCACACTTACAATACCCTTCCACACCCCCCCCCCCCCATCTCCCAACCGAATGCCATCCAACTCCCATGCACCCTCAACACCATAAAGTGACACAATCACTTTCGTTCAGAATAGATTGGCCCTGCAAATTAAAGGTTATGCAATATGTCAGTGTTGGTTTAAAGAAACCATTCACGCTAAGAACAACCATTTGAATCACAACGAACAACATGATTTTTTTTTTCAAAACATATATTATGTAATGAGCATGCAATTCAAGTTAAACAAGTATTACTGTAATTCAAGGAACCTGAGCTTTGAGATGCCCTTACTAAAGCTGGTATTATACTGTTATCTTTATGTTTAAGTAACAGTTGTGATCATTTGCTAAATTTCTTGATATGGTTCTGCCTTGTAAGTAAATGAAATAGATGTTATGAATGGACGCATACTTGTGAATTATACATAAACAAGGCAACTGATATTACTATTGAAATGAGTACCTCATCTTCTAGTTTCTGTATTTCCGCTGCAGTGAATGGACCAAGTTTTTCAGCATCCGGGGATTTAATCGTGCTTTTCATGTTTGTATTTTCATCATTCAAAGTCACTGGTAGTTTAAGCTTGCCATAGGTACGGAAACCGACTTAGGGAGAAGCCCTAGCCGACCTAATTACATCCTTAAACCCTAAACGACTCTAATAACTCGTCTACAAAATTTGGAACGTTTCCCGAGGCCCGACTAGGCGAATGTATGGTTGGCCCGAGATGGCCTTTTTTCGTTCTTTCAGCGCCCATCACTTTCTCTCATGTCCACGTCTGTTATGTGGTAGTTTGCTCCTGCAATCTGGCCATTTAGCTTGCGTCCACAAGTCCATTTCTAAGAAATCCAATAAAACAGGACTTGTGATACCAAATAATGCGATAAATCGACTAAATGCAAAGTAGTGAATCTTAAATCCTTCATGAGACATACAATTCTTAATCAATTATAACCACTTTAAGCAAGAATCGAGGGTAATTAATAGTATAATTTGGGTATAACGTTAACTGTCATCAACTACCCCCACTTAGCATTTGATCGTCCCGAGCAAATATAGAATGAAAACGAACTCCCGAAACACGATAAACTAATTGATGACAGGCTCATTCAAAACCCCAAAGTAAATGAAACAACATTCCACGTTCATAAGTTACGCATTAATCACTATTTCATCCTTGAATCAACGTGTGTGTGAATAACCAATTAGGATCAAGCGCTTACCGTTGTACTAAAACCAATTGGTGTTAGTAAAGGTGCTACTATATTTCCTTATATCACGCCCCTTATATGTTCAAGTCAAATATACAATTTCATAACCAAAGATTTGAGGCAAGCCCCTTATATGTTCAAGTCAAATATACAATTTCATAACCAAAAATTCTAATCCTATTAAAAGAAAAGATAAACGTGACATGTAAATATTTATTCACCGTGAATGAGAAAGAGAAATAATTATATCAAGCATGAATTAATTTTATTTAAATTTCATGTTCAATATACAATTACTTTAGAAATCAAACATACACTTAACACTGGATGTAATATTACCACATTTCAAATTTTCTTAAGTACAAAAATATTTGTTTAATTTAAACACGTGCAACGCACGTGCATTTTACTAGTAAAAAGAAAAGTACAATCACTTAAAACCAAGTTCTTAATCGCTATCTTCCTCCACGTCCTAGATATTCACAAAACTGGGTGGATGAGCGGAAGAAGAAGAAGTGTCACCCCTATATGGAGCAACATGAGGCAGCGGCGGATCTAGAAATTATATTCGATGGGGTCCGTAAATATTTTACACAGTAAATAATTTTTTTACGGGGTCCGAAATATTTTTTTATGAGTAAAATGTAGAGTATTCTTATTTTTAACGGGGTCTGCGGACCCCATTTACTACTATGTGCCTCCACCACTGACATGAGGTCTACTGGATCGATGAGGTGGAGAGGAGGAGGAGATTCATTCGAGATATGCCAATGATGAATCATATGATCGAGCTTACGGTCGGCCGAGTCGATACTATGGTGAGCCGAGTCTATTCAAGCGAAAAGTCACTCGTTAACCTCTCGCTGGGCCGTAGAAATTCCCGAACCACTTCCACGGACCGGAATGCGTGCTCTAGGTGGGGCTCGTGTAGCTCTATTTCCTGTGGCCGGATCAGGGACCTTCAAAAGAGATAAACAGGCATAGGGCAAACATACTCATCGCCACCCAAATGAGGACAACTGGCACCAGAAGCAAGTGCATAAAGCATAGGCCGTATGGAAGAACCTCTCTCGTAGACTCGGAAACCAAATGCATCTAAGTGTGAAACAGTTGGCCGATGTCTACCGGTCTCTCTTGTTCAATACAGTATAAGAGAGATACTCGGTAAGTAGTAACAGAAGATTTGTGACCCGTTGGCACAAGGTTGGAGCAGATAAAGCGATACAAATTCTTCTGGTTCAGAGTGGGGATTCGCGTCTCTGGGAATTGTTGCCTTTCCCCATTAACGCCAATTAACCAGTCTACCCCAAGGCGGTCCGTAACGTCGTCCAATAGGGTCGAATCGGTGCGATAGCCAGAACAAAACTCATCATCTAAACCCATGAGATCATCCAAATTCCAATATCGGTTGATCGCCATAAGAGACATATTAATGTTCACACCTCTCACAGTAGCAACAGAGGTATGGCGGTGATAAGCCAAATAAGCATAGACCTCGCGGACTATGGTTGCATTGAATCTTTGCGATGTGGCCGTCGAATAAGACCATTGGTGGAGGCCAATGAGGGTATTAAGGTCCTCGTAGCATTGCTCTAAATCGATGCCCCGTTCTTGGTTCACCGGCCTTGCGTTTCAGTGGGTTCGGAAGCTCTCGTAAACCGTGATAAAGGTGAATTGAGGCACATCGTTGATTAACGGAACCGCATCACCCTCAAGAACGTATTGACCACCCGTCTCTGTGCTCTTGTTCGACGACGATGCATAGCTACCGAGGGGAGAAGAAAATGACACTAATTTCGGATAATTTCGCGAGCTTGCCTAGGCGAAATGGTGTTTCGCCTGAGCCAGTGTCGGAATTTCCAAAAAATTGAGAAATTTAAGCTTCTGACAGAGAAATGAGATGAATTTTGGTCGAACCAGAAAAATTCAGACTCTCGCCCAATCGAAGGGTATGTATACTCGCCCAGGCAAGGGTCGGAAAATTAAAAATTCGAGCGGAATCTGTTCTAAAATGGCTGGAGTGTTAGGAAATCACTAGTTTAACGCAGCGGAATTTAAAATTTGATTTCCTTTTCTAGATCGTTCTTCGTTTAATGCAATAAACACGTTAAGTAGTTTGACGGTTATACCTTAGATGATCTACAAGATCGTCGCTTTGACCGCCAACGGAGAGTAGTTCAATGCGCAAGCCGTCCACGCGTCCGGCCTCTATCGCTAATCCACACGAACCCCTTGGAATCCTCCTTGATTGCTATCGGAAAAACTCCGCCGCTAGACCGGACCTTTTCTTCCCTCACAAACTCACTATGGGGAGCTCTCTATTTTACACAAGAGTTATGAACTCTTGCAATTGTGTTGTACAAAAAAGCTTGACTCCCACTTCCTTTTTATAGAGGAGGTGGCGCCCCAAATTGAGTGTGGAGGAGAAGAAAACCTTTTTCCAATAAAATAAGGAAAATCAATTAGATTGATTTATCTCTTTAATTATAATATTTTGTCAATATCATATATTGATTATAATTATCTTATTACCATAAATCTATTTTTCCAAAATCAATTAATATCCTATATTAATATTATGGCAATATCTATTAATTAAAGTGCACAATCCAAGTGTATCTCATACACCCAAAAGTGGCGCCCCTTTAGTCAATAAATTGACTTCCGGAATATTCTTTAATTAATATAATTTATATATAATTAATATCTTGTATTTTATTTATTCATAATAAATAAATACCACCATATTAATTTACCACTATAACCTTTATAGTCTGAGATAAACTTTCCTTATTTGGTTATCACTATAACCGCATTTTAATCCGACTCGATGTTCATATGTGTGTGACCCGATAGGCTTCGAATATGTTGGCCGTAGACACAAAGTGCAATTTACCAAAATGCCCTTCATACCTAATGATCACGGGATAGCGTCAGCAACACACCGTGACCCCAATTATCGGAAGAGTCAAAAGCAATGACTACTACCTTTCATGTGAAGCAGTTACCGTGTAACTTACAATCCTATCGCTATAATAATATCCATACGATCGTATCTCGAGTGTCAATACATTGACGATCGTATCTTATAATCTGGATATCAAGCTCTCTCGGAATAACACATTTACTCCCACTTTGCAAAGATTCTCGAGAGCTAGACATTCCTTATAAGAAGGCCATTTCGGATATTCAATCCCTATCATAGGATATGCGATTCCCGGACGACCAATCATGTATACTCCGCATGCTTCAATATCATACCCAATCACTACCGCATGATCGCCCCGTGGTTAGGAGTGATGTGATCCGTCCCGAGGCATTTTATTTGTTTTGTTTATTTTAATTTTCGGTGTTTTAATGAATAAAACGGCCTTAGGCCCGTGTCAAAAGTTGCCCATATGTTAGTATATTGGGCCAGGTGTTTATTTTTAGCAAATAATAGCCGTTTGGGCTTATTAGGGTTGAGTTAGATTTGTTACAAAATAAAGTGGCGAAAATTACATTGTAATTTATCCCACATCGGTTAGGAGACTGTCTGTCTTTTATTTTGTAGCATATATAAAGGCCAGCACTTGTAATTTTATGAATGAATGATACAAGTATTCAGAATCATTATAAAATTTCTTCTTTGCATTAGCAAGAAAAATTATGCTTTTTTTTTAAGTTTACTGAATAAACTTAAACTTGAACATCAAATTCAAGAATTTGGCAATTCTTGAACGTTCACAAATCAGGGTTTCTTGGGCAGGTCTCCAAGGGGTTTTGATCAATTCCAAGGTTTTCAAGAACAGGTTTCTTGAAGGTTGAGGAGCGAAAATCGTGATAATTCTAGATCGTTCAAACGCGTGTACGTGATATTTAGGTATCCCGTATCAATTGGTATCAGAGACAGGTTGAATCATCACGTCAGCCGCACCACCGCGTGTTGCTGTTAACCCTAGGATCATTCCTGCCGCACCGCCGCACCACCTCCTTCCCTTTCATTGAGCAAGCGCCGCCTCAGGTACGTTCGGTCGACCGAACCATTATCCTCGGTCGACCGAGAGATAATCTTGACTGTTTCTGTTCTGTGTAATTCTGCTGTCGAAAAATTTCTTTATTGAGCATAAGGGTGAGTGTAAACATGAGAAACTGTGAGGTTATGAATTATTGAAAAGAGCAATGTGTCCGTTAAAGACGTCTTACTGGAAGGAATCAGAAGGCGTTTTTGGAAGAACAGAGAGGAAGAAGAGCGGAAGCTAAGAGAGAAAAAGAGAGAGGTACAACGGAAGTATGATATTTATCGCTCCGTGGATAGATGTATAGCCGAGGTAGAGACTTCACCCCACTTTCAATCATATGGTATGAACATTGGTTAGACGGATTCGAGGGAGACGTTGTCTTCCCCGCAATAGAGGAGTTGCCATTTGAGGATGATAATGTATTAAGTGATGATGATGTATGTGATGATGATTCATCTCTCCTTCTCATTGATGAGTTGCCCATAACTAAGGAGGAGCAGATTGATATAGTGGTGAAGATGGAGGACGCAAATGATACTGTATTTGTGAGCGAAATAGTTAAAAATGACGAGGCCCTGGTTGTGGATGAGATAGTTCACGTTGAAGAGGCATTCGTTGCAAGTCATGTTGAGAGTGTTGTTGAGCCTGAGGAGATCCTTGATACACCAGCTGAGGTTCTTGATTTATCCTTGCTTGTGCATGATACTTGTAATGAGTTGGTTTCGATCAGCAGAGAGTCGAATTCTTTTGTTGGAGCGGTTGAACATGAAGCAAGATCAACCACGTCACTTGAGCATTTAAAAGATATCTGAGCAAAGACATATTTATCATGATCCATTTTTGGTGCATTGTCGTCCTTTCGATTTTGTGGTTGCTGATTTTTATGTTGTCCCCGTTCGTTTGTACAAGAGGCTGGTTACTCAAGTGTTCACCTATTTACTTTTCCTGGATGTACTTCACTACGAGGGCCTACTCACATATGTTCGGCCACGCTTATTATTTGATCCAGGTGGATTCGAGGACGAATCCTTTCCAACCGGGAGGGAATGATGTGATCCGTCCCGAGGCATTTTATTTGTTTTGTTTATTTTAATTTTCGGTGTTTTAATGAATAAACGGCCTTAGGCCCGTGTCAAAAGTTGCCCATATGTTAGTATATTGGGCCAGGTGTTTATTTTTAGCAAATAATAGCCGTTTGGGCTTATTAGGGTTGAGTTAGATTTGTTACAAAATAAAGTGGCGAAAATTACATTGTAATTTATCCCACATCGGTTAGGAGACTGTCTGTCTTTTATTTTGTAGCATATATAAAGGCCAGCACTTGTAATTTTATGAATGAATGATACAAGTATTCAGAATCATTATAAAATTTCTTCTTTGCATTAGCAAGAAAAATTGCGTTTTTTTTAAGTTTACGAATAAACTTAAACTTCGAACATCAAATTCAAGAATTTGGCAATTCTTGAACGTTCACAAATCAGGGTTTCTTGGGCAGGTCTCCAAGGGGTTTTGATCAATTCCAAGGTTTTCAAGAACAGGTTTCTTGAAGGTTGAGGAGCCGAAAATCGTGATAATTCTAGATCGTTCAAACGTGTACGTGATATTTAGGTATCCCGTATCAAGGAGAAATCTCAATAGTGTCAAAGCATGACAATCCACACCGTGATGCCATGAAGACTCCGGTCAAAAGGATAATTACACAACCGCCACATAGTGTGACACTTAATGTAAGTGGGTCGGTCTAACGCACGCATTCTCTAATACACGTCCACGTCATACCCAAGTGTCTCTACACTTCGATAGACGAGATCTATCCCTACCTTCTAAAAGGTAGAAGACATCCAATACGTGCTAGTCTCGATTATACTATCAATGTCCCATTTGATAATATGTAAGACTAGAGACATTTAAGCACCAACCTTGTTATAGTGATTAGAGATCTCATCAACCATAATCACTATCATGGTTTTCTATCATCATGATTGATACTAGGGACGCTACTATATATATACAACAAATAATATGAAGACAAACAATATATATAATAACATAAGTGCTTTTATTAATCATAATAAAGTTATTACATGAACTAAATAGACTGTAAATGACCCGACCCGGTCGGATCCGGTCCGACCCGATTGGGTTTAGGACACCTTTCCAACAATCTCCCACTTGGCCTAAAGCCAATCACCCATATGCCTAAGCCCGTGCAAGTGAACATGTTTCTCATGCTTAGCTTGAGACAATGCCTTGGTTAACGGATCGGCTATGTTATCATCCGTGTGGACTTTCTCTATCTTTACATCTCCTCTATCTACTATCTCTAATCAAGTGATAGCGCCAGTAGCACATGTTTGGACTTCGATGAGACCTTGGTTCCTTTGATCGAGATATCGCTCCATTATTATCACAAGATGAGAGGCTTTGGACCTTCAATGGAAGAAACCACACCAAGTTCGAGAATGAACTTCTTCATCCAAATCGCTTTCTTTGCCGCCTCGAGAGGTGCTATGTATTCGGCTTCCGTTGTAGAATCTGCAGTAGTCTCCTCGCTTGGAACTCTTCCACTCATCGCTCCGCCGTTAAGCGTGAAAACAAATCCAGATTGTGACTTAAAGTCATCCTTGTCAGTTTGGAAACTGGCATCTGTGTAACCTCGTAATACTAAATCATCATTCCCGAAAACCAGGAACATATCCCTGGTACGTCTCAAGTACTTAAGGATATTCTTGTGACAATCCGGTGACCATCACCTGGATTGGTGGTACCTACTAGTCATACTAAGAGGTGCGAGACGTCTGGTCTTGTGCATAACATGGCATACATGATAGACCCGATTGCCGAAGCATAAGGGACTTTACTCATTTGTGCCCTTTCCTCCTCTGTCTTAGGACTCATTCCCTTGGACAGGTAGACCCCATGTGACATGGGCAGCAATCCTTTCTTGGACTGCTCCATGCTGAATCTCTTCAAAGATCTTGTCTATGTAGTGGATTGCGCATGAGACCAAGCAAGCAACCTTTTAGATCTATCTCTATAGATCTTTATTCCTGAATATAATTTGCCTCACCCAAGTCCTTCATAGAGAAGTTCTTGGATAACCAAGCTTTGACTGATTGTAACATAGGCACATCATTCCCTATGAGCAGTATGTCATCCACATAAAGCACTAGGAACACAATGGCACTCCCACTAACCTTCTTGTAAACACAGGGCTCATCTTCGTTCTTGATGAAATCAAACTGTTTGATTATCTCATCAAAGCGAAGATTCCAACTCCGAGAAGCTTGCTTTAATCCATAAATGGATCTTTGCGGTTTACACACCATCCTAGCGTCATTGGTTGTGAAACCTCAGTCGTGTGTCATATACACTTCCTCAGACGAGTTCCCGTTAAGGAAAGTTTGTTTTCACATCCATCGCGATTTTGTAATCATGGTATCTTTGCAATAGCAAGCAAAATTCTAATGGATTTTAACATGGCAACAAAGTAGAAGGTTTCATCATAGTCAACTCCTTGTCTTTGCTTATAACCTTTTGCCACCAACCTAGCCTTGTAGGTGGTCACGTTACCGTCCATGTCGGTCTTTCTCTTAAAGACCCATTTACACCCTATGGGAACTATTCCTCAGCGGATCAACTAAGTTCCAAACTTGGTTGTCCTTCATGGATTCCATCTCGTAATTCATGGCTTCAAGCCATTTCTCTTTGTCGTGCCTTAATAGCACCTCCTCATAAGTTCTAGGGTCCTCATCTTCCATGAGATACACGCCAAAGTGTACCTATCGGGTCCACGGCGTTCCTGGTGGATCTTCGAGGTGTTATTGTGTCTCACGGTAGAGGTGGCGCCACATTTGTATGTGGTGTCTCTCTACTTCCATCAACGGATTGTTATCCGTAAGTGGTTCTCGAATTTCTTCAAGATCAATCTTACTCCCACCGACCCTATCCGAATAAACTCTTTCTCCGAAAGTGGCGACCCCGGCAACAAACACCTTTTGTTCCTCGGGTGGTAAAATTGGTACCCTTTGGTTTCTAGGATAACCCACAAGCAGACATTTGTCGATCTAGGTTCCATTTTGAGGCATGGTTCGTTTCACATAAACTGGACATCCCCAAGGTTTCATGTAACCTAGTGTTGGTTTCCTCCTTTGAACACTTCATAGGAGTGGACTCAACCGTCTTTGATGGAACTCGGTTCGAGTGTATAGGATGCGGTTTTAGAGCATACCCCAAAACGATTTTGGAAGAAGCTGCATAGCTCATCATGGAACGTACCATGTCTAACAAGGTACGATTCCTCCTCTCGATATGCCATTCATTTGTGGCGTCCCTGGAGGGGTCCATTGAGTAGAATCCCATTCTCCTTTAAATAACTTTGAAACTCTCCATCTAGGTATTCTCCACCTCGATCGGATCGAAGTGTTTTGATTTCTTTACCTAGTTGTTTCTCCACTTCACTTCGAATTCCTTGAACTTTTGAAGGCTTGGACTTATACTTCATTAAGTATATATAACCATAGCGAGAATGGTCATCGGTGAAAGTGATAAAATAAGAGTATCCTCCTTTGGCTTGAATTGACATTGGGCCACACACATCAAAAATGTATAAGCTCAAGCAATTCATTGGATCTTATCCCTTTGCCACTAAAAGGTGACTTTGTCATCTTGCCAAGTAAACAAGCTTAGCATGTATCAAGCGATTCGTGAATCGAATTGATCCAACATTCCATCTTTATGGAGTTTGGAAATGCGATTCTTATTTATATGGCCAAGTCTACAATGCCATAAGTAGGATTCATTCAAGTCATTTATTTTGGCTTTCTTGTTATTTATATTAAGTACATCAACATTCATATCTAATATGTAGAGACCATTGCTAAGTATGCCAGTACCATAAAAGATTCCATCACGTGAAAAAGAACAACATTTATTCTCAAACGTAAAAGAAAATCCATCAACATCTAATGCAGAAATAGAAATAATGCTCTTCGAAGAGCGGGAACAAAATAATGATTATTGAGTTCTAGTACTAGCCCCTTTGGGCAATGAAAGAAAATAAACTCCTACGCCGGCCAAGAAAGAACACTTGCTCCATTTCCAACGCGTAGGTCCACCTCTCCTTTCCTCAGATCTCTAGCTCTTCTTAGTGCCTCTGATATTCGTACAAATATGAGAACCACAACCAGATCTAATACCCAGGTGGTTAGACTTAGAAGAAGTAATGTTGATCTCAATCATAAATATACACGAAGTCGAAGCATCGAATGCTTCTTCTTGGTACTCAAGAAGCCTTGCGGTTTCTCCTCCAATGTCCGGTCTCACCGCAATGGAAGCAAGCATCCTTGGATTTGTCTTTTTGCTATCTTAGGCGTTGGCTTAGGTGCAGCCTTCGCCTTCTTGGACTTTTTTCAGGCTTTTGCCTTGCCCTTGCTCGAAGTGACCAGCAACACTTGCTTTCCCTTCCCTACAGTGCCCTCAGCAGTTTTCAACATGTTCAATAACTCCGCTAGGGAGCAATCTATCTTGTTCATGTGATAGTTCATCACAAACTGCGAGAATGAGTCAGGTAGAGATTGCAGAATCAAGTCAATACTCAATTCTCGTTCCAACTTGTGGCCCAGCTTCCCAAGCCTCTCTATGTACCCGATCATTTTAAGCACGTGTGACCCCACAGCAGTCCCAGATGCCATCTTACAACTAAACAGGGCCTTCGAGACCTCGTACCTCTCAGTGCGAGACTGAGAAGCGTAAAGTTCCTTCAGGTGGACCATGATAGAGTAGGCGTCCATAGACTCATCTTTGTTTCTGCAGCCCGGTGTCATAGAAGCAAGCATGATACATGTAGCATCGATGATCGTCGAGCGATTGCTTGTTGTACTTCTCGACAACATCTGCGGCCGACCCTCGCTGGCTTTTCCGGTAGGGCCTCGTCAAGACATAGCCAATCTTCTCGTGCCTCAAAACGATTTTGAGGTTTCTTTCCCAATCGAGAAAATTAGTTTCGTCAAGCTTGTTATCGATGATAAAACGAAGGTTCAATTTGTTTGACATTTTCTACAACAATAAATAAAGATAGAATAAGTAAAAGCTCATGTATAAAAACCTAAATTTGCACTAAGAAATTTTTAAGGTTTTACTCCCACTAGCCAACTATTCCCTATTGGCTTTCAAGAATTTTAATTAATTCTTTAATGGTCGGGACCCTATCTAGTTGCCTTAATCCCCGACGGTGGTCGATCAATCTCGGCAATTTCGAAGGTAGGTACTCTACCGGTCGATCGCATCGCGACTCCCGGTGGTCGACTAGTCAACTCTTTGACGTTTCACATCTCTATGTGATAGTCAACCCCTTGTCTCTAAAGTCGACGGCTCCGACGGTGGCCAATCACCGAAAGACTTTAGTCGAGTCATAACCCAATATTCATGAGATCTCGTGGACGATCATATCTCAATAATAACGATATACCCGTGGTAGGTCAACTCCCGACGGTGGTCGATCGTTGGATCCGAACAAAGGCTCTTCACCGTCATTATAATATTGGGAGACAATTTTGGCTCGATTTTTGGCGTGGGAATAATTTTAAATTAATTCACTTAATTAATTTGGTTTAATTGTGGTCTCATCTACTATGTGCATATTACTACGATATCATATAAAGTAAAACATACACAACATTCGCGCATAAAATAACCGGTATGATCATGGACTTTTTCTAAAGTGCGGTTTTGAATACAAACCGATTTAAACCGCTGGTCACAAACTAAGGGTATCTGCAACCGCCAATAGGATCTTTATTCTTGACGCCAATGGGTTCTTTATCTCTCCTTGGTCTTCAACTTCTTGCTCCATTCTTGTTACATAATAATTAATTACACCCGCCGCACAGGGGAACTCGAGGAATGGGATAAATGCAAAAAAAAAGTAAACTAGGTCACGTTCTTCATAACGGCCTAGGACAATTTTTTTCAAAAAACCAACATAAAGAAAACATTCCCATCTATCCTATTTATTGAGTCAGCGATCAATCGGGGTCCATATAATCACATTATATCTACACATCTAATCCATACAATTTTATCTTATGAAAAAGATTAAATTCTAATTTTTAACTACTCATGCGTCTTCATTTTATCACATCAAATAATTAAATAACTTTTAATTAATTATATGATTTAACCGAAAATTAAAATTAACATTTAATTTTAAATCGATTTCAATTTTAATTAAATTTGAACCATTCAAAATAAAATTAAAATTATAAAGTCTCCTATTTGTTTCATTTCCAAAACTAAATTTAGCTTTAGCTCGCCACTTTCCTAAAATCAAAATTTTGGAAGTGGCTGGCTAAAGCCATTCCAAATCAAATATTTGGAAAGCAGCAGCCTACTCCAAATCAAATATTTGGAAAGGCCAAATTATTTTAGTCAGGCTCGCCACTTTCCAAAATCAAAATTTTGGAAGTGGCGCAAAGCCTAAGCTATTCCAAATCAAATATTTGGAAAGGGCTCAGGCTATTCCAAATCAAATATTTGGAAAGGCCAAATAATTTTGGTTTAGGCACAGCCACTTTCCAAAATCAAAATTTTGGAAGTGCTTGAAGCAAGCCTATTCCAAATCAAATATTTGGAAAGGGCCAGCCTATTCCAAATCAAAATTTGGAAAGGCTAATGTCCCATATGGTTTCCTAAATGGTCCAAACTATTTGAACCATTGGTTGGGTATACGACACAACTAAACAAACGAGATATCTATGCACAATAAAATATCACAAACTAAAAAGGTTGATCTCCCCATTGGAAGAGAGAGCCGACGGACGGCAACCCTAGGGCTACCGCCGCCGCCGCCGCCGAGAGAGAGAGGGCGCCAATCGGCCGACCCCCAAGAACCCCTTTTTTTTTTTTTTTTTTTGTTTTAACGCTTCGTGATTTAAATCTTGCATCTATCGATTAAATACTACGCATTTAAATTATGCTTATTGCTTAAGCTCAAGTCCTGTCTCTCGATACCCTTTGTTAGAAATCACTAGTTTAACGCAATGAATTTAAAATTTGATTTTTTCTAGATCGTTCTTCGTTTAATGCAATAAACACGTTAAGTAGTTTGACGGTTATACCTTAGATGATCTACAAGATCGTCGCTTTGACCGCCAACGGAGAGTAGTTCAATCGCGCAAGCCGCCCACGCGTCCGGCCTCTATCGCTAATCCACACGAACCCTCGCCGGAATCCTCCTTGATTCTTATCGAAAAACTCCGGCCGCTAGACCGGACCTTTTCTTCCCTCACAAACTCACTACATGGGAGCTCTATTTTACACAAGAGTTATAAACTCTTGCAATTGTGTTGTACAAAAAGCTTGACTCCCACTTCCTTTTATATAGGAGGTGGCGCCCAAATTGAGTGTGGAGGAGAAGAAAACCTTTTCCAATAAAATAAGGAAAATCAATTAGATTGATTTATCTCTTTAATTATAATATTTTGTCAATATCATATATTGATTATAATTATCTTATTACCATAAATCTATTTTTCCAAAATCAATTAATATCCTATATTAATATTATGGCAATATCTATTAATTAAAGTGCACAATCCAAGTGTATCTCATACACCCAAAAGTGGCGCCCTTTAGTCAATAAATTGACTTCCGGAATATTCTTTAATTAATATAATTTATATATAATTAATATCTTGTATTTTATTTATTCATAATAAATAAATACCACCATATTAATTTACCACTATAACCTTTATAGTCTGTAGATAAACTTTCCTTATTTGGTTATCACTATAACCGCATTTTAATCCGACTGATGTTCATATGTGTGTGACCCGATAGGCTTCCGAATATGTTGGCCGTAGACACAAAGTGCAATTTACCAAAATGCCCTTCATACCTAACGATCACGGATAGCGTCACAAGAACACACCGTGACCCCGATTATCGGAAGAGTCAAAAGCAATGACTACTACCTTTCATGTGAAGCGATTATCGTGTAACTTACAATCCTATCGCTATAATAATATCCATACGATCGTATCTCGAAAGTGTCAATACATTGACGATCGTATCTTATAATCACGGATATCAAGCTCTCTCGGAATAACACATTTACTCCCACTTTGCAAAGATTCTCGAGAGCTAGACATTCCTTATAAGAAGGCCATTTCGGATATTCAATCCCTATCATAGGATATGCGATTCCCGGACGACCAATCATGTATACTCCGCATGCTTCAATATCATACCCAATCACTACCGCATGATCGCCCCGTGGTTAGGAGAAATCTCAATAGTGTCAAAGCATGACAATCCACACCGTGATGCCATGAAGACTCCGGTCAAAAGGATAATTACACAACCGCCACATAGTGTGACACTTAATGTAAGTGGGTCGTCCTAACGTCGCATTCTCTAATACACGCCCACGTGCGGTCAAGTGTCTCTACACTTCGATAGGCGAGATCTATCCCTACCTTCTAAAAGGTAGAAGACATCCAATACGCGTCTTTAATCGATTATACTATCAATGTCCCATTTGATAATATGTAAGACTAGAGACATTTAAGCACCAACCTTGTTATAGTGATTAGAGATCTCATCAACCATAATCACTATCATGGTTTCTCTATCACAGATTGATACTAGGGACGCTACTATATATATACAACAAATAATATGAAGACAAACAATATATATAATAACATAAGTGCTTTTATTAATCATAATAAAGTTATTACATGAACTAAATAGACTGTAAATGACCCGACCCGGTCGGATCCGGTCCGACCCGATTGGGTTTAGGACACCTTTCCAACATGGAGATATTCTGTAAAACCTGCAATTTTCTAATCCTACAGAATTCCGGGATTTTGGTGGAGAAAATGGAGGTTTAGAATGTACTGGGTTTAGAAAATGGAAGAAAAAGATGAACATTTGAAAGAAAAGAATGTGGAGAAGAAGAAATGTGTTTTTGTGGTGGTGAAATGAGATGGAGAAGGGGAGTTTGTATAGGAGAGGAATGAGATGGAAGGATTGAGAAGAAATAAAAGAAAAAGTTTGAATTTGAAAGGGTTGAGGTTGATTGGTGAGAGGATAGAGGAGTTGGGAATTGGAAAATTGTATTTGGAAGGAGAAGGAATCTGCAGGAGTTGGCACAATTAATTGCAGGGCCTTTTCCGGCCTGGCCTAGGCGAGTTATAGGCTGGCCAGGGCGGGAACGGAAAATTCGTTCAAATTTCAAATTTTCACTTTGATCGCTGTCCTGAACAATTCTGGAAATTGGCTCCAGATTTTGCACATCTCGCCTAGGTGAGTGTAGTGCTGGCCTGGGCCAACTGATCAAAATCTTTCCGGTTCGCACCAATCTTTTTATGTTATGTTTCCAATACCTTTCAAGCTTTCTTCTCAATACTTCCAGGTTTATTGTGATTGCTAATTTTCCTTTTTCTTTAGCAATTTCTAGACTCTCCTACGAAACTCTATTTTTTTAACACATGTCTTGAGACATTTTTTTGTCGGAAATATTTGTGTAGTTGTTCCATTCATGGAATAAAATTATGTGATTCAGATGGTGAATGGAGACAGACACCACACAAGATTTTCTTTTGGGACCCTCCCAACAGAGAAGTTCTTACTTAGAGAGTCCTCGCGTATATTGTCCGTTAGATGTGCGGCATGCGTGCAAGAACTTGTCTTCTACGCACATGTCAGACGTCCAACTGAAAGCGATCTGCGTGAGAGAGGAATACGGGTAAGAATTTCCCTCCCAACAGGGCCCATATATATCTACTATTTGGAAAAAATGGGGCCCATATATATCTACCGTTAGGAAAAAAAACAAACCGAGCAATGACCCTTAACGACGGTAACACAAAATACCAAACAGAAGAAAAAGACAAAACATCAAATTTATGTGGTTTCCGGTAATATACCGGCTACTACATGGACGAAAGAGAAAATATTAATATCGATGAGAATTACAAAAGATACAACTCTTCTAAAGCCTAAAACAATAACAAAACTAGCTAAGTCAATTGGGAATTTATTTCGATTTGATACATCATAATAAAACACCCAAAGGTGATTTAAATATCTAACATATAAAACATAAGTCGGCTAAAGCCAACTTACTACCGATGTGGGAAATCAAATTTGTTATCAAATGTCATTATTGGGCTTTTGGCCCACTAAACTAACATCTACAAATATACGTAATCACTGAGCTCAGCTGGAAGGGAAAATCACACTATACTGTACTATCTTTCTGCTTTGGCACAGTTGAGCTATTTAATTGTTTGTTTTGGACTCAATTCATTACTCATTAGCTTTCTTCCATTCTCTGTAAACATTCCTAAACCAAGCTTACTGAAGATCAAATCGAGTTTTCTTTTTGTAATTTCTGCAACGCAATGGCTGGTGGTGCAGAGCAAATTGAAATTCCTCGAGTGAAATTGGGAAGCCAAGGGCTTGAGGTTTGTGTTCTTCAGACTTCAGCTCTTGATTGAAGTACATTTTCTCGTAAATTTCAAGTTTTGGGGTTTAATTTCTGTTGTTGCCATTTCGTCTTGTGAATCAGGATCTTTAGATTATGCATAGATTGATAAAGGACTTCCGGTGCATGTAAAAAGTATCTATAGTACCTGATATATAACTAGCTATAACAACCTCTTTACTAAAAGTGTTTGATGATGTCCTCAAAGAAACTTCACTCACTAATTGATTAGCTAAGTAATGATACTGTCTTCTGCCTGTAGTGCTTGTTATCCTGCTGTGAATGATCCTTGAATTCAGCTTAATTAATCTGTGTTCGTGGAAAAAAAAATGTTATGAAGGATTAAAGTGCTCGAGTTTGGCTCGTTAAGAAATAATATAGAATATTGTTTTAATATAATATAATAATGATGTATATGGCTCGTGAACATTTCGAGTCAAGCTTTAATTTGCTCGAGGTTGGCTCGTTAACCTTGATAAACTAGTTTAGCTTGAGTTCGGTTAAATCATATATGGGAAAGTATTTCACTGAGGCGAGCGTCTCGAGCTGAGTGGCTCGGATCATTTGCACCCCTACTTCAGCTATGCAACAAGCTCAGCTTGTTTTCAATGCTTGTTGTTGTAATTGTGAAGCACTCTCCATTCATATCTTAGCCTTCATTTTGTGCTGCAACACACACCTCTAATATGTAATAGAGAGTAGACTCGAAAGGATACAATGAATGCCACTATGGTTGTATTCTAATTTTTTTTTCGTTCTTTTGATTATGATTTTGTTTAAAGACCCCTTTGAATTTTTGCGATTAATTCACCATATACAGGTTTCAGTACTTGGCTTTGGTTGTATGGGACTTAGTGGAACATATAATGCTCCCTTACCTGAAGAGGATGGAATTGCGATAATCAAAGAGGCTTTTTACAGAGGGGTTACATTTTTCGACACTTCTGATGTATATGGTGTGGAGCATGCAAATGAATATTTGGTGGGAAAGGTAAATCACATGATTCAGTATGTTTCACGGTATTCGTATTGTCTGCGTGTTGTGTCCCTTAATTTGGCTCAATTTGTCCACGTGTTTTATAATATCTCACATTGGGAAGTGAGAGACACATTGTTAAGATATATGGTCGAAACATAATGGACTTGATAACTTAGGTTTACTATCTTAGGTCAAGCGAGAACAATGGACGTAAGTATATATTATGGCTCAAGTAACGCCAGGCCTTAGTTATGGGGCCCTTAGGTCCCTTAACAATATTATGTCCCTTAGGTCAAGCGAGAACAATGGACGTAAGTATATATTATGGCTCAAGTAACGCCAGGCCTTAGTTATGGGGCGTTACAGACGCCAACCGATTACCACGTGGAACAAAATGCTACACAGTGAGAATATAAAGATTCTACAGTTTATAGACCTATATAGAGATCCGGTTGTACGTGTTTTTTGGTGAAATTAAATTGTTTGGATATCTATTTTACAGATTTGACTTGTTTTTGCAGGCACTGAAACAGTTGCCTCGTGAAAAGGTCCAGTTAGCAACTAAATTTGGTATTTACAAAATAGAATCCAATCATGTTACAGTGAAAGGTACTCCTGAATATGCCCGTTCCTGCTGTGAGGGTAGCCTGAAGCGTCTTCAAGTGGATTACATCGATCTCTACTATGTACATCGAATCGACACTACTGTTCCAATTGAAGAAACTGTAAGTTTTCAATTTGTTTCTCTTAAAGGGGTGTGAATGAGCCAATTTGCACACGAGCAGTTTGGTGCTTGGCTCATTAAGTGCTCGCTTATATAATCGAACTTGAGCAGTTTGTTAAAGAAAGCAATCAATTTGGGTTTAGGATATAATTTTTTTTTTCAAGCATAACGAGCTGCTCGATCTTGAAAGTGCTTGAAATTTTTTGCAAACATAGTCGAACTAAACTTGAGTATTGCTAAAGCTATTTGAGCCGAGCTCGAGCATTTTATTTCATGCTCGAGCAATCTAGAGTTGAGTTGAGGCATGACAATTATAAAATTATGCTCAACTCGATATCTAAATGCTTGATTCAACTCGGATCGTTTACACCCCTAGTCCCTTCCCTACTGCATCAAATTCTTTAGGGACGGCTTCAGTGTAACCACCGTGCTTTTAGTGTGGCTCCACTTGGGAAAACGATCAATTGGTGGAAAGTCGATTCTAGAGCTGAGAATCTACTTTCCCCCACAATCGACTGACGAAAAGTCGGTTCTCAGCTCTAAAATCGACCGTGAAAAAGTCAATTGTCACTATGGTGCTACAAAGGTATATTTGGTGTGATGATACTAGAGACGTCCATTCTCGAGGGGTGAGGGATGCAGAATGTAGCGTGTTTATAAAGCATTGGATGTTTGTTGACTGTTGACTTCTCTCTGTTATGAATTGCTAGATTGGTGAGCTAAAGAAACTAGTTGAAGAAGGCAAAATAAAGTACATTGGACTATCTGAATCAAATTCTGATACTATTAGGCGCGCACATGCTGTTCATCCCATTACTGCTATACAGATGGAATATTCGTTATGGACTCGAGAAATCGAGCAAGAGATTATTCCTCTTTGCAGGTAGTCTACTTACACATTTCTTTCCAGAAACTACTCGTGCTTAGCTTAAGGTTGCATGTAAAAGTAGAATAGATTGTCTATTGATGGTGATTGAATTCCGTATACAACGATTCTGATAGATTATAAATCGCGTTCACACCTCACCCGACTAATCCTACGAATACCATGTATCCTAATGAATTGAAATACGGTTGTAATATCAATGGAATACATGTCTCAAGTAAATGTGCAGTTTTTCTAAAGTGGGATACCGTATGGGGATATGCATATTTTTCGTTAAGTAAAATAAAGGACCTGTTGAAAATTAAAGAAAACCCGTCAGAAAATGAATGAAAAACACTACAATTGTTTTATTTTATTATTTGTTAAACTTATAATTTGGTTTTTGTAGTTTTATTATGTATAATTTGATCCCTATACTCTAAACCCTTGTACCCATGTCCTGTATTTTTCGAAAATCACAAGTGTATTCGTACTCACGTATCCGTATTTGTACAACTTGGATTCTAGGATTCTTTTCTGACCAAATTCTATTGTTTATGATTAGAGAACTAGGGATTGGAATAGTCCCATACAGCCCGGTCGGACGTGGCCTTTTTGCTGGCAAAGCTGTTGTTGAAAGCTTGCCTGAAAACAGTTACCTGGTATGTTCTTCTCACTATTGTAACTCAAATCTCTTTGCGGAATTCACGGTTATTATGGAATCTAAAAGAACGTTGTTAGTGGCGCCACATCAAATCTGCCGACCGCTGTTGTGTCACTAAAAAACACTCATTTCACTAAAGTTGGTGTCAGAAGAAGACATGTGTTTATGATAAGTTATTTGTGTTTGTTTATATTACTAGGTAAAACATCCTCGTTTTGTTGGAGAAAACTTTGAAAAGAACAAGCAGATTTATTACCGTCTAGAAGCTCTGTCAGAAAAGCATGGTTGCACTCCAGCTCAACTTGCTTTAGCTTGGGTTCTTCATCAGGGGAATGACATTGTACCCATTCCTGGTAAGTACCTTTCTTCAAACCATTTATTGCACGCTTTTTGCATTTCTATTTTCGATGTTTCATCTCAGACACTTTTGTTCTTCAAGTATGTTTTTTTTTTAATATACATTTTCGGTCCAAAGTGCCATGTGTAAAACAACCAGCATTGAAGGTGTCCAACGAATAAAAACTTAATGCGTAACAAAAATAGACTGAAAAGGTAAAACGTTGCATATGAAGAAGTGAAAAAATCGTGAAACAAAATGGACCAATTATGTCTTTATTTCTTGTCCAAGTGTTTGAGCCTCTTTAACGGCGTTGTATGTTCTTTATTTGCCTTTATGCGCCATGTTGGTCGGTCTTTAATTGTTGAGCAATTCACAATTCAGTAGCTTGAATCAGAATATCTAGAAGTTAAGAAGGGTTCGATTCCTCCTATAAAGGCTCTGGAATCAAACCCCTGAGTAGGAGTTACACTCTGCGGGCACTCAAAGACCGATATTGGATTTTGTCGGACCGGTTGTGGGAGCACAGGACAAAGATTCGTGAGCCACTCACAACCTGAAACACTATCTGGAAAGACAGATTTTTTGCTTTCATAAGTTATCTGCAAACAACTGTCTGAGACTAATCATTCAAGGTATTGTCGGGAGACCTCTCCTATCCTAACAAAGCTTGTTGCATTGCATCCATAAAAGCTCGAACTCAAGACCTCTTGCTTCGTTAGCTTTGATCTTTTACCTTTTTTATCATTTGTCCACTGTGACTAATCTCATTTTCTTTGGATGTTAGGAACCACTAAGATAAAGAATCTCCATGATAACATTGGATCTGTGAAAGTGAAGTTGACAGAAGAGGATATAAAAGAAATATCAGATGCAGTGCCCATTAATGAGGTTGCAGGACCAAGGAATAATGATGCTATTTTACGTACCTCCTATTGGTTTGCTACTACACCTTTACCAAAGAAATGAAGACACCCGTCTTTTCGGCATTCGTAGCAGAGTCCTTAAATGATTTTCAGTATTTCTAAAATAAGCATAAAATTTGAGAATAATTATAGGAGTGTTGTTGTAGAGTTTCCTGAATTGAGTTTCTGTAAAACGAAGATATGTATTATTTTATAATATTTTTAGGCGTGTGAATATTCTTAGTGCTTTAATGCTACTATTTTTTTATTTTTTTTTATTTGGGACCAATTGATCCACTAATCCAGGAGTTCGATCTGGACAAAGTCCGTGAGTCGACTATTACTTAGGGGTATGACTTGTTGTAGAGTTCTTTCAACGTGATGTCTCAACGGAGAATTAAACATGTGACCTTCCTATGTATTTTCAAGCTCACTTACCGCTGGAATTTAAATTATTGAGTTTTTCATTCTATCGTTTTGTGTCTTTGTATTCGGGACCAACTACTGATCGATTCAAAGTTCGGCAAGCAAGTGATGTCTGCGATAGTCTAACTTTTACTTTGGGATAAGCCTAACCTAGAGCACTTGCAGAACGTGATATCTCAAAAGGAAAATCGAACATTTATCTTCATTAGGTGATTCTGAGTCATTTATCATTTGAGTTAAGTTATTGAGTTTTTCATGCCACGGCCTTCTCTTCTTTGGTTGTCCTAGTTTTTCCTATTTAAGGGAGGCGAATCAGTCAGTCGAGTTGATACTCTCAGGCGCCGAAGCACTCGACTAATAAAACTCGGGCTTGAGCTCGATCAAGTCATTAAAAAGCAAGGTCAAGCTCGATTCGTTAAGTACTCAACATAGCTCGACTATGCTTTACTGAGCACGAATTTTTTTAGGATTTATTTATTTATTTAATATGACAAGATCGAAATTTCGACTTGAATAAAAATTGTGATTTATAAAATGTTATCCGGTAATAAATTATATAAATATAATTAGTTAAATAATTATTTAATCTAGCTTGATTAACTCACGAGCTACATGATAACTAAATTTTAAAGTTCGAGATCGGCTTGGTTAATTATTCAATAGTTCGACTTTGAGTTTGAACTTGAAAAAACTAAATCGAACCATTGTTTTGAGAATCGAGGACGAGTAGTTCACTTAAAGTGGCGGATTCACTTACGTTCTTAGTTTAACGAGTATAATAGACAAGGAACCTTGTGATACAATCTAGCTTCTTTGAGCACAAGTCCTATTGTCGTAGCGATTTGTCATGTCTCGTCATTATATCGGTGGTTGTGCATGCTGTGATCATGATATTCTGTTCAAACTTACGAGTTTTGTTTCTTTGAGTTTATTGCTCCTGCTTTGTATGATATCAAGTAAGGTCGACTGTGGAAAATATAGGCCGAAGCCCATATAAAGGAGCTGTAACAGCAGCATTAGCAGCATTTACAGCAACAGATTTAGCCACAACAGGTTCACACCTCAAAACTTTAGTAGCCAGCAAATCAACACCTTTCAAAACACCAACAAAAGCAGGAGCAGTATCAGAAACACGAATCACAGCAGGATCAGTCAACAGAACATCAGCAGGGACAATCTGAGTATCAACAGCAGCAAATGCAGCAGCAGCAGGCTCAATCAATGCATCAGAATCATGATTAACAAAAACTCCAGTAGGTTCCATTCTCAAAACAGGTCCAGAAACATCAATCAAAGGAGCAGCAACAGCAGGTGCCAAAACAGCATCCTTAACTGCCAAAGAAACAGCAGGAGCAGCAGGGCAAGAACTTTGTAAAGATGCATCAACAGGCTAATCTAAAACAACACCAGACTTTCCAGAAAAACCAGAAGTAGCACCTAATTCAGACCCCAAAACCATCTCAGAAGATGAGTTCAATCGTTCTTGCAACAAATGGCTTGAATGTGACAGGAAAAATAGAGCATTTTTTTGTCAATCAGATCATTGTTTTCTACTTGAATTTGCAAGTACCACCAATTTCGCTTGAAAATCCATATCATCTGACTTTGTACGGTATCAATCAACAAAAATTTAAAAAGGATGAAATTTTGGAGCAAAGTTGAGCTTCTGCAGGATCAATAACTGCTGCTATGTGTTACTGTTTGGCAAAGCACAGATAGATCCGGTGTCAAAGCCGCAGATCTTCTTCTCACGAAGCTCGTAATAGCCGCATGTCTTCTTCTCCGGCGGCCATATCCAGCGGCCACAAACCTCAACAACTTCGACAAAGGATATTAAGCCTCTTAAGACCCAAAATCTTCACCGTGGTGGAACAAGACCTGAGCCACGCCGGAAAAACAGCCATAGAAGAATGGAGATGAAAATGGAACATCCATGGAAGAAAGGAGATGAAAAGGGTTGTTTGGGAGAGGGGTGGGTCGATCCTGCTATAGAAAAATGAGAAAGAAGGGATTGGGGTTATTTTTGTCTTAACCATGTTATTTTGTTCTTATAACTAGTGATCTTTTAAGTGCCATATAAGTCGCTTAATTAAGATCAAAAGACGTCCTTATAAACAAATAACACTTTTTTTTATTTCGCTTTAAAATTTTCATTGCCTACCGAACTGAAAGACTCTTGTAATAACCCATTTCTTTATAAGGGCATTATTGTCCATGTCTTTTTTTAAGATGCCTATATAAGAAAAGGGGTGAACAAAATAACAGGAAACCATACCAACTCTTGGTGAAGCCAAACCTAGGAAAAGTAAACCAATGATTTTTGGTTGGTTTAGATCGTAAAAACCAAACCGTAAAAAAATAATTTGGTTTATGTTTTCTATAATAAAACAGGATATATATATATATGTATATATATTATGTATACATATATATGTGTGTCACAGTGTATTTTAATATTTACATGTACAGTATATATGTATATATACACACCGTATACACATAGTGAAGATAAAAAAAACTGAAAAAACTGGAATCAAGTAAATCCAATCCGAACTAAATAAAATAATTTTACTTAGTTATAGTTTGTTTTAGTTTGTATATATATATTTTTTGAAGAGTAGTTTGTATATTTTAAAATTGTAAAAATTGATTTGGGATTAAAAGGGATAAAACCGGAAAAATCGGACCACCTACATCATATATATAAACCCAATTAGGGTTAGAACTTAGAACTACCTCCGTTCCCGCCGCAGCCCCTCTTAGTCCAGTTCTTCTTCTTGCATATCATCATTGGAAGATCAATCTTGTGTTTTTGGTTTCTAAAAACATCAAGAGCAAGCCTTCTCTTCTTCTTCAAGGCATATTATCATTGAAGATCAATCTTGAGTTTTTAGTATTTAGAGAAATCAAGAGTAAACTTTCATCCAAGAAGGAGAAGAAAACCCATCTTCAAAGATTCATCATTAGGTAAGGACATTCTAGTTCATTACCCCTTCCTTTCCTTTTTGGGTGTTTAGATCTAGATTTGCCATAGAATCTTGGAGTTTTACAATTTTATGCTTTTTTTTTTTTTTTTTAATGTTTTAGGAGTTCAACCTCTTGAAGATCCATTCCTTTTCAACTTCAAATCTCGGATCCCAGTCTTAAAAGGTAAGAAATTGTATAATCGAGAGGTTTAGGCATTTTTTCACATCTTTTTATTGATTTTAGCACGTTAATTTCGTTATACATCTATTTTGCTTGAGATTGTGGATTGTTTCATCACCGGGAGACCAACCGCCTTACAGCCGGGCCTCCGGTCAGCTTTGACCCCACATTTCCTCGGCATTCTGTTTTTCCGTCGAAAGCAGTTTCATATAGGTCCAAGGTCTAGTCTAAGTGCAATATTTTAATTATTCTGCATTTAATATTATTTGTTAATAATTTAATAAATTACTGTATGTAGCTAAGCGAAGAGAAACGATTATTCCAACAAATTGCCACCATAGTTATCAGAACCGAACCGGACACTCAACCGGAAAAGTCACCGGTTTAACCGGTGGGTCATTGCATTTAATTAAAAAATATAATAATATATTTAAGAAACAAGAAAAAATTAAAATATGACGTCCAAAATCATTTCCAAAACATTTTACCATCCAAATCATAAAAGATGATACAAATAAAGTACGTAAATACGAAAAAAAAACACATTAAAATACATAAATACCAAAAAAAAAAAAACAAATTAAAATACGTAAATAGCTTAACCGGTCCGGTCAGACTTCTCAAACGGTCCAATAGCTTAACCGGACCGGTTCTGAGCCCGGGTCACCGGTTTTACCAGTTCGACTGCTGGTCCGGTCTGGTTTTAATAATTATGATTGCCGCAACAACTTTTTCTACCATTGATTTTTTTTTTGAAAGGGAAAATATATTAGAAATTATGCATCTGCCAAAATAGAGGATATGTTCTGGGGGTTGGGTACCCCAATTACAATAACCAGATTTTTCCTTAGGGATAGAAAACCCTAATTTTGCTAGCCCATTAGCTGGGTGATTACAATTTCCCAAGCTTCTTGTATATCTATGAATGACTTTCCTGATTTGTGTTCAGACTCTTTGAGAATCTTGTCTGGGTGACAACCAAGTATTGCAGATCGGTAAGCTGAGCGGATTTCTTCTTGGCTTGTATCTTCTTGCAAGCCTAGGATGTCATAGTAGGTTTTTTGGACAAAATTATTGTTAATAATCATGGTTAAGGTGCACAAAGCCGCTACATTGAGTTTCTTTGCAAGAGAGCAAAACACAATCAGCCAAGACAAAGACATAAGATGTTGAGGTCAATGCGTTTAATATGTAAATTACATATCTATCTAACAACTTGAGCTTTCGGGAGACATGGCACAAGCTCCCTCTCTACCAAAACTGTCATCCCTCTTTGTATTGCCCGTTATATGACTTTGTAAGCCCTATGTCGACTCAGACTCTTTACTACAGGCACACATTTGATAGGCATGTTGGGATCAATTGTGTTTAACAAGTAAATCACCTATTTACCAAACAACTTACGCTTTTAGGAGAGACGGTACTTCACAGATGCCACGTAGCCAAACAAAAAAAGAACGAACCATAATACTAATACTACATCAGATCTTTGCAAAGAACAGTCTAGTCTTGTAGAGACCAATACATTGTGTGACAACAACATTTTAGCCTATTTTTCTGTGCAAAATAATATTTAGCAAAGCCAATTTTACCGAATTCAGTGCCTCAAGAATCTTTTTTCATACATTAGGATCTCCATCAAACTGCTTGCTACATATAAAAGGGAAGATCGTATCACGTGAAATGGAGATTAATCCGGCCCAAAAAAGGAAAGCCATCTAAAGCTGAGGTAGATTCATATTGACCAAAAAGTGCTAAACTTAGGGTAATTAGTTGGCTTCTAAATACAAGCTTCCAAACAATGAGCTTGATTCCCAACAACAACAACAAAATGATTTTTATTGGACAATAATCGGATTCATAAGACACTAGCTTTGCTCGTCAGAGATCATCAAAATAAGCGGGAAAAAGCAACGAATTTGACCATGTCTATGACTCCATCTTGAAGTATGAAGGTAAACACTGCTATTGTGAAGAAAAAAGGATATTGAAAAATTACCTAAGCAGAAATCCGGCGAATAGATGATTCACGGCGACGAAGAACTGAAGAAGATGCCCAGCCTAGATCATTGGCGCTTTCGCTATTGTTCTTCTGTACAGACCGGTGGCCCGAGCATTTCATATTTTGCTCTGACCTAACAAAATGTAATAAAGTCAAATCGAGTCGACACTATTTACGGCTCGAACTTAACTCGTTTAAAAAAAATCATTGAACGTTACAAATCATAACAGAAGCATCATAAATCATCACATTCATAGCAAAATTATCGTAGATCGTCACATTGAGTAATTGTAATGGCGTCGCATGGTGAATTATCTTGTACATTATCATAATACATTATAATTAGTCTAGAATGTTATTTTAGACCGAACATATAAATTAAACAAGAGATTACATAAACAATTGTTCATGAGTCAGGCATAGTCGAGTATATGTTGTAATAGGCCTATCCCCGACCCCTAGGGTCCACTGGGGTCTGGTCAAGGAATAAGCCGGCGATCCACCGCCCAAGTGCTAAATTCTCAAGAAAAAAAAGTTGAGGGAACTAGATCTTTATTCAAACGTTACTAAATCCAGAAAAAAAAACATCACGACTCCAAAATGGAAGAACATCGTCAAATTCTTATTACAACAGAAACATGAAACTCAAAGGAACTGAAAAAAAAAAAATCGAAGCTGACACTAAGTTGTCAGGTCCACATTGAACTCCTCGTCCACTCCTCTCCCGAACAACCTCCAAGGTTACTCCGCTTACCTAACCGCCCGGTATCCTTCCTCCAAACCTAAAAAAAAAACATTTCACAAACTTGTGAGCTAAAAAAATTTAGCCTGAGTGAGTTCAAAAGAGTGTCTCAGAACTTTTATATAAAAATAACGATCATCCGTAATAAAAGGCTTTTTCTGCATATAGGAGTAGTTAGTACAAAAGTATGGTGTTTGGAAAATAATTACAAACGTCAAGTAATTTTCTTGAAATTAGGCGTACTAAATGTCGGACACCGGTTTACCTTAGCCGATGAGTCATTACCACCCTACTCCAACATGTTTTTCTACCGCACTTCACATGCAAGCAAGCTATTGCTCGACAATTACGGCGATTGTCGTGGGAAAGGATTGATCGTCGCTAGTGAACATCTCAAAAGGCTCCAGCCAACCCCACTGCCCTCTGAACCATGACATAGTCGTCGGCCCTTGCTTTCCCGGCCATGCACATGGAACATTGGGGAATCTAGGTACCATCACTCTAGGACTGTCGATGAGCCAAGGTCAAGAGGCCCCGAGACCGGTGACTAGACGTTCTGCGGTGCAATAACCCCAGCTCACCTAGTCGCTAAGAGTTTTGCATCAAGCAGGAACAATAATGGATTATCATGACGACTTTTTTCACAAATTTCACGATGATCGATCTATGTCAAAACCTAATTTTATAAGATTGTCATCACAACTATTATTCAAATGAGAGTTAGTATTACCCATCAATATATATAGATAAACACTTATTGCAAAAATCTGAACGAGATACTATTAAAATTCAAATTGAATTGACCAAAATTGCATAAAAAATATATCTGATCAAAATAATAAACATGCATCAAGAGTATAACTTAGTGATGTCTTCTTTTTCTTCTCCAAACGAAACATTCATACTGTTAATGATAATTGATCAAAATCGTATCATAACACATTGGTCCTTTAATATTCAGACGTTGGCTTACATAACATAATATTGGCAAAGTGAAACCGTACGATTACCTTCAATTATGAACTTCATATATATGTATTCTTATTAGAAATCGGTTAAACAAAAACATATTTTGGTTGCTCACCAAAAATGACGAATATATTTATATGAAACCAAACCAACGGTTAAATATTTTTCGTAGATCTGGCATAAAATATTTTTTGAGGAAAGATGTCATCAAAACTTAAAAAAACTTGAAACTTGAGGGATAGGCACGTGGGAAAATAAAAAAAATTGATGTGCTGGCATTATTTTGAACAGATAATCTTACATAATTTTGGTCAATTTTGGTCGATTTGTGACTTTTGTGTGTGTGTGTGTATATATGCGTGAAACGTCAGGACAAATACTAAAAAAACTAGCATCATCACTTTACACAGCTTTAGTTTTCAACATATATAACATTATAATATTGGCAAGTGGAGAGATTTCGGCTGCCTTCCCAAGGTTTGACCAATACTAGGTTAGGCACAGATACATATACAGGTACATTTAACTTAGAAATCCTTAGGATAGTGTCAAGTAGATTGTGTAAAAATAAAATAATAAATAATATAGGACAAATGAATGAAAAGAAAATATCTAATGGCGATGTTTAAAAATATATATATTGTTGATGCTTGATGCATAAAACAAAACATCATTGTATATAATTTGATGTGCTTCAGAATAAATAAAATAATAATGCATGTGGCCTATCATGTACAGAAGAACAATAGTGAAAGCGCCAATGATCTAGGCTGGGCATCTTCTTCAGTTCTTCGTTGCCGTGAATCATCTATTCGCCGGATTTCTGCTTAGGTAATTTTTCAATATCCCTTTTTCTTCTGTAATGAGTGTTTACCTTCATACTTCAAGATGGAGTCATAGACATGGTCAAATTCGTTGCTTTTTTCCCACTATTTTGATGATCTCTGACGAGCAAAGCTAGTGTCTTATAAATCCGATTATTGTCCAATAAAAATCATTTTGTTGTTGTTGTTGGGAATCAAACTCGTTGTTTGGAAGCTCCAAACTCTGAATTTTGCATTTAGAAAAGCCAAATAATTACCTTAAGTTTAGCACTTTTTGGTCAATATGAATCTACCTCGACTTTAGATGGCTTTCCTTTTTAGTCCGGATTAATCTCCATTTCACGTGATACGATCTTCCCTTTTATATGTAGCAAGCAGTTTGATGGAGATCCTAATGTATGAAAACTAGGATTGAAAGATTCTTGAGGCACTGAATTTGATAAAATTGTCTTTGCTAAATATTATTTTGCACAGAAAAATAAGGCTAAAATGTTGTTGTCACACAATGTATTAGTCTCTACAAGACTAGACTGTTCTTTGGCACATTAAAGAAGTCAAATGTGTACTGCATATAAGCATACTCCTACTCTTGTATGGTGGCTATAAGATAAAATTATGTTGCCTTTGTTTCAAGAATGCAAAGATCTGATGTAGTATTAGTATTATGGTTCGTTCTTTTTTTGTTTGGCTGCGTGGCATATGTGAAGTACCGTCTTTCCTAAAAGCGTAAGTTGTTTGGTAAATAGGTGATTTACTTGTTCCACACAATTAATCCCAACATGCCTATCAAATGTGTGCCTGTAGTAAAGAGTCTGGGTCGACATAGGGCTTACAAAGTCATATAACGGGCAATACAAAGAGGGATGACAGTTTTGGTAGAGAGGGAGCTTGTGCCATGTCTCCCGAAAGCTTAAGTTGTTAGATAGATATGTAATTTACATATTAAACGCATTGACCTCAACATCTTATGTCTTTGTCTTGGCTGATTGTGTTTTGCTCTCTTGCAGCAAACCTGTGTAGCAGTTTGTGCACCTTAACCATGATTATTAACAATAATTTTGTCCAAAAAACCTACTATGACATCCTAGGCTTGCAAGAAGATGCAAGCCAAGAAGAAATCCGCTCAGCTTACCGATCCGCAATACTTGGTTGTCACCCAGACAAGATTCTCAAAGAGTCTGAACACAAATCAGGAAAGTCATTCATAGATATACAAGAAGCTTGGGAAAATCTCGGTGATCCACACTTACGTTCAACTTACGACAATAAACTACAAACTATGAGAGTGAAATCATTGATGTCAGAAGATGTTAACTTTGAGGATCTTTCAGTTGAAGAGGATGAAGATAGAGTAGTATTTTCTTACAGTTGTAGATGTGGTGATTACTTTACTATTGATTTGGTAGAGTTAACTGAGATTGGATATTCATTTTCAAAGACGGGGAATGTAGTCACTTTACACGAGCTAGCATTTACATCGAGCAATTCATCCATTGTTATTCCTTGTGGATCTTGTTCTCTTAAGATTCGTCTTATCATCAAAACTGGTGTTGTAGTTAACATAGACAATGATTTGTGACTTGCTAGTATTAATGTTTTAGTAAAAGGAAAAACTGCGTGTATTTTTTGAGATGAAATGACATTTGATCTTAAAGCTTTTATTCGTTTGAGCACACTTGTTTCTTGTTCTTGTTATTGATTTTGATAGTGTATTTTCAGTAGCTTCTACTCCCTCCGTTTTTTATTATTTCGCGCATTCGAGAAAAACACTCAAATTAAAAAGTATGTTGATCCTCCGGTACCATTGATTTTTCAGGATCCTTTTTAATCAATAGGTCCTATGTCATAATCAATGGGTTCAAAAGTATGTTGCAGTGGCGGATTCACGTGCCCGGGTTCACGTGACCCTACTCAAATTTATTAAAAAAAGAAAAATCGAAACTGTCGTTTTGATAAAAAAAGCAATTTTTGATCTAATTACCTGCCTAATCCGGTTTCGACCGGGAAATTTTAACCTAAATACCCGTCTAACCTGATTTTTTTTTAGGATTACTACACTTTTGTGACGGGTGACTCCACTGAACTTTTTTTTTCTGGATTCGTCACTGGTATTCGTGGAACGTTGTTGTGCACATTTGTTGTTTCATTATCACTACTCGAAGTAGAAATCATGACATTAGGGAGCGTTTTTGGGCTTTCGGTTGGTTTTTTGTTAGTTAATGCGTACGAGAGCGATACGTAACTGAGTATAGTAATGTGAATGATTGTGATACATAGCCTTACACAACATGTTATGCATAACTGCGATACATATGATAAGTATTGTAAACCGTGATTATTTTATGATACACATATGTTCACGCGCCATCGATCATACACTTTTTGACATGATTTTATTGTTTATATCTACACGTTTATATCTCAGAACGCCCGTCCCCGGACACCGAGTCCTTATCCGGAAAATGGGGCGTTCGCACGTGACATTTTAGAAAACCCTAAACCTCACGTAAGCCTTACGTCATATCGAGTAATTAACAATAAATGCGAAGTAAAACAAACCAAAGACTCGGGATTAAGACCTCGTGGTCTTACATATAACAACCCAACAGTAAAGCTAATCTTTGTCAAACTATATCATAAATAATCGAAATAAATGCTAGCATCCCAAATGAACATCCATGTCTAAAAAGAAAGGAACGACCGTAACAACTGGCAACAATGCCTTATTCAAAAGGTATTAAAACAATAGACTAGATCATAAACTCCATAAGCTCCAATCCTAAGTCTGATCTTCGGACTCTTCCTTAGAAACATCACCAACCGGCCTGCATATCCTTTTATTCCAAAAGAGGAGTAAGCTCATGCATAAGCTTAGTAAGGAGAAAGAAGATCAAAAGTGAGATTCATGGTTGTCATAAGTCGGAAGACACGACATGAATCTACTATATCCACTTTCACAAACAGTTTAGAACAATACTTTAAACAAAAGGAGAAAACCACTTTGGAATACATAATCAATGCATAAGAAAACATGTCTATTTGCTATATCCGTTTATCTTGCACATACATGTTAGTTACATTAACTACTTACTTGCTTACTTAACATATTCATGTCCTTGTCTGTTTCCTACACGTGATTCTTGTCTACTAGCTTTAAGGCGCAGGATACAACTCGGCTAGCACAACTAACTACACCTCAACCATGGGACTTACTTGCCCAAGGTACACTTATAAGCACACCGCCTTAAGAACGGCTTGGCTAATATAGCTAGTCACACTCTCCGACATGGGTCTTAATCGTGCTTCAGGTACCCCGCCTATTCGTGCTTATTAACGAATACCCGCTAAGTAGATTCGATAACATGTAAATCAAATATGAGCACATAAAGCACATAATTCTATAC
Source organism: Gentiana macrophylla (assembly GCA_026214975.1). NCBI lineage: Eukaryota > Viridiplantae > Streptophyta > Magnoliopsida > Gentianales > Gentianaceae > Gentiana > Gentiana macrophylla. Next base: position 9,493,782 of record CM047813.1, read on the forward strand.
TAAAAATCCATGTCTACCTATAGGAAACATGCAAAGGCCATAACCACACCATACTACCAACCTATCTCCACTATATATGAAAGCAGAGCCCAGAAAATCATCCGAAACCTAGATAACATTTCGAAAGCCCTGACGACCTCACGAAAGACGTAAAGCCAATCTCGAGACTTTCTGCACGCTTAACCGAGAGTTGCCTCGGTTTAGCGAGCCGATGAATCCTGCATTCACTTTCGCTTCTAAGACTAGTCCGGCATCTTGTCCTAAAACACATAACATGTCGAAGCCGTGCCAATTTACAAAATACGATGATTTAAACATATTAAAAACATAATCTTTAAAGCCAAAAGGATACTTTTGATAAGAAGAACTCCTTACCTCATAAACTTAATGAAACAAAGCCAAACAACGATCAACCTATGGTCAAACTTCAAACCCTTGCGAATCTACGAAACATGAATAAACCCTACCATTAAAACTACGAATTCTAACAAATCCAAGAGTAAAACTACGAATAAAACTAAGGTTTCATGATTAATACCTTCTTGAGATGAAACAATATTAGCGCGCTCCTTGACTTGAAATCTCTTGAAAAACTAGCACTCGATCCGCAAACACGCGTACTAGAACGATCAAAACCGAGCCTGAAGTCCAAATCGGGCGCTTAACCGAGGAGAGTGCTCGGTTCGGCGTCTTTCGCTTGATCTGGACACGCTGCGGGACACGTCTGGGGTGTTCGGGACACGCCCTGGTACATCCCGACACGCCCTGGCACCACTGGTCGCTTTACCGAGAGTATCGGTTCGGTTCGGCGTGCGGTGATCACGAGAACTTCAAAAGAGCAATTTTATGATGTCTGCAGAGAACCTGCAGGTCTATTTATAGCATTTTATTATCATGAGTCGGTTTTCAAAACCTTGAGGGAAAAGAAACCTAAAAATAAAATAAATTTTAAAAAGACTAAAATACCCTTACAAAGAGATAAGGGATTTTACAATATCGGTTACGGAATGTTACAGGAGTGATTTTAATAAAATATGTTATATGACACCGTGACACATCTACCCGATATATCTTAAGGAATCAGCATGTAGTACAGCGTTACACAAATCATTAAAGTAACTTATATCTTGATTTGCCACTTGCATGATATTACAATGGAGGGTAAAATAGTGAATGCATACAAATATAAAACCTTCCACTCTCGCATTATAAATTGGCCCATTCATAGATTAACACCGATTGAAATGGCTGGCAGGAAGGCGATGCTTTGAGTGAGGCCGCGTGCGCTGTTCGGTTTTTGCTTTGAGTGAGGCCGTGTGTGCTGTTCGGTTCTCTTTTGGAATTACGTTGTTGAACATCATCTTAAAATAAACATCGATACGCACATAATTTTAATTACGCACATAATTTTGTTTTAATTGAGTATGAGTTGGTGTTTATGTTTTAAGTGAGTCTGAGTTGGTGTTTGAATTTTAATCATATTTGATTTTCTTGAGAATAGAATTTTATTATTTGTTAAAAATAAAGAGAATAGAATGTTCATTACTAATAAATATTCTCAAAAGTTTAACTTTAAATATTTAATAAAAAAGGAAATGGTATATGCACTACACAAATACAAATGTGTAGTGCACTTTTCACTACATGGTTTATTTCTATGGATTAAAATGATAAATTATTTATTGTGATAGGTTCCAACAAAATGAATTGTATTGATTGTGTTGTGTAGGATGTTGTGGTGAAATAAATAATGGATATATCACTTGTCAAATAAAAAAACAGCCAAAAAAGAAATTCTGTTTTTAAGGGGGTGTTTATCAACACCGATACCTATTTTTTGATTTTTTTTTTACTTGTATTACGCATGTATTTTTACTTTGAACTACATTATGAACATCAAAGCTACCGACATTACTTTTTAAAAATAACGTCGATGGATCGACATCATCCGACGATGCTAAATAATGCACCACCAAGTAAATGGCGTAGCGATAATCTAGGAGGATGGTGTAAGAGATCAAGATGACTAGATATGAACAAAAGGTGGTGTTTTTGGTGTAATATGGGTGAGTCCAAGAATGTGTCTTGGATTGCTTCACGATATCTGTGTGAAAGTCAGGGAATCAAGCGCTACGTAGTTCCCGAGCTATGTATTTATAGGCACATGTCCTTCTTTCCGCGCCTAAAATTAAAAGCGGTTTGGGTCTATTGACATAAATACCCTTAAATGGGCTTTGCCTCCTTGTCCAAGAAACCTGTGGATGTGGGCCCGGGGTCTCGGGCCAAGGATCACGATATCGACTCGAGGTGGTCCGAGGTGAGCGTTCGAGTCCAAGCACTTGTGGAATCTCCCCTAGGCCACGGTCTCGAGGTATGTCTCTTCTCCGACTCGAGGCGGATAATATACTTGGACTTTTCCACATGCCAGCTGGACTAATGGAATAATTCCGTGCGTGGGAGGCGAATCCTGTGTCATCATAAGCCCCAGGATCGGAGATCGGATCGTCTCGATTTCGATGTCGGTCCGAAAATTTGAATTACTCTTTTGACACGCGGTCTCTTACGGCGGGAAAGACAATTTTGTCACCCTCAATTGATACAACCGGTTATAGGATGACGCCACACCGCCAAAGATTAATTGGTGTAGAAAACGAAGCGTCCTTATTGGGCCACGTGGAGATTTAGCCTTGATTCTCGCGCATACGCTTCTATAAGCGCCCAAAATCCCACCCTTTCAAATCACTTGCAAGATTTACTCGCATATAAGAGTCCAAAACCACGAAGCTTCTCCATCGCTATTATTTGCTTTTGTTCTACCGTAAAAGCGCAAGTAAGCTCTAATTTCTCCAACTCTTTTCTGCTTTTATTTCTCGTATCTTTATTTGAGTCCATGTATGCAGTAGCGAGAGTGACTCACAAAAGCAGGAAGAAATTGTCGTGGTAGTAGAAGAAGAATCTACGGAGGAGACCATCTCGAATGCCCCGCTAACTCCGGTGAGAAAATTTGCCGGTGAAGAAGATCTGAGAGGGAAGGAGAAGAGAGAGTCGTCTTCTCGACCCGTAGCCAAAGCGTCAAACAAGGATGAAGGGCCAAGGGCCTTATGGTTGCATGTCCAATCTCACCTGAAAAGGCCAAAGCCATCTCGCCTCCGACACGGCATTCCCTATTCTTACGATCATATCCGAGTATCCTACGGGCGTATCAATTCGCTACGTGATCCTCCTCTCCTTTGTTCGCGCGCCATTTACGAAGCACAACTAAGAGAAGGACTTGGTTTCCTTTCGACCCATGCCTAATCGGCCGTCCTTCAATACTACAAGATCTGCGTTACCCAACTTGCTCCCAATGGGGTCCGAAGTATAATGGGTTTCGTGCTGGCATGTCGAATCGCCAAGGTCGAGTTCTCGGTTCGACTGTTCCGTCAGGACTACGCCTTGTCGAGCTTGCAGGACGCAGGGTGGTATACATTTCAGAAGCGTCCACTGGCATCTGAGTTCGTGAGGAAAGTGATCTCATCTCATGGCGACTGGAAACCCAATTTCTTTTTCATCCGACATGGGTTGGTGGATATTGATATCCACACCTGGTTTCTGAGGCCGCATAAATGGCACGATCGACTCGATTCAGACGTTCCCTCTGGGTGCGGGATTATCGAGACCGTTCACCCCGACGTCGCTACCCGAAACTTGCATTCCTTATATCCCTATGCCGATATCGAGGCGGCCGGTCCAGCGCCTACCTCGAACTTGATGAGGATGTCCGCGCTTTTATGTAGGTTTTTTATTCATTTCAGCCGAAGCAGTAAGAGGATTTTTCATATTGGTTGCATCACGGCGTCGATTTTCTCTTTTGTGATGGAACATTTCTCAAAGATGGATGCCCTGGGCAAGATGCCCGACCCAAAGAAAACCGATCCCAAGAAGATTCAAGAGTGGTTGGGATCAAGTCGAAGAATCCGGCTCTCGCCGGGATGCAGGAATGTGGTCTCTGGAGGGCCGAGGACTCGGCTCGAGCCCCCACACCTGCGTCGACGTCCAACATTTTGAGAGGCCAGCCTGATGAAGCTCTGGCGGCGGGGCAATCTGAGGCGGATCTCGTCCCAAGGAAACGGCAGAAAACGCGACCACGAAGCACGGAGTCGGAAAGGAGCCCGCCATCTCCTCCTCAGGGCTCGGAAGTCGAGGCCGCTTCGCCATGAGTCCGGCCGAAATGGAGGCCATGACTCTGAGGAGTTAAGTGACTACCATCTCAAAATCATCCGAGTGTAAGTCTTCACATTTTTCATTCTTGCACTGCGACTTTATCATTATTATTACTGCTAATTTCGGGTCTCAAACTAATCTCGAATTGTTTTGATAGGCTCGGTTAACAACTAAGGTGGCAATTAGCAGGATTGAGACTCCGTCGGCTGTCGTGGAGGAGCAGAAAGAGACTATTGCCAAGCTCACCGCCGATATTGAAAAGCAGAAAGTTAAAATTGACAAGCTTGACGATCGGCGTGTTAAGCTTGAGTCCGAGTTGGCTACGTCTCGAGATGAGCTGTTAAAAGCACGCCAAGACGCAATTTGTTAGAGACTCGAAAGCCAGGCCGAGATGAAATCGGAGTTAGCCAAGGTGAAGTCGGATCTGGACAAGGCCCTCGAGGATCGTGTCGAACTCCAATCTCTCCTCGAGAAGGTCGGCGAGTCGAATGGAAAGCTTGACTAAATTTGGATTTCCTGTCTTCAAAAGAACTAGAGAATGACCTGACACTGCTGATGACCCAAGGTATGAAGGGGGGGTTCACCATGGCTCTTGACCAAGTGAAAGAGATCGACCCGAATTTTGACATATCTGCTGTGGCGAAGCCCTACTTATATGATCCCGAGGCCGTTCCTCGTTATGGACGATACATCAGTGAACTTCAGGCCGGCGTCTCTCTGTACGAAAAGTATGTGACCTCTACCTTGGAGGGTGGTGAGGCAGGAGATGTCGAGTCGGAGGAGCAAACCGACCCCAATGTGTCGACCTCAGACCGACCCCCCGCTTGATGCTAATTCTTTTTTCTGCTTTTTATCAAACTTTTCCTATTCGATCTGGTTGTAATAACCTTTATGTTTTTACTTGTCTGAACTTGCATTTGGTAAACTCGATCTTGCAGACTTGACATTTCGATTTGACATTTCGATTTGCATTTTGATCATTGAGTCTGAATTTATGCTTTTCACTGAATGTCTTTCGTTTCTTATTGATCGTTTGTTTAGGGTGTAGTCCTTTTGAACTTAATTCCCTTAAAAATGTTGCCTTATGGGGTGTAGTCCTTCGGACTTAATTCCCCTGCTGGCCCCTCGAAGTGTAGTAGGGGTTCATGACTCCTGGTACACTTGAGTATGAGTCGACCTAGCATTGTGTTGCCTTGTTGGCTTGACTTGGCTTTTTGGTCGGAGCTCGATTCGACTACTCTGCTTTTGATCGGGCACATCGTGGTGCTTATGATCGAGCCGAGTTAAGGATCCATCGCGGGATCCGCCGACTGCTTAGCATCGTGGCTTACTGGCATGTCGGGAGTGATACAAGCACTGTCAGTGACTTGGCTTTATTCACTATTTTTGTTTTAACTCCGCCGACTGCTTAGCATCGTGGCTTACTGGCATGTCGGGAGTGATATAAGCATTGTCAGTGACTTGGCTTTATTCACTATTTCTTCCGGCTTAATCGTGTCGAGGTGATTTAAGCATTGTCAATGACTTGGCTTTATTCACCATACATTGTCGAGTTGTTCGGGTCGGAGAATTGATGTCTCGGTCGATTATTGCGCTTTTTCATCTGCCCCCCTTTTGCTTTTTCATACGGTCTTGCATATGTAGCGTAATTAAAAAGGAAAAGAAAGCATGCTTTATAAAAGGAATCGCAACACCATGTCATATCGACCTATTACAACTGATGAAAGTAGAACTACAAAAGTCATGAAAAGTATAAAACAATTTAAACATAATACTTTACGAGGTTGGTGGCATGCCAAGTTCGAGGATCTGTGCTTCCATCCGACTCGCCTAACCGATATGACCCTCAGGGTGCACCTTCAAGATTTTATACGGACCTTCCCGATTAAACGAGAGCTTGCCTATTGGGTCCCGCTTGTCGGCTTCATTTTTCTCAATACGAGGTCTCTACTTGGAAATATTTGTATTTCACCTCGCGTTGTAATCTTGAGCAATCTTTCTTTTATAAGCGGCCATCCGATACGCCGACATTCCCCTCTTCTCTTCGACATTGTCTTTTTCTTCTCTTAGATCGGCGACATTAGTTTCGACGTTATAAGCTAAACCCGAGGCGATGCTAATCCGATTTCGCGGGTATCACGACTTCACATCCATAGGCCATGGCAAAAGGAGTTTCTTGGGTTCTTTGAGTTGGGTCTTTGTCGATATGACCATAATATCTTGGTAATCGAGCCGCCCAATCTCGGCCTTCATCTTCCAATCGCTTCTTCAATCCAAACTTGATGCTGCTTGTATGCTTCGACACGTCCATTAGATCGAGGTCAGACTCATCGATCGTGCTCGTGCTCGATCCCGAATTCTTTCAACCAATTCGCACTCTATCATCAAGAAGCCGAGTCCCGTTGTCCGAGACCGGATACTTCGAATTCGAACTGCACAAAATATTCTCCCATAGAAATTTTTGATGGTTTGAGCCACGATGTCGATGAAGAGCTTTAGCCTCGACCCATTTAGTAAAATAATCAACCGCATAACGACGACGTATTTGAAATTCCCTGGAGCTCGAGGTAGAGGTCCGACTATATCGACTCCCATTCATCGAACGGCCATACTGACTCGATGGCATTCATTTTCGTGCTTGGCGATGAGTTACCACGTCGTGTACTGATGAGCTCGCAACTCATTACCAATCGACTTCATCTTTTTGCATTGACGGCCGAAATATCACGCCGGTTTGCACTTCCTTACCAACATTCGAGCTCCGCAATGATTACCACAGACTCTCGGTGTATCTCTTGAGTAGATAAGCCCTCTTCTTCCGATCGCGCATCGCATCAAGGGGTTACAAGCGATTTTCGGTAAAGCACATAATCGAAAAGAGCGTACTGGAGGCTTGAAGTCGGATTTTCTGGCCCGAGACTTGTCGGTGGGAAGGGTTCCGTCTTTCAAGAATAGTGCTATAGGATCCATCCAGGTCGATCTTTGGACCACAGGTTGCACGTCGACCTCGTCATAACTCCGCTCTGCTAGCATCTCAACCAGAACTTTCCTCTTAGATTTGAAATTCGACGCGAGTTTAGACAACGATCGGCTCGCTTGTTCTCGCCGGGTACTGTTCGATTAGGATCGTCTTGAATTTCGACATTAACCTCTGAACAACCTTTAGATAGCTTTTCATTGATTCTTCTTTAGCTTCATACTCTCCCTGCACGTGATTTACCACGAGTTGAGAGTCGCTGTACACCAGAAGATTCTCGACCCCCAACTTCGATGCTAGCTTTAAACCTGTGATTAAGGCCTCATATTCGGCTTCGTTGTTCGTAGCCTTGAACTCGAACCGAAGTGCATCACGAAACTCTTCTCCTTTCGGGCTAACTAGCGATAAACCCGACTCCGAGCCCCTCCTTACTCGAGGCACCATCGACGTGAAGTGTCCACTGCTCCTCTGATGGCTGTTTTCCTTGCTCCAACTGAATCGACAACCCTTCTGCTAAGAAATCAGCCAGAGCTTGACCCTTGATGGCTGTTCGAGGTAAAAACTCTATGTCGTATTCCGCTAGCTCGACAACCCACTTGGTTAATCGACCCGATGTCTCGGGCTTCGCCAAAATTTGTTTTAACGGTTGGTCAGTAACCACAACAATAGGATGTGCTTGGAAGTATGGCTTCAACTTCCTCGACGCATGAACTAAACTCGGGCGCTAACTTCTCCGCAGGGTATATCTCGATCTCACGCACCCTGTAGGCTTTGGCGACAAAATAGTGGGATTTGTCCCTGGTCTCCTTCTCGAACTAAGGCGGCGCTTACGCTTCCTCGCATGATCGCTAGATAGACTAGAGCTTCTCTCCATCTCGAGGTGAGGACGGCGTTGGCAAATCGAGATAAATATTCTTTCAAATCGTCAAACGCCGGCGGTCCCGTCCCATCGGAACGGACTAGCTTTTTCAAAATCTTGAAGAAAGGTAGAGCTCTCTGCGCCGATATCGGCGCGTAAAAGCGGTTGAGAGCCGCCATCCGACACATCAACCTTTGCACCTCTTTGACATTCCGAGGTGTGGGCATGCTTTTGAGGGCCTCGATTTTATCCGGGTTAGCTCGATCCCATCTCTCGATATCATGTATCCTAGAAATTTCCCCGATCGAACTCCGAATGTGCATTTCTTTGGGTTGAGCTTCATTTTGCCGCTCGCAATACTTGAAAACTTCTCTCACATCGACAAGAAAGCGTCCCAAGGACTTGCTCTTGATCAATAAATCATCCACATAAACCTCGTATTCCGACCTATCTGTCTCTTGAAAATTTTGTTGACGGCCCGTTGATAAGTAGCCCCCTGCATTCTTAAGCCCAAAGCGGCATCGTGAACGAAGCAAAACGTGCCAAATTCAGCGTGATGAAAGCGGTTTTTACGAGTCTTGTGGGTCCATAAAGATCGATAATAACCTCTGTAAGCATCGAGGAACCCGAACACCTCGAAGCCCGAGTGTCGAGTCGACTAACCGGTCGATCTTTGGTAGCGGGTAAGAATCCTTGGGACATGCCTTGTTAAGATCGATGAAAGTCGACACACATTCGCGACTACGATCCGCTTAACTAATATCTTGGGTTGGCTAACCAATCCGGATAAAATACCTCTTTCACAATCCCCGCGGCGAGCAACTTGTCGACTTCCTTCTTCACCGCCTCTTTTCTATCGGTGCAAGATTTCTCTTCTTTTGCCGTATTGGCTGGCTTTTTGGGATCGACGTTAAGTTGGTGCACGCCTATATCCGCCGATAGGCCAGGCATGTCATCGCCTTCCATGCAAAAGCGTCTCGAAACTCAACAAGGAGGTCGACCAAGGCTTTTCGTGTCGGGTGTGGCATCCACTTCCCGATCTGGACCCTTGACCTTCTTCCTCCTTCCAAACTCGAACTTCCTCGGTCGGGTCGGCGAAACCCGGCCGATCTTCCTCTTCTCTTGGTATCAACTCCTCAACTAGCACTTGCCCAACCCTTTTCCTTTGATCGTAACCAAACTACAATTCCGGGCCACCTCAGCGTCTCCTTGACTTCATGGGTACCGTACTAGGTGGGAAACTTCATCTTTGTTGTGGAAAGTCGAGATAATAGCTCGAGATCATATAAAGCCGGTCGACCTAATATCGCGTTGTACCCTGAAGGGCCTTAACTACGACATAGGTCATTTCCATCGTCCGCCCCTTTTCTCCGTCTCCGACCGTCGTTAACAAATTGATCGACCGGCAGGGTGGATGGCTGCGCCTGTGAATCCAAAAGAGGGTAGATAACGGAACGATATCTTCATCTTTCAACCTCGTGGCTCTAAATTTGAATAATAAAGGATATTAACGGCGCGCTTCCTTTATCGACACAAACTCTTTTACTCGACCTCACGCTTATTATCGCCTCGATCACCAATCCTCGCTATGATCGTGGGAACTCGGAACATCGTCCTTGGGTCCGTAACCTACTTCCGTTGTCAACTTTGATCTTTTTGACTCTCTCGTCTGTCCAGGCGAGTGTCGACTTGATCGAGGTCGATCCGACTCGTGCTCGCTACGATGGTGTTAACGTCATATCCGCACGATTATCTCGATGAGGATCTTTGTTCTGAATTTCTTGACGGTCATCACGGCGATTGTCTCTGTAGGTTGGGTCAGATGACCTTTCCCGCCGATTCCGATTATCTCGACGTGGAGATCGATCTTTCTTTCCGTTGTAGCTTTTTCTCTTGTATTCCCGGCGGCCGCCCGGTTCGTCTTTTACGACTGTCAGCGACTTCATCCAATCGACCCTCTTGGATCAAAGCGTCGATATCCCTCTTCAAATCAAAGCATTCCTCCGTGTCGTGCCCCACATCTCTATGATAGTCACAATACTTGTGAGTATTTTTCCTTTTCTCCGGATCTTTAGACATCGGCTTAGGTGTCCTCTGATGATCTTCTTGATCATGATTGCAATACCTCCCCCGAGATCGGTTGAGGGGATAAAGTCACTGATCTTTCAAATTTCCTTTCTTTCCCAAAGCGATCGATATCGGAGTCGTCGGTCGATCAAAGGCGTTGGACTTGCTTTCTTCGTTCCGACCCTCTGTTGACCTCCTTGGTTTGGCTTCGGGAATCGTTCCTCGAGTTGAGGCCAAGTGAGATGGTGTGTGCAGGCGCATGCGCCTCACCTTGGCAAAATCTATGGACTATGTTCACACATTCATCCATATCATTTGGCATTTTCTTGGATAGTTTATCATACGACTTCATATTCCATGGACCTCCTACAAAGGCATTAACTTGCGGTAGCGTCGCGGCATTATGCACTTTCATGGCTTCAAGGTTGAAACGTCTCGTGAAGTCGATAGTAGATTCCCCTTTTTCTTGCTTGATGTTCATAAGGTGGGTAGCACTAAGATGGAACTTCTTGTTCCCAATGAAAGCGTCCCGGAATTTTTGTCCCAACTGTAGAAAGCTAGAGATCGACCCGGGACGTAGCTTGTGAAACCACTCCCGAGCTCGACACGTGAGCAACGTGTCAAAGCTCGACACTTCATGGCGTCATTGGCGTTCTCAACCTCATCAAAGATATGTATCGATATAGATGGTCCTCTGGGTCCGTAGTACCGTCATAGGGCTCCATCTTTGGCGGCTTAAAGGATTCGGGCATCGTGTATATTTCGATCTCGGGACTAAATGGCGACTCAAGCCATTCGGTGGGTTGATCTTTCCCACAATGCGGTTGAACTCGTTTGGATGCTATCCTCGACCATTGAAGCTTTTCTTGCTCGGGGCGTTTGCGGGCGTTAGTCACGCCGATTTCAATCGCGCTTCCTCACACTCCTCTTGAACCCCAACAGGCCTTTTTCCTTAGCATTATCAATCTCCTTACGACTGGAGGGTCTGGCGGTGTTCATCGTGGGATTTGCAGATTCCTTTACCTATAAATGCCGAGGCTACCACCTCTTCAAGGCGTCCTCATCCAAAGATGCCAAGTGGTCCGCCATGTCTTGCGGTGTGGGGAAAGCCGAGCACTGGGAGGATCTGCAGAATCGCGGGTCTGGGATCCAGTGGGGACTTCTTGAATCTGTGAGGAACCCATTTGGATCTATATCCGTGTGCTCTTCGATCTGCGAGTTTTTCTTTGTTCGTCGGTTTCTTCCTTCTTTGGCGGCACCATTGCAATCTCTTTACCAACTCACCGGTAGAAGGCCCTCCTTCTAGCGCCAAATAACGATGCTAAATAATGCACCACCGGTAAAATGAGGCCACGTATAATCTGCCAGGATGATGGTGTAAGAGATCAAGATGACTAGATATGAACAAAAAGGTGGTGTTTTTGGTGTAATATGGTGAGTCCAAGAATGTGTCTTGGATTGCCTACGATATCTGTGTGAAAGTCAGGAATCAAGCCTTACGTAGTTCCCTGAGCTATGTATTTATAGGCACATGTCCTTCTTACGCGCCTAAAATTAAGAAGTGGTGGGTCTATTGACATAAATACCCTTAAATGGGCTTTGCCTCCTTGTCCAAGAAACACTGTGGATGTGGGCCGGGGTCTCGGGCCAAGGATCACGATATCGACTCGAGGTGGTCCGAGGTGAGCGTTCGAGTCCAAGCACTTGTGGAATCTCCCCAGGCCACGGTCTCGAGGTATGTCTCTTCTCCGACTCGAGGCGGATAATATACTTGGACTTTTCCACATGCAAATTTGGACTAATGGAATAATTCCGCGTGGAGGGCGAATCAACTCAGATCATCATCATCCAAGTGGAATGACTCAGAAGCTATAACGTCAGTGTTACGGACGTTATTTTCCGAAAAGTAGTGTTAGTGCCACTCAGGCTATTTTTTATAAGTAATGTCATTAACGTCAATATCATTGACATTTTTCACGAAAAAATAATTGTGATGCTCGAAATAAAATTTTGAATGATTGAAGTAATTGTGGTCTCTAAATTAAAATTTTGATGCCAATATAAGTTGTCTTTAACTATATTAAATAAAATTTAAGCCTCAATTTAAAAGGCCCACGCATCCATGTCAGTGGAGATCAAGAAAGATGTACTAATACACCGCTTATTGCCGAGAGAAGTTATGAAATTGAATCATCCCATCTCAACTCAAAGACAGAATTGGGGAAAGGAGGCTATTATTTGCACTACATCCGTTCTACTCGTTGTGCCTCACCTACCAGTGTATCACATCATTTTCACAGAATTGACTCTATAAAGTCGATTTTAGAGTCAAGAATCAATTTCTCGCAAAGTCAATTCAGGAACGACATTGGGAAGGCTGCATTATATGATGCACCGACACTTCAATTTGGGCGTCGTGCACCGTGTCCGATACAACACGCGACCGACACATGTCGGCTGATTAAAATAATATTATTTAAAATTTTAATATCCGACACGACTCTGACACGCTATTGACACTCTCCGACATGGCACCGAGACTCCCCAACAAACCTGAACCCAATTTTTTAATTTTTTTTGATGGAAACGTTAAAATACATGATTTCTATTTCTATAATAATTTAATAAATAAGACCCAGTATTAAGTTTATATGTTTTTTGTTGATAAAAATCATTTTTACAATTTGTAGTATTTTGAAAGACAATCACAATTTCTTTTGACACACGTATAAAGATCAAATATATATTTTAGATATTCATTTTTTTTTTTTTTAGGGTTATTCATGCCAGAGTTTACGTACTACCTATCTTATTTTCCTAGTTTTTAGATTTTTACAAATAATTTTTTTATAAATTGGATCTTATTTATATCATAATATATATACATATATATAACGTGTCAATGAACGTGTCGTGTCTTAAATTTTGGAATTAATGTATATCGTCTTGTTCGCTATGGTCATGCGATGCGGCGATATCGTATCGAGTGTCTGTGCCTGTGATCTTGGCTATAATGACTTTCACAAATCAATTATATTGTAGTATATAACTAGTGTGGTATATCGATAGAATCGGGACGATACAAATAAAAGCAATTTGTTACAATCGATGAGTTATGCCTTTGAGGCTATTTCTCTTTTTATTATTTATATGAGCGTATTTTATTTTTTTTAAAAATAATGATATTAATAACCGTTTAAAAAAATGGAAAACTAGGGATAAAGACACAATTTGAAATATTTTTAAATAATAGGACAACTACATATTTTTTATAGAGAGGACAACTGCATAATTTTTATAGCGAGAAGGACAAACAGTGCATCCCGAAAATCAGTGAATTTCGACAGTGAATCCCGAAAAACAGTGAATTTCGACAATGAATTTTGAAAATTAGTGAATTTTGATAGTGAATTTTGACAGTGAATTTAAACAGTGAATTTTGAACACTAGTTTTGTTCTTTATGCAAAAGTTTTAAAAGACTGTCCTTCTGCTCAATTAATGAAATATTTTTGTCCTTCTCCCTCATTCCCCGTAAAAAAATTACACTTCTCAAAAAAAAAAAAAAATACAAATCTGTCTGTAAAATCACAAATTTCCCCCTCCAAAAAAAAGAGTAGTCTTCTGAAGCGCGTCAAAGTGTTATAACAGTGATGATCTTGGCGTTGATCCATCTGAGATCTAGATGATCATCATGCGGGCAGGATCTAGATGATCATCTAGATCTCTACTGATCATCAACGATGAAGATCACCGCCATCAAGACACCTGGATGCTAAAGATAGCATTGCTGTAAAAAAAATATTATCCTGACATTTGTTTGTTTGGTGGTTGAATTGTTTACCGTAGCTTGCTTCTTATCTGACAGATGGTTTTTGTTTCTATACCCGTTTGACCCAAAAAAAACCTCCAAAATTTCTGCACCACGAAGAGAAAATGGAGAGATCTGAAGAACCCACCTCCGATTCATTGATACATTCGCCAGATTCTTATGCTGCGGTGGTTCTTGGTGGAACTTTTGACCGTCTACATGATGGCCATCGTCAATTCCTCAAGGTTTTCTCACTTTGTTGTCTGATTGCTTGCTTCATCAACTTGCGTTGTTGAATGTAGTTACCCAATTGAGCTCTGCTTGCTTCATCAACTTGCGTTGTTGAATGAAGTTACCCAATTGAGCTCTTCTGAGTTTCAGGCAGCTGCTGAATTGGCTAAGGAACGTATTGTCGTTGGCGTCTGTGATGGCCCCATGTTAGCTAAGAAGCAGGTAGTTTGTTTAGTTATAATATTTTGGTGATGATAAAGTGATCCATTGTTCCTCTGTTTCGATCAACCAGTTCATGTCTCTAATGGTTCGATTATATTATGTATTTTATTATCTTATTCCCTCTGTTTTTGAATTTCTTTTTACATTTGAAAGGCAGAATTTTGAGTGCAGTTTTGTTTCATAAGCTCTTGTTTTTTGGGGATTTGGTAATTGAGGGTGCAAAACAAGAAGACGTTCCCAATGATTGATCGATCGATCGATCTTACACCAGACACTTTACTTTCTCAATCTGTTATGACATTCTTTCCGTGATGATTTTTTTGATCGTTTGCAGTTTGCTGATCTAATTGACCCAATTGAGCAAAGAACACAGAATGTGAAAGATTATATTAAGGTACTCTGTTCTAGTTTAGTTTTTTACTTTTAATTTATTTTTCAGCTTTCTCCACGAATGTTAGCTCTGCTGAAATGTTAGAAGAGTAAATTAGATAGTCCTCATATGCTCGATTTGAGACGCGTATCGTCCTATCAGAATATAAATACTCAATATGTGTCGTTTTAGCTCTTTTGAGCATTGGAACTTGTTTTTTTCCCCCTTATTTGTTTGCTTAGACCTTTTCATTGGTTTGTCTTGAAAATTACTTTTTTAGTCCATTAAGCCAGAGTTGGTGGTACAAGCTGAACCTATAGTGGATCCCTATGGTCCTTCTATTGTAGATGAAAATTTGGAAGCAATTATAGTCAGGTTAGTTTCTTTTTCTTTGGTTTTCTGAGATATTTCAATATTCAACATGTTTGTGTGCTCCTGATCCGTGTCAACGAGCCAAGAATTGGTTTGAAGCTTTAAAGTTTCTGAGTTATAATCATTTGCAACATCTTAATCTAGTACTTAACTAGTTGAATAAGGATGTATCCCGTGTTTTGGATTAAGACAATCCATTTGGTACATGTGTTTGACATGTCATAACGTATATGTGGGTAATCTTGTCCGCTAGTATGTGGATTGTGAAAAGTTCAAACATAAACAGCTTAACTTGAGGTTTATCTTAAGTGCTGCAATTAGAACAATCTAATCGGCGTCTTTTTTACTTATCTATTGGCTTTAACATTTCACAGAAAAAAATAGAAATAGTTTTTCTTCTTTACTAGAAAGAGTTTATTATGCTTTCACTTGCTCCAAGATGGTCTCATTTGAGTCCTGTGATTATGGCAGCAAGGAAACATTACCCGGTGGATTGTCGGTTAATAAGAAGAGAACTGAGAAAGGCCTATCACCATTGAAGGTATATTATGTGTTTTCACTTCATATCTTGTCATTTGAATCTTTTGAGTTTTTCATTGCCCAAATATTACTACTGTCGTATATTTAGTACTTATTTTCTGTACTGCAGATCAAAGTAGTAGATTTAGTGCCTGAAGAATCAAGTGGAGAAAAGTTAAGTTCCTCTGCATTAAGAAGGCTTGAGGCTGATAAGCTCAAAAAACATCAGCTTACAAAATCAGGACAAGATTGATACATAAGGAAAATTTTAATGCAGAGCGGTCCAAAATGGGCGTTCCACTATCCTCCAATTAAAACATGACACATGACATGGTTTTTTGTGTTTGATATGACTTGCTTTAGTTATAGGCTTGAATCTAGTGTGTTTCATGTTTTGATTGGATTAGTGTAGATTTCCTCATTGAGGCACTCTGTAGTAGAATTTCTCAGATATTTCATTGGGCTTCTCTTTTTTACCTTCATTTATTTCTGACTGGTTAAAGAACCATGTGAATCCTAATGTATTTTATGTAATGTAAGTACATAAAGCAAGAGACAAGAACCGCAAATAAAATTGCCTCTTCACATTGTTTGATCCATGATCCATATGTATCGCAATGCTCACAGTTGTCTTTTTCACTCCCTTTGCTGTTGTACTCTTTGCCCCCATGATTTTTTTTCTTTTCAAAAACTCATAAAGCCCGAGTTACTCGAGGGAGGAAGGTGAGTAACCTTGCCTTGAGTTTGCGGCTTTGACAGAAGTAATGTCATTTGCAGAGAGCACTGTTAGATAAGAAGGCCCTCACTTGGTCTAGGGGAGGGTGTCTTCAATCAGTCAAATTCTTAAATCCTGTCACTGAATGTAATGTAATCCTTTCACACTATAGGCCAGAAAAAGATCGTATAAGCGAGCAAGGGTCCTCTGCTGTGTATTAATAAACTACACCCTGCTGTGTTAAGAGGAAGAAGGTTAAATCGTGAAATTTAAACATCTATGTTTTACAACATCACAGCAGCACACAGTAGAAAGATAGACAGCAGAGGATCCCAATTCCGTATAAGCTGCTCACTCCATCTATGCTCTTTATGTATCATAAGATCCGAAAACCTACGATCATATGGTAGGTCTCTAACAATATGTTGAGCTCTTAAATATTCAAATCTGTGTTGTGTGATTTCAAATTAATTTTCTCTCAGGGGAATAGCTCATTGGTAAAAAAGAATAAAATGAAAAAAACATGTATGTTGTAGTAACAGTTTTCTCTCTGAGCTGATGGGTGAGGGTTGATTCCATATATGGTCGAATTCTCTCAGCAATAAGAGATACTTAGGCAAAACCCTCTATTTGCATCAAATTTTTTTTTTGAAAAGTACAACTATTATTCATCTATTATGACCATTTATACACTTCCTTTAGCGAGTGGTCACCAACTGCCTTCCATTTGGAGCAAATTTAGCCTCCAGATGATGCGGTTCAGCAACGTGTAGCTTGTGTGGACAAGCCGAAGAAATCATTGGCCATTGTTTATTTGAGTGTTCAATTGCTAAAGAAGTCTGGGCTAGAGAAGATAAAAGAAAGAGCTGGAAAAAACTGCGTTTGACAAGTGTCGTCGATGTTATTAATATGTTGCTTGACTGGGATGATCATGCAACTCGTTCCAGAGCTCTTCATATATTGTGGCATATCTGGAAAGCACGCTGTTCGTGGATCTTCGAGCACACCCCGATAAACATCTATTCCTTAATAAAAAAAGGCTGCGGCCCTGGCTGAAGAAATCGAAATGTTAAACCTCTTGGTTCATTCTGATACTAACATGCCACCTAGCTCAATATCATGGACCCCTCCGCCGATTGGTAATGTGAAATGTAATGTTGATGCTGCTATCAAGGATAATACCCTTTCCGATTTGTTTATATTACTAGGTAAAACATCCTCGTTTTGTTGGAGAAAACTTTGAAAAGAACAAGCAGATTTATTACCGTCTAGAAGCTCTGTCAGAAAAGCATGGTTGCACTCCAGCTCAACTTGCTTTAGCTTGGGTTCTTCATCAGGGGAATGACATTGTACCCATTCCTGGTAAGTACCTTTCTTCAAACCATTTATTGCATGCTTTTTGCATTTCTATTTTCGATGTTTCATCTCAGACACTTTTGCTCTTCAAGTATGTTTTTTTTTAATATACATTTTCGGTCCAAAGTGCCATGTGTAAAACAACCAGCATTGAAGGTGTCCAACGAATAAAAACTTAATGCGTAACAAAAATAGACTGAAAAGGTAAAACGTTGCATATGAAGAAGTGAAAAAATCGTGAAACAAAATGGACCAATTATGTCTTTATTTCTTGTCCAAGTGTTTGAGCCTCTTTAACGGCGTTGTATGTTCTTTATTTGCCTTTATGCGCCATGTTGCCATTCACAATTCAGTAGCTTGAATCAGAATATCTAGAAGTTAAGAAGGGTTCGATTCCTCCTATAAAGGCTTTGGAATCAAACCTACACTCTGCGGGCACTCAAAGACCGATATTGGATTTTGTCGGACCGGTTGTGGGAGCACAGGACAAAGATTCGTGAGCCACTCACAACCTGAAACACTATCTGGAAAGACAGATTTTTTGCTTTCATAAGTTATCTGCAAACAAGCAGTGCCTGCGAGACTAATCATTCAAGGTATTGTCGGGAGACCTCTCCTATCCTAACAAAGCTTGTTGCATTGCATCCATAAAAGCTCGAACTCAAGACCTCTTGCTTCGTTAGCTTTGATCTTTTACCTTTTTTATCATTTGTCCACTGTGACTAATCTCATTTTCTTTGGATGTTAGGAACCACTAAGATAAAGAATCTCCATGATAACATTGGATCTGTGAAAGTGAAGTTGACAGAAGAGGATATAAAAGAAATATCAGATGCAGTGCCCATTAATGAGGTTGCAGGACAAAGGAATAATGATGCTATTTTACGTACCTCCTATTGGTTTGCTACTACACCTTTACCAAAGAAATGAAGACACCCGTCTTTTCGGCATTAAAGAGAGCATCTTAAATGATTTTGATGTATTTTAAAATAAGCATAAAATTTGAGAATAATTATAGGAGTGTTGTTGTAGAGTTTCTGAATTGAGTTTTACGAAAGCGAAGATATGTATTATTTTATAATATTTTTAGGCGTGTGAATATTCTTAGTGCTTTAATGCTACTATTTTTTTTTTTTTTTTTTATTTGGGACCAATTGATCCGACTAATCCAGAGTTCAGTCTGGACAAAGTCCGTGGAGTCAGACTATTACTTAGGGGTATGACTTGTTGTAGAGTTCTTTCAACATGATGTCTCAGCGGAGAATTAAACATGTGACCTTCCTAGGTATTTTCAAGTCACTTACCGCTTGAGCTAAATTATTGAGTTTTTCATTCTATCGTTTTGTGTTTTTGTATTCGGGACCAACTAGCTCGACTGATTCAAAGTTCGGCCTAAGCAGTGTCTGCATAGTCTAACTTTTACTTTGGGATAAGCCTAACCTAGAGCACTTGCAACATGATATCTCAAAGGAAAATCGAACATTTGTCTTCATTAGGTATTCTCAAGTCATTTATCATTTGAGTTAAGTTATTGAGTTTTTCATGCTACGGCCTTCTCTTCTTTGGTTGTCCTAGTTTTTCCCTATTTAAGGGAGGGGCGTAATCGAGTCAAGTCGAGTTGATACTCCCTAGGCCTCGAGCTTGACTCGACTAATAAAACTCGGGCTTGAGCTCGATCAAGTCATTAAAATGCAAGGTCAAACTCGATTCGTTATGTACTCAACATAGCTCGACTATGCTTTACGAGCACGGTTATTTTTTTAGGATTTATTTATTTATTTAATATGACAAGATCGAGCTCGACTTGAATAAACAATTGTGATTTATAAAATGTTATCCGGTAATAAATTATATAAATATAATTAGTTAAATAATTATTTAATCTAGCTTGATTAACTCACGAGCTACGATAACTAAATTTTAAAGTTCGAGATCGGCTTGGTTAATTAT
This sequence comes from Gentiana macrophylla, assembly GCA_026214975.1. NCBI lineage: Eukaryota > Viridiplantae > Streptophyta > Magnoliopsida > Gentianales > Gentianaceae > Gentiana > Gentiana macrophylla. The sequence goes on from CM047813.1 coordinate 9,513,432, forward strand.
TCAATAGCTCGACTCGAGTTTGAACTTGAAAAACTGAATCGAACCATTGTTTTGAGAATCGAGGACGAGTAGTTCACGAGTGGCGATTCACTTACGTTCTTAGTTTAACGAGTATAATAGACAAGGAACCTTGTGATACAATCTAGCTTCTTTGTGCACAAGTCCTATTGTCGTAGCGATTTGTCATGTCGTCCCGTCATTATATCGGTGGTTGTGCGTGATGTGATCGTGATATTCTCATTCAAACTTACGAGTTTTGTTTCTTTGAGTTTATTGCTCCTGCTTTGTATGATATCAAGTAAGGTCGACGCGTCTCACTTTTCACGAGGTACCCATTATTTAGCTCGATTTTGGACGAATCGTTCTGATTCAAGATCATTTGTGTCAATTGGCAGTAGTAAACGTTGAAACAAACATTAATCACTGATTTCGTTTTTATTTTATATAAATGACCATTCTTTTGTTATTTTATATCCAATATTTTCTTACATTTACTTGAAATTTTTGTTTTTGACAATTTTTTTTTAAAGTTGAATGAGATAAAATTCATGAGTTTTCAATTATCTGCATCTGTGTGTGTGTGTTTTTTTTTAATTTCAATGCTGCCGGCCACAAAGAATGAATCAAAGTCTGTAGCCAATAAAGCATGCATAGCGTGCTAACATGAAATTAAAAAACAAACCACAAAAGTCTAACGAATAAAACAAATAGACAAAGTGCTTATTGACAATGACCGCAGTTGGCAAGTCTAGAGTCATTGTATGAACACTTATATTGCGTTTTTAAGGACATCACGTCAAATTTATTATTCTGAATATATACATAATTGACATTTTGAATGTCGATAATAGAATTGACGTACACATATTTTTTTGTCTCCACTATAATTCGAACCAGATACTCTGGGTTAAGTGGCATAGTGATTTCCACCGGACCAATGCCTGATTGGCATAATAGAATTGGCTTTCATTTGGTCGATTGTGTTATTAAGCCGCTTTTTTGACTGGAAGTGCAATAGTATGTACCACTAGACCAAATCTAATTCCATATCAAAGATATAAGGTTGAGATATATGAGTTTGGAAATTGAAAAAAAAAAAATTATACATGTAATTTTGGGTGATACCAAATGAAGGGTTGAGATATGTCTAAGTTTACACTCTCTCACATAGTAGTGGCGTATAAGGGTGGTTTGGACACATCTCAGCTTTTCACTTGATATCGCCCATAAATACCTGTTGTATAATAGCTCTTTTCCTAATAATTTTGGTTCATCATATAAGGACAAGCTAGAAAGATGAGTCTAAATATTTATCGGATCCATTTTGATTTAAGCTCATTACATGCGGTATCCAATCTGACTACCATATGGAATAAAATGCCATGTTATGAGGGACGGTAAGGCCACCTCTAAAATCCTCACGAGGATGTCTATTCATCAGAAGAGTGAAATCTAATATCCCACAGATATAAAGTTAAGACATACAGTTTAAGTAGTTATTAGATCTATTCTGATTTAATTAAACCCAAGACCCGAATTCTAAGACGTTGCACCATACTTATAAAAGGTCAAACAAAACAAAGTCATGTTGTTAGAGTCAATCAATGGTAATTTATTTTTTTATTTTTTTTTCCAGATACAAAGATTAAAACACCCTAAATTTTGCCTTTAGCGGGGATCGAAATTGATTTCGTGTCAGGTTAGACCCTAATGATAGCCACTAGGGCGATGTACCAACTACAATGGTATCATTAGATGCTCTTTTTGTATTTTATGATTGTCCATATTTTGACTAGACACTAGTTATATACTAGTGCAGTTGCAACCTGAGTTTCAAAGACTTTGGCTTTACACTGCTCCATAAATAACAAGGAGAAAGTTGAAAGAAATCTACATTCGTTTCAAAATGGCAGAGCAAGCAGAAATACCAAAAGTCAAGCTTGGTGGCCAAGGACTTGAGGTAAATAATTTTAGCATTTATCGTTAATTCATCAGTGATTGATACATAAATTCAAGAAACATACATTAATTCTTTGATTTCTGTAAACCCATTGATTTCAATTTTGTTAAATTCTTCATTATAATTAGCTCCAGCTTCTATCTGGGCTTCTATTTACTGAATTTCTTGTCTTTTGTTTTGGTTTGAAGTTAGTATACAGTATATATCCTCAGGAAAAAAGCTACTGTATGTTTATCAAAAGCTTCCTTTGGAAAATATACTTTTTTTTTTCTTAGATCAGACCCTCTGCAGTGCATTTTAATGATGTGCACAAAAAAAACAAAAAACATAGATATGCAGTTGTATAGAACCAGGATTCTCTGCTGTCATTTGTTGCAGTAGGTTTTGCTGTGAACATGTTAAAAGGATTTTTGATGTTTTTTTTTTATTTCAGATTATGAAATCTCAGTTTTGCCCCTCCTTGCTCACACACAGCACCTGCTCTGATATGTGGTCACAACAGACGACCTCATCTCTTATAGGCCCAAGGCTAAATCAAAACGGGACCCTTTAAATGAAATTGTCACATGTATAGGCTAATGAGCTTATTGAACCAAAAAAAAACCAGGACCCTAAATTTTGATCATTTTAGAGGACATGGCTTTATGCTTGAGGATGGCTGCTCCTCATGCCAACCTAAAAGAGAAGTAAAAATGGAATCCAGATTCTCGGCTTTGAGAATCCCGACTTTGGAGACGTGGCTGCATCACGGCCGCCCATTTCAGACGGGGAGAGAGAACACACAATTTTTGGGTGGACGTGATGCGGCCACGTCCCCAAAGCCGGGTAAAGCTGTGATTCTCAAAGTAGAGGATCCGGGCACGTAAAAATGATGTTTACGTGCAACTTATTGCATATAGTTATAGTCCCATGGATCTTCAACATCTCTTTTTAAATAGAGACTCTGATACATATCACTATATGAATAGATATAGTAGTAATCAAAGAAAATTGACGTTTGAGTCTGTAATATACGGAATATGTTATAAGACGGTGATGCAATTTTTCTTACTTTGTTGTAAGGTTTCAAGACTTGGGTTTGGATGTATGGGTTTGTCTGGTGTTTACAATGACCCCTTACCTGAAGAGGAAGGACTTGCAGTTATTATAGAAGCTTTCAAAAAAGGAATAACATTTTTTGACACATCAGATATTTATGGGATCAATCATGCTAATGAATACTTGTTGGGAAAGGTACATATTTTCTTTCATATCTTTTTCTTTTCCAGGCAAATCTAATGTAAATCTATAATATTTCATAGGCGCTTTTAGCGGATATAGGGTGTTTTTAGCGTGACATCACACCGAACACAATCAACTATTGGACAGTCGGTTGTAGAGCTGAGAATCGATTTTTACCTGGTAATTTGAAAAGAGTTTTTTGAGTCAATAAAATAGGAAAGGAACCGATGCTAGTCGATTTTAAAGCCGAGAATCCGATTTAGTATGGTGTCACATTCAAATGTCATAAAATGGATATCTGATCCTTCAAAACTAATGATATAGTTGTTGATGTTTATACCTATGCTATAATTTTTGCAGGCATTGAAGCAGTTACCTCGAGAAAAGGTTCAGGTAGCAACAAAGTTTGGCATATTTAAAATTGATTTAGGCCAAGTTACTGTCAAAGGGACTCCTGAATATGTCCGATCCTGCTGTGAGGCTAGCTTGAAGCGTCTGGGCGTAGATTACATTGATCTGTTTCACACGTACATCGCATAGATGCAACGATACCTATTGAAGTGACTGTCGTCTATCTCTCACTCCCTCTTTCTCCCTCCCTCTTTTTCACGTTCCATTTTGGTTCTATAAGAGCTTAACTATTGAAGTTAATTGTGTTTAATATGGTTTGAGTTCGGATAAAGCGTGGGCGTCTATTGAATATGTTATTTGTCCCATGTTAAGGATTTTTATTTTCTTATCCATCATATTAATAGATAGACGTCCCCTACCATAGTTGAGGTGCTTAAAGTTGAGGTCCATCGATCGTCTTATAATTTGTTGGACTATATTTTCATAATATTATCAGAGCAGGGATCACGAGTTTAAGCCTCTATGTAAACATTGTCTTACCATTTATATTATACAACTCTTGAGTTTCTTTGTTGGTATTGTTGTCCTTTTATATGCCTTTGTACTGAGGCTAGTGTATAAAGGGATGACCGAGGGCATGTGCATCCAATGGATTTTCACATGCACCGAAGTGATGTGGGGTGAATCAGAACCACACAGTTTATATCCAGCATATAAACTCTGTGGTTCTGATTAACTCCCACATCACTTCAGTGCATGTGGACATACCACACAAAAATTTCCCGTTAAAGAACTAAAAAATACACTTTGTGCTAGCTTCTTCAATTTCGTTTTGTGCCCCGGGTGTCCTTGATTTCTGGATACGCTACTGTATTTGTGTGCCTTAAAATAGCTCTCACTATTTGTTTATAGATCCCACACGTGAAGGACGTGTTGAAGTCATTTGCATTAAACATGTAAATTACTTATTTCTCCAAATGTTTAAGTTTTTGGAAGAGATATGATATTAATTCAACATTAACTTTTGCTTAATGACTTAGAACTTCGATCATATGAACTCCCTTTTGTTGTTCCGTTTTTTTCTTTTGAAAGACCTTTTGTTGTTCCTGTGTTATCCCTTTTTGTTTTTAAACAAGTTCTGTTCATGATGACAAGGTGTTTGATTAATGCGCAGATGAGTGAACTAAGGAAACTAGTTGAAGAAGGAAAAATTAAGTACATCGGTCTGTCTGAAGCTAGTCCAGATACAATAAGAAGGGCTCATGCTGTTCATCCCATTACTGCTTTACAAACCGAGTATTCTTTGTGGACTCGTGACATTGAGGAAGAGATCATTCCATTATGCAGGTTCATTCCTACAACGTCTGATAAATTTTACGGTATAATCGTCGTAGGGAAGGTCTTATCATGTGGATGCATCATTTTTACTTTTCTTTCACTTATGTACACTCTTGCTATGTGAAAGAGAGTATATATAGATGGACATGATGCGTATCATGCATCCTCCATTTGATACTATATTCCTATAATGATCCTACCATAAAAAGTTAACACTTCTGGAGCTAATGCTGATCCGCTTGTAAATTTACTTTTTTTTTTTCCAATAAATTTTCTGGATGTGTAAAGGATTATATTATGCATAAAAAATGGTGTCGTTAGTAGTATCACATCAAACCTACTTTCAGGGCGTCACAATGAGGTTCGACATCTGAAAAGTCGACTCTCACCCATGAGGTTCAACTATCCAGAGGTGGAATGTGACAATCGACCTCTGGCAAGTGGATTCTCACACCCTCATTGTGGTGCCATGAAAGACGCCCAAACATTAGTATGAAACAAGCAATACTCATTTGTTCTTTATTGACAGGGAACTAGGAATTGGTATCGTTCCATATAGCCCTATTGGGCGTGGCTTTTTTGGTGGAAAAGCTGTTAAGGAGACCTTGGCTCCAACAAGTTTCTTGGTACAAATTTACATATACCTTACCTGCCATTTCATATATCAATCTCCTCAAAATGTTAGTAGTACGGGAAATTCTACTGCAGGGTGTGTGTAATACGGAAATTCACAATCATCCAATCAATTTATAACATATGGCTAGCTTTGTGTGTGCACGTGTGTGTGTTTGTAGTGGTGTGGTTCTATATAAGCTTGTATGGTGTGTTTCTGATCATATGTCATGTTTTTTATCGGATGATAGTCAAACTTCTAAACTTAGCAGTAGAATTTCCTGTTATAGTGGTATTAGGTTATGAGGAATTCTACTGCAGGATGTCCGGGATGAGGAGATTCACTATCATCCAATCAAACCATGACACCTGGCTCTTTTTTTGTGTGTGTGCGCGTGTATATGAGCTTGTACAGTCTGTTTCTGACCACATGTCATGTTTTGATTGGATAATAACGTATCTCTTTATTACGGACACTCTGCAGTAAAATTTCCTGTTATAGTAATATTAGGTTCTATTTCTTTTTTCCTTTTTCTAATAATAGGTGTAATTGTTTGTAATAGAATATGCATCCAAGGCTTACAGGAGAGAACCTTGAGAAGAACAAGAACCTTTATTTTTGTGTAGAAACTTTGGCACAAAAGTACAAATGTACCCCTCCTCAACTTGCTCTTGCTTGGGTTCTTCACCAAGGTGATGATGTGGTACCTATTCCTGGTAAGTGTGGTTTTTTTTTTTTTTTTTTTTCTCATTTAATTCTCCAATATTTGAGCCAAAGTTTTGTCCTTTGGATGTATGGATGACGGATAAAAGTTCCATTATGAAATAAGGGAGTTTAATGGCACCACACTAAATCTATCATTACCCTTAAGGGCACCTCATTACATGCCTATGTTTAAACTTTGCTGTGGTACCTCAAGTAGATTTAGTTAGATGTTCCCTTAAAGGCCCCCATAGAGGCCTAAACGCAGAAACCGTGAGGACCAAAAGTGTCGTTATCCCTTTTGAAATAAACCATGATCATAATTGATTGATTCTGAACATGCTATCATGTGTCTTTGTAATAAAACTAATTGATGTTTTTTTCTTTCTTTGTTTTTTTTTTGGGGTATGTAGGGACCACAAAGATTAAAAATCTTCATGATAATTGTGAATCCATAAAAGTGAAGCTAACAAAGGAAGATATACTGAAGATTACAGAAGCAGTGCCTCTGAATGAAGTTGCTGGGAATAGTGTCAATGATTTTCTTCTATGTACCAATTGGCAATTCATTAATACACCTCCATTTGAGGTGTAAAAAAAGAGAGCTATTTCTCCATTTATTCTTCATATATTGTATTATTATAAATTATAATTGCTTACTTGATTGAAATAATCTTCCAAAGTATATTTGAGTTTGGAGAAAGGGGTTCTTTCACCTCCTTTTATATATATTTTTCCTTGTTTAACGCTTATTTGGTTTGAAATACCTTCCGTATATTGTTATTATTATTATTAGATGAAGAGAGTTTGAGAAAGTAAATAATACTTGAGTAAATTTCAACTTATTTTATTCATCAAATGGAAGAAGTATAAATAATTCTAATTGAGGTGAGATATTAGCTAGCTTAGTGCCACTAGCTATGGGCGGCAAGCATGCTTTAAAAGTAAAAGTTATGTACATAGCATAAAGTAAAGCTAGACTAGAGTTTGACATATTACTTGTTTATATATGTACTACAATTAATATGTCGCTTTTTTACAAATAAAGTGTACAAATAATGTATACACGGAAATAAATAAATATTACATAATATTTGATATGTAATATTTCCACACCACCCCCCCCTCAAACCGGGTTGTATATGTTTATACTGACCAAGTTTGCTACTCAAATCTCTTTGAACATAAGTGGTGGAATGGCCTTGGTGAGAATATCGGCGATTCAGTGCATTGAGGAACATCTGGAGTTGAATAATCTTGGCATCAATCTTCTCCTTCAGGAAGTGTCATCAATGTCCACATGTTTGGTTTCATCATGATGGGTGGATCTTTCGCCATGCATAAAGGTGAATTATTGTCAAAGAGAGTGTGATAGAAGTCTTGAATGAATAGTTTGAAGTTTCATCAGGACCACTTTTACCCATAGAGCTTCACAAATACCCAAAACTAGTGCCCTGAGTTCGACCAAGATCGCTTACAGAGACAATAGTTGTTTCTTGCTCCTAGGGTGACAAGATTGCCCCATACATAAGTGCGGTATCTGTAGTAGACCTTTTGTCTATGTGATGACCAAACCCAATCAAGCATCAGTGTAAACCTTGATAGATCTCTTGCTTGCAGACTTGGTGAAGTGCAAGCCTTGGCAGAGTGGATTTCAAGTACCTCAAGATATCCCATTCACGACATCCCGATGTTGCTCGGTAGGGCAATGCATGAACCGACTCACCAGGATCGACTCATATGCAATATCAGGTCTTGTATGGGACGAGATAAATGAGTTTCCCTACAAGTCTCGATATTGATCCTTCCCGACAAACAATGTCACCATGCGGCGAGGAGGTATTCTTTGGGGGTCTACTGGGGATCTGAAGAGTTTGCATCCCAAAGATACCGATTTCCTTCAAAGAGTCCAGTACATATTTCCTTTGAGAGATAGGGATACCCTGGTTGTTTCTTGCAATTTCCATACCAAGGAAGTATTTAAGATAGCCCAAATCCTTGACTTGAAAAACCTTTGCGATAGTGTCTTCAAATTACGGATCTCGGTGAGAGTCATCACCGGTGAGGATGATATCATCCACATACACAATAAGGATAGATCTTTTACGGCTAGTGGTCTTGATAAACATGGTGTGGTGCGAGTTGCATTGATGATATCCAGGCTTTAACCACAATAGTGAGTTTCCCAAACCAGGCTCTTGGGGATTGCTTCAGGCCATATAGAGATTTCCTCGGTTTGCAAATCTTTCCTTGAGTGTTAGGATTGGTAAAACCGGGAGGTACATTCATGTAAACTTCCTCGATAAGGTCACCATTGAGGAAGGCATTTTTATATCCAATTGGTGAAGAGGCGAGTCAAGTTGGACAACAAGAGATATCGATATTACGGCGGTGTTTAGTTTTGCCACCGGTGCAAAAGTTTCTTTGTAGTCAATGCCATAAGTTTGAGTGAAACCCTTGCAACTAGTCGGCCTTATACTTGTCAATTGTACCATCGGCATTGTATTTGATGGTAAATAACCACTGCTGGTGATTGTCTTCTTGCCTTTGGGGAGAGCTGTTAGATCCCAAGTATGATTATCCGAAGGCGATCATTTCGGTATTGTGTTTGCCTTCCACTTATTATGTTGGAGAGCTTCTGTATATTCTTAGGAATAGAGTGAGAATCAAGTCTGTGTAAACATGGCAAAAGCGGTGATAAGCGATCATAAGATAGATAATTATGAATAGAATGATCAGTAGTGCAAGCTCTCTTTCCCTTCCTGATAGCAATGGGCCTATCATCAATGTCGTCGTGAGTGCTTTGAGAGTGCAGTGAGTTCTTTGAGTGTCGATGAGGCTCTCTGGGTCGGCAGGCTCGGGTCGATGAGACTACAGTTCGAGGAGGTTCTTTGAGGATCGATGAGAGTTTCTTTGTGAGTCGATAAGTCTTGAGGTTCGATCTCTTGAGAATCGATGGAGTTCTTTGAGGTTAAGAGTTTCTTTGAGGAAAAGATTTAGGTCAATTTCAATCGAGTTTCCATCGTTGATCGCCTCAGTGGACTTCTTTGTAGTAGGGAGTCCTTTCAAAAAAATTACATCCATAGAATTGTAAAATATCTTTTCGGAAGGAGAGTAACACTTGTAACCTTTCTCTCGCCCTTTGCATATCCTAGGAAAATGCACTTGTGAGCTTTGGGATCAAGTTTGCTACGTGTTGGGCATGGATATAAACAAACACACAGACAACCAACGATTTTTGGAGGTAATTGGGAAATAAGATGAGGCGAGGAGTGTGTGGTCGGAAGGGTTTGGATAGGAGTTTTGAAGCCTAACACTCTCTTGGGAAGTCTGTTGATTAAGTATGTGGCGATTAATATAGCTTCACCCCACGTATACTTTAGAACATGTGTGGTGAACATGATTGATCTAGCCATCTCTAGTAGTGCTGTTCTTTCTCTCGGCAACCCCATTTTGTTGAGGTGTTTCCACACAACTACCGATATGGACAATCCCTTATCCATCAAGTAATTCACGAGGTTAGACTCATAGTATTCAAGTGCATTATCGATCTTTAAGATCTTGATCTTAGTGTCAAATTGAGTAGAGATCATGTTGTAAAATTCTTGAAAAGCTGTTCCAACTTGATTTATCCTTCATTAAAAGCAGGCATGTGTTTACGGTATGATCATCAATGAAAGTGACAAACCACCTTTTCCCTGTTATACTTTTTACTCTTGAAGGTCCCCATACATCACTATGAATTAAAGTGAAAGGTGTGGAAGGCAAATAAGGTAGTTTGGTATACACAGATTTGGTAAGTTTGGAAAATTGACAAATATCACATTGAAGATCATTGACATTACATCCTTTAAATAATTCAGGAATTACAGACTTTAAATAACCAAAACTGGATGTCCTAGTCTATAATGCCATAACATGATATTGTCTAAGGTTTGAGTGCATTTCTTTGGCGGTCGATTTTCGAGTCTTGGCGAGGTTGACCACATACAATCTGGCGGGGTTTAGCCCTCCCAATCACTTTCTCGTGAAGAAGGGTCTGGAAGGTGCACTGATTCTTATTAAATACAACGAGTCCAATTCAAATCTTTTGCAAGTTCTTCGACATATATGAGATTGCGGTCTAATTTTGGAACAAATAGGACATCCTTTAGGCATATCTTATTAGTGAGTTTAACATTTCCAAAACCTTTTGCATGAGAGATAGATCCATCATCGAGTCTTAATTTTATGAATTTGATGACATGGCATAAGGTGAGTTATGAGGTTTTTATTGCCAGTCATATGAGAGAGGCCCAGAATCAACAATCCATGTTTCATTATTAATATAAGAGTAGAATTTTACTGCACTAGCCTGAGTAGCCGTGTCGGTAGAGGACTACCTTCTTTTGTTGAGTGAGGAAAGCTTTGAATGCACGACAAGCGAGCATTCAACTTGTTATCATTCTCTCTTCATTGACATGCACGCCTACGACTTTCCCTGGTAGGCTTGGAGGATTTAGGCATGCCATGTAGCTTCCAAAGCAAGTGTCCTTGGTGTGATTTGTGCGTTCGCGGTGCTCACGAGAAAAACTTTCCGATTCGATCGAAGAGGCTTCTGGCAGATCTCGATAAACTCGGCGAGAGCTTCCGGCGATCGGCAGGTAGCACTTTCGGCGGGGTTGTCGGCGGGGAGTTCGGCGAACATCACTTTCTCTCTGCTTTCCTCATGTTTGACTTGACAAACATGGATTTGAGATCGAGGAGAGGTTTTGTGGCAAGGATTCTTCCCCTAACATCATCAAGAGTAGGATTGATCCAAGAAGAAACTTGAATACTCTCTTTTCTCAATAATGTCCTTATAAAGGCGCATCCTTGACATCATTCCAGGGTGAGTTTCCAACATATCCCAGGTGTTGCCATGCCCCAGAGCAGTTGATTGAAGTATTGAGTTTCTGAGACATATCTCCTTGTCTGCATAGTTTTGAATCTGAGCTTCAAGTTCATACACACTTCGATGTATTGTCTTTCTTGGAGTAAAGATCCTGGCATTATCCAGATCTCTCTTTGCGATATCATACATCATAAAGTTCTCACTAATCTCTTTTGTCATTGATCTTGTGAGAATGGTCATGACTTGATTATTAGTAGTATCCCATGCTTCAAATCATGGGTCATCTTCAGCAGGGGCAGGTTTAGAGCCGGACATGTTGGAATAGTGTCCTAAACCCAATCGGGTTGGACCGGATCCGACCGGGTCGGATCATTTCTACTATTTCTTTATGTTTATACATATATTAAATGGCTTTTATGTTGTCATATATATGTTCTTTTAAAGAACCAATTATGAATTGTTATATGATAACGTCCCTTAAGTATTAAAGCGTGATAGAGAAACCATGATAGGCGATTATGGTTGATGAGATCTCTAATCACTTTAATAAGTTTGATACTTAAATGTCTCTCAGGCGATGTACTATTAAGCAGGGCATTGATAGTATAAGCAGAGACTAGCACGTATTAGATGTCTTGTTTTTAGGCGGGGATAGATCTCGTCTCATCGAAGTGTAGAGACACTTGGGTATGCGTGGGCGTGTATTAGAGAATGCGTCGTTAGAGTGACCCACTTACACGGATATAAGTGTCACACTATGTGGCGGTTGTGTAATTATCCTTTGGACCGAGTCTTCATGGCATCACGGTGTGGATTGTCATGCTTTGACACTATTGAGGTTTCCCACAGCCACGGGCGATCATGCGGTAGTGATTGGGTATGATAATTTGAAGCATCACGGAGTATACATGATTGGTCGTCCGGGAATCGCGTATCCTATGATTGGGATCGAATATCGAAATGGCCTTCTTATAAGGAATGTCTTACTCTCGTGAATCTTTGCAAAGTGGGAGTAAATGAGTTACTTGAGAGAGTTTGATATCCAGATTATAAGATACGGTCGTTGATGTTTTGACACTCGACTAACGACCGTATGGATATTATTACAATGATAGGATTGTAAGTTACACGAATCGTTTCACATGAAAGGTAGTAGTCATTGCATTTGACTCTTCCGATGATTGGGGTCACGGTGTGTTGCTAGACGCTATCCCGTGATCGTTAGGTATGAAGGGCATTTTAAGTAATTTGCACTTTGTGTCTACGGCCAACATATTCGAAGCCTATCGGGTCACACACATATGAACATCTAGTCGGATTAAAATGTGGTTATAGATGATAACCAAATAAGGAAAGTTTATCTCGAGACTATAAAGGTTATAGTGGTAAATTAATATGGTGATATTTATTTATTATGAATAAATTAAATACAAGATATTAATAGTATTATATTAATTAAAGAATATTAGGAAGCCAATTTGTTGGTCAAAGGGGCGCCACGTTTAATGTGTATGAGATACACTTGGATTGTGCAATTTAATTAATGATATTACCTATTATTAATATTAGATATTAATAAAATAAAATAATATATATATATATATTGAATGCATGCGTGTGTGTGTTCATTGATTGCAAATTGGATTTGCTGTATGCGCACCATTTGGTATATATTAATAGATTTATATGTGTTATATATGTGTGATATATCTGCGTGTGTAAATTGATTTATGGTAATATAATAAAGATAAATATTCAATATAAGATATTGACTATATCTTGGGAATATTTAATATAAGATATCGACAATATCCTAGATTTATTTGATATGAGATATTATAATAAATGAGATAAATCAATCAAATATATTTTCCTTATTTTATTGGGAAAATGTTTTTCTCACTCCACTCTTCATCGTTTGGGCGCCACCTCCTCTATATAAAGGAAGTGGGTGTCATTTCTCTTTTGCACATCATAATTCCAAGAGCTAATAGTTCTTGTGTAAAATAGAGAGCATCCTATGAGAGTTGGAGAGAGGGAAAGGGCGGTCTAGCAACCGGAGTTTTCCAATAGCAATCCATGATGGGATTCCGCGGTGGTCGTTCGTGTGGACTAGCGGTGAGGCCGAACACTGGGCGGCTCTATGCGAACTACTCTCCTTAGGCGGTCAAAGCGTCGATCTTATAAATCAACCAAGGTAACCACCGTCTACTACTTGTTTGTTTATTGCTTAAACGAAGTCGATCTTGGGTCGATAGGAAATAAATTTTTGAATTCCGCTGCGTTCCCGCGTAGATTTCTTTACAGGACAGGTATCCCATCTTACCTTGTCCGAGAGATGTACATTTTCATAGACATTGACTACAAGCAAGTAGTTGTTGCCATCAAGTCTATGATTTGTGTAAGATGAAGAAGTCGGTGACCCTGGTCTCACGAGGCAAATTGGGACTCAACTGAGGTGAAGAAGCTTGAGATAATGAAGACATTCTTGATCAAGTAGAGTCTTCGAGAATTTGCAGCGGATTCAGGAGTTTAAGGCTCCGATACCATGAAGAGAGTTTGAGAAAGTAAATAATACTTGAGTAAACTTCAACTTATTTTATTCATCAAATGGAAGAAGTATAAATAGTTACAATTGAGGTGAGATACTAGCTAGCTTCAAGTGCCACTAGCTATGGGCTGCAAGCATGCTTGTAAAAGTAAAAGTTATGTACATGACATAAAGTAAACTAGATTAGAGTTTGATGTATTAATTGTTTATATGTACCACAATTAATATGTCATTTTACAAATAAAGTGTACAAATAATGTATACACGGAAATAAATAAATATTACATAATATTTGATATGTAATATTTCCACATTAGATAACATCCCAGAATATAGCGTTCGACTTTTAGGAATATATATAAAAATAGACATTTGATCTTCATAAAAGTATATATTCGACATTTCTAAAAATCAAACGTCGTTGTGATGCTTCAAACTATCAATTGTGCTCCGTACCAAATTTGGTCACTGTTTATTGACACCGCAATGAATCTACCACGACGCCATGTTTTGGGGCAAAAGAACTCAACTTTCGAGAGAGATCGAATTTGGCGTTCGAGTATCCGACTCTTGAGATGGTTCGAACTATCAATTGTGCTCCGTATTGCTTTTGGACACTGTTATTGACAAGACAATAAGTTTACCGAGACAAAACCTCAACTTTTCATAGAACGAATTTCGCATTCGAGTATTCGACTCATTAGATGTCGAATCACTATGATGGAATTCAGCTGTCAAGAGATCGGATTTCCTATTCAGATTAAGTAGTGATACATCCACTACTCTTTTTACCACAACATCCTACACAACACAATCAACACCATTCATTTTGTGGGGACCCATCACAATAAATTTAACATCCTTTTAATCCATGACACTACAACATGTAGTGGAAAGTGCACTACACATTTGTGTAGTGCACATACCATTTCCCATTCGGATTTTGAGATGTCGAATCACTGCGATGTCTTGGAAGTATATTCAATACGATGAAAATCAGAATCTTTTTAAATTTACTAAATACTACCTCTATCCCATAAAAAATGTCTATTTTTTTAAATTGAATTGTCCCATAAAAAATGTTAATTTAGAAAACCAAAGCATCATTTAATACACTTTTCCAAACATACTTCTATCATAACACTAATATATTAATTTCATATTCCAAAAGAGCATTTATAATTTGATAGGTATATATGTCCGTCACTACTTAAAATACAACACATTAATTGTTTTCTTAATCTGTGTGCACCACTTTTTTATGGGACGGAGGCGGTAAAATGTTGTGTGACGTTGGTCATGACCTCACTTTATCTACTCTTTCCGGGTCCTACTTTGCTACTTAAGAGCATTCGTAGTAGAATATGTAAAAATGATGTTAAATCTGTACTATACAGATTTAATTCTTCAGATTTATCAGAAAATAGGAGTACAGTAGAGTCTGAACGTTAATCTGTAGAATTCAGATTCATAGAATATTGCTGTAGAATTCAAAAAAAAAAAAGAATATTGCTGTACATCTCTAGCACAAAGTTGGATCTGAACGGTTGTTTCTTTGCTTTTTCTCTTTTCTTTTCATTTTCTCTTTTCCTACTATATTATCTTATGGATTTTTTCTTTGAGTTTTATCAGATTTTTTGTTCCTTATCTTTTCTTAATATGATTGTGTACTTACTTTATTTTTTATATCTCATCTTTTCTGTAACTTTTTTCAAATATTAGAGGTAACTTTTTTTTTAAATACATTCAGAAAAAATGTCTCCCCTTTTTTACTTATATTAATATTGTATAGATTGTTAATATCTTTTACATAAATTAAGATTGTGTGCCAATGTGTGTTTTATTATTGTTTATAGTAATTTTATAGTTGAATATATTATAGTTATAGCAGAGATTCTGATGCATTTCATTCTTGTTAAAGATTCTGTAAAATGAGAAAAATAGTGTTTAAATCCGTAAAATAGAGGGGAGATTATTGTGTGGTGTCTCCACACGGTGCGGAGACACCGTGTGGCACACCACACACCACACACATTCATTCTGTATTAAAACTGTGTGGTTTTTCACCCGTCACTTCACCTCAAATTCCCTAACCACACAATAACTTCCCACTTCACGCTACATATACATACACCGATAGCAATACAGATTCCGTTGCAGAAATTCGTGCTTTTTTTTACAGTGTATAATCAATACGAAGAGAGATCAAGTACAAGCGTGATTTCGAAGCAGCAATGGCTGAGCAGATTGAAATGCCTAGAGTGAAGCTTGGAACTCAAGGTCTCGAGGTAGCTCTCTTTCCGTTTTTTTAAATTTTTTTTTTTTTCTATCTGTTTTTCGATTTCCATTTTATTAAATTCAAAATGTACAGTTATTCGTTATGTAAATCTGTTGATTTTGTTTTGAGTTTTTGAATGTATGATCCTCTGCACTATGAGCTGCTGCTCATATGTCGTTTGTGTTTTTGCTTCAACTATAAGCTCACTGATCGCCGCCAAAGCACTTTTAGCTTCTTACTTGATGTTGAAGTGAATGAATTTCTTAGTATTTTTAATAGAAACTAGCAAAATGCACGTGCGTTGCACGTGTTTAGTTTATTTGTTTTTTATAGGGGAAAAAAGATTTTTATTGCATAGTGTCAACTGTCAACAGAACAAACCATGATTAAATGAAAAGTCGGCCTAAAGCCTCATTGTTTAACTCCTATCAAAACCAAACACTTTGCCTAGAGATGAGCTTGTGTATGCCTTCTCTTTTTTTTTTTCTTTTTTTAATGAGTGTATGCCTTCTCTTTTGACAAAGGAGAAACTATAGCTAGTGAAACTTGCCAACATGCTACGACAATCTTGAACACACTCCTCACAGGGGAGAAATCAACACTGTATGAGGTCAACTTATTATAGACATCATACAATCACCTACAAAAATGAGATTAAAAAACCTTCAAGTAACCGCAAAGACGATTGTTAGGTATTTGGCAAGAGCCTCCCCAACTGCTACCTCATATCTTCCATCCAGTTTGTAAGAAAAGCTCCCCAAGACATTACCATCAGAATCACGTAACAGTCCACCCACTGCAACCTCTTTCTTATGAGTAGCTACGCCAACATTAAATTCTTCATTCCATTGTTTGTATAATGCCATATAAGTTTGTCCTCGACATTTCTGACCGACAACGACATAGACAAAATAATATCAACTTCATAAGAAGGAGAAAATGCTACTATAATCAATTCAGGTGTCCAACGCTCGATGTTATGATTTATTAAGCAGATCACGGAGTTTGAGGGGATATTACTTACTATTGTATGAGGTTCAAAGCTTGGAGCTAAGAATAGCCATGGATCCATGTCATAAAATACATGGTTAATCTAAGTAACCAAGTTCATTATGTCTAAATTATATATTATTGTAATATTTCTTCCACTTTTCCAATTTAGATGTAGATATTACATTCTTTCCTCTCTTTTGGGAGGCCGACACACTCGACCACACCAAATGATTCCAGAGGTGGCCTCCACAATCTCTTAAGCGTGACACTTAGTTACGTCTGATAGTCAGCTCTGATACTAAGTATCGCCCCCGAATTCGAGTATGGTGGTGCTATCTAAGCCATCATCAAATATAATGTGTCCAAAAAATTGTGTAATGTTTTAATTACATATAATCTTATATAACATCCTATTACAGATGCAATTACTCTTTTTAAAATAATTTACTGTCACAAATTCAATAATTATAAAGACAGAGAATCATTAATTGTGTCACATGAGTATCAATGGGTTATATTTATTCTAAGATGAAAATAACCGTACAAGCACAAAAAAAAAAACGCACAAATAATAACCGTATGAATTAATTTGAATGATATATATTTTGTTCGTTTAAGTATTATTCATGCTTTATTCCACACTTTTATGATGTTATTTGCCTCTTCTTCTCAATTGGAATAAAGTGGTTGAACTTGGTCAACATGTCAACTACTACCATAATGACTCCCTATCCTTCAGACTTAGGCAATTCATCTATAAAATCCATGTTGATGTGGACCATGTCTGTGAGAGATTGGTAGTGGACGGAGCAGTCCTTGAGGTTTATCATGTAGGTTTTTGCACAACTGACAAGTAATGTACATTTGGATCATTTCCTGAACATCCTTCTTACGTTGGGGCTGGTACTATAATAGGCCTTGACCCTTGAATGACCCTCATTGAACTTGAGTGCAATTTCTCTATCAATTTATATCTCAGACCTCCATGGGTTCCTACATATATCTTCACTTTATATTTAATCCCCAAGTCCGTAGTGTACTGGGGGATCTTGGGCTGTACTAATCATCAGTGCCCTAAATTTTTCCTCAATGACCAGTCATCCTTGTATTTGGAAGTTACTTTGAATCCAAGAAAGTGGATACTTTGCTCACAACATACTGATTGTCCCCGAGCTTGAATTTTCTAGACAATGCATCAACCACTACATTTTCGCTTCTCTTTTTGTAACCAATAGTGAAATCCAAGTCAAGTAACTTGTTCACCCATTTTCATTGTAGTGTAGTAGTGGCCATCTAATCCAGAAAATTCGGCACCCTTTCCTTGTGTCGAAAGAGAAACAAAATAATTTATTTTAGGTTATCAATGAAGAAAAAAACAGAAAAAGAAGACATCCAAACTGTATTCTTGTGATTGGTTTAATAGGTGAACTTCAGACTCTGTTGACCAGTTTTGATGACAAAAGGCTTGCCTTGCATTGATGGCTTTCATTTGGTTGCTACCATGAGGATTGTCAAGAATTCTTTCTTATAGATGGACAATCACATCTTCTTAGAGTTGACGGCCATGTTTAGATAAGCCACATGTCTCTCGTATTGCAACTTTTAAGCCTTGACACATGCATTTGTTACAATGCAAAATGGAATTCCAAAATATGGCACGGGTAATTTGGACATGGCCTCTTTGAGTTCCTGGAATGCTTCTAATGCACTATGTGACCAACAAAACCCATCTTTCTTGAGTAGGCTATTCAAGGGTTTAGCAATAACCCAATTTTAGGGCACAAATCTCCTGTTGAAACTTGTTAAGCCCAAAACCCTCACGATTCCATCACATTATAGGGTTGAAGCCAATCTGACATGGCTTGAATCTTGCTTGGGTCAACATGCACTTCACCCTCATGTATGATGCTTTAAAAATCTGTAACCACTTTAAGATGTTGTATGTGGGTAGCCATGTCGGTGCTGAAAATTAGGATGTCATAAAAAGTACCAGCACAAACATCCTCATGCAAGGTCTCACATCTCATTCATACTTCTCTGGAATGTGGCTGGAGCCCAAATAGCATCACTTTGAATTCAAATTGGTCATGATGATCTACAAAAGCAGTCTTCTGGACATCATCTTCGCCATCGAATGTGATGAGATCTAGACCTCAAGTCTATTTTATAAAATACCTTAGAACTCCTTAACTTCGTCAAAAATTCACCAATTAGAGGAATATGATAGCTATTCTTGAAAGAAGTCATTCAACCTTCGAAATCCACACACAATTTACACGTTCGATCTTTCTTTCTCACAAGAGAGCAAGGGTGATGAAAAGGATTATTGTTGTGATGTATAATAATCTCCGTCATGTAGCAGTTTATCCACCAACCTGCTCTATTTCATCTTTATGAAAGTGAGCATACTACAAGGTTTCGGTTTCACGGGTTCACCATATTTTTTTAAGTTGTGGGATGCTCATAGCCCCTTCCTTGGTGGCGTGATTGGGAATTTGCAAACACCTCATTATACTCTTTCGGGAAAATAGTCAGTTCAATGGACACATGATTTAGAGCATGTTACCGCATGAAATTGAGGCACAGTCCATAAGTTCTCTTTCTCGATTTCTTAGTAAAGATATTGCAGTTGAGATTCTCCTGTGTAATTTCTCAACTTAATTTATTCTCTCTCGATAGTGAAACCATCTCCGTTTTGTTTATGTCAAAGACAATGAGACCGTACCTTTTCATCCAATCCACCCTTAATATTTTGTCACACCCACTTAACTTGATCAATCTCACATTTTGTTGGAACTTAACCGTTGCATGATCCATGGCTATTTAGAACCAAAAATTCACTCACCATTCTGTTTCAATCTATATTTTATGATTGATCATTCATAAAATATTTAATAGAATAAATTAAACATTAATATCAAATAAATTGATAATATAGGATATTTTATTCTTATTTTGTTGGCTCAATGTAATATTTGTTTTCTTCGCCGTATGTATAATATTATTAGGCTGTGTATTTGTTATAATATAAATGTAGTGTAATAGGCTAATAGCTTATTTTGTTGACTTTTTATAATATAAATCTTGATGCATAAAATACATAAACACAATATGGATAATGATAGAAATAAAAATTCAAAAGAAAAATGTATGAAATGCATGCACGTCTGTATGTATGATATTATGGATAAACATGCACAATATAGGAATATACTATAATAATAAATAATACGTGAAATACCGTATAAATACAATAATAAATTTTAATAAATAAAAAGTAGAAAGCAGCAGGGTAGAAACATTTTTTTGGAAACACCTAGGTAGGAAATAACACCTCATCACACTTTTATTATGAGTATAGATATAGATTTTGTGGTTCGCTCTGTATTTTTTTAATGTTGTAATTGTTTTGCTGGTATTTAGTTGTCTATTTTTTTCTTTTTCTATTTCAGGTGTCGAAGATAGGTTATGGCTGTATGGGGCTTACTGGACTTTACAATGCTCCTGTTTCTGAGGAGGATGGAATTGCTATAATTAAAGAGGCTTTTAACTGCGGAATTACACATTTTGATACAACAGATGTTTATGGATTAGATAATGCTAATGAATATTTGATTGGGAAGGTAATTCAATGCTCAATATCACCGGCTACTTCCCTGTTTTTTTCTTTTTGTTTTTGCTCGTGTGTGTTGGATTGTGCCGTTATCTGAGCTTTAGGCGTTTTGCTGATACATGCCGTTAATCGAATCATGATGTTTTTCTATAAACAAATGAGTGAGTACCTTGAAACAAAGTTTAGGTCTGACTTTATTGTTTGTTTAAAAGGTGTTAAGGTTATATCATTAGGAGATTAGGGCAAAAACTTACCAACATCCAATCTGCTCTGCACTAGTAAGAATAAACTCAATGTATTCGTTACGAACGTATATGAAATAGCCCTTGCTCGAAAGCAGCTAGATTGCTAAGAACCCTCAACTTCATTCTTCGGAGTTGTCTTTAAATTTTTAATGTAATATTAGTTGATGTTCATTTGTTTACTGTATCGCCATTTTGTCCATCTGGTTATTAGATTCCACTTCCTTGCTCATCTCGAATTGTAATTAAATGAGGCCCTTGGCTAGGAATTCGGTTGCAGGTGTGGAAAGTCCCTTTTCTTGCTTTTTCATATGGAAGCCTTTAATGGCACCCAATTTTCACTGTGTCATCACACCGTGAAGCATTTAACCTTTAGAAAGTCTATTCGAGACCGCATAATCAACTTTAAAATGGTTTTTACAATCGACCGGCTAAAAGTCAATTCTATGGTGTTGAATCAACTTCTTGAGAAGGTCAATTATGGATGTGGTGCCACAACAATAGGTTAGGTGTGGTTTTACTAAAAACGTCATTTTCCTATTGGTAAGAGCAAAATTGGCTACAAGGGGAAACAGATCATCAAACAAAAATCGCATTTTGATTAAATGAATTGCCTTTTTATTTACTAGTTCGATCTTTTCAGGCATTAAAAGAGCTGCCAAGAGAAAAGGTTCAACTTGCACAAAGTTTGGTGTCTATAAGTTTACAGCTAACCAGGTCATAGTGAAAGGTACTCCTGAATATGCCCGATCCTGCTGCGAGGCTAGTCTTAAACGCCTTCAGTTGGACTACATTGATCTCTATTACTATCACCGAATCGATCAGACAGTACCTATTGAAGAAACCGTAAGCGCTTTCCTCCTGTTATTTGAAAAATTAACTTGAATTTGCTTGAAACAATTGTTGGATACGAAATGTTAATGCCTCGGTGTTTCAGATGGAAGAACTTAAAAAACTAGTTGAAGAGGGCAAAATAAAGTATGTTGGGCTATCTGAAGCTAGTGCAGACACTATAAGGAGGGCACATGCTGTTCATCCTATCACT
The DNA here is from genome assembly GCA_026214975.1 of Gentiana macrophylla. Taxonomy (NCBI): domain Eukaryota; kingdom Viridiplantae; phylum Streptophyta; class Magnoliopsida; order Gentianales; family Gentianaceae; genus Gentiana; species Gentiana macrophylla. The sequence continues at coordinate 9,535,212 of CM047813.1, forward strand.
GCTCTTCAGACCGAGTATTCACTTTGGACCCGTGATATTGAGGAAGAAATACTTCCCCTCTGCAGGTCTCTCCATATCCCGATTCTTATGAAAATATTTGTACAAAATAATAACATGATTACATAAAGGGAGAATCTTTCCTGTTAGTTCGTCTTCTTTAGAACACTTGCACTAGATACCGTAAAACAACATAAATCTTTAAAATAGGGATTCAGATTATCCAGATCCACTAAAAACCATTTGTGTTACAAATATTTTCTATCCAAATTCAACCATGCTACTGCCACGACAAAACGTCACAACAAGCATAGCAAAGCATCTCAAGCGGGGGCATAGCAAAGACATTACGATTTTTTGTATGCTTTGCTATACTCTGCTGTGCCGCGCGTTACTTGCTATGCTTTCATATGCTTTGTGACCCCCCACGATATTGTGGCATATTTGTTGTGACAGTACATTCTAGAGATTCTGATGCATTTTATTGTGAATATAATTTCTTTAAAATAGAGAAATGTGATATTTGAGTATGTAAATCAAAGAATCTGTTAAAAGGAACTGATGCAAGTGCACTTAAAATGGAGTTTTTGTTTCTGGACCCATATTTTCATTTTTTTCTCTTACTTCAGTAAATGTTTTTTTTTTGACTTCATCATGACCTTCAATTGCTTTAATAACTTATTAGGGAAATTGGTATTGGGATAGTTCCATATTGCCCAGTTGGTCGTGGATTATTCGGAGGAAAAGCAATTGTAGAAAGCTTGAATCCGCATAGCAGCTTGGTATGATATCGTCACTAACGTGTTTTATAATTTCTATTGTTGCATCTTCATTGTGTCATAGCTACCTGAATGTGCGTGTGTGTGCGTGCGTGTGTGTCTGTTTCTGATCAATTCGAATTTGGGTCCAACAGCTAAAACATCCCAGGTTTACTGGTGAAAACTTTGAGAAGAATAAGGGCATTTATTTCCGAGTTGAAAATCTTGCTAAGAAGCATGGATGTACTCCTATGCAACTTGCTCTTTCGTGGGTTCTTCATCAAGGTGATGATATGGCGCCGATTCCTGGTAAGTAATTAATTTCATTCAGAAAATTTGCTTCATTGGCATTTGTTATTAAACCTATAAGGTGAACATTAACCTGCAAATAGGGTAAAAAAAACACCTTGTTTTAGTGTGCTTTTAGTGGCACACAGTGTTTTTAACGTGGCATCACACTGGAACAATCAACCGGCAAAATTCTCTTGATTCTCTTCTCTAGAACAACTGCATAAAAGTCCATTTTAGTGTATTGTCAAAAAACGGTAGATTTTGTATGATACCATTAAAAACGCCTTTTATTTTAACTCCTCAGCCCCGGACTTGTGACCCCACGGACTTGTTTAAGTCTGTCGCGGTTCAATTGTTTTATTTATATCTCATTCAAAAAACAAAAACTTTTATTTATATCTAAAACGACATTGTCTTGATGTAGAGTAAAAAATAAATTGTTTTGACACGATCCGTCCCTAATATTGTGTCGTCATAAACTTATTTTATATAATTGACCATTCTTGTTACTACTTTATATCCAATGTTGATTTTCTTACATTTACTTGAAATTTTTGTTTTTGACAAATTTTTTTTAATTTTTTTTTTAAAGTTGAATGAGATAAAATTCATGTTCACATTTATGTGCATCCAAGTGTTTTTTTTATTTCAATGCTGCCGGCCACAAAGAATGAATCAAAATTCTGTAGCCAATAAAGCATGCATAGCGTGCTAACATGAAATAAACAAACAAACCACAAAAGTCTAACGAATAAAACAAATAGACAAAGTGCTTATTGACAATGACCGCAGTTGGCAAGTCTAGAATCATTGTATTATCACTTATATCGCGTTTTTAAGGACATCACGTCAAATTTATTGTTCTGAATATAACATAATTGACATTTTGAATGTCGATAATAGATTTACTTTTTTTTCCCAATATTTTTTTTCAGAAATGAAAAACACACACGCGCATTTTTTGTTTCCACTGGAACTCGAACCCACATATTCTGGGTTAAGTGGCTCGAATCCAGATACTCTAATACTCTAGGTTAAGTGGCCACAGTGATTACCACTTGACCAATAACCCATTGGCATATTAGAATTGACTTCTATTTTGGTCGATTGTGTTATTAAACCACTTTTTCGTCGAGAAGAGTGCAATAGTATGTATCACTAGGCCAAATTTGATTCCATATCAAGATATAATATTGAGAGGTATGAGTTTGGAGATATATATATATATATATATATATATATATATATATATATATATATATATATATATATATATATATATGTATGTATGTATGTATGTATGTATGTATGTATGTATGTATGTATTATACAACATATATTTTTGGATGATACCAAATGGAGGGTTGAGATGTGTCTAAATTTGCACCCTCTCACGTAGTAGTGGTGTGTAAGGCCGAGTTGGACACATCTCATATTTTCACTTGGTATCGCCCACAAATACCTGTTGTATAATAGCTCTTCTCCTGATAATTTTGGTTCATCATTTAAGGACAAGCTAGAAATACGAGTCTAAATAGTTACGGATCTATTTTTATTTAAACAGCGTCATTACATGTGGTATCCAGTCCGACTACCGGATGGAATAAAATACCATGTTACGAGGGACGGTGGGGCCACCTCTAAAATCCACACGAGGATGTCTATTCATCAGAAGAGGGAAATCTAATATCCCACAGATATAAAGTTGAGACATACAGTTTAAGTAGTTAATAGCTCTATTCTGATTTAAGTAGCAACATAAGACCCGAATTCTGAGACGTCACACCAGACTTTGCAAAAGTCAAACAAAACAAAGTCATGTAGTTAGAGTTAATTTCCAATGGTAACATTAAATGCTCTTTTTGTATTTTATGTTGTCCATATTTAACCAGTTTTTATACTAGTGCAGTTGCAACCTGAGTTTCAAAGACTTTGGCTTTAAACTGCTCCATAAAAAACAAGGAGAAAGTTGAAAGAAATCTACATTCATTTCAAAATGGCAGAGCAATCAGAAATACCAAAAGTCAAGCTTGGTGGCCAAGGACTTGAGGTAAATTATTTTAGCATTTATCTTTAATTCATCGGTGATTGATACATAAATTCAAGAAACATACATTAAATCTTTGATTTCTGTAAACCCATTGATTTCAATTTTGTTAAATTCTTCATTTTAATTAGCTCCAGCTTCCATCTGGGCTTCTATTTACTGAATTTCATGTCGTTTGTTTTGGCTTCTATTTACTGAATTTCATGTCTTTTTTTTGGTTTGAAGTTAGTATATATCCTCAGGAAAAAAAACTACTGTATGTATATCAAAAGCTTCCTATGGAAAATATACTAAATTTTTCTTAGCTCGGATCCTCTGCGGTGCATTTTACTGTGATGTGAATGATGTGCGCAAAAAAAAAAAAAAAAAAAAAAAAAAACATAGATATACATTTGTATATCCTTTACCTTCCCGAGTAAGAGTCATACTCTGTGAGCACTCATCAATAGGGCCGTCCCTGTATTTTTATAGGCTAAATCAAAACGGGACCCTTCAAATGAAACAAACGATTTTTGTCACATAAATGTATAGGCTAATGAGCTTATTGAACCAAAAGAAAAACCGGACCCCTAAATTTTGATCATTTTCTGAGGGCCCTAAGCCGCGGCTTTGTTGGCCTATGCCCAGGGACGGGCATGCTCCTCATGCCAACCTAAAAGAGAAGTAAAAATGATGTTTAACGTGCAACGTATTGCATATAGTCCCATGGATCTTCAACTATGAATAGATATAGCCGAAAACAAAGAAAATTGACGTTTGAGTCTGTAATAAACGGAATCTGTTATAAGACGTTGATGCAATTTTTCTTACTTTGTTGTAAGGTTTCAAGACTTGGGTTTGGATGTATGGGTTTGTCTGGTGTTTACAATGACCCCTTACCTGAAGAGGAAGGAATTGCGGTTATTATAGAAGCTTTCAAAAAAGGAATAACATTTTTTGACACATCAGATGGTTATGGGATGAATCATGCTAATGAGTATTTGTTGGGAAAGGTACATATTTTCTTTCATATCTTTTTTTTTCCAGGTAAATCTAATGTAAATCTATAATATTTCATAGGTGCTTTTAGCGGATATAGGGTGTTTTAGCGTGACATCACACCGAAAACAATCAACCATGGACTGTCGATTCTAGAGCTGAGAATCGATTTTTAATTTGAAAAGAGGTGTTTGAGTCGATAGAAAAGGAACTGATGCAAGTCGATTCTAGAGTTGAAAATCAATTTTTACTTGGTAATTTGAAATGTGGTGTTTGGGTTAATAAAATAGAAAAGGAACCGATTCAAATCGAATCTAGAGTTGAGAATCGATTTTTATGTGGTAATTTGGAAAGAGGTTTTTGAGTAATTAAAATAGGAAAGGAACCGATGCAACTCGATTCTAGTGGTGAAAATCGATTTTTATGTGATAATTTGAAAAGAGATGTTTGAGTCGATAAAAGGAACTGATGCAAGCGCTCTTACACTTTGTCTAAATTTTAGTGGTTGTAAATACTATCGTTACCTTGATGGGCATCTTTAGTGGCACCGCAAGGACAATCGATTCTTTCCCCGTCGATTCTAGAGCTTAAAATCGCTTTTCTTGTAGTCAGTTGTAACAAATGAGCATTTATTTTCACCCCAACAATTCTACCAGTACACCGCATTACATGTACACCACACTGAATCGACTTTCAGAAAGTTGATTCTCGCATTCGACTGTATGAAATTCGATTCTTGACTCAAGAATCTGACTTTCAAAAGGTCGATTTAGTGTGGTGTACCGGTAGAATCGCCGGGTTGAAAATAAAGACGCCATTGTAACAATCAACCGTGTGGAAGTCGATTTTAAAGCCGAGAATCCGGTTTGGTATGGTGTCACATTCAAATGTCATAAAATGGATATCTGATCCTTCAAAACTAGTGTTTTATATTCTTCTTGATGTCAATACCTATGCTATAATTTTTGCAGGCATTGAAGCAGTTACCTCGAGAAAAGGTTCAGGTAGCAACAAAGTTTGGCATATTTAAGATTGATAATGGCCAAGTTACTGTTAAAGGGACTCCTGAATATGTCCGATCCTGCTGTGAGGCTAGCTTGAAGCGTCTGGACGTTGATTACATTGATCTGTTTTACGTACATCGCATAGATGCAACGATACCTATTGAAGTAACTGTACGTCAATCTCTCTCTCTTTCTCTCTCCCTCTTTTTTCAAGTTTTATTTCGGTTTTATAAAAGTTTAACTATTGAAGTTAATTGTGTTTAATATGATTTCAGAGTCAAATTCACGTTTTGTCTATACATGAGGGTGTCCATTGAATATGTTATTTGTCCCATGTTAAGGGTTTGTTATTTTATTAACCGGCGTATTAATAGATGTGAAATTTTAAAATACAACCGTTGTAGGAAAGTTTTACCAAGTGGCATACATTACAACCACACATTTCTAACCTCTCACACACGATAAAAGTGTATTATGTGAAAGAGAGTAAAAATGAGAGGCTCTAATGTATGCCACTTGGTATAACCTTGCTACAACCGTTGCACCATAAAATCACTCATTTTCATAATATTATCAGAGCAAGGATCACGAGTTCAAGCCTCTATGTAAACATCGTCTTCCCGTTTATATTATACAACTCTTGAGTTTCTTTGTTGGTATTGCTGTCCTTTTATATGCCTTTGTACTGAGGCTAGTGTATAAAGGGATGACCGAGGGCATGTGCACCCGATGGATTTTCACATGCACCGAAGTGATGTGGGGGTGAATCAGAACCACAGTTTATATCCAACATATAAACTGTGTGGTTCTGATTAACTCCCACGTCACTTCAATGCATGTGGACATATCACACAAAAATTGTCCGTTAAAGAACTAAAAAATGCACTTTGTGCTAGCTTCTTCAATTTCGTTTTGTGCCCCCGGTGTCCTCGATTTCTGGATCCACTATTGTCTTTGTGTGCCTTATAATAGGTCACACTATTTGTTATAGATCCACACTTGAAGGGACATGTTGAAGTCAAATTGCATTAAACGTGTAAATTACCTATTTCTCCAAAAGTTCAAGTTTTTGGAAGAGATAAATTCAACATTAACTTTTGCTTAATGACTTAGAACTTTGTTCATACGAACTCCCTTTTGTTGTTCCTGTGTTATCCCCTTTTTGTTGTTGAACAAGTTTTGTTCATGAATACAAGGTGTTTGATTAATTGCGCAGATGAGTGAACTAAAGAAACTAGTTGAAGAAGGAAAAATTAAGTACATCGGTCTGTCTGAAGCTAGTCCAGATACAATAAGAAGGGCTCATGCTGTTCATCCCATTACTGCTTTACAAACCGAGTATTCTTTATGGACTCGTGACATTGAGGAAGAGATCATTCCATTATGCAGGTTCATTCCTACAACATCTGATAAATTTTATGGTATAATCGTCATAGGGAAGGTCTTATCATGTGGATGCATCATTTTTACTTTTCTTTCACTTATGTACACTCTTACTATGTGAAAGAGAGTATATATAGATGGACATGATGCATATAATGCATCCTCCATTTGATACTATATTCCGTATAATGATCCTACCATAAAAAGTTTCCACTTCTGGAGCTAATGCTGATCCGCTTGTAAATTTACTTTTTTTTTTTCCAATAAAGTTTCTGGATGTGTAAAGGATTATATTATGCATAAAAAATGGCGTCGTTAGTAGTTCACATCAAACTACTTTCAGGGCATCACAATGAGGTTCGACGTCTGAAAAGTCGACTCTCACACATGAGGTTCAACTATCCAGAGGTGGAATGTGACAATCGACCTCTGGAAAGTCGAATCTCACACCCTCATTGTGGTGCCTCGAAAGACGCCCAAACATTAGTATGAAACAAGCAATACTCATTTGTTCTTTATTGACAGGGAACTTGGAATCGGTATTGTTCCATATAGCCCTATTGGCCGTGGCTTTTTCGGTGGAAAGGCTGTTAAGGAGACCTTGGCACCAACTAGTTTCTTGGTACAAATTTACATATATCTTGTCTGCCATTTAATATATCAATTTCCTCAAAATGTTATAGTACGGGAAATTCTACTGCAGGGTGTCTGTAATACGAAAATTCATAGTCATCCAATCAAATTATAACATATGGCTAGCTTTGTGTGTGTGTGTTTGTACTGTGTATTTCTGATCATATGTCGTGTTTTGATTGGATGATAGTCAACCTTCTAAACTTAACAGTAGAATTTCCTGTTATAGTGATACTAGGTTATGAAAAATTCTACTGCAGGATGTCCGCAATGAGGAGATTCACTATCATCCAATCAAATCACGACACGTGGGTCTTTGTTTTTTGTGTGTGCGCTTGTATATGAGCTTGTACAGTCTGTTTCTGACCAGATGTCATGTTTTGATTAGATGATAATGGATCTCTTTACCGTGGACTCTCTGCAGTAAAATTTCCTGAAAGAGTAATATTATGTTCTATTTCTTTTTTTCCTTTTTCTAATAATAGATTGTTTGTAATAGAATATGCATCCAAGGCTTACGGGAGAGAACCTTGAGAAGAACAAGAACCTATATTTTTGTGTAGAAACTTTGGCACAAAAGTACAAATGTACCCCTCCTCAACTTGCTCTTGCTTGGGTTCTTCACCAAGGTGATGATGTGGTACCTATTCCTGGTAAGTGTGTTTTTTTTTTTTCCTCCAATATTTGAGCCAAAGTTTTGTCATAAACTATTAAAGTCAGTAAATGTTTAAATTTATAAAATACTCGTTTCAAACAGTTTTAACTTTTGGAAGAGACGATAATTTGAGATAAGGGCTATTATTTGCACCACATTTGTTTTACCCGTTGTCCCCCACCTACCGGTGTACCATATCATTTTCACAGAAGCGGCTCTGTGAAAGTCGATTCTAGAGCCAATAATCGATTTCCTGCAGAGTCGATTCAGGACGACACTGGGAAGGTCGCATCTTGGCTATAAAATCTACTTTTACAGGGTCGATTCTACTATGGTGCACTGCACAGATAGTGTGGTACACCAGTAGAGTCGGAGGCCCCCTTTGAAATAGGTGTAACGACACTTTTGGTCCCCACTTGTTTCAGGATTTTAGCATTTCTATCCTCAATGTTTTGTCTTGGCACTTTTTTACCTCAATCTATGCATTTCTTTTAACCTTTTCGGTCCATTATTGTGACGTGTCAAATTCGTATTGGTTAGAGTTTTCTGTACCTTCAATGCTCGTTATTTGACACGTGATATTTTGCATCATAAATGTAAAAAAAAATTATGGATAAGGGGTTTTTAAGGGCACCACACTAATCTATCATTGCCTTAAGGGCATCCTTGTACATGTCTACTTTTACACCTTGATGTGGTAACCTGGGTAGATTTAGTGGGGTGCCTTTAAAGGCTCCCATAGAGTCCGAAACATAGAAACCGTGAGACCAAAAGTGTCGTTATCCCTTCAAAATTAACCATAATCAAGATGAGTGATTGATTCTTAAGTTGTTATCATGTGTCTTTGTAATAAAACTAGTTGATGTGTTTTTGTTTTGGGGGTATGTAGGGACCACAAAGATAAAAAATCTTCATGATAATTGTGAATCCATAAAAGTGAAGCTAACAAAGGAAGATATAGTGAAGATTACAGAAGCAGTGCCTCTGAATGAAGTTGCTGGGAATAGTGTCAATGATTTTCTTCTATGTACCAATTGGCAATACATTAATACACCTCCGTTTGAGGTGTAAAAAAAGAGAGCTATTTCTACCCTAAAAAAGAAGGAGAAGAGCTATTTTGTTATAAAACTAAGAAAATATTGGAGGAAGAACAAGGGAAAATACAAGTAAAGAAAAAGAGAGAATTGCTTGTGTTATTCCAATGGTATAAGGGGGTATTTATAGTAGAGATTACAATGTGAACACAATAAACTGAATTAATCCAAAATCTACGTAAATCAATTAGAATAATAGATAATCCATTAATATATTATTTCATAACACTCCATGGATATCTATTATTAAAATACAAATGAGATATGATATGCGCCATAAAACCTTACTAAGAAAAACCCCGTGGGAAAAAAATCTTAGTTAAGGAAAAAAAAGTACATATTTATCTGTTTAATTTACTCCACAAACCAAGCATCAATTCAGGTCTTTAAGTCGATGCATTCCGATCTTCTTTATCAATTTCTCAAGCGTAGCGGTAGGTAATGACTTCGCGAATAAATCTGGCTGGATTGTCACTTGACCTTATCTCTTTGAACACTAATGTCACATTTCTTATGAAGATTTAGTGAAGTATGTTTCATCCGATCGTCATTTATATAGCCACCACTTAATTGAGCTGTACACCCTGCATTATCTTCATATAATCAACTCGGCTTCTCTTTCTTGATGAATAAACCACAAGTGTCTTGGGTATGATGTGCCAATGATCCGAACGAGAGTTAATTCTTGACTTGTTTCATGAATAGCTACAATTTCGCCATGGTTTGAGGATATTGTGACCAAAATTTTCTATGTCCAGCACTATGAAATCGATGTACCACCACTGGTGAGGAACAACCAATTTTGAAGCCTTGCCTTTTGGGGGTTCGATAAATGTCCACCGACCGCGTAACTAACAAGTCCCGACATGCTTTCCGCTTGATCTCGATTTTATAACGTATATGGCATGTACCAAAAACCTTGCTTGGAAAAACCCGGTGGGAAAAAAAAAACCAAGGAAAAATGATTCATGACATATGCGCCTCTAGTGCAATTGATTGCGCTCGTTAAAAACCTTTAACTAAGAAAACCCAATGGGAAAAACTTGTTAAAGGAAAAAAAGTACAATCTTTGGTCTTGAGGCCAAAACATATCTTTTCTTGTGCATATAACGGATCTTGATAATATAACTCAATTAATCATATTCAATTATCTTTTGTAACTCTTTGAGTCTCACAATGGATCCACACATTCTCAGATCAAACAAATTATCCCGCTTGGGACCATTCATGTATTATATACTTTGTGTTTTGATCTTTCAAACACTTTATATGCTTCACACATCTCGTGTGCTTGAGGCACTATAATCGCTCCCAGCGATTTCGACATATCAAAACATACTTGCCTCGTTTATGAACCTCGTTCATAAAATGTTGCATTTGTTATCATATCTCATTAATTCAAACAATGATAACATTAATTCATTATCTCAACACTAAGAGATTTATATTTGTTGGAACATTAAGGTATCTCACGCTCCAGGCGGTGAACATAATTAACAATCAAACAATATCGCGTTCAGTTACATTTTTTCTTGAAGTCGCAAGAAAGTAACACGAGGGAGTGAACTTCAGGTTCATTTTCTCCAACCTCATGTATGTATGACAACTGCATATTATTTGTTCCACCCATATTATTTATCAACACTTGTTGGCATTTTCTAGCATTGACCTCGTCAAAAGTTTATGATTTCGTTACTCATCTAGAGTATTCCATTGCTCTTCCGGAGCTTCTTTGACTATATATTTTACGCTCGAGCATATGCTTATTCTTCCAAAGTTCTCATAAATATAGTCATAACCCATTCGAGGAATTTTCATTATCGAGCCAATTGGTCTTTCGATGCTTACAACGTTATCTTCATTAATTTGATACGTATCATATTATGTCCTTCTCGGACTTTTACATCCCTCTAGGACAAATATTATCCTCCTAGGATAAACCTTTGGCAACATTTATTCCAACCAGAGCATTTGCATTTGCTCACTCTTCAGAAGTAATTAAATGCCTCCGGTGATTAAATGTGCGTTAATACAATGTTTTTCCACAAGATTTATAAACTCCAAGTTTACTTTTCCTCCCCCTAATCTTGGAAAAACATTTTATCTGAAGTCATATCTACTTAAGTTTGCAATAACCCTTTGTGGGATTCAACATTTTAATGTGATATCCCTATGTGGGATTCTACATGTCAATGTGTATCCATTTATATGAGTATCAACAAACATTACGAGATATACTCAATCGGGAAGAATTATATTATCTCTTCAAGAGATCTATATCTTTTTAAATTCTTCCGATGTCTCAATTTAATATCCACGTCGCACAATTTATTGCGTTTAAGACTTTTGAAAAATGATAAACAATATTTATCATATATATCTGGATCATTTTCATAATGACCGTAACATATAGTATTTGTTTCATAATATTGTTTTTACTATAAATATGAAGCTTCATTATTCTCAACCGGATATCTTGCCGTATGACCAGTACGCGACTAGTGGCCTGTTAATGCCACATCGTGAAAATCAATTCTCCGTACGCCAAGTACGCGATCAGTGATCTTTCAATACCACAATATGAAAATCGATTTTCATCATTCATCTAGAATTTAATTTCGTTTTGTTCCACTTCTGGTGGACAATCCTTCCCCTCCAAGTAGACAAATTTGATGATATCCTTCAAGGATACATTAATCAAGAGTTTTGTCCACGAATTCAGACATGTATATGACCTCAACCACTTTCATGAATCTGGTGACAAGCACTTCTGGGAATGGACTAGATCAAATGGATTGAGTTTCATGATTATTCTTTGATAATCATTTTGTTGAATTTAAACCGCTTCCTTCAATATTGCTACAATACAATAGCATATTATCGCAATGAATAACTTTCTTTTCCGCGGGTTAAAGTAGTGTCACGATGTTCTTACTGGATTTTCTTATTTTAGACTTTAAGTCTTTCGTAGGAACATCATTCCCTTTCATATGGACTCCGAGTCCATATTTATTTCTATGAATTTCATATTCATTTCTATGAGCACCTCAGTGCTTTTGATGAACCCCAAGTCCATCTATAATGATTTTTAAAATCACAGTCTCATATGTGTCATGTTCACGAGGAGGCGGTATCGCGTGATTCGATACATCTTTAAATATCGGTATACATTATCTAGATTTTGTCATGTTCACACGGGAAGCGACTTGTGTATCTCAACACATTTAGAATAGTTAATTGTCTACATTTCGCTACAGGAGCGGACACATCGTAAATATTGAGTTTAGTCACATCCACTTCTAGATATTGAAATGTATAATCCGATGTATTATACACCAACCAAAAGAAATTAATAATATGGCTTCCATTTTTTTTTCAAGAAAAAAAATCTATAACATGTTAGTCAAGGAAACAAAGGAGTTAATTGATGTAGATAAATGAAGAATAACAATTTAACACGAATGATGATAATGTTTATAGTATATATATATATACTATATTTAAACATCAGAAAAAGAGTGTAAAAGTATTTGTTAAATATTCATCTATTATACCCCTCAAAAAAAAATATTCATCTATTATATAGATGCCAAACACTACATTCATAATTAAGTCACACTAAAGGAAAAGGTAAAAATTGAATCTATTAGTTATTACAATTTAAAAACATCAAATCTTTTTTCCAAAGAAATGTCAAATCCTTTTTTTTTCTTTATTACGTGGGTCAGCAAAAATATTGGATCATAAATGACTCATAATTGGCTCGCTAATTTGACGCGCATTGGTAAATTTTTTTTTTTTTTTATTTATAAAGGGGAGCGTTTTATTACATACGGTTTTATTTAAAAAAATATCAATACATCTGAGATATCAAGTCTATGTACTAATAATAAATGCATTGTATCCTTTGGTTTTCAACATAAATTATAACGAAGGAAAAACTAGAAATGATCGATAATCAAATACTCACTTGGATTTATTAATAATAAAACTTCATATTACATCATAGATCAACCTCAATCAAAGACAAAATAAAACAATACCAAAACAATTGCTAAAGCAATTTTATTGGGATGACATGAAAATGGGGTATTTTAAGGAACATGTAATAAACTTCATATTACATCATAGATCTCTCCATTTACCCTTCATTTATTTGTATTATTATAAACTATATTTGAGTTTAGAGAAAGACGTGAAAGAATCGCCTTTTATATATATTTTTCCTTGTTTAACGCTTATTTGGTTTGAAGTACCTTTCGTATATCGTTATTATTATTATTATCAGATAACATTCCAGAATATGGCATTTGACTTTTAGGAATATAAAAATAGAAAATTGATCTCCGTGAAAGTAAAAAATTAAACATATATTCGACATGTCTTAAAATCGAACGTCGTTGTGATAGTTCGAACTATCAATTGTGCTCGTATCAAATTTGGTCACCGTGACCTTTTTTTGAATTCTCAAAACTTAAGTCGTTCCAAAGTCGTGAGTGCTGCGGAAAACCCGTCATTTGTCTCGGCAATGCTACCGCAGGCTCTGGGGAAGTCGGAATAGGAGAGCACTCATCTTGCGGTGGGCTTACTACTTAGATGCTTTTAAGAGAGATCGAATTTGGCATTCGAGTATCCGACTCTTGAGATGGTTCAAACTATCAATTGTTCTCTGTATTGATTTTTTTTTGTTTTGAGGAACCTATATTGATTTTGGACACCGTTATTGACGAGACAATAAATCTATCAAGACAAAACCTCAACTTTTAGAGAGAACGAATTTCGCATTCAAGTATTCGACTCATGAGATGTCGAATCACTATGATGAAATTCAGCTTTTCAGAGATCGGATTTCATATTCAGATTTTGAGATATCGAATCATTGTGATGTCTTAAAAGTATATTAGATGCGATGAAACCCAAACCGAACCCATGAAAATGTTGTGTGACGTTAGTCATGACCTCACTTTATCTGCTCTTTCCGGGTCCTACTTTGCTACCTAACACTTCCACGCTACACATATTCACACACACACCGATGGCAATACAGATTCCGTTGCAGAAATTTGTGCTTTTTTTACAGTGTGGAATCAATTGATCAAAGAGAGATCAAGTACAAGCGTGATTTCGAAGCAGCAATGGCTGAGCAGATTGAGATGCCTAGAGTGAAGCTTGGAACTCAAGGTCTCGAGGTAGCTCTCTCTCTCTCTCTCTTTTTCCTTTCGATTTCCATTTTATTAAATTCAAAATGTACGGTTATTCGTTATGTAACTCTGTTGATCTTGTTTTGAGTTTTGGAATGTATTATCCTCTGCACTATGAGTATGAGCTGCTGCTCATATGTCGTTTGTCTTTTTTGCTTCAACTATGTGCTCACTGATCGCTGCCAAGTGCCAAATCACTTTTAGCTTCTTACTTGAAGTTGAAGTGAATGAATTTCTTAGTATTTTTAATAGAAATTTTGCGCTTCGTTCTGTATTTTGTTGTGTTGTAACTCTTTTGCTGAAAGTGTTGCGGGTATTGAGTTGAGTTGTCTAATTTTTATTTTTTTTTTCTTTTTCTATTTCAGGTGTCGAAGATAGGTTATGGTTGTATGGGGCTTACTGGACTTTACAATGCTCCTGTTTCTGAGGAGGATGGAATTGCTATAATTAAAGAGGCTTTTAACTGCGGAATTACACATTTTGATACATCAGATGTTTATGGATTAGATAATGCTAATGAATACTTGATTGGGAAGGTAATTCAATGCTCAATATCACCTGCTTCCCTGTTTTTGCTCTTTGTTTTGCTTGTGTGTTGGATTGTGCCGTAATATGAGCTTAAGGTGTTTTGCTGAGACGTGCTGTACATCGAATCATGATGATTTTTTTCCAAGAAATGAGTAAGTAGCTTGAAACAAAGTTTCAGTTGAGTTTATTGTTTGTTTAAGAGGTGTTAAGGTTATATCATTAGGAGATTAGGGCAAAAACTTACCAACATCCAATCTGCTCTTCACTAGTAAGAATAAACTCAATGCATTCGTTACGGACGTATATGAAATAGCCCTTGCTCGAAAGCAGCTAGATTGCTAAGAACCCTCAACTTCATTCTTCTGAGTTGTCTTTAAATCTTTAATAATATTAATTGATGTGCATTTGTTTACTGTATCGCCATTTTGTCCATCTGGTTATTAGATTCCACTTCCTTGCTCATCTCGAATTGTAATTAAATGAGGCCCATGGCTCCCTTTTCTTGCTCTTTCCTATGGGAGCCTTTAATGGCACCCAATTTTCACTGTGTCATCACACTGTGAAGCATTTGACCTTTAGAAAATCTATTCGAGACCGTATAATCAACTTTAAAATGGTTGTTACTATCGACCGGCTAAAAGTCAATTCTATGGTGTTGAATCAACTTCTTGAGAAGGTCAATTATGGATGTGGTGCCACTACAATAGGTTAGGTGTGGTACTACTAAAAACGTCATTTTCCTATTGGTAAGAGCAAAATTGGCTACAAGGGGAAACAGATCATCAAACAAAAATCGCATTTTGATTAAATGAATTGCCTTTTTATTTACTAGTTCGATCTTTTCAGGCATTGAAAGAGCTGCCAAGAGAAAAGGTTCAACTGGCCACAAAGTTTGGAGTCCATAAGTTTACAGCTAACCAGGTCATAGTGAAAGGTACTCCTGAATATGTCCGATCCTGCTGCGAGGCTAGTCTGAAGCGCCTTCAGTTGGACTACATCGATCTCTATTACTATCACCGAATTGATCAGACAGTACCTATCGAAGAAACCGTAAGCCCTTTCCTTCTGTTATTTTATTACTCTCAGAAACATGAATTTGAACATGCTTGAAACAATTGTTGGATACGAAATGTTAATGCCTCGGTGTTTCAGATGGAAGAGCTGAAAAAACTAGTTGAAGAGGGGAAAATAAAATATGTTGGGCTATCTGAAGCAAGTGCAGACACTATAAGGAGGGCACATGCTGTTCATCCTATCACTGCTCTTCAGACCGAGTATTCACTTTGGACCCGTGATATCGAGGAAGAAATACTTCCTCTCTGCAGGTCTCTCCATATCCTGATTCTTATGAAATCTTATGTTCAATATAGTAGCATGATTACATACAAGGAGAATTTTTCCTGTTGTTTACCCTCTTAAGAGCGCTTGTAGATATACGGTAAAACAAGACAAATTTGTAAAATCGCTATGCAAATCTTTAAATCCACTAAAAACCATCTGCATTAGAATCTCTACTCCTATACAGTAGGTTAGGTGTGACACATCGCTATGCCATTGTGGCATTTTGTTGTGCAATTGTGACAGCAGCGTTTCTTATCCAAATATGCGTTGTATGTTGGAAAAACACAATATGAACTCCAAGGCATGCTGCTTTTTCTTTCAAGATATGTTTCTTCCCTTACAAAATCACCTAGGGAAACAATCACTTCGGGAAACAAACGAAATTCTCTCTCAGGTTACAATGGAGGTGTTTGATTCAAACGGTGACTCGTTTGATCAACCAGAAAACACTCAAAGAGTTACTGATGATGCTTTTCGATTGAATGATTTCATGATTGCATTGAGTGCCTTTTACAGGCACAACACACCACTTTCGAACTGTTGCAAGTGCAACAGACACGTCTCTTCGCATGCAGAGCTATGTCTGTTCATGTTGCAGGGGTATATCCATTTAGATGGTATAGTCTAGCTTTCGAGGGGTTGCCCCCGAGCCTCCACGAATGGTGACTTTAATTTGAACGGCAACTCGAATGCAAACGATCACTAAAATATGTAATTTATGAAAAAATATCTAACATGGTAGGGATTCTGATACATTTCATTTCGAATGGAGATTCTTTAAAATAGAGAAATATGTAATTTGAGTTTGTAAAACAAAGAATCTATTAAAAGGTACTGATGCAAGTGTACTTAAAATGAAGTTTTTGTTTCTGGACCCATATTTTTCGTTTTTTCTCTTATTTCAGTAAATGTTTTTTTTGACTTCATCATGACTTTCAATTGCTTTGATAACTTATTAGGGAACTTGGAATTGGGATAGTTCCATATTGCCCAGTTGGTCGTGGATTATTCGGAGGAAAAGCAGTTGTAGAAAGCTTGAATCCGCATAGCAGCTTGGTATGATATCGTCAAACTAACGTGTTTTATAATTCTTGTTATTGCATATTCACTTTGTCATAGCTGCCTGAGTGTGTGTGTGCGCGCGCGTGTGTCTATTTCTGATTAATTCGAATTTGGCTCTATCAGCTAAAACATCCAAGGTTTACCGGTGAAAACTTTGAGAAGAATAAAGGCATTTATTTCAGAGTAGAAAATCTGGCTAAGAAGCATGGATGTACCCCTATCCAACTTGCACTTTCATGGGTTCTTCATCAAGGTGATGATATGGCGCCGATTCCTGGTAAGTAACTAATTTCTTTCGAAAAAATTGCTTCATTGTCATTTGTTATTAAATCTATAAGGTGAACATTAACCTGCAAATAGGGTAAAAACACACCTTATTTTAGTGTGCTTTTAGTGGCACATAGTGTTTTTAACGTGGCATCACACCGGAACAATCCACCGGAAAAAGTCGTTTGATTCTCTTCTCTAGAACAACTGCATAAGTCCACTGTGGTGTATTGTCAAAAAAGGTAGACTTTGTATGATGCCATTAAAAACGCCTTTTATTTTAACTCCTCAGCCCCGGACTTGTGACCCCACGAGAAAAAAAGGGGTGGGGAGAGGGGGGGAGGGGGGGTAAGTAACTTGTTTAAGTCTGTCGCGGTTCAATTGTTGTGGCTATAGAACTTTTATTTATATCTCATTCAAAAAACAAAAAAAAAAACTTTTATTTATATCTAAAACGACATTGTCTTGATGTAGAGTAAAAAATAAATTGTTTTGACACGATCCGTCCCTAATATTGTGTCGTCATAAACTTTCATTTTCTGGCTGGATCCGCCGCCACTGACATGCAGGAACAACAAAAATAAAGAATCTGCATGAGAATATTGGTTCATTGAAAGTTAAGCTGACAAAAGAGAATATAAAAGAGATATCAGAAGCAGTGCCTCCACATGAAGTTGCAGGAGAGAAAGTGAACGAGGTTATGTATCCTGTCTCTTGGAAGTTTGCCAACACTCCATTACCAAAGAAGTGAAAACCTCTACATTGAGATTAACGACGCATGTTAAAGGGCATCACACCTGATCTATCGCGACACCATATTTCGGGTTTAGATTCGACTTTTTAAAGGTTGAATGTTGTTGTGGGGCCTCGAAAGTAGATCAGGTGTGGTGTCTTTAACGGTTGTCGAAGATGATCGAATACAGCATAGTGGAAACATTGATTTTGATGTTGGTTTGCAAGTAAGATGTATGTACCAAAGATGAAGTAAAATAAATGTCAGTTGTATCTCGTCTTGTTATCCGTAAAATCCCTGCTGTATGGTGCTCGGGTAGAGGTCACTAGGTGGAGAGTTGTTGTTCAAGACTCGATTAGAAAAATACTATCCAGCGTGAAACGACGATTCGTGGTTTCACACTGGATAGAGAAGAACATCCCTTTTGCTTGTAGGGATGATGATTGGGGTTTGTAATATGATGTTATCATTATTGTGGGTCTATTTAGATATGAATTAATTCGTCTTTGTTTTGAGTCGATGAATAAAATTTGGTCAAGATGTTTGGACTGTCGGGTTTTGTCCATAAGATGTACTGTATTTTTTTTTTCTTGGTTATCATTAATCTTTAATTTTCTAAGAACAAACAACTATTATTAAATAAAATATGCGTTCGAGGTGGAGATTATATCATCCGGAAGGCAAAAACCCCAAGCAACATGACCTGTTTCTAATAAGTCATGTCTAGCAAAAAGATGAGTCGACACATTGGGAGTCCGTTTGACCAACAAAATCTCGAACAAAGAACCCCCACTAATCTTAGGCCTACACAAAATGTTTGTATGACGTCTACATTTTTATTTATGAATAATACATTGTAATAATTGTAATGCCTCAAAGAAAAACATGATCTAAAAAAAATTAAAAAAAATGCGTCATTATTTGCCACCCGTTCTCTAGACAGACTGCATCGTTTCACAAAATCGATTTTGTGACGATCTATTCTAGGCATCCAGAAGGAAATTGTTTTTGACTTAAAAACAACTTTCATAAAATCAATTCAACCGTGACGATAAAATTAGTGTGATGTAAATAAATATTGGAAAAGTTATTATTATTATTATTATTATTGGCGGTATTCTGATCAACTGTACAATAAAACCTACCTCAACAGAAGTTTCACCCGCCCCAAAATAGTAATCACTTTCGAGTTCTTCCCCACTGATAGAAGCAAGGATCAAATTCAAATTGATTCTTGAACTTGGCAATCAAAGTAGTAGAAGGAAACAATTCCAAACCGGCAAGAATCAATGGTGGCTCGGAAATTCGTTGTTTATCATCAGGATTCCGCCTTCGACGTGGATTACGATACCGGCGATGGCTTTGAAGTATCTCCTCCTCCAGTTTCTATTCAGATTCTTCATTTGTCGCCATTTTCTATCGGTTTTTTCATTTTTTTATGTTTTTGCCTTCGACAGGTACTCAAATTTCAGCTCTTTTCACTCACTTCTGTTCCGCCAGATCAACAAAAGGTTTTATTCATTGTTTCGTTTCTGCGTAACTGCGTTGTTTGTTCTCCTTACGTGTTTATTGCAATCGATTCTGCACTTAATTTGGGCGTGGAATTTTGATAGATACTGGGAGGTGATGATCAGATTGTAACGGATGATGCTGATCTTGAGGCCATTTCTGATAAGCTACGTCTAATAGCTATTGATGAAGATGGTGGTGATAACCAAAAACTTGTAGCAGATTTTTCAAAATCAGATGAAGAACTTGCCCGATTATTACAGGTTCTTTTTCTTTGTATAGGACTGTGAGAGCATGCATGTGTGCGCCGCGTGCGCGAGGAGATTATATATAGCTATTGTAGAAAAGGAAGAATATTTTATTCAATAATTGATTGATTGACTTCTGTTATAGAATCCTTTTATTTATACTAAGGAAAGGAAGACTCCTTTCTATATCAACTTCCTATAATTATGGCTTCCTATTAATTGCTCCTTTCACACTCTAAAGAAGTAGCTGCCACAGCTAACCCTAGATGAATTACAAAAAAAATTGAAATGACAATCCTGCCTTTATTATTACAATAATAAACAAATAATGAAATATATAAAACATCATGAATCTCTACACTCCCCCTCAAGTTAAGCATGGAGATTCAACATGTTTAACTTGCTTGTAAACCCATCAAATCCAGACTTTAGCAAAGCTTTGGTCAACCCATACGCAACTTCTTTGTCTCTTTGAGGGCAAGAATGGCATCTGAGATCACTCCATCATCCAACTTTTCCTAATGAAGTGCTGTCAATTTCTATATACTTGGTCTGTCATGTTGCACGGGATTATTAGCAATATCAATAGCAGCTTTATTGTCACAGTACAACTTCATAGGTAGTTTCACAGGCATTGACAAGTCCTCTAGAACTCTTTTTATCCATAGTTCTTCACAAACTCCAAGTGCCATGGCTCTGTACTCTGACTCAGCAGTACTTCTAGATACCACCCCTTGTTTTTTGCTTCTCCAAGCTACTAGATTGCCCCAGACAAAGCTACAGATGCTGGGTTGTGGATCTTCTTTGTGAGACCACGCTTAATCGACATCTGTGTAAACTTCAATGCTCCTACTAGTGTCTTTTCTGAACCACAAACCTTCACCAACAGTCCCCTTTAAGTATCTCAGTATCCTGAACACAGCCTCCATATGAGGTTCACAAGGAGCATGCATGAATTGGCTCAGAACACCCACTGCATAGGATATGTCAGGTCTTGTATGGGCCAAGTATATCAGTCTTCCTACAAGTCTCTGATATCTTCCCTTGTCCACAGGGACTTGATCTTTCTTTTCCCAGAGTTTGATGTTGGCTTCCATGGGAGTGATGGCAGGCTTGCAGTCACTCATCCCTGTCTCTTCGAGGAGGTCTAGCACATATTTTCTCTGACACACTACCAATCCTTTGTCTGATCTTGCAACCTCCATTCCTAGAAAGTATCTTAGACTCCCAAGGTCTTTTATCTCAAACTCTCTTGCCAAGCTCTTCTTAGTCAAATTGATCTCAGTCATGTCATCCTCAGTGAGGATGATATCATCTACATATACTACCAGTACTGTCATCTTGCCAGTTTCTGATCTTTTGGTGAATAGAGTGTGATCTGATTGTCCTTGCTTGTAGCCCTCCTTTTTAAGGAATTTCATGAATCACTCAAACCAAGCTCTTGGACTTTGCTTCAGCCCATATAGAGCCTTTTTCAGCTTGCACACTTTATCTCTGCCAGAAAACCCAGGAGGCATATCCATGTAAACTTCTTCCTTTAAATTTCCATGTAGGAAAGCATTTTTTACATCCAGCTGTTCCAAGGGCCAATCCAAGTTCACAGCTATGGACAAAATTATCCTCAGTTTAGCCACTGGTGAAAAAGTTTCTGAATAATCTACCCCATAAGTTTGGGTATACCCCTTGGCCACCAACCTTGCTTTGTACCTCTGTATGGATCCATCTGAGTTGTATTTCTGATAAAAATCCACCTACACCCCCAACTTGTGGTCTTCCCAGGTAGGTAGGCTAGCAACTTCAGTGCCATTCTTTTCAAGTGCACTTGATTTCTTCATACACAATGACCTTCCATTTTGGATGGGACAAGGCTTCATGGATGGTTTAGGAATTTGGATATTAGATAGGCTAGTAGTAAAGGCTTGATATTGTAGGGACAGAGTTTGTCATAGGTGACATATCGCTAAGAGGATAGAGGGTGCTTGGTACATTCTCTTGGAGGTTTTCTAATGGCAATTGGGACATCAAGAAGTTGGTCAGATTGGTTTGAGTGTTCTGGTGATTTAGACACAGTTGGTGAATCAGAGTGACTGTGATTGTCAGATTCAGAATCAGATGACAAAGAATCTGTTGTATTACCTGTCTCTGTGTTCATCTCAGGAGTTGCACTCAAGGAGGGTAGTTGCTCAGAGCTTGGATGAGGAGCTTTCTCTTTGAGTAATAGACCTTTCCTTGAATAAGTGTTCCCTGGAAATTTCTGTATTCTAGTCCTGGGACTAGGACTATCGATTGATCAGTGCATTGCCCTTGGTAGGACTATCGTGAGTCCGATCCCTAATTCATTTTCTTGATAGTAAGTATCAAGATGTGGAGAAGTGTTGTCGGGTTCATTAACAAAAAGCGTGAAAAGTCTTGTTGTGTAAGTGAAAAGGACTCATGTTCCTTAAAATTCTCCCCACAGACATGAGTTTTGAAAAACATTTGACCTTCAAAAAGGACACATCATCTTTGACATACACTTTACGTGTTTGTGGATCAAAACATTTGTACCACTTTTTGTGTTGGAGAATACCTACAAAGACACACTTTCTACCTCTGGGATCCAATTTCCTTGATGGTGATTATGTGTGAAAGCAGTGCATCCAAAACTTTAAGAGACACATCTTGGATTATTTAGTGTTGGGGTAAAAACTTTAGGTGACTTATAGAGTCGATAATTTAAGATCCTTGAGGAGCCTGTTGATCGGTATATGGCGATTAGGATGACCTCCCGAGAGATATTTAGGGCTATTAGAGGTTATCATGAGAGCCCTAACTATCTCTAAAATGTGCCTATTTTCTCTCTCTGCCACCCCATTTTGGGGTGTGTCAAAAGCGAGGAGCTTTGGTGGACAATTCCATGTTCAAGGAAGTAAGATCGAAGGATAGAATTAAAGTATTACGTGCCATTATCACTTAAAACTTCTATTTTGGAATGAAAGCGTGTCAAAACCATTTCATAAAAATCACGAAAACTTGTTTAGCTTGACTTTGTTTTTAATAGTAAACCCAAGAAACTCTAGTGTGGTCATCAATGAAAGCGATGAACCATCTTTTTCCTTGTGGTGTACTCTTCCTTGCAGGCCCCCAAATGTCACTATGAATCATAGTGAATGGCTTTGTTGGCTTGTAAGGTTGAGGTGGGAAAGATGATCTTGTATGTTTAGATAATTCACAGATTTCACACTTAAATAAAGATGGATCTTTATTGATAAATAGATTTGGAAACAGTTTCTTTAAATAGTAAAAACTAGGGTGGCCAAGCCTAAGATGCCACAACATGATATTATTCCTATCAATATAGGTAGACTGAAGACAGATATTTCCAGAATTCTTCTTATTCCAAGATTCTCCTTCTTCCTCAAAGAGATATAGGCCTCCCATCATCCTAGCACTGCCAATCACCATCCCCTTGTGAATACCCTGAATTTCACAACCATTAATGAAAAACACAACATTACATTTAGTATCCGAGGTGAGTTTCTTGGTGATAATAGATTGCATGATAGAGATGGTACATGTAGGACATTATTGAGGGTTAAAGTAGGGGAGATAGTGATGGATCCTTTTCCAGCTATAGCAGAAAAAGAGCCATCTGCTATCTTAATTTTTCAGTTTCAGCACAAGCTTTATATGTAGAGAAAAGATGTGAATAACTTGTCATATGGTCGGTTGCTCCTGAGTCAATGACCCTAAAAGGAGGGACCAGTGGACTCCAAGAAAGATAGGGAAGGGTAGTTACCTTTCTCCACTAAGGAAGCGAGTGAAGAATCACCTTTGTTTAGCATGGTTTGGGCTGAATCGGTTTAGTCAATCGATCCAGTTGTTCTTGGGAGCTTAAATTGCTTTGTGTAGTAGAGCGAGTGCCTTGGTCGGATGAAACACGATTAGCTGCCTTGCCTCGAGTTTCTGATCCCATCGCCCTAGAGTTTCGGTTCTTTGGTTTGCCATGTATCACCAACAATTATCCCTGGTGTGACCTTGCTTTTGCAATGGTCACACCATGTTTAATCTCCTCCTCCTTTTGATCATTTACGTTAGCCACAAAGGCGAACTTTTCGCCCCAATTGAATTTCCGGATGAAGGCCCCTGTGCATCACTCTCCTTTTGGATTCTTCCTCCTAACGGCCAAAAACCTCACCGAGTGAAGGTGGGAGATTTTCCTAGTATCCGCCCACAACTTCATCTAATTCAGATCCACCACGCCGAGGAAGGTATAAACCCTCTCATTTTCTTCTCTTTTCAGGCTTTTACTCCATCTCGAACATTCCCACAATTGTCATAGGGCCAGATCCAATTCTGCCACAATCCCCGCATTCATGTAATATAGGGTGACTTCTCTATTGTCTTGCTTGCAGGCCCAGATGTTGGTCTTAAGTTCATAAATTTGGGATGTATTCTCCAGATCAGAATACATGTCTTTAACCATTTTCCGGATGTCTTTCTTTGTAGGCAAGAACATGTGTGGTTTTGCTACAAATTTCTCCATGGAGTTGATCAACCATGCTCTCACCATTGAGTCCTTAGATCTCCATGTTGCGGATTTGGGATCTCCTTTAGCCGGTTTGACGCATTCTCCAGTCAAATATCCTAATTTTCCTCTACCATCGATGGCCAACTGTATGGTTTGTGACCATTCTAGGTAGTTTTTTCCATTGAGTCTTTGTGTTGTTAGCACAACAGAGGATGAGGAGTTGCTGGATTCATTTCCAGTTGATTGGTCATCCCTTGATACGGATGATCCGGTGGTAGTATTAGATGAAGCAGCCGATGATGTGCTTCCAGTCATGGCTGCGCGCAGATACATTTGCGTTGATCATATGACCCGCTCTGCTACCATATAGAAAAGGAAGAATATTTTTATTCAATAATTGATTGATTGACTTCTGTTACAGAATCCTTTTATTTATACTAAGGAAAGGAAGACTCCTTTCTATATCAACTTCCTATAATTATGGCTTCCTATTAATTGCTCCTTTCACACTCTAAAGAAGTAGCCGCCACAGCTAACCCTAGATGAATTACAAAAAAAATTGAAATGACAATCCTGCCCTTATTATTACAATAATAAACAAATACTGAAATATATAAAACACTAAAACAGCATGAATCTCTACAGCTATGCATGTGTCGAAGGCACCCACGACTTAGGTTCAACTTTGTAGAGGTTGAATATGCACATTCGACCTCTGTAAAATCGAATGTTGACCACATATCGACTTTCCAGAGGTCCAATATCATTGTGGTGCCAAAAAAGTATATCTGTTGTGGTGCCTTAAACAACTGTCTTATATACACTTATGTAGTTATGTGTGCATGTGTGTGTTCATATGTCTCTGAGTGTGGAGTGTAATTGTAACTTTGTAGGCAGAAGAAGAAGCCCTGATGATGCAACAAGCTTTTGTGGAAGATAACAAGGAAGAAGTAGAGCGACGGATACGGCCTCACATCAGTCAAGTTCTCATGGTAATCAATTTGAAAAGATTCCTGTTATATTTTATAGTGTGCTTTATTGTTATCTTCATCCTGTTTGGTTTATCATAGCTTTCTGTTGAAACACTAAAAATAACGGGGTTAATATTAAGTGAAAGTATGTTCAAGTATTTTTTGTGGTACTTTGTGTGAAAGTTTAGAGAATAAATCTGTCATGAGGATTCTTGCTGTTTCTTTAGTATGAAGATCCGCATCGCCAGGAAGAAGCTCGGAAAACTGTTCCTGTTGAAAAGCTCGAGGAGAAAGCGTTGGTAGCTCTTGCTAGGGTATGTAATCGAGTCCCCCTTGTGCATTTTGCTTTTGTGTTTGTTGGTCGATTTTTTTACCCTTATTGTTTCTGATATATATATGCAACATGATTTTTTTTAAGAACTCCTGTACCGTTATAGAATCTATGTCAAAAATTTCTAGGGTTGTTCATGGAGTAAATTTTGCCTTTTTTCTTGTCTTTATCTTTTGAGAGGAAAAGAATGGAGGTGAAGCTAGAATTGACACCGCTTTCACAATCCACTTTTGGACTTAATTACATCCCAGAGAGATTCTGACTTATGTTTAGGGAAATTAGTGCCCTTCTAGCTTCCTTGATGAAATGTCTCACATTCCACATGTTTACTTCAAGCTGGCTCCATGGTATTACGCTTAGTAATTGCTATGGGCTGGTCTGTTGTCAGTAGTGTTCTGCAGTATTACTACCAAGGTGGGGATCACTTAATACTTCTGGCTTTACAATTCCTCACAGATGTCTGTGCTATTGCTCCTAAATTCGCCTTCCTCACCGAACTTTCCTAAAGAACCAGATCCTGGGCTTTTGTCCGGTTGACCTGCTGTCCACACAACGAAAAGCAAGACTACGCTAGATCTATCAACCTTAGCCACCTCAACAAGATCAAAGATATAATCTGCATATGCCTCTGATTCATCTCTTAAATTAAAGAATCTTATCTCCCACCTTGCCCTTCAAGTACCTTTGCACTCATTACAACTGATAGGCTTGGATCTGCTTGGGAGAGTGTATGAATCGACTCCACTACTCCTAATAAAGATAATGGAATATCAGTCTTGTAGGCTGTACAGTAGAACTACTCACCCATCAAACTGACATCGTTCTTCATCAACATTACCTTTTCATTCACTTTTACTCTGGGCTTTACATTCTGTCTATGCGTGAGTACTTAGCTGGTTGTCATCCTGAATAGATACAAAGGTCTCAAGGCAAGTCTAATATATATTTCCTTCGGGGACACAATCACGCCTTCTTGGGACTCGGTTTATTCCATTCCCTTGTAGGTACTTGAGGACTCCAAGGTCCTCGATTTCAAATTCCCCCGCCATGTCTCATTTTCACTTGGTTGATTCCTATTTGATCATCCTGAACAGGATGATATCATCCTACATAAAACTACCAACATTGCTCCTTTTCCGCTTTAGAGAGCCCTACAAACAAGCGTAATGATCTAATGCCCTCGTTTTCAACCTCCTCGCCTTCACAAGAATCGCATTCAACGATCCAACCATGCTCTAGACTCGCTTTTAGTCCATATAAAGATTTCCGCAGTCTGGCATAACCTTCCTTTAAACTCGATAAAAGTTAGCCCTTATGAGGTTCCATATACACTTCTTCTTTGGAGACTTGCATAAGAACGCATTTTTACATCCAACAGCAGAGTTACACCCAGTGCTCATCACACATAGAATACAACCCTTATAGTTGGCGTGGCTTGGCCACACCGTGAGAAAGTTCTCGGGCAGTAGCTCTATGCTATAAGTTTGGCTACAGCCTTGCCAACAATCTAGCTTTATATCTCTCTATCTCTCCATTGATTTGAACTTGATGGAGAATATCCACCGCACTCCAACGCTTTCTTTCCTATTGGTAAATTTATTTACTGCTGCCAAGTGCTATCTTTTTTTCTGTGGCTTTGATTTCTCTCAATCGCCCCACTCAGTTGCACACATATTCCTAATGTCTTTGTACTGGATGTTCAAATACACAAAGTGATAAGGCTGGCAGCATAAGTGATATATTTTTGTATATAGTTCTTGATAGATATCCGGGATTTTGCAGATATGCTATCGGGCCGCTTAGTCGGGCAGCCCGTGGAATACTCATAAGGCGTCCGCTGCGTCCATCGTGTGGGTTGGTCCATCACTACCAAATGGATCTAATCCGTGGTGAGGTGGTTCGTATGTCTGCTGTTGTACCTCATAATCGGTCATTGTTCAGCCAGTCTCCATCTCGCAATAAATGTTGAAGTTGAGTTTCGTGGCTCATGACATCAGATGTGCTCATACAGGTCTTTTCCAGAATTCTTCCGGAGTGGATCCGGAGTCGAGAAGCCGATTATGACTTTAGTGGTGTGATGTATCTCCATGTCCTCGCATCTACTTCAATGAGTCTGCTCACTGTTTATCCAATTCTACCTGCTTATTAATTTCTTTTGTTGGCATACTAAACTTGGTTTTCGAACTATATCAGATAATTCAAAAGATCTTCGAGTGATCATTGACCCAAGATGATGTCTGGTCATAATACAACAGTGTTTTTCAAAAAAGGTGACATCCATAGTTTCATGACTTCCTTTTCAAAATCAAACACTTATATCCTTTGTTATGCAGAGTACCTTGAGCAACATGCACTTGCATTTGATCTGTGGATCTAACTTTCTTGATTGCAGTGGTAAGGCCACACACCTAAATATCTCGAGGGTGACCTTGATCACCCTAAGGTTGTGTAAAGGTGATTTAGCTCACTTTATGTTTTAGTACCTAAAGGTTTGTGAGTATAAAATGACACCAGTAGCCACGGAGAAAGAGCTCTGAATTCTGCCGGGTGAATTAGTATTTGGTAGAAATAATACATTTGATTCATAAGTCCAAACCATGTTGGTTTTTTCTTTCCTCACACACCATTCCGTCGGTATCATAAAAGAACTTTGCAGTGAATCATGCCTCTTTCATCAAAATGTACTTAATACATTGTTATGTGATTCGCACTAATACGCTTCAAAATTTCGATTTTTGTTTCTGAAATCGAGGTTGACTTATGTTGTAAAATTTTGAAAGCTTTTCAACCTCGATTTTTCTTTAAGAGATAAATCCATGTGACTCTTGTATGGTCATCTATAAGGACACAAACCATCTTTTCCACTCATAGTTAGTGTCTGTAAGGACCCCATACATCACTTATGAACTAGTGCAAATGGTTTGGAGGGTCTGTGAGACTTGTGAACATATGTACTTCTCTTGTGTTTAGCCAACTCACAAATTTCACATTGAAAATCTAAAACATTCTTATTTTTAAAGAGACTGGAAACAACTTGTTCATATACCCAAAACTTGGGTGTCCTAGTCTAGTATGCCAAAGTATTATTTCATTATTGTAAGTGGAGACTTAAAGAGTCAAACAGCATTTCGGGCATAGACTCATGTCTTGAGCCATCTTTGTCCTCCGTAATGCATACCTCATATACCCCTAGCATTGCCAATCACCTTCGCCAAACTCATATCCTGATTTGACAACAGGTGAAGAAAAACAACCTTGCAGTTAGATTCAAAACTAGTTTATGGATGAAATTAGGTTACATGATAGTTTGGGAACATGGAGTACATTATAGGTAAGGTTGGTATTGAGTTTGATGGAACCCTTTCCACCATTGAGAAGGATCCATCACCACCCTCACCTTTGATTTCTCCACGTGCAGGTATGATACAAAACAAGTAGAGTGTGGTGTCATATGATCTGTGGCACTTGAATCAATGATCCAAAGGTGCATTTGTGTGATGTAAAAAGTAGAAAAGCCGTTGAGTTACCAGATTCGCAAGTACATTGGGGTTAGGATTAGAGATTTGCTTATGGCTTGCCAAAAGACTACTCCGTTGCTCAATTTGCTCGTGTGAATGGCGCACTTCGATTCTTCCTCGACCGATCGATGGCACGAAGTTGCTTGATTTCCCTTTATTTCAAGACTACCACTGGTTTCTTGGTTTCCAATTTGAGGGCTTTCCATGGATCACCAGAATTATCTCGTTATGTCCTTGTTTCCTACAAAGTGGTCACACCATAATTTCGCTTCCTTCCTTGTTTTCTCCTTTGCATCACCAATGCAGATGCCTCCAGATCTTGTCCTCCAATTTTCTCGATTTTAGGCATCGACTCCAACATTCATCACTTTCCTTCTTGCCTCCTTCCGACCTCGGAAAAGACTTCCTTAATGAAGGAATGGGCTTCGCTTAATACTCGCTCTAACTTCATCTAGATCGAGTTAAGTCCTGCAAGGAAAGAGTACACTCGCTCATTTTCTTCCTTTTATTAAACTTAACGCTATCTCATTTGGACATTCCCATGTGTCTTCATGGCACAAGTCCACTTGCCAAAAAGTGGTGACCACTTCTTTGTAGTATGAAGTCACATCCTTATTCCCTTGCTTTAAACTCCAAAGTTTAGTCTTCAAGTAGTAGATCTGTGAAGAGTTTTCCATCGAATACATCTCTTTCACAAGATCCCAAATGTCTTTTGCGGGAGTAGCATATGAGGCCTCTATGCCTGGTTCCATTGCTTACAAATGTCGTATTTTCCTACATGGTTTGGATGATGTATGCTAAATCTTGATTTGGCGTTATAGACAATCAGTCATGTAAATGAGATACTTAATGATAATCAATGACCAAATGTGAAGGCTCTTTCACATTGTGTTTACCTACCAAGACAAATATATTGATAGAATTAATCTAAACAACTATGCGGAAACTATTGTTGCGAATGGTCCGAGGAGAATTTTAGAAAGGGTAGATGTTGAGTATAATAAAGTGAGTGGTAGGAATTCTTAGATACAAATGTCGATTCGTATGTGTAGAAATCACGGAACTCCCTGAATAAATGAAATGACATTCCCTATTTATTATAGCTCCTCAGGTGGATTTGTGTGAAAACATGCTTATTTATACAAAACACGTGTTACCATATTAAGATTAAGAATGCATCTTGCGATTAGATCACTTGATCTCTGTCATATAGCCTAACAGTCCTAGATAGCTTTATCAGTCTATGAGCAGAGCCTTACAATTTGGGGGGCTGCAAATCTTTCTATCAAGCTGTTCAATCATCTAATACTTTATCGCTTTTGTCTTGAATGTAACAGGAAGGGAATTTTAAACCAACAAAGAGCGAGCAAGATCATGCATTCCTGCTACAACTTCTTTTTTGGTTCAAGCAATCGTTCAGGTTAATCTTAGTTTTGTATTCGGGCTTCTGGTTTGTTTTTCATTTAGAAGAAGGAAGGATTTCAAGTGTTTCTTGCAATTGCAATTTAAGTTTATTCTATTAAGCAGAAACAGCAAAATATATCCCAGCAGAGCAAGAATTCACGGTCATTCAGGGGAAAGATAGCATTTGTCTCCATTATTTCAGGACGTGTAATCAAAACTTAGCAACCGACATCAGAATATTGCTTATGCTAATTTCCTTAGTACGCATAGCTTTATCTGCTTCAAATAGCTTGAGCATACCCTCAAAAAAAAAAAAAAAAAAAAAAAAAAAAAAAAAAAAAAACAACTTGAGCATTTGAAAATTGAATTACGCAATATTAGGCCACTGTACGAGCACAAATGAGCACTAGAAGTAGAAGGTGGAAAAGGTGCCTAGTTGTTGCATAAAACAGTGGAAGAGAATCACGTGTTGCAATTTTTATTGCATGTTACAAAAGAATTTTTCAATGAAGCCAGTGATGAAGTAGCCTTGCAACATTATATAATCATTTTGAGTTTCAACTATAGGAAAACCCCTTATGCGTGTTAATTGGTTCTAGGTGGGTGAACACACCTCCTTGCGACAACTGTGGCAAAGAAACTATGAACCAGGGCATGGGCACGGCTAATCCTTCTGAAACATTGTATGGAGCTTCTCGTGTTGAACTTTACCGGTATGCCTTTATGATGGATTATGTACTTGTTTAATTCATCATTTGTCAGCGCTGTCTGCTCGATATCTAGCAGCATTTTGTTTGTGGTAAATGATCTTAAGTTGACATAAGTCATAGATGTTTGTACTGGATATGATTATCAGCTTCACAGTTCATCATGAAGGAAAATATTCTCATTTGCTGTTTGTTTTTTTTTCTTGCATAGTATTTTTGTCAATAGTCTTTTCCGATACCTTTTACTACGTCTATTTATAAGTACCCTACTTGATATTTTGTTACAATTCGCATCATCCATGGCCATCGGATTTGGAAACAATTAAAAATAATAATCAAAGTAGTAATAGTAGAATATTTTCCTGCTTAACGAACTCCTTTCAAATTTGCAGCTGCAATGTATGCGCAAGTATTACCCGCTTTCCAAGATACAATGATCCGATTAAGGTATAAGGATCAGATTATCTATCTCAATAAATTGCAACCCAAGAATCTCTTGTTATCAAAGTGCTTAATTGCAGCTGCTAGAAACAAGAAAGGGACGGTGTGGGGAATGGGCAAATTGCTTTACTATGTATTGTCGAGCTTTTGGCTACAAATCTCGCTTGGTAAGTGTATTTTCATGTATCAGTCATGTCTTATTGTTCACTTGAACCCATAAAAATGTTGAAGCCTTGATTAATCTTCTGTGCAATATCCCAAACATATGCTTAAACGAAAAACGTTTCAGTAACCTCTAGTTTTTTACAGATCTTAGACTTCACTGATCATGTTTGGACTGAGTGCTTTTCACAATGTTTGGGAAGGTACTATTCCATCGTATTGCTGCTACGTATTGCTTATTAGACAAGCATTTTATTTAAAGGTTTTCTATATTTTGCAGATGGATGCACCTTGATCCTTGTGAAGGAATATACGACAGACCCCTTTTGTATGAAAAAGGGTATGCCCGTTTACACTGGTCTCCACTACCATACAATTGTTGTGTCGTCTTTGTTTATGAAGCTTGAATGCTGACGGTGTTGCATATACACTATGTTTTCATGTTTTCTGTTCAATTACGGTTCTTTGAACACCACATTCTTTGATTATTCTTTATTTATTTTTATTTTCTTGTGCATGGCACCACAAAATTACTCTTAGCATCTCACATGTTAAAAATGTCGGGTACAAACGTTACCGTCTCTGACTCTCATTATACACGAGAAATGTCATCATCAGTGACATTTCCCACCATCGTCCAGATGTTTCTGTAAGGTAGCGCACGTCAGTGTGAGTGACTTTTCTCCCCGTGAAAATTTAATCACACAAACATGTGGTGCCATGTAGTAAATGTGGTGCCCGAAGCATTTTTTGTGGTGCCAATAGACTCCCTTTCAATTATTTGATATATATCTATCATTTTCTTTTTGTCTGTGAAGCTGGAATAAGAAATTGAACTATGTCATTGCCATTTCAAAAGATGGAGTTAATGATGTAACCAAGCGCTACACAAGAAATTGGTCTGAGGTATTTATCTTTTCTGATACACATTTTTCCCGAGTAAGGATTCAAATATATTTTGTCATGGGTTATAATATAATATACTGATCTTAAAGGTTCTGAGCCGGAGAAATTTGACAACAGAGGTTGCTCTTGCGAGTATTCTTTCAAATATGAGAGCAGAGTGCCGAAAACTCTTGGCATCCCAGGTCATTTCAGAACTTGATGAACGTGACAGAAATGAAGCAGAAGCACTTGAAAGAGATCTATATGGAAATGATCATGATCTCGTCTCACTTCCCGGAAGACAAAGTGGAAACAAGGAATGGCGTTTATCACGATCTGAATACGGTTCTGATTCGTGGAGTTCTTCATCATGTCCTGTTAGAAAATGTATTGACGAGCATGTGACAAATATCTACAACGCCTTTTTTCCTGTTATGTCTAAGTTAGTCGACGAGCGTTTCTCAAAGTCAGGCGCTTCTGAAGTACTGACATTTCTTAAGAGGGTTTTAGTGGACCTTAGAAATTCTCCTTTCCGAGCAAGGAAAAAATCCATAAATCCTGATCCAAATGGTGAACGGTTTATCAAGTTTCTTTTGTCCAGTGGTCAATTCTTTGATGCGCTTTCACTGAAGATTGACAAAGATTTGACAGGAAGAATCGACGTTTTCTTGGCCTCTGACCCGGTAAAAACCTCCATTGCATTGCCGGTTGTCTTCCATGCACTTGATGACCTAATTTACCATGTCAACCATTGCGGTACGTTCGGGAGAAGCTCGCTTTCATGGCCGCTTCTTAAGTTGAATAGATTATGTAGTGGTTTGGTCCTTGCCAGTGGAGAGGAGCTTCCTTTTGGAATTGTAAGTTTCTCACATCAAATGCAAAATGTGATCATTGGCTGCATTAATATACTGGGATAATGACACTTTTGGTCTTTTATGTTTTCTTGTTATCTCAAAACTAGCCTCTATCTTTCATAAGGACACTTTTCAACGCCAACTATTTATGGATCCGACCCAAGCATTGGATCTGTTGTGTGTAACAAAAATATATAGTTAGAGGGGTGAAAACTGCCACAGTATAAACGAGAAGGGCTAGTTTGGAGACAATAAGAAATGCTAGGGGACCAAAAGTGTCATTATCCATTTTTATTTTATTAGCTTGACAAAGGTTCGGGCAAACCGAGTCTAAGGACCTTCAAAATATCTCTTTATTTTGCAACCAATTATATGGTGACATGTGGCACATATTGTAACGGTTGACAGTCATACGTTAGTCAACCAAGTGTTTCTGTTAAATGTCATAGAAGTGTAACAAAAAATGTTTAGGGTGAAAATTGTCAAGATGGTAGTTTCAAACAACCTAAAAAGATAGGGGGATCAAAAGCGTCATTATCCCTTAATATACTTCCTTGGGTAATTTGGTCATTTTGTCTGTGTTAACGTTTTCTCTTTCATTGTATAGGCTACATCTGCATTTGATGGGACTAGGATGTCCAAGTGGGAAGAACCAAATGGTGCAAAAGGTATATACCTGAAGAACAGGAAATTCATCCTATACTGTTGTCCCTATATTGTGATCATTCTCTGATTATATTTGTCTATCTTTCTTTAGATGACGTAATAACTGCTACTTGTCCGTTAGGTTGCTGGATAATCTATCAAACTTCTGAGAATCAATTCGTGGAGCTAGTAGCGTATGAGTTGATGTCAGCTAACGACGCTCCTGAACGAGATCCAATGGACTGGTAACCGATTTAAAAATTGTCATTGTCTTCACGAGTATCATGCAATGATGACGTCATTCCGTATATCTAGGCTGTAGGCATTTGGAGAAGCTTTCAATGATCATGTGTTTTCTGGTTTATATTATTAATTATGTACATTTTTGTTGTTGTTGTTGTTGTTAATGAATAGTAATGATTTATCGTAATGTGACAGGGCGGTAGAAGGAAGTAGCGATGGAGGCTTAAATTGGCGCGTTTTGGATAAACAAAATTCACAGATATTCGAAGAACGATTCCAGAGGAAAGCGTATAAGATTACGTCATCAGGCTTTCAGGCAAACGCCTTCAGGTGAATGAACATACATTAAAAATCTCTCATTTCAGTCATTTTTTTTCTTTCTTTTTTACGTAAAGTCTTTGGTGTCGGGGACCAACTGGTCTGCCTAATCCTCTTTAATGTCCTTTGTGTAAATATATTCAAACGTATTGATGCAAAATTGCAGGTTAAGATTTTTAGCAGTGAGGGATGCAAAATCGAATTCAAGATTTCAAATTGGTAGCATCGATCTATATTCAAGTACCGGTACATTTCCTCCCCCCATGAACTTAGACAAAGAAGCTAGTTAACACCGTGTATTCATTCATCAGAGTAGAACCAACAAAAAAAAAAATAGAACCAACAATCTAGGCTGAACTGTTAAAAGTGATATAAGGAAATATAGTAGCGCCTTTACTAACACCAATTGGCTTTAGTACAACGGTAAGCGCTTGATCCTAATATGGTAGCAGAGCGGGAGGTCATGGGATCAATCCTTGCTTCCAACATTGTTTCCCCAATTATATTGTGCAAGTGTTGGGCCTCTTTGTTGGCCTTGTGTGCCCTTTATATGCCTTTGTGTGCCATGTTGGCCCGGGCTTGTTATAGGCCCACACTTGAGGGGGCGTGTTAAAAGTGATATAAGGAAATATAGTAGCGCCTTTACTAACACCAATTGGCTTTAGTACAACGGTAAGCGCTTGATCCTAATATGAACCAATTTTAGTTTTGATGTAAATACGTCATCGTCATCGTTGGTCAACGGATGCAATGATGGTGGCTTGAACTGTTGTTACAGAATAGTCAATTCTGAGATGGTGGCTTGAACCATGATTCCTATTACAATATCAAATTGATTAATCACCACATTTTGTTGACATTACTTAAGATAAATGCTTCCAGATTTATGTAACAGACTTGTTGCATCTCACTTTTCTGGTACAGAAACTGCTTTAGAATGTAGCACAAGTGGAACCATAGCAAACCTCAAATTTATTCTAAGTTTGATATTGCATGCGCCAGAAAATATTTATGTTACATGACTAAGCTTCTGTGATGAGAATTTAGTATGCATAAGATCATGCATCGACTGTTATTCGTTTTCTTAGCCGGTTTCTGCCTGAACTTGTTTCTTTGGACTCTCTTCACGTATAACTACATGGCGGGCTATTTAAAGTGTTCTTCACATTTATTGTTTTTATATGGAGCTCTCTTTATATTTGACGAGCTTTTATATAATTCACAACTGACAATGATATGAAAGCTAGAACTAAGAATGTTAAGTATGTACATTCATGATTCATGAACTAATGCAATTGCTTTCTCTGGTTTGCTGTTTCATGAAGTCTGATATGAAAATTACTTGCTAGTCAATGCTCACTTTTTGAAGGAGTGTCAATGGATTGTCTTGATATATGGGTGACTTTGTTTTTCAGCAGATAATGATCCGTTTCATAAAGTTAACATGAAGGGGTGTACTTCTGGTCAACGTAGAGAGAGTTCCTGAGAGTTCACCATGATCAAGTAGCGGACATCCTGGCCTGTATTTGCTACCCGACTTGAATTTACCACCCAACCTAGATTCCTCGTATGCTAACTTGGTTCTTGAGGAATCTGGTCCTCCGGATTGTAGAAGTTCCCCATCAACTTCAAGTGAACTTGCTAACATGAATTTTCAGTCATGTTTTCAAGGCATTGAACCCAACAGTAAGGACATGGATGAGCTAAGCGAAAATGGTGCAAGTGAATCAAGTAAAAGTACTGTTAGAATGGGAAGGAAAAAGCGTCAACCCCTAATTATTAATTGCCATAGCTCAAGCTAAAAGGTGTGGGAAAACATCGAAGATTGCTAATCGAAATAATAAAGTAATGCTAGCTTGAAGATCCGTCAAGAAAAAGCAGAAATGCTGGATAATCGTGTCAATTGGGATTAATTGAGAAGTACCTATTGTACATGTAAACCAAGGAGTTATGATAGTGTTATGCTCTTTATTGGGATGAATTGAGAAGTACCTATTGTACCTCATGTACTTGTCAATTCATCCCAATTGACACGATTATCCGGCATTTCCGCTTGTTTTTATTTTATTTTTATTTTATTTTTTTTGCTTTTTCTTGACAGATCTTCAAGCTCAGGCATCACTTTATTATTTCGATTAGCAATCTTCGATGTTTTCCCGCGCCTTTTAGCTTGAGCTATGGCAATTTACCCGCCTATAGTGTACCAATAATTAGTGGTCGACGCTTTTTACTTGATTCACTTGCACCATTTTGGCTTAGCTCATCCATGTCCTTACTGTTGTTTTCAATGCCTTGAAAACAATTCCATATCTGCAGAACATTCTAAAGCAGTTTCTGTACCAGAAAAGCGAAATGCAACAAGTCTGTTACAGAAATCTGGAAGCATTTATCTTAAGTAATGTCAACAAAATGTGGTGTTTCATCAATTTGATACTATAAAAGGAATCATGGTGCAAGCCAACATCTCAGAATTGACTATTTTGTAACAACAGTTCAAGTCACCATCATTGCATCTGTTGACCAACGATGATGATGACGTATTTACATCGAAACTGAAATTGGTTCAGCCTAGATTGTTGGTTCTGCTTCTTTTTTTTTGGCAGGGTTTTGTTTATAAGACAAATTCCTGCTGATATAGAGTGTGTATGTGATGATATACAATGCATTTATACATCGGAAAGAAGAAATAGTGTGTACTTATAAATTTGTTGTTTTTTTTCTCTCTTTCCTTTGTCAGTTTCTGATATAAATATCAAATTGCAACATTATTTGTTCTTCAACTGCCAAGTTGGTGGTTTGGCATTTACTCTTGTAGATATTGGATGTGGAAATCAGTGAAAAATCGATGATTTTGTCAAATTGTCAATGGTACGCAGTCGAAAAGTTGACGGAATCATCAACATCTCTTCTGTTGCAATGTTTTTCTTTCCTTCAAAAATTTCAGTGATTTTTTAAGGTACAGGCAAAATACCAAATCCAACCGAAGTTATAAAAGATAAGATCAAATTCAAGTACACATTCAAATCAAACACCTTTACAAGTCTAAGTGTGAATAGCTCGTATCGGTTACGAGACTTGGTATCTCCAATCATCATATAGGCACGTACGAACAAGACAAATAGAAAGTGAGAAGGCGGAGGAATCCAAGACGTCTATCAAGCAATTCTTACTGAATTGTTAAATGCATACACGTGTCATACTTCAATCACTGCAACTCATTATATTTTGTCTATTTCAATAACTTTTGGAAAAAGGCTGCAAAAGTTGCTTGAAAAGTGTATAAGAATGATAAATAAGGCGGCGTTTCCTTCTTGAAAATCTCCATACTAATGTATGGAACATCATCATCCACTTCTAAAATCCAACAATGGGAGTTAAAAAAAAACGAAAAAAAATAGAGGGAAAAACAACGGGGCCTGTCACAAATCACTGTGGCTGCTGTTGTTCTGGATTCTTATTGAATGCTTTCATATCTGTAGTTTCCACCCTGCACCATGTCCACATATACCCAAATACACACACACACACCATTAGTGTGATTTAAGAAGGAAAAAACACCAAGACCAAGGTAATGATACATCAAACCCACAATGCACTCCACGCGTTTTTATCGACATTGATCATTGTAGGACCGATATCAATCAATGGGCCATACACTTTGATCAAAGGTGTGATAAAAGTGTGAAACGGGTATATGGAGTTGATGTATCATTTACTGGTATAAGATTCCATGATAGCCTTATAAGGCTATAACATAAGACAAAACTTACGTCATTCCATAAAGAACAATCTTCTGAATTTTAGTTAACTCGGAACCGGATTGGTTGTCCTCGATAAATATTGTCAAGCTAGAAATGCAATTATTGTTAATTTAAACATATTGCAACGTATAACACATACAAACCAAAAGAAAACTTTGAGATCACAAAGAAAGCATATATATACC
Organism: Gentiana macrophylla; assembly: GCA_026214975.1. Taxonomy (NCBI): domain Eukaryota; kingdom Viridiplantae; phylum Streptophyta; class Magnoliopsida; order Gentianales; family Gentianaceae; genus Gentiana; species Gentiana macrophylla. The sequence continues at coordinate 9,573,876 of CM047813.1, forward strand.
TGCGCACGTTTTGAAACTTGACATACTTCACAATTACTGGCTTTCCCTACAAGATGTTTTGCCAATAAAGTCATATTTACCCCTAGGGGCAAGCAACGGGACCAATCACGTCTACAAGAAAATCGTGCATCATAACTAGGGGTGTAAACGATCCAAGTCGCTCATGAGCAACTCGGCGTTTGGCTCGTGAAATGCTCGCTCAAATATGATTTAGCCGAAATCAAACAGTTTGTCAAGCTTAATGAGCCAAACTCAAGCACTTTAAAGCTTGACACTAAATGCTCATGATCTTAATCAAGCATTATCATATTATTTTCTGCTTTGAGTGGTTGATCGACTTGATAAGTAAATGCTTGATTCGGCTTGGATCATTTACACCCCTAATCATAACCAAAATACAAAAATGAACAATTCAAGCTGAGAGATGGACACACCTTAAGATTTTCCTCAGTTAGAACAGCTGAGTCACTTGGAGGGAAATCATTCACATTGCTGCATGACAATACAAGAAACATATTAGTCTTCTTATAGTAAACCAACAACTAATGGCCGTAATCATTTTTTATAATTACAGTTTCAGGATAAGTATGTAGGATATGTTATAGTCCTAACCTGAACCCCATGTGGTCTCTGTTTGAAAAAAGTTTCACTGTTTTCGGACCTGAACACATTAACAAAGCGCTCAAAGTTAGATAATCTTGTAGACGCATCATTTCCATATTGCTCGAATTAATACAAATTAAGCAAATATATATGTCAATAAATCAAAGAGACCAGCTTATAAAACCTATTACGCATAAGGTACTGATGCAAAACTGCCAAAGAGTAGGGCACGTGGACAGGGCATTGAACCAAAAGGTCATGCCGACCTCTACAATTTTGTGCACAGAAATGGCAGTATCACGTATATGCCTACCTGTTTATATCAAGTTAGACCGACTAGCTAGAAAATTCAAGCTCAACAAATGACAACTATTTATTCAGCTTGCTGCTTACGATTTACTCGAATACTGTGTTTTAACTAACTGAGCATAAACCTAAGGAAGAGTTGAGAAAATGCAGCTGTTTCCAGTGTTCTAAAACTCGCTAGGCGAAGTCGGTGCGCTACTGGGGCGCCTACGCGGCGCCCAGGCGGTTTTAGGGTTTAGGGTTATGAATGCGGTCTATGAATGTATGGAGCAATTATTTAAGGATGAAGACATTCAAAACATTGTGATGAACAATGAGTTGGTGATGTACAAGAACAAGGAAGGTCCATTTGGTAGACCTATGGATTTTTTGAGTTGGTGATGGGAACCTATGGTAGACCTTTTGGTAGACCTTTGGCCGGCGGCGTGAAGGGGGGAAGGGGAGGGGATCACAATCGAAGAAGAAGTAGAAAGGGGGGAGGCGGCGCCAAAGACCGCCCTGAAGACCGGATCGCCCAACAGAGGTCGCCTAGGGTATATTCGAGACGTCGGGGGTGCGCCTAGGGCCTAGGCGGCGCCTAGGCGATCGATTTAATCGATTTTAGAACACTGGCTGTTTCAAGATAAAGCGCCAAATAAGCACCTAGTATTATTCACAGCACAAATCGAGAACAAAAAGAAGTAAGTACTTAATCAGAATTCCAACCCCTAACGGATTCACAAAGCAGTAACAGTATGTGAATTCGAGAAAAAATTTGAAAGGTAGTTTTGGCATCTTAAAATTATACATGGATTCCGTATCTACAACTGCAAAGAATAAGGTTAAAATATCACCAAGTAACTCTAACCATCTGCAAAGAATAAGGTTAAAGAATAAGGTTCAACTGCAAAGAATACATGTTAAAATTTTCACTATAACCCAAGAAATATCACCAAGTAACTCTAACCAATTACCACATCAGAATCACTACATAAGTTTTGCGGTTCAGAAACTAAAATCATAGAAAGTTCCTAGAAATAAATCTTTCTCGTGATGTAGTGAGTTAAGAATGATCTGGTGATTTCCAGCTTCATTAAACTAAAAAGGTTCCATGTCCTTATAAATACTGGAGGCAAAAGTGTCAAGTAGTCACTAATTCCCACCAATTCTCGAATACCAAAGCGGGCCGGACAAGAGATATTCACTGTGGAATATATGATTACAACAGCCTATCTAGTCCAGAAGTAACCGAGTCAAAAAAAAAAGTCTAAATTGAGAAATAATAATCAATCACCTTCGTCCTCTGGCCCTTGAATGGTGAAAGAATGGAGCTTAATTACTTGATTGAAAGGAATGTAAATCAACAACTGTTCATCAGCGTCACTCTCCAGCACCAAACTCTCGTCCTCTCTGTAACCCTGATAGAAGACCAGCTAGGTGTTAAAAGCATCGAAAGATCAACTGCTCTAAAAGAATAACTAGATAATGAAAACATGCACTGCCAGACATTCATTTGCATTTTTAAAAGCAATTAGCCTCCTGTGACTTAGGAGAAAATAAACAAAAGAAAAAATGGAACAAAAGAACTGTTATGACAAACCTAAACTCATGTTTTCAACTAGTATGAGAAATAAAGCCTATTAATGCAATGTGCTTGAAGACATCATTGTCTAATACATGAACAACTGAAAAATGTATATTGTATTACAGTAAAAGTACAGAACAATACAAATCCAAATATCAACAACATATTCCTCTCCTTACACTTCTTACCACTCGAGTTTAGCAATAAGTAACATTGTGTCTGATATGATGAATGGTATTCTCTGTCCTAGAAATACAACAGTGAACAAAAAGCGCAAGGATGAAGGTATAAGGACACTACATCAAGGCATAAGGCACAATCTTCATTACTGCAAATTTGGAAGTATTGGCTAGGTCTATGAGAGAAAGATATGTGAACCCTAGTTTAAGATTTCTTTAACTCAGTCTTGTTTTGCAATTATCTTCCATAAAGGACAGGTTGCTATGGCAACTAACTTCAGCTTAGCATTTCTACAATTTCCTTTTTCCCATTGCAAAGGTTTGTTTAACAATTAACACCCACCTAAAAAATTCATGTACTTTTCTTCTTTCAACTTCTATACAAGTTTCAAACGTCTTTTCCACTTTCCTCAGCTATCTCCCTCTTCTAAACCTTCATAACCTAAATTGTAAGTCATATCTACTATATAAAACAAGAATAATACAGACCTTGTAGGTGTAATATATTCGATAACAGCAACAATTATGACCTAATAAGAGAAAGGACAAGAAACAAAACACTGCGCATTCTACGTATGTAGCAACAAAAAAAAAAAAGCATTCAACACCAAGTAAATTCTCACTACACAAAAAAGCACTATACTGCACTTCATAATCTCTATACTTTCCTTCCTTACCTAGTTTATCCTCCAAGATGCTAACCCTAAAGACTTCTATCCAATTTCAAGTGCCACACTTTCACAAAACGATTCTACGGAAGCTTAAAAACCCACAGTTAGCAGAAATTTACCTGCTTAAGAGCATTAGGAATCGAGTGAGTAGCGCTTTGATTAAGGCATTCAACTCCAGACCAATCCACAAAATCCGACAAATCCACCTGATACAACCCGACAAAATCATTCTTCTTCATTCGAACTACATTAATGAGCAAAAATATAGAGATATACAGCTACATATATATGCCTAAACATGTCTACATAGAGCATGAAAAACTAGCAAAAAAGTAGGAAAAATACTTTGCTTCTTTGCAACGCAGAGGACGTCTCGGTAGCCATGGGAACTGGGAAACCAAAATCAAAGGAATCGCGCTGTAGGAGATTGCCGATGAAGCTACTAGATGTTTAGGGATTTAATATATGTGCAACCTTGGTCTTTTGATTCCTTCAGAAGAAAAAAACGCACCAATTGTTTTTTATATTTTATTTTTGTAATTAATTACACTCCCACCTATCCCCCCGTTTTGTTTACGGAATTGATTTATTATACAAACTCGATTTTACCGTATATTTAATGTATTACAAATTTAGAGATGTTGTGGTAAATAAATATCCCATTTTCTTTGTTTTCTTTAGAGGGATGAATCGAATTTTGTTGTCGAAATACAATGATATTTATCATTATGCTAGATTCAATTCACATACAAGGTATTCTGTCGGTTTTTCTTATATGTCTATAAAATCAAATCGTTTTATATGGTTTTCAATTTCATAAACCAAAATCAAACAGTGTTAGATGTTAAAATATTTGTTTGGTCTGAATTATCGAATGTAAATCACAATCCGTTGTGATATTTTCAATGATATCCCTTTTTCAATATATATATTAGTAACAATAGATTTCAATTTTTATGTTCACCGAAATAGATACGATATATTTTAGGCCAAGTAGTTCGTTAACCAAACTTTATGAAGATTAATCATACTCGATTAAATGCATGTTAAGATCTATTCCCTCCGTCCCGTATTATGAGTCATTTTGAACTTTTCACACAGATTAAAAAAAATCATAAGTGAGTTATTTTTTAATATTTTAAGGTAAAATAGTGTATTGGTTTTTGGGATTGACTTCTAATATTGTATTGTTTAGTGTGAAAGTGAAAACAATACATTAATCTTATACTGAAATATGAGAAAGATTTATATTTTAGGACACTAAAAAAAAGTTTAAAAAACTTATATTGCAGGAACAGAGGGAGTACCTTAATTAAGAGAAAAGCGAAAAATCACGACTTTCACGGTATCGGACTTGCGTGGGTCTTGGCGCAAGTGCGGTGACTCAAAGATCTGATTTTTCTGTGTTCTAAATCTGAGTAGTTCTGATTACTTGTTTTAATTGTACTTGCATGAAATTTGATCAATTTCGTGTTAATTTTCGTAATTTATTTTGATGGAAGAATAGTTAAAGAAATAAGTTACACATAAGTAATTAGATAACATTTGTAAATCACAATCTAGGATTAGTGATTTAAGTTGACATTGTTTTGACAATCAATGCATGCTTAATTACGCCCGTCGGATGATTTGTGTGTCTTTGTGATTTAAGCGTGGTATCGCTTGCGCTCTTGTCGTCCTTTGTTTCATCTTCTTTTACATTTGTGTCGCGACCGACAATTTTCCGCGTATTTATTGAGCAGCATGAAAGCTAGGTCATCTTGTTTGGGAGCTTTCTCTCACGATGTAATCTCCGCCGTTGTTGAAGATTTGGCTTAATAAAATTCATTTTTCTTATTAAAAAAAAGTGACCAGGACTGGGACCCGTGCCCAGCCTCATAGCCAATCAATTTCTCAAAGTTACGGATCCATTTTGCCGACTTCCCTTGCCTACATTATTCCATTGACCAGAGGTTGTTCACCTTGGAGAGCTGATGCAGTTATGAGTACGACCGGGTGTGGACGGCACTCGGTCCTCCGGATTTTCAAGGGCCGCCGAGAGCGATCTATTCGAAAAGAAAAAAAAAATGTATCATTAAATTGAACATAGAGTTGTGATGTTTATTAAAGAATTAATAACCATTATTAAATGTTGCACGATTAATTGATTCGGAATTAGGATTTGTATGTTGTTTTGGGTAGATTTGACATATATTTTTTTAAAATAATAATAATAATAACCCTTGCCAAATCGTCTTTTAGCCTCTTGATATCCACTTCTGCATCACATCAAATTGATCTTCGGTCCATTCTTGAGTCAAGAATCGACTTTGAAAATATCGATCTTCACAATCAACCTTCGAAAAGTCTATCTTTATCTCAATAATCAGCTTTTAAAACTCGTTTCGATCATGTGATGCATCGGTAAAAACACAATAATGTAAATAAATACTTCCATTATACGCCATGTCTTTTCAACGCATGCACACATCAAATTGATCTTTCAAGAAGTCAATTCTTAAGTCAAGAATCGACTTTGAAATATCGATCCTCACAATCGACCTTCGAAAAGTCGATCTTTATCTCAATAATCAGCTTTCCAAAACTCGTTTCGATCATGTGATGCATCGGTAAAAACACAATATTGTAAATAAATACCCCCATTATATGCCATGTCTTTTCAACGCGCATGCGGGAATAATAGCAGATCATTGTTTTAAGGGCAATGCTAGTACCACATTCAGTCACACACAACGAGTGGCGCAACACAATCATACACCATTGATCATTATGTAGATCTATAATGATCAATATATGGTATAAGAATATATTGTGTTATTCATTTTGTGTGAGTGATTATGATAATATCATTACCGATGATACACACGGCTTTATATATATATATATATATATATATATATATATATATATATATATATATATATATATATATATATATATATATTATCACTCCGTTTATTTAAGCGTCATCGTAATTCACAAAATCAAAATTTCTTTTCTATCTCGTCGTAGTTACATTTTCAATACATATTTTAATACTCTTTCCGCCTTTCAATATTACTTATCAATTTTCTATTTCATTTAACCAATCAATCTTTCTTATTCAATACACACTACGTGAAAGTCAATTCATTTTTTAATTTGTGTGTTTTTCTCAAATACGACAGATAATAAGAAACGTAGGGAGTATTAAACACACATTCTTCATATTCATCTTCACATTCTTTAGTCCCAAAAACATCTTAATTTGTAGCTTGATTCTCTGTCTATCTAGATTTTGGGACAATCTCCAAAATGTTCAACTGTACAGTTTATCAAATCAAAGCACATCTAATATTTCTTAATAAAAAAAAGAAACCAAAAAGAAAAAAGATAATCAAAGCACATCAACTTGAATTCCTTTTTTATGGTGATATTGTTTCAGTACCTATTCAAGATCAAAACTTCAAGTTGTATCCCAAGTTCCATCAGTTCCTCTTGGATTCTAAGAGCCGATTTCTCAACTTTCGGATTCCGGTAAACGAAAATCCTCTTAAAAGTTGAAATCTCTCCAAAACAGGGTGGCAATTCGAGTAGTTTATCGCATCGAGTCACGAGTTGCTCTAAACAAGGGAAGGACTCAGTGGAGGCATTCCATTCCACCAATTTTTTATCAAAAAATTGAAAGAATTTCAGATTTCGGAATGCCAAATCTTCCGTCTCCAATTTTGGCTCCCCGAAGGAATTTTTTCTTAGCTTCAAAACCTCAAGACAATGTAGCTCTGCAATTGTTGATATAGCCGTCCCGGGTAGCATAAACCGTTCTAAAGTTAGTTTCTTTAGAGTTGAAGGAAAGTTGATCATGTATCGTCTTAGTTTTAGTGATTGTGTTGAATCCTTCGATCGGGTTAGCTTCAATGACTCCAATTCCTTGCAAAAGTCCAAAGTTTCTATTGATTCTTCATCAAGAACTTGAGATCCTTCTGAAAAAAAACCCAGATTACGAACAACGGGCAGCCTTTGGAGAAGCCTTTTGACATCTTTTCCAGTAGATAAAACTAGTTTTGAAAAGCTTACCACCTTATCCATTATTTGATCACTAGATAAATTGTCGTCATCCGGAAATTTTAGGCTGCATTTGACTACCTTCACATGCCTAAGACTTTTCAATCTCCAAAAAGTCTCTGGCAAATGTATTATACCGTGATCGTTTAATCTCAACGTTAAAGATGTTATATTCCAGAGATTGGATATCGACAATGGGATAGAATTCCGGTTAAACTCCAGCAAATTAGCATCTATATATCTGAGATGAATCAGAGAGGCAAGTTGATTTATATCATTTCCTTTCCATTTGAGAGTACCCAAATCCAACACTTGAACAAGTCCGAACTTCCTTAAAGGGAAGTTCCTAACTCTATGATGACGACCTTCACGGAAAAAGTGTACGGTTCGTGTATTAGAAAGTGATGATCCAGCTGCAGTAATAACATCGCTTTCTGTCTGCGTGGAAACACGATAATGATTATTTATTGAAGGGTCTGAGGAACTAGGTGATGCACTTTCATGGTTCAGCTGGAAAAATTTCCCGTCCCTGCATTTCGTTTGACATAAATCAAGTATCAAATCATGAACACGAAATGTTTTTATCCCACCACTGAAACTTCTCGCACCAACAATGATAAAGCTTCTGTCAACTAGGCTGTGAAAGTACTCTTTTGCTTCATCTTCAATGCTTTTTGTCTTGGTTTCTTGTACGAATCCTTCGGCAATCCATAGCAGTATCACGTGCTTAACGCTAATAAGCCAATCCTCAGGAAATGCTCCAAGATAGAGAAGACAAGGTTTAAGATTCTCGGGTAAATGCTTGTAACTTAATTCCAAAACATCCATACATCCCTCGTCAGAAAGATAATAAACTAACCTTTGTGCAACTTCACTCCACCACCTCAAGCTTTTTTCCGTTCTAGCAAGGAGCCCTCCAATTACAACAACAGCTAAAGCGAGGCCTTTACAGTTTCTTTCGAGAAATTGTATCTTGGCTCTCAAATTATCAATTTGCTTCTTCAATGGAACAATTTTGCCAGCTCTGTAGCTGGAAAAAAGTATCAGATTCTCCCAAATCTTACTAAGAAAGTATGAAATCTGCAAAGATTCCATAGACTTACATTAGCTGCTAAATCCGTGGAGGCATTGAATCTCAAGTTGCTCTAGACAAGGGACAGCTGATAAAACAATCAAACGAGCTCTCACACGACGAGTGGCGAGTGACGCAACATGTAGGACCCATTGATAATGATATAAATATATCATGATCTTCTATAGTATAAGAAGTATTGTGTGTACAATTGCATTATCCAAATGGAAAACACTTTATGGTCAAGTTTGTAACTTGATCCTCCAAAATGGTTAAGTTTACACCTTATCAAATCAAAGCACGTCAAATTTTCCATCAAAAAAATTAAATATAAAAAAATAAAAAATCAAAGCACATCAACTTGGCTTCCTTCTTTATAGTGATCTGGAATTTTTGTTATGAGTATTTCAGGCAGCCTTTTCAACTGATAGTAAACAATGAAATATACTGACATGAAACAATGCGGAACCCGTTTTACGGCCGGAGGCTAATATCACATGAAGATAGAAGAAAAAACCCTGAAAAAGAATAAAAGAAAGCAGATTGATTAGGATTTGTAAAGGTAGTTGGTAAAACAAATACTAGTAGATATATATTAGTTTACAAGAAGAATTAATTACTTGATTGTTTCATCAGTTATTCTGACACATTAGTAATTCCGCGGGTGTAGGATTCGATTGATGAATATGAGATCGACGATATCGATGAGATTGATATTCAAATATTTCTTCTTAGGACGTATTGATTTGACCCCATAAGCGGGACCAAGCATGTTGACGGCAACAGAGAACCCGTATTTCTTTTAGAGAAATCTCTAATTGTTCCAGAGCAACTAGAAAGATATTCTTTAACCGTAAAGAATTCGGTTCGGATGTAGGATACCTATCGAAGTTTTTCGCAACTCAATCATAGATGATGGAATCATCAAAGATTTGACCTTTTCGAACTCACATGCAGTAACTCACTAGAGGCCCGTGAAATAAAGAGAAGATGTGTACGAACGAGATATCCAACAACAAGAAGAAGGAAAAGGATTGAATAGAGGAACTCCCGAACATTTGGTGATCTTAGATGTGTCGATATCAATGGTGACAGATCGAAAGTTGAAGTTGTATCCCCAGTTCCATCAGTTCGTCCTGGATTCTAAGGGCCGAATTCTCTGTTGCTGCAGAATGGTCAACGACAATCCTCTTCAAGGTTGAGATCTCTCCGAAACAGGGCGGTAACTCATTTAGTTCTTGGCATTGAATCTCAAGTTGCTCTAGACAAGGGAAGGACTCAGTGGAGGCATTCCATTCCTCCAAAGAGTTATCAAACAATTGAAAGAATTTCAGATTTCGGAATACCAAATCTTCCGTCTCCAATGCAGCTGGCTCCCTGAAGGAATTGTATCTTAGCTTCAAAACCTGAAGACAGTGTAGTTCCGCAATTGCTGATAAATCCGTCCAGTGTAGCGGAAACCGTTCTAAAGTTAGTTTTTTGAGAGTGGAAGGGAAGTTGATCATGTTTTGTCTAAGTGACTCCAATCCCCACGATTGTGATAGCTTCAATGACTCCAACTCCCTATCAAAGTCTAATGTTTCTATTGATCCTTCATCATAAACATGAGATTTTTCTAAAAGGCATTTCAAACTCGAGCGACGGGCGACCTTTTTGGAAGCCTTTTGACATCTTTTCCGGTATATAAAATTGGACTTGAAAAGCTTACCACCTTATCCAATATTTGATCACTAGATAGATATGCCTCATCATGCTTGTCGTCTTCATCCGGAAATTTTAGGATGCAATAGACTACTTTGACATACCTAAGACTTTTCATTCTCCAAAAAGTCTCTGGCAAATACATTGTACCATGAATATTGTCTAATCTCAACTTTAAAGATGTTATATTCCAGAGATTGGATATCGACGATGGGATAGAATTTTGTTTCAACTTCAACTCAACATCCATATATCTCAGATGAATCATAGTGGCAAGTTCATTTATATCATCTATTTCCCATATGGAATCCAACCCCAACACTTGAACAAGTCTGAACTTCCTTAAAAGGAAATCACTAACTCTAACACCATGATCTTCACTAAAAAAGTGCACGGTTCGTGCATTAGAAAGTGATGAGCCAACAACATTAGTAACGTCGCTTATATTCTTCAGGGAAACACGGTAATGGTTATTTATTGAAGGTTCCGAGGAACTAGATGATGCGATTCTATGGTTCAGCTGGAAAAAGTTCTCGGCTCGGCATTTCGTTTGACATAAATCATGTATCAAATCATGAACACGAAATGTTCTTATTCCACCACTGGAACTTCTCTCACCGACAATGATAAAGCTTCTGTCAACTAGTGCGTGAAAGCACTCTGTTGCAACATCTTCTAAGCTTTTTGTCTTGGATTCTTGTATGAATCCTTCGGCGATCCATAGCAGTATCACATGCTTAACCCTAATTAGTCTATCCTTAGGAAATGCTCCAAGATAAAGAAGACAAGGTTTCAAATTCTCGGGGGAATGCTTATAACTTAATTCCAAAATTTCCATACATCCCTCACTAGAAAGATAATAAGATAACCTTTGTGCAACCTCACTCCACCACCTCAAGCTTTTTTCCGTTTTAGCAAGGAGCCCTCCAATTACAACAAGTGCTAAAGCGAGGCCTTTGCAGTTTTTAGCAATCTGCTTTCCGATCTCATTGAAATATGGTGGTGAAATGTCATTACGGAACACTTTCTTTTGCAATATCTCCCAACTTTCAACCTCATTCAGAAAACGTAGTTGATGTGAGCTGCAATTAATTCTGCATTTGTCAGCAACTTCATAAGATCGGGTCGTGAACATAACTCTACTTCCATTTTGGTTATCAGGGAATGAGCTTTTTATTTCATTCCATGCACTTACATTCCATATATCGTCCAATACAATAAGATACTTTTGACGACTCAAACATTTCCATAGTTGGTGAGCCAAGTCATCAGTAGTCATGTCACGGCTTATGTCGTCAACCCCCTTAACATCGTGTATAATGTCATGTAACATCCTCCTAGTATTATGATCTATTGAAAGCAGAGCGGAAGGCAAATACATCAAAATGACCTTTCACCGACGAGGAACCAAAAACCTTTTTGGCTAAGGTGGTCTTCCCCAATCCACCCATGCCAACAATTGAAACAATGTCAAGTGACTTAGGTCCATATGTAAGCATGCCGATAATTTTTTCTTTCTCATCCTCAAAACCCACGACAATTTCATTGATTTACGAAAGTCTACCTTGTTCAATGAGTTCACTAATGAAACCAATTGAAGCGGGAGGCATCTTGCATTGTTCATGATGTTCTACAACTTGATCATCTCAAGCTTTTCCTTAGCCACCTTAATTTCATCAAAGACATTTGAAAGATAAGCCATATGATACAGAATGGACGATCGAAGACAAACCACGAACTAATGCATGACATGATGACATGTTCATCGGATGTAAGACATTGACAACTTCTAACCATGTCTCATTTAATTCACTTCGTAAGTCGAAGATATGATTGAAAGAAGGACGAGAGAAACCAATTCTTCCTCAATTTTTATGATCTTGTATTTTGCAAAAGGTACATACTTACGGTCATAAATCATCCTATCCTTCACGTTTCTAAGATTTTGTATGAGAAATTCGAGAAACTGTGGAGAAACAACCTTTGGAAAATTATACAGAGATGAATCTGGGAATTTACCGTAAATGTGTCTAATATTCGTATTGATAGCTTCAATTTTCATCATAAAATCATTTAGAAGCACCTTATTCTTGGAGAAACCTCTTTCCATGTCATCGAAGGGGAGAAGGCCGTACAAACCCTCCTAAAAAAGAACATCAGTTTGGCTGCCAATCGATTCTTCTACATTCTGATTAAGAGGATCGTTGAGAAATGTCATAAGAAATACGATATTGTCTTGAAGAATTTGAAAGTCATCATCCTTCAAATGAGTCATTAAGTCCTCAAGAAAAAGTTCAACGAAGCTACAAGCAGTTTGTCTGAACATACGAGAATCAGATCGCTGAGCATATATGGCCATAAGGGTTCCAAAGTACAATCTAGCAATATCAGGCATGGCTGGTTTGATCTTTTGCAACATATGAAAGCATAGAATTTGTTTGGATGCACTTTCAAAGATCTCTGCATCTTTTTCCCAATAAAGAAATGTTAAGCATGCAAAGATCGTTAGCAAAGGCTTGAACAAAGCGTTTTGAATTCTCCCAACTCCTCATAATATCTGCAATTCAACCCGAGTTTCAAAAAAATCTTGAAAAATATTAGCTTCTCTTCCAAGGTTTCAATCTGCTTTTTGAACAAAAATGTTTCACTAGCTTTGTAGCCGATAAGATCATTTAAATTGTCAAGGATAGAATCTAGAAACTCCAGGATCTTATAACTAGTTGAAGTCTTGAACTGAAATGATGGGTGATGAAACAAATTTACGCTCCAAGCTCCAATTTCTAGCCGACCATTGAATTTTTCCTTGTAATTCAAAAGCCAATGGATGCCAATCTGAGATGCTTTCTGTACGTATTGCATGAAGGCGGTGAGCAAGCAGTCCCTCTTCTTCTTTTTCACCCCATATCCCTCGAAAAGAAGTGATTTCTTCATCAGTATCATCCCATGTTACTAACCATTGCAAGAACACCATTAGGAATCTAAGATCCATTCTGTATAACTGCATTTGCTCCCTAACAACCCCATAGGCATGCTTCTCAATCGAAGAGAGCTCTCTATGAACAGAAGCAAAATAGTCGTATTGCATTTTCTCTACTTCCAATGTGATCTGTGAGCCTGATGATCCGTGGTAAAGTTGTCTGATCTTAGCAGCTGCTACATCAATCCTGATCATACAACCATTTAAAAGCACCTTTTTGTCAGAGAAATCCTCGTTCATCTCATTAAAAGACAGAAGGAGATACACGTCCCCATACAAAATAGCATAAATTTGACTACGGATTATATCTCCTTCTTCTGCAGCATTCTCACATGGAGGATCGGTGAGAAACGTGAAAAGAAACATTAGACGGTCTCGAAGAAATAGAAAATCATCCTTCAGAACGGTAGCCAGGTGCTCAAAGAAAAAATCAACAAAGCTTTCAACAGCTTTATCGAGAAGAAAATAATCAGACGCCAACTGCACATCGTAGGACTTTAAGATGCCAATATACAAAGGTGTAATATCAAATGCGTAAGGTATGAACTTCTGCAACATATCAAAAAGGACGATGTTCATTTCAGACGCAGTTTCATGGTCGTCTTCTTTCGCCCAATACAAACATGTTAAACATGCTACACTGTTAGCAAAATCACCAATAAAATTCATAAATTGCAGGATTTCCTTCTCATCTGTGCAATGCATAACTTTGATCAAGTTTCTTTCGAGAAATTGTATCTTGGCTCTCAAATTATCAATTTGCTTCTTCAATAGAACAATTTTTCCAGCTCTGTAATTGGAAAAAAGTATCAGATTCTCCCGAATCTTACTAAGAAAGTATGAAATCTGCGAAAAATCCGTAGTCTTACATTGCATCATCATCGAGGAGGGGGAATGTATCGAATTTGAATACCAACCTTCAAATTCTTGTTTACTCTGCACAATTATCCCTTCCAATTCAAACATTACCGAATCAAAATCTCGGATACACATTCCTGTTTCACTTTCAACCATTCGTTTGAGAAGAAGAGACAATATTAATGTGAAGTCTTTTGGCCATATCACTTTAAGAGAAGTGATCACAGATGTCAATCTTTCCATGGTTTCTTCATTTTCTTCATGAATAATACTGGAAAACTTCCATACTCTTTCAAGGCACATACAAAACACTTCCAGGATTGTGACATCCAGTTTTAGCAGCTCGAGTCGATCCCGATCAGCCCACGAGGCATACACCATTATTACGAGCTCTTCATAAATCATTCGAAAGTATAGGGGAGACATGCTTTCTTCCTCCATTGCTGAACTACTTGTTAATTAATCTCAGTAACTAATCCTGGATGATAATAAAAATAAAAAATAAAAAAAAGAGAAAAAAGAAAAGAAACAAAGGTGTTAGATCCGACAGGTGAAACAAGGCTTAATACAATTTCAGATGCCAATCAAGACAATTTTTTTACTTGAATATACACTAGTAGATCAACTAGAACACTACTATTTTATGGAAAACAATTTCAGATGCCATTCAAGGCAAATTTTTACTTGAATCCCCCTAGTAAATAGAAAACCCAAAAATCATGCATCTAATCACATATACAAGAATGAAGAATACCAAATGCTTTTCTAAAAAGACAACACAAATAATCAAAACTAATGAACTAAGATCAAGGAATAGAAGTACATACCTGCACATTATATATGGTTGGGCTGAAAAACTTCTTCTTCTATGGCTGCTTCACTTCCCAAGTGTTCTTGTAAAATTGAGAGTGTAAAGTCTTGATGGGCTCGATTATTTCAACGAATGTATACTGGTAGTTTATATCCAACTTGTTTGTGGCTCAATTTTCAACAAACGTGTACTAGGTTACTCTCTCGCCCCAAAAAATGCAAGTGTCTTCAGACTTTTGACACTGTTTAAAAAAATGAATGTGTTACAAATTTTAAATTAAGAATAATGCAACAAATGTTCATTTGATGATATGGTAAATTGTTGAAGTATAAAATGTTAATTATCTATCTTTTCAATAGCTTAAGCTTTTAGAAGAGATGATAGTTCAACATCATATCGAAGCATGAGGTCTCGGGTTCAGAATCTGCTCGAAACACAATTTTCCCAATTAAACAAAAAAAAATCACAATTTTCCCAAAAAAATAAATAAAAATTCAAGTGTTGGGCTTTCTAAAAATATAATAAACCCACACTTAAATGGTTATCTACCTTATCAATAGCTTAAGCTTTTGGGTGAGATCCCAAACAAAAAAATCAAAAATCAAAAATCAAAGTGTTGTTGTTTATTATGTCCTAATACTCACAATTTTCCCAAACAAAAAAATAAAATTCAAGTGTTGACTTTCTAAAAATATAATAAGTTTCACACTTAAAGGGGTTATCTACCTTACCAATAGCTTAAGCTTTTGGGTGAGATCCCCAACAAAAATAAAAATAAAAAATTCAAGTGTTGTTGCTTATTATGTCCTAATACCTCAATGAGGTCTCTATTCTTCAAAACTTGAATGGTTGGAAGCTGTATGTGACCTAGTTTCTGGGGCCACAACTCAGCAGAACATGCCTTAAATCTTTGAGAGTTATGAACTTCCAGTGTCCTAGGGATGACATATAGATTTCCTTTAAGATAGCCCTCCACCAGTACCTATCATGTTGTCTTTTCCTCAAGAACACAAGCATTGTTAGTAAAAAACACAATCTACAAAGAATTGTAGTATTAATTGACTGATTGATATTAGATTGTTTTGCATGGCAGGGACTAATAATACTTTTTCAATGATAACATGATTAGGGTAATTAGTTATGTGTAGTTGTCTTGTACCTGTTATTGCAAGTTTTACATTGCCTATTATAACTGAATCTTTACCTTCATAGGGAACAAGGTTATGTAGGATAGAAGGATTACCTGTCATATGGTTGGAGACACCTGTATCCATGATCCATTTTGTGTCTGCTATGGTGTTGTCCAGTGTGAGTGTTGACAGTGCATGTGGAATGTTCTCATCTTGTGCTTTGGGATTCCACCACAGATCTTGGCAACATGTCCAGGTACTCCACAATGTTGACATGCCTCATCCTTGTATTGTTTCCTCTCCAATTTAGACATCGTCTTGAACACCTTTCCCTGTCCACTGTTTGATGGTGATCCTATTGTCTGTTGTGCCTGGAAACCTCTGCCAGTAGAGGTGAATCTGGAGGTTTGTTCAGTTCTCTGTTGTGGCCTTTGTCCATAAAAGGCCATTTGTGTGAGGGGCTGTGCTTATGAACCTTTGGCTGAGAACCATGTCCTTCTTTGATCTAGGTTTTGCAGTTGGGACACTAGTTTAGTATAGGTAGGTATAGGTGGTTTGAGCATTATAGTTGTGAAGGTTTCATACTGGGGGCTAAGGCTTGTTAACAAAAAAATAGAATTTCTCTGAATCGTGAACTAGTTTTCCAATTGCTGCTAAACTGTCACATAAGCTTTTGAATTGCTGGATGTGTTCATTGATTCTTTTGTCTTCATCTTTCCTGAGATAGGTGATTTGCTGTTTCAGGTTGAATTCACGTTCCTGGGAATCTTGTGCATATGTCCCTATAAGAGCACCCCATACTGCTTGTGCAAAGTTGAGTCCAATGACTAATCCAAGAGACTCCTCTGAGAGTGATCCAATCAACCACCCCTCAACAGTCTATTAGATTTCTTCCACTTTACATATTCTGGATTTGATGTTTGTGAGGTAGATCCATTTGCTCTCTCCATAGAGGGTAATTTTTTGCTGTGAGTTTCAACGAGATGAAACTGGATACGTTGAGGGATAAACTTGTCATGGTTTTTGTTTGTTTTTGATGGCTGTTTGTGATGTGTAGAATATGATGAGTAATTATATGTTGTGGTTAGACACAACTAGGCTCTAATACCATGAGAAAAACTAAATGCAGAAATGAAAAAGGACAACTTTTTATTGAATATCTGGTGTTTTCCTCTATATTACAGCAGTGGACGATTGCCACAATTTATAGCAGCAAAAAAAAAAAAAAGATAAGTATTAAGAAGAGTTTATTTCAAGCACAAATAGCTAGTCTATCACTACGCAGGAAGTAGATTAACTTTTGAATTCTTGATCCTTAATCTTTCCAGCAGTTTGAATGTTGTAGGACTCAATTCTAGAAGCTTGATTCCGGATAACCTGAGACTTATCCACCTTATAACTCCAATCAACCTTAATTCTCCAGCAATTTAAATGTTGTACCTAATGAACTACCATCTGCTGGAAAGATTATGTACAACATTCAAACTAATATTCAAATATATATGTATGTATGTATTGGGTTTTAGCGTAAATCAATGAAATCACTTTTGACAATCTCTATTATCACCTATTATGGTATCAGATTTCTTTTGAATCTGGGGTTCCTCTCAATCTTTCTTTCTCTTCTTTCTTTTGTTTCAACCAAAGTCGACGCTCCCCTCAAAATCTCAGCAGCCGCCACAGCCACTCCCACTTCCGCCTTCATATTAACACAACCCTACAAGCCAGTGGCGAATACAGAGAAAAAATTCAATGGGGTCACCCGTCACAAAAATGTAGCAACCCTAAAAAAATGGGAAACCGGGTTGGGCGAGTAATTAGGTCAAAATTTTCTGAAACGGAACCAGGTTGGGTAGGTAATTAGGTCAAAAATTGATTTTTTTTTTACCAAAACAACATCGTTTTACAATTATTTTTTTTTTATAAAATTTGAGTGGGGTCACGTGACCCCCGGGTCACGTGGCTCCGCCCCTGATACAAGGTTGTTTGTGATAATAGATCTTTTAAAAGCTGATTTGTCACACTAAATTTACGTGGTGGAATTAGTGGCTCCCATTAAGAGTAATTAGCGCAAAGCACCTCTATGTTTGGGTCAATTTGGGAACTTGCCGCGTATCTTTAAATTTAGTACTTTTGCCTACTAATTTGTATCCTAATTTGCAACAAACACCCTATTTCAAATTTTACGTTAAATGAAACGGAAATTACGCGTATGACATTCACTTGCCGTCAATATTTCAACCTTGAACAAAAAAAACTTTTTTTTTTAATTATTTCCTCAAAACCGGCGTTCATTCCCAACCCAATTGTCGAATACAAACCCCATTGTCATTCCCGATTTCTAATTTCCCTTTCCCATCTACAAAAACCTAGCTTTCTGATTCCCTTCCCCATCAACGGAAGCTTAATCAATTGTGGGTAGTTTCTGTCAACACCGCCGAGTGTCTAACGGTGCCGGCGAGAATTGTGCTCAAGATGGCATTTCGAAGAATGTGTGTTGAGCAACTTATTTATGGTGAGTAAATTTCTAATCGTGAGTAATTTAGTTAATGATTCTTTAGAACAAATTATTGCAATAATGTTTATTTTTGCTTGTGTTAGTGAATCTTCAAAAGGTTATTGATTTTGAAGTGTGTAAAGTGTTGCTTTTGTGATAAGTGATATCTAAACATGGAAATGTATCACACATGTGAAGTAAGGTTGAGGAGATTCTGGAACTATTGATTCAAACACCCTTTGAAGGATGAGGAAGAAAACGTCAAACAATTATTCACCTGAGATTCAAGATCTTCCGCCATACTCGGGAGGAATCAACCAAAGTCCGGTTCTTCCGCCATATCCGGGAGTAATCAACCAAAAAGTCAAAATCTTCCGCCATATCTGGAGGAAATCAACCAAAGTCAAGATCTTCCGCTAAATTCGGGAGTCCAATAAATTGTCAACAATTAAAGAGGAGAATCAAAGGATTCAAGAGATTGTAACCGCTTTTTATTTTATAAATTAATAAAATTCGATTCGTTACAATTTTGTGTTTTCTTTGTTTATTTTCAGGGATTAACACGAAATTTGCGTTACAAATTTGTGTTTTTGGTTTAATTATTTTTCCTTGCATTGCAGGGTAACTGGAGGCCGTTTCGTAGGCGTGAGTGGGATACAAGCAGCTGGTTGAGAGCGCGAGTGGGGTACTTTGTGACACCACCCTGCGTTGAAGATCCAGAGAGATTCAGCCGGTCGAGGACGCGAGTGGGGTAGTTGGTTGCTCCACCTGCGCGTAGCACACCCAGCGATCGAGAGACGCGAGTGGGGTACTTAGTGACACCACCCTGCGTTGAAGATCCAGAGAGATTCAACCGGTCGAGGACGCGAGTGGGGTAGTTGGTTGCTCCACCCTGCGTAGAGCACACCGAGCGATCGAGACGCGAGTGGTACTTAGTGACACCACCTGCGTTGAAGATCCAGAGAGATTCAGTCGGTCGAGGACGCGAGTGGGGTAGTTGGTTGCTCCACCCTGCGTAGCAAACCCAGGCAGTCAGAGACGCGAGTGGGGTACTTAGTGACACCACCCTGCGTAGCACATCCGGAGAGCGAGGTTCAAGACGCGAGTGGGGTAGTTAGTGACACCACCCTGCGTAACAGATCCAGTCATCCAGCTAGTCAAGGACGCGAGTGAGGTACTTTGTGACACCACCCTGCGTTGAAGATCCAGACATTCAGATGGCAATATTCGAGGAGATTACGCGAGACGGAGAGAGATATCTCGTTGTGCTTCATCATGCTCATGCCGCTATAGAGACTGGGATCAAGCTCCGGATATGTCCTTCTATCGCGTTTGATGTTCCGCCTTCCCACGATATCACAGCATCACCGCTTTCTACCGAGCATAGACTTTCACGGGGTGAATCAGTCCACAAGTTGATTTCTTCTATACACACTCAGAGCCCTCGCCAACACACCTTTGTGACTCTTGGGCGACGCATCATTAATGGGGAGGTACAGTGGGGTCCTCAACATACGACACAAGGAGCATTTGGATATGTTGAACGTTACTGGGAGTGGCTTGAGGATGTTCTTTCCCGCAGTGGTGAGGCGCTTAAGAAGAGTCTCATGTTTGACGCTTTATATGCATCCTTGTTCACCTACACTCGGAATAAGAACGTTGTTCGTGCCTTCTGCGAAGCTTGGTGCCCGGAGACCAACACTTTGCATACTGATGCTGGGGAAGTGTCCATCTCATTGATGGACTTGTGGAAGATTGGTGGTCTCCCTATCGCTGGAGGTTGTTATGAGGAGATCATCCCAAGCTTACAGGAGCTAACAGGACCCAATGCTCGTCCTTTGAGGACTCTCCCTAAGAGTTGTCAATACTTGTTTGCAGCTTTTCTCCGTTGCTTGG
Source organism: Gentiana macrophylla (assembly GCA_026214975.1). Lineage (NCBI taxonomy): Eukaryota > Viridiplantae > Streptophyta > Magnoliopsida > Gentianales > Gentianaceae > Gentiana > Gentiana macrophylla. The sequence goes on from CM047813.1 coordinate 9,594,185, forward strand.
GTGGCGAGTATGACATCTACAACCCCAACTTCCGTTGTTGCATGGATTAATTTCTGGTGTCGCCTGCCTTTGAAGCATCCCAAGCCTACTACGACGTCAGCAAAAGGAGTGAACCGGCCAAGTAAGACATATAATCCAGATGGAGTCATTCCAGACAAGCCACGACCAAGGTCACCCCAAGATGAAACTCCCTTTCTCGAGCTTGGAGTAGACGAGGAGATGAAAGATGAGACCTATTTGGCGGCTCTTGTTGCATGTTGGCTATGTTTGTTTGTCCTTCCGACCAGTGGCTCCTTCATCAGACCTTCCACATTCAAAATGGCGAGCCTGATTGCTTCTGGAATGAGGTTATCCCTTGCTGCCCCCGTGCTGGTTAATGTATACCGAGGTTTAGGTGAGATTGTTCATTCGCCGACCCCGGAACGAGCAGATGCTTTTCTTCCATGGCATTATGTGTTCGGATGGATGGCCCGATATTTTGACACTCACCATAGAGTGTCGTCTCGTTTGGATGGTCCTTTTATGACCCGTTACTCAGGAGAAGGAGGATCGAAGGCTTTTGATGACTATGCCGCTAGGGAGCTCATCCATAGAGGTCGTGACATTGATTGGAGCGCGACTGCCGCTAGTAGGAGCCGCACGGAGATCAAAGAGAATGATGGGAAACTATATCTCCGAGAGAAGACATTTTTTCTTGCTGCCCGCTCGAGCTTTATGGTGTTGCATCGGAATGGTGCGTGTTGGGTCGAGCCATACAGTCCTTGTAGGTTTGCACGTCAATTTGGGTTTTACGAGACCATTCCAAAGGAACTTGCGGCCGACCTTCGATCCACCCACATACGATCGGCTAGCATTTCGTGGAGAAAATTCATCGATCTTGAGTTGTTCCAAGCTAGCATTTCCATCCCGCCTAAGCGAAACGAAGCGACCATGTTTCTTCCGATTTTCGGCGTGGTGGCTGAAAGTGCATGGTACATATTTGATTGATGGAAGGGCTTCGTTCTTGAGAGACGGCGGCAAGAAAGAAGAGAGCCGTTCCTCAAGCTAAAGAAAATCCAACCAAGCCTTCTCGTCCTTTGAAAGCATCTCGTGCGGCTCCCCGTCTTGCCTCCAAGGTAGTTACAAAAGTCGAGAGAGCGTGTACTACATCGAGAGATAAAAGGCGTCATGACATCGCCTTGGGCACTAGCGGGAGTTCTTCACATAGTGATAAGGCTGAAGCGCGAGAAGAAGGGGACCAACCAGGAAAAAGTCGAACGACAGGTAATCTCTTCTTGAAGCTCATTCGTTTCATTATTATTACCTCTATTTTACTTTGTATCCTCGTTTTGCAGTTGGTCAACCCAGATGCTCACCCGGATGATGGAGCAGAGCGCAGCGAGAATTCTACCAATGGTCCTGCTGCTTTCGCCTTGGCACTTCAGGAGACTAGGAAGAATCCTTACTTTCCTGTGACGGATGGAGAAAATGAAGTCTCGTCGCCAGCTCCTCTACCCCTTCAAGGGACTTCTGTCCAGGAACTTGACAATAGTGTGGAGAACGTGCGTGCTATGACTCCATCATCGAACCACACTCATCGCTAAGGTTACATCGAGCAAAGAGACTCTTAAAGGTGCACGGCCGGCGACACCTCTTGCTCATCCGCATCTATTGCCCGTGGAAGTTTCTGAATTTAACTCCGGACGTGTCATCGATGATTGCTATCAACATCCGACCAACATGCTCTGGACTAGACTCAAAACCAAGATCTCCAATTGTCTTCAGAGGAATTGGCCTCAAAAAGGACGATGTTTACAAGATATTTGACGAGATGAAAGCGCCATAGTAGGGACGGACATTTACGGTTTGGAAACTCTCTTAAGTGCCTTCTTTGAAAACATCGCATCACAAAGGCGGCTCGAGAGAAGGACATTGCGGGAGGCTCACCGTATCTTTGTATGAAGCAAAGCATTCTATCCTTTCAAAACAACTTGATGAATTTAAGGCATCCGAGGCAAATCATCTGAAAGCTCGAGCGGGCAGCAAGAAAAAATGTCTTCTCTCGGAGATATAGTTTCCCACCATTCCAAATTACCGATAAGCTGGCGGTTTTTTGACAATGCATTACAAGTTCTACCATCGTATGAGAAAACCCAATTGCTTCCAAGATTTGATGAAGAATGGGCCATTCGACATGGTCATAGGCTTTTTCGAGGTCCACTTTGACCATCATATAACCTTTCTTACCCTTCCGCGATCTCAAAAAATGGACAACCTCCTGTGCTTGGAAGCCTTCAAACCTAAGCGGGGACTGAGGCAAGGGGATCCTATTGCACCTTATTTATTTGTTCTGGTGATGGAAATTTTGAGTAAAAAGATTCAACAAGCTGTTGACAATGGGCTATGGAAATCGATCAAAATCTCTTCCTCCGGCCCCCTGTTGTCCCACTTATTTTTTGCAGATGACCTCTTACTGTTCGGGGAGGCAAGTGAGGTACAAGCTCTGGTCATGGATTCTGTGCTTCAAGACTTCTGCAGTATCTCGGGTATGAAAATTAATATTCAGAAATCAAAATTTCAAACCTCCCCGAATGTTAAGCCGGCAATTAAGCAGAATATCAGCCAGGCCCTTGAAATGCAGCATACACTTGACCTAGGCCGTTATCTGGGAGTGCCACTTATTCAGGGTCGCTTAAAGCTTGCCACTTTCAGTTTTCTGGTAGATAAACTCAAGCGTAAATTGTCGACGTGGAAAATGAATTCTTTATCACGTGCGGGGAGAGCTATTTTGATTCAGACTTCTTTGTCATCCCAATCCTTTTATTTCATGCATGAGACTATAAAGATTCCGATTGGGATCATTGTGCAACTTGAACGTATCTGTAGGGACTTCTATTGGGGCTCGGAAGAAGGCAAGAGGAAGATGCATCTTATTTCTTGGGACAAGCTCTGTCTTCCCAAAGCAGCTGGTGGTTTGGGGTTCCGTCGCTTAACAGAAATGAATTATGCTTTTCTTGCTAAACTGGCCTGGGAGTTTATTAGTAATAAGGACGCTCTTTGGGTAGAAGTCCTTCGCGCAAAGTATGGGGATATTTTTTTGCCATGTAAACAAGGAGCTTCCATCACTTGGAGAAGCATTCAATCGGCAGCTCACTTAATTAATGCAGGCCTTGACCCGTCCCATTCTGTCCCCCATTGGAAAGATCACCCTAAAGGGATGTATACGGTGAGCTCTGGCTATCATTTACAGCTTGAAGAGACCATTGTTGGCAAGGAGGAGAAAATATGGGAAGACATCTGGCGACTCAATGGCCCAAGTCGTGGCAACCACTTTATATGGAACTTGTGTCACAATGCCCTACCAGTTAATGAGCTTCTTTACCATCGGCACGTGGCTAATTCTAGCATGTGTAATCTATGCGGAGAAGCGGAAGAATCGACTTTACATGCGATACGAGATCGCGCCCATGGCCAAGAGCTATTTGGAGAAAATTCATTGATGAATCGACCAACATGGATTTCTTTCAATCGAATGAGCCCAAGGATTTGATACGATTCTGTCTAGACTCTTCTCATGAGATCTTTGAAATGGCGCTATCGTGGAGAGAGATCGTGAGTGGTATTTGGAGATGGAGGAATTTGATCTCCTTCGGGGAACAACAAAATCGTCCACCCCCTCATGTCTTCATTGACCAAATGGTGGAACGAGCAAAAAATCTGAGATTGGCTTGGGACATATTCTGATGTAGTCTTTCAATTTTCCTACAAGTCTGTTGTTTTTCGTGCTTTTGCAGTTTGGAACATCTTGTATATGTTGACTTTTGTTGAGAAATAAATATTAAAGATCGTTGTTAAAAAAAAAAAAAAAAAAAAAATTATTCACCTGAGAGAGAGACGCGGACGAAAATGGCGGAGGCAATTGTTGGTCGACAAATTATGGTTTAATGGGAGAAGGAGAATTTAATAAAAAAAAGTTGCTTATAACAATTAAAATATAAAAAGAAATAAAAAAGCAAAAATGTGAAAGCGCGTGAAATATTGACGGCGAGTGAATGTCAAACGCGTAATTTCCGTTTCATTTAACGTAAAAATCAAAAAAGGTTGTTAGTTGACAAAATAGAGGATAAAAATACTAAATTTAAAAATAAGGGAGCAAGTCCCAAAGTTGACTCAAATATATGTGTGTTTTGCGCTAATTAGTCCTCCCATTAAATCAAGAAGGCTTAAAGAAATTTTTGGACTTTTTTGTTTTACGATTGTTGCACTTCTATCCTTAATGTTTCTCCATCTTGAAATTTTTACCCCTCGTTTATGTATTAAAATAGACCAACAAGTAAAATGAAATGCACGATTAGGGTAAAAGTCCCAAGACTAAACATTGTGATAAAAATATAAAAATTATGATACAAAGGGAAAAAAAAAAGTGTCGTAATAATAGAGGCAAAATTAGAAAAATCAGACTTTCAAGTTGGTAATTATTATTGATTTTAATCACTTATTCATCTCAAATTGAGAAAAATGCATGGTCTTGTAAGTTGTTGTAGTTTAATAAAAAAATTGTCCTACTGACGTGGCTGCCATGTTGGATCCTCCTACGTGCATGTGGGGTCCTATTTCTCCTCATTTTTTCTGAAAATAAAAATTTGTTGCAACACGGATTCGAACCGGCAACCTTATGATAAAATTCCAAAAACTTAGCCATCTGAGCTAAAACTTCAGTTTTATAATATAACACAATAAAAATATATTGTTTACATTAACTCCAAGTACTCTTTTATTACAATGAGTACTTGGATGTTTCGTGTTGATATAGCTAAAAATATATGGAAAATTAGGGATAAGGACACAATCTGGAATATTTTTTAAAATATGACAACTACATATTTTTATAGGAGAAGGACAAATCGCTTAATTTTATAGCGAGAAGGACAAACAGTGAATCCCGAAAATCGGTGAATCTTCCGGTGAATCCCGAAATCAATGAATTTCGACAGATGAATTTTGATGATGAATCCCGAAAATCGGTGAATCTCGACAATGAATTTTGAAAATTAGTGAATTTTAAAATGAATTTCGGCAAATGAATTTAAGCAGTGAATTTGAACACAAGTGAATTTTCGACAATGAATAAATAGTTTTGTCGCTTTACGCAAAAGTTTCAAAAACTGCCCTTCTACTCAATTGATGAAATATTTATGTCCTTCTTCCTCATTCCCCCAAAAATTTACTTCAACACATCTATATTTGTTTAATTGAAATATTGAATGTCTTTTGTTAGTCTTGTTGTCTGTATGGGATCAAATACCATCTGGTAAATCTACTGCCATTCATAACAAAAAGAAATACATTGCCATTGTTAGCTTTGCTAAGAGGGTTTCTAACAAATTTTCTTCGGGTGATTTACTGGGATTTTTTAAAGCTCAATCCAACATTTTGGCCACATATTCTTTGATAGTTAAGTTGCTAGGTATCAGATTCTTATGAAGTAGTTAAGCTCTATTCATTTAGAAACGGGTTCAGAACACCTGTCCAATATTTGGTGTCTAATTTTGGTGTCCAAGTAAAAACTACGTTGTTTTATTTGTGTTTTATTTTCACCATATGACTTGCATTGGTCTTGGCACAAGTGCGGTAACTCAAAGGTCTGATTTGTCTGTGCGTTCTGAATCTGATTAACTCTAGTTACTCTGTTCTAATGCACTTTATTTTGTTTAAAGTGTATCATCAATTGAACATAGAGGATTTTACGGTTTTGATAATTACTTCTGCACCACACCAAATCGATCTTCGCAAAGTCGATTCTTGTCTTAATAATCGGTTTTCTAAAAATCGTTTCGGTCATGTGATGCATTGGTAAAACCATGATAATGTAAATAAATACTCCCATTAATTATACGCCATGTCTTTTCAAGTGCGCACATTCAAAGAAGGAAAAAGTAGCAGCTCGTTTTACGGGTACGTAATGCTACGTACCGCCACAAACCTCTCACACAACGAGTGACGCAACATGTAGTACCCAATGATAATGATATAAATATATCATGATCTATAGTATATGAAGTATTGTGTCTGAGTGGTTATGACAAACACATTATCCCCATTGTTAGTAGTATAGATACCAACACGCAGTTTAAAAATTAAAATTAAAATTGAAAACACTTTATTCTTATTCATCTTCACATTCTTCTGTCCCAAAAACATCATAATTTGTGAATTGATCATCCAAAATGGTTAAGTTTACATTTTATCAAATCAAAGCACATCAAATTTTCCATCAAGGAAAAAAAAAAAAAAAATTTAAAACACATCAACTTGGCTTCCTTGTTTATGGTGATCTGGAATCTTCCTATGAATCTTTCAGGCAGCCTTTTCAACTGATAAAAAACAATGAAGTACACTGACATGAAACAATGCCGAACCCGTGTCGTTTCGGGCCGGAGGCCACAATATCACTTGAAGATAGAAGGAAAAATTCTGAAAAAGAAAAAAAAGAAAGCAGATTGATTAGGATTTGTAAAGGTAGTCGGTAAAACAAATAGTAGATATAAATTAGTTTTCAAGAATAATTACTTGAGATTGTTTCAGTACGGATTAAAGATGGAAACTTCAAGTTGTATCCCAAGTTCCATTAGTTCTTCCTGGATTCTAAGGGCCGAATTCTCGATTGCGGGAGAGAATGAAACGGAAATCCTGTTGAAGGTTGAAATCTCTCCGAAACAGGGCGGTAACCCATTTAGTGTTATGCATTCAATATCAAGTTGCTCTAGACAGGGGAAGGACTCAGTGGAGGCATTCCATTCCTTCAAAAAGTCATCAAACAATTGAAAGAATTTCAGATTTCGGAATACCAAATCTTCCGTCTCTAATGCTGGCTCCTCGAAGGAATTGTGTCTTAGCTTCAAAACCTCAAGACATTGTAGTTCTGCAATTGCTGATAAAGCCGTCCAAGGTAGCAGAAAGTGTTCTAATGTTAGTTTCTTGAGAGTTGAAGGGAAGTTGACCGTGTATTGTCTTAGCTCTGAAGATCTTAGCGTCAGTGACTCCAGTTCCCTATAAAAGTCCAATGTTTCCATTGATCCTTCATCATAAACAGAAGGAGATTCTTCTAAGAAACAACTCAGTTTCCGAACAACGGGCATCCTTTTGAGAAGCCTTTTGACATCTTTTCCGGTAGATAAAACTGGTTTTGAAAAGTTAACCACCTTATCCATTATTTGTTCATCACTAGATAGAAATGCCTCCTCATCTGGAAATTTTAGGATGCAATTGACTACTTTGACATACCTAAGGCTTTTCATTCTCCAAAAAGTCTCTGGCAAATATATTCTCATACCACGATTGCGTATTCTCAACGTTAAAGATGTTATATTCCGAGAGATGGAACGATGATGGGATAGAATTTTGTTTCCACTCCAACCTAGCATCCATGTATCTCACATGAATCGAGTGGCAAGTTGATTCATATCATTTATTTCCCATGTGGGATCCAAACCCAACACTTGAACAAGTCCGAACTTCCTTAAAAGGAAATCACCAACTCTAACATCACGATCTTCTTCAAAAAAAGTATACGGTGCGTGCATTAGAAAATGATGATCCAAACAACATTAGTAACATCGCTTATATTCGCAGGAAACACGATAATGGTTATTTATTGAAGGTTACGAGGAACTAGGCGATGATGCGATTTTATGGTTCAATTTGGAAAAATTTCTTTGGCTCGGCATTTCATTTGACATAAATCACGTATCAAATCATGAACACGAAATGTTTTTATTCCACCACCTGGAACTTCTCTCACCGACAATGATAAAGCTTCTGTCAACTAATGCGTGAAAGTACTCTGTTGCAACATCTTCTAAGCTTTTTGTCTTCGATTCTTGTATGAATCCTTCAGCAATCCATAACAGTATCACATGCTTAACCCTAATTAGTCTATCCTCAGGAAACGCTCCAAGATAGAGAAGACAAGGTTTCAAATTCTCGGGTGAATGCTTATAACTTAATTCCAAAACATCCATACATCCCTCACTAGAAAGATAATAAGATAACCTTTGTGCAACTTCACTCCACCACCTCAAGTTTTTTTCTGTTTTAGCAAGGAGCCCTCCAATTACAACAACTGCTAAAGCGAGGCCTTTGCAGTTTTTAGCAATCTGCTTTCCAATCTCATTGAGATATGGTGGTGAAATGTCATTACGGAACACTTTCTTTTGCAATAGCTCCCAACTTTCAACCTCATTCAAAAAACGAAGTTGAGGTGGGCTACAATTAATTCTGCATTTGTCAGCAACTTCAAGGGATCGGGTCGTGAACATGACTCTACTTCCATTTTGGTTATCAGGGAATGACTTTTTTACATCATTCCATGCGCTTGCATTCCATATATCATCCAATACAACAAGATACTTTTGACGACTCAAACATTTCCATAGATAGTGAGCCAAATCATCATTAGTCGTGTCACGGATTTTGTCGTCAACCCCCTTAATATCGCGTATAATGTCAAGTAACAACCTCCTAGTATTATGATCTAGCGAAATAGAGCAAAAGGCAAATACGTCAAAATGACATTTCACCGATGAGGAACCAAAAACCTTTTTGGCTAAAGTGGTCTTCCCCAATCCACCCATGCCAACAATTGAGACAATGTCAAGTGACTTAGGTCCACATGTAAGCATGCCAATAATTTTTTCTTTCTCATCCTCAAACCCCACAACGGTTTTGTTGATTTCTGAAGGCCTACCTTGTTCTATGAGATCACTAATTAGACCAACCGTACTGGGGAGGTATCTTGCATTGTTCATGATTTTTTCTAATTTCATCATCTCAAGCTTTACCTTAACCACCTTAATTTCATCAAAGACATTCGAGAGATAAGCCATATGATACCAGAATGGATGATCAAAGACAAACAACGAACTAATGCTTGACATGATGACACACTCTGTCAGATGTAAAACATGACAACTTCTAACCATGTCTCGTTTAGCTCACTTTGTAAGTGGAAAATATGAATGAAAAAAGGGCAGAAAGAAGCCAGTTCTTCCTCAATTTTTATGATATTGTATTTTGCAAAAGGTACATAACTACGGTCACTATTCATCCTGTCCTTTAGGTTTCTAAGATTCTGCATGAGAAAATCAAGAAAATGTGGGGAAATAACCTTTGGATAGTTATAAAGAGATGAATCTGGGAATTTACCGTAAACGTGTATTATGTTCGCATTGATAGCTTCAATTTTCATCATAAAGTCTCTTAAAAGCATCTTTTTCTTGGAGAATCCACCTTCCATGTCAACAAATGGGAGAAGGCAGTACAAACCCTCCCAAAAAGTAACATCGATTTGGCTGCAGATCAACTCCTCTGCATTCTGGTTAGGAGGATCGTTGAGAAATGTCAAAAGAAATACAATATTGTCTTGAAGAATTTGAAAATCATCATCCTTCAAATGAGTCATTAAGTCCCCAAGAAAAAGTTTGACGAAGCTAAAAGCAGTTTTTCCGAACATGTGAGAACTAGATTGCTGCACATATATGGCCATCAGGGTTCGAAAGTACAATCTGGCAACATTAGCTGTGGCTGGTTTGATCTTTTGCAGCATATGAGAAAGCATAGAATTAGTTTCAGATGCAATTTCAACATTTGCGTCTTTTGCCCAATAAAGAGATGTTAAGCATGCAGCATCATAAGCAAAGGCTTGAACAAACATTTTGAATTCTCCCAACTCCTCATAATATCTGCAATTCAACGCGAGTTTCATAAAATTCTTCAAAAACATTAATTTTTCTTCCAATGTTTCAATCTGCTTCTTAAATGGAACAATTTCACTAGCTTTGTAGATGACAAGATCATTTAAATTTGCCAGGATAGAATCCAGAAACTCTAGGATCTTATAACTTGTTGAAGTCTTGAATTGAGATGACGAATAATGAAACAAATTTACGCACCATGCTTCAGTTTCTAGCTTCGACTGCTGAATTTTTCCTTGTAATTCAAAAGCCAGTGGATGCCAATCTGTGATGCTTTCTGTACGTAATGCATGAAGGCGGTGAGCAAGAAGTCCCTCTCCTTCTTTTACACCCCATATCCCTCGAAAAGAAGTGATCATAGACCTCAATACTACCTTGATTTCTTCATCAGTATCATCCCATGTCGCAAAGCATCGCAAAAACACTCTTAAGAATCTAAGCTCCATTTTGTATAACTGAAGTTTCTCCTTATCAGCCCCCTCGGCATGCTGCTTCTCAATCGTTGAGAGCTCTTTGTGAACAGAAGAAAAATAGTAGTATTCCATTTTCTCTACTTCCAATGTGATCCGAGAACCTGATGATCCGCGGTTATCATTTGCTGTATCAATCCTGTTCATACAACCATTTAGAAGCTCCTTTTTGTCAGAGAAATCCTTATTCATCTCATCAAAAGACAGAAGCAGATACAAGTCCTCACGCAAAATAGCATAAATTTGATTGTAGATTGAATCCCCTTCTTCTTCTTCAACATTCTGACATGGAGGATCGGTGAGAAAAGTGAAGAGAAACATTAGACGATCTCGAAGAAATAGAAAATCGTCCTTCAAAACAATAGCCAGGTGCTCAAAGAAAAAATCAACAAAGCTTTCAAGAGCTTCACCGAGAAGAAAAGAACCAGAACCGGACATTGGTTGTAGATAGTAGGCCTTAAAGATGCCAACGTAGAATGGTATAATATGAGGTGCGTAAGGTATGAACTTCTGCAGCATATCGAAAGCGACAATGTTTATTTCAGACACAGTTTCATCGTCGCCTTCTATTGCCCAATACAAACATGTTAAACATGCTACACTGTTAGCAAAATCTCCAATAAAATTCAGAAATTCATTGGTTTCCTTTCCATATGGGCAATTTTTAACTGTGAACAATTTTTCTTCCAAAAATACTATCTTGGCTCTCAAACTATCAATTTGCAATCGAAGAATTTTGCCAGCTCTGTAGTTGTAAAAAAGTATGATATTATTCTTGAGCTCTCTAAGAAAGTCTGAGATGTGTGGAAATTCCGTAGACTTACATCTCATCATCATCGACATCGAGGAGGAATGTATCGGATTTGAATACCAATCTTCGATTTGTTGTCTACTCGGCAGAATTATCGCTTCCAATTCACACATTACTGAATCAAAATCTTGGATGCTCGGATGCGTTTCACTTCCACCCATTCGTTCGAGAAGAAGAGACAATAATGTGAAGTCTTTCTGCCATATCACTTTAAGAGCAACGATCACAGGTCTTTCGGCCATATCCTGAAAGCAGAACGCTTTCAGTATTTTGACGTCCAGTTGCACAAAATAGATTCGATATCGATTAGCCCACGAGGCCTTCTCCATTGCACAGAGCTGTGCGTAAATGGATTCGAAGTATCCGGGAGTCATGCTTTCCTCCTCCATTGATGATGATGTTCTTTGAGTTATAGAAATACTATTACTGCTCTGTTTTCAGTAATGTATGTACTATGTATTTGTTCTTGCTTGAAAAAAGGGTGTAACTAATCCTCAAAAAAAGCAATTAGATCTATTATATTACAATTTCAGATTCCATTAACCATTTTTCAAGACAAATGTTTTGAATAAACACACTAGTAGTATTATTTTATTTTATGGGATAAAGATTAAAAAGATTCTTTTATAAAAGATTAACGGAACAGTTAATGAGGAAGGTGCAAGCCCACTATCAACACATAATTTAAAAAAATTATGTGCTTCTGTCATTTTGCCGTTAGGTGGCTGGGTTTGATGGATCTTGAGAACTTGGAGAAAGTAATTTGTGATCTTAGACCGAGTTATGTCATATTTTCAGTTTCCGTGAATTATTTGATTTTATATATAGGTGTCCTAAACCTAATCGGGTTTGGACCGGATCCGACCGAGTCGGGTCGTTTACAGTCTATTTTAGTTAATGTAATAATTTAAGGGCCAATTATTTAAAATGTCGTAAGAATAGAGTAAAATTAGAAAAAAAGGTCCTCTAAGTTGGCCTACTATAGATTTTCGTCATGTTCCTGTTTCGGTGAGAAAAATGGTTTTGTAAGTTGTTGTTGCTTTAAAAAAATGGTCCTACTGACATGGCTGCCGTGTTGGATCCTACGTGGATGTGGGGTCCTATTTCTCCTCCTTTTTCTGAAAATAAAAATTTGTTGCAACACGGATTCGAACCGGCAACCTTATGATAAAATTCCAAAAACTTAGCCATCCAAGCTAAATAATATGACACAATAAGAGAATATGTTTACATTAACTCCAAGTACTCTTTTATTGCAATGAGTACTTGGATGTTTCTTGTTGAACTTAGCCATCTAAGCTAGAACTTCAATATTATAATATAACACAATAAGAATATATTGTTTACATCAACTCCAAGTACTCTTTTATTGCAACGAGTACTTGGATGTTTCTTGTTGACAGCTAAAAATTTACTTCAACACGTCTATATTTGTTTAATTGAAATATTGAATGTCTTTTGTTAGTCTTGTTGTCTGTATGGGATCAAATACCATCTGATAAATCTACTGCCATTCATAACAAAAAGAAATACATTGCCATTGTTAGCTTTGTTAAGAGGGGTTGTAACAAATCTTCTTCGGGTGATTTACTGGGATTTTTTAAAGCTCAATCCAACATTCTGGCCACATATTCTTTGATAGTTAAGTAGCTAGGTATCAGATTCTTATGAAGTAGTTAAGCTCTATTCATTTAGAAACGGGTTCAGATCACCTGTCCAATATTCGGTGTCTAATTTCGGTGTCCATGTAAAAACTACGTCGTCGTTTCATTTATGTTTTATTTTCACCATATGACTTGCATTGGTCTTGGCGCAAGTGCGGTAACTCAAAGGTCTGATTTTTCTGTGCGTTCTGAATCTGATTAACTCTAGTTACTTTGTTCTAATGCAATTTATTTTGTTTAAAGTGTATCATCAATTGAACATAGAGGATTTTACGGTTTTGATAACTACTTCTGCACCACACCAAATCGATCTTCGCAAAGTCAATTCTTGTCTTAATAATTGGTTTTCTAAAAATCGTTTCGGTCATGTGATGCATTGGTAAAACCATGATAATGTAAATAAATACTCCCATTAATTATACGCCATGTCTTTTCAAGTGCGCATATTCAAAGAAGGAAAAAGTAGCAGCTCCCATTAATGCTACGTACCGCCACAAACCTCTCACACAATGAGTGACGCAACATGTAGGATCTAGTGATAATGATATAAATATATCATGATCTATAGTATATGAAGTATTGTGTGTGAGTGGTTATGACAATCACATTATCCCCATTGTTAGTAGTATAGATACAAACACGCAGTTTAAAAATTAAATAGATTTTTGTCCAGAAGGACAAGATTATCAAAAAATCGGAATAGAAGGAAACTGTAATTTAATAAGGACAAAAGTAACAATTATGAAGTAACAAATGTGGAATAGAGTAAATATGAAGTAACAATTGTGAAACAAAAGTAACATTAACACGTCAAGTAACAATTTTAAAGGAACAATTGTGATTTTTGTCCTTTATAATCATGAAAATGTTACTTTTGTCCTTCCAGACTCATTTATTAATTTTTGTCCTTGTGGCCTCTTCCTCCAAAATTAAAATTAAAATTGAAAACACTTTATTCTTATTCATCTTCACATTCTTCGGTCCCAAAAACATCATAATTTGTAACTTGATCATCCAAAATGGTTAAGTTTACATCTTATCAAATCAAAGCACATCAAATTTTCCATCAAAATAAATAAATAAATAAATAAATTTAAAAAAATTAAAACACATCAACTTGGCTTCCTTGTTAATGGTGATCTGGAATCTTCCTATGAATCTTTCAGGCAGCCTTTTCAACTGATAAAAAACAATGAAATACACCGACATGAAACAATGCCGAACCCGTGTCGTTTCCGGCCGGAGGCCACAATATCACTTGAAGATAGAAGAAAAAAATCCTGAAAAAGAATAAAAAGAAGCAGATTGATCAGGATTCGTAATGGTAGTTGGTAAAACAAATAGTAGTTTTCAAGAAGAATTACTTGATTGATTGTTTCAGTGCTCGTTCGAGATCGTAAGTTCAAGTCGTATCCCAAGTTCCACCAGTTCTTCTTGGATTCTAATGGCCGAATTCTCGGTTGTTGCCGAAGAGAATGAAACGGAAATCCTCTTCAAGGTTGAAATCTCTCCGAAACAGGGCGGTAACCCTTTTAGTTTTCCGCATTGGATCTTAAGTTGCTCTAGACAAGGGAAGGACTCAGTGGAGGCATTCCATTCCTCAAAAGAGTCATCAAACAATTGAAAGAATTTCAGATTTCGGAATACCAAATCTTCCGTCTCCAATGTTGGCTCCCCAAAGGAATTGTATCTTAGCTTCAAAACCTGAAGATAGTGTAGTTCCGCAATTGCTGATAAAGCCGTCCAAGGTAGCATAAAGTGTTCTAATGTTAGTTTCTTGAGAGTTGAAGGGAAGTTGATCATAAATTGTCTCAAAGATGGACCTAGATACCAGCTTTGAGTCAGCATCAGTGAGTCCAGTTCAATTTCCGAACAACAGGCAGCCTTTGGAGAAGCCTTTTGAGATCTTTTATGGTAGGTAAAATTGGACTTGAAAAGCTTACCACCTTATCCATTATTTCATCACTAGATAGATATGCCTCCTCATCTGGAAATTTGAGAATGCATTTGTCTACTTTGACATACCTAAGACTTTTCATTCTCCAAAAAGTCTCTGGCAAATATATTGATCTACCATAAACGCTAAATCTCAACGTTAAAGATGTTATATTCCAGAGATTGGATAACGATGACGGGATAAAATTTTGTTTCAACTTCAACTCAGCATCCATATGTCTCAGATGAATCAGAGTGGCAAGTTGATTTATATCATCTATTTCCCATATGGGATCCAACCCCAACACTTGAACAAGCCTCAACTTCCTTAAAAGGATATCACTAGCTCTAGCATCACGATCTTTACAAAAAAAGTGTACGGTGCTTGCATTAGAAAATGATGATCCAGCAGCATTAGTAACATCGCTTATATTCTGCGGGGAAACACGATAATGGTTATTTATTGAAGGTTCTGAGGAACTAGATGATGCAATTGTATGGTTCAGCTGGAAAAAGTTGTCGGCTAGGCATTTCGTTTGACATAAGTCACGTATCAAATCATGAACATAAAATGTTTTTATTCCGCCACCGGAACTTCTCTCACCGACAATGATAAAGCTTCTGTCAACTAGTGCGTGAAAGTACTCAGTTGCGACATCTTCTAGGTTTTTTGTGGATTCTTGTACGAATCCTTCAACAATCCATAACAGTATCACATTCTTAACCCTAATTAGTCTATCCTCAGGAAATGCTCCAAGATAAAGAAGACAAGGCTTCAAATTCTCGGGTAAATGCTTATAACTTAATTCCAAAATTTACATACATCCCTCACTAGAAAGATAATAAGATAACCTTTGTGCGACTTCACTCCACCACCTCAAGCTTTTTTCCGTTTTAGCAAGGAGCCCTCCAATTACAACAAGTGCTAAAGCGAGGCCTTTGCAATTTTTAGCAATCTGCTTTCCAATCTCATTGAGATACGGTGGTGAACTGTCATTACGGAACGCTTTCTTTTGCAATACCTCCCAACTTTCAACCTCATTCATAAAACGATGTTGATGTGGGCTACAATTAATTCTGCATCTGTCAGCAACTTCACGGGATCGGGTCGTGAACATGACTCTACTTCTATTTTGGTTATCAGGGAATGAGCTTTTTACATCATTCCATGCGCTTACATTCCAGATATCGTCCAATACAACAAGATACTTTTGACGACTCAAACATTTCCATAGATGGTGAGCCAAATCATCATTAGTCATGTCATGGATTATGTCGTCATCCCCCTTAATATCGCGTATAATGTCAAGTAACAACCTCCTAGTATTATGATCTAGCGAAATGGAGCAAAAGGCAAATACGTCAAAATGACATTTCACCAATGAGGAACCAAAAACCTTTTTGGCTAAAGTGGTCTTCCCCAATCCACCCATGCCAACAATTGAAACAATGTCAAGTGACTTAGGTCCACATGTAAGCATGCCAATAATTTTTTCTTTCTCATCCTCAAAACCCACAACGATTTCGTTGATTTCTGAAGGCCTACCTTGTTCATGAGTTCACTAATTAGACCAACCGAAGGCTGGGAGGTATCTTGCATTGTTAATGATGTTTTCTAATTTCATCATCTTTAGCTTTTCCTTAACCACCTTAATTTCATCAAAGACATTCGAAAGATAAGCCATATGATACCAGAATGGTTGATCAAAGACAAACAACAAACTAATGCATGACATGATGACATACTCTGTGAGATGTAAGACATTGACAACTTCTAACCATGTCTCGTTTAGCTCACTTTGTAAGTCGAAAATATGAATGAAAAAAGGGCAGAAAGAAGACAGTTCCTCCTCAATTTTTAAGATATTGTATTTTACAAAAGGTATAAACCTACGGTCACTATTCATCCCATCCTTCAGGTTTCTAAGATTCTGCATGAGAAAATCAAGAAATTGTGGAGAAATAACCTTTGGATAATTATATAGAGATGAATCTGGGAGTTTACCATAAATGTGTCTTATGTTAGCATTGATAGCTTCAATTTTTGATGACGGAAAAATTCACTGTTATTATTATAACATTTCACCCCACTTCTGATACCATTTTGAGCATTTATGTATCAAATCAAGTCATTAATTCCTTAGATTTATCTACATACGTAATTAGTAAGTATTATATAAAATATCGTATTTTTTATCGTTTTTTTTATAAGTTTTTGTACCGATTTTAGTAAATCGGAATGTCGTGTCGATTTACGTGGGTATTTGTGGTATTTTATTGCGGTATGTATAAGCCAAGACCCGAGAATCGACATTTTGAAGTATAATCATATCTCCGAAAGGATTTAGAGAGTGTCACGAGCTTAAGTGGTCAATCGAATTGCTTAAGTGGTCAAGTGGTCAATCGAAGTGGTCAAGTGGCTAATCGATTTGATTTAGTGGTAATCGAGAAATATCTTCGATAAACGAATGGCTCATCAAAACGACATTTTTCAAGAAGAGTCCTTCATGAAAGTTGTAGATTTTTCCGAGAGCTTTCCGATGCCTCTTGAATCATGTTGTTTGGAGATCCAACTCGAGATATGAATTTTAGAAGTTTTATTCCAAAATATATAATTTATATCCGAAAATTGGAAATTAAGGGGAGATGAATGTCATGATTAGGCCGGCCTGGTCCGGCCCCTACCCGGCCCGATCCGGCCTTAACTAATTTTGCCTATAAATAGGCTGAATAGATCACCGTAGCAAATGCCCCCCCTGCTTTTCGGCCTTTCCCTTTTCTTTCTTGTTCTCATTTTATTTTTTAGTTGTAGTACTATATATATATATATATATATATATATATATATATATATATATATATATATATATATATTAGTATCTATATTTATAGATCTATATACTTATATACATATATATATATATATATATATATATATATATATATATATATGTATCAAAAATAATAATACCGTAGTATTGTTGTAATGCTCGGGAAATTATCGGAAGATCGTTGTTGTTAAAGTCGTAGCTCTTTCCGGAGAATACGACCTATGAATCAACAGTTGAAATCTGAAACGATTTTAAGAAATCATACGATGATGAAAGGCTAAAGCTCGTTGGAACAAGCCTTGTGAAACCGATTCTTAGCAACATCTCGATTTCGACTTTTGGATTGTTTTGTGAGTTTTTATCAAAATTTTGTATCTTTATTATGTTCTTATTGATTAAGCAATTTAAATCGAGAGATGGTTGCTGTTTGATGTTTAACGTTTGATGAGAATCGTCGTTAAACCTTAGATCACCATAGTAAAGATTGGATTTTTAATCTAATTAACGAGAGTTGTTAGGTTGAATATCTAGATTGCGAAATTGAGAGATTTCACACCTTTGTTATGAAAGCGTTAATCCTTAAAATCGAAAGATAAAAGATTGATAGGCGAACTTTTCTAAGAGATTAGGAGTTCATACCTTCGATAGGTGAATCACAATTTTCGTTCAATCACCACAAGATAATCTAGAGTCGAAATTGAGGGTTGCGGGAATCGGTGGATCATTGCTTGTTCGTTGTTAAATTAATTGAGAAAAATCGTTTGCCGCTTTTTTTTGCTTCGTTTTCATCGTAGTAACCGTAGTAAGTTTATTGTAGTTTTAGTTATAAAATAGGTACAACTTAGTTAGCTCGGTTCGCAATTATCTTTTCCGGCTTTAGATCTTTGATCTTCTGTCCAGTTTACTTTTGTTGTTTTCATTTTTAGTTTTGTTTTGTGTAAATTTTAGTAATGATAGTAGTCGTGACAATTTAGAAAAAAATTAATAAGAACTAGATAAACCTCGATTCCCTGTGGATCGACTCCGGTTTTTAATTGCTATACTACGATCCCTGCACTTGGGGTAAACCGGATTTATTTTATTACTTGTTATATTTTGCTTTGCATAAAATCCGAGACAAGTTTTTGGCGCCGTTGCCGGGATTCGCACGGTTGTCTAATTTTTGTTAATTAATTTTTTTCTTAAGTTTGTGCCCTTAGTGTTGTTTTTTCTTTCCTTAAAAAAATTTAAAAAAATTTGGTTTATGCAAACTCGAGTCGAAAGGTCCACCGCTTTACACCCGACCTCGAACGAACCATAGTCGGACCAAACAGCGAAGAGTC
This sequence comes from Gentiana macrophylla, assembly GCA_026214975.1. Taxonomy (NCBI): domain Eukaryota; kingdom Viridiplantae; phylum Streptophyta; class Magnoliopsida; order Gentianales; family Gentianaceae; genus Gentiana; species Gentiana macrophylla. The sequence continues at coordinate 9,612,949 of CM047813.1, forward strand.
CGTCCTTCGGCTCTTCCCGACGAAGAGAACACGGCCGATCAAGATTTGAACGACGTTTAGCGAGAGGAGATTGAAGAAATCATTATCATGGCTGCGAATGAAAGACGACGTTATCGACTCACGCCATGCCCGTGAAGTCGAGTCAACCCAAATTTGTCATTTTACTCTATTATTATCACGCAACCTTTGAACTCAAACCAGGTCTTATTCAAATGATGCAACACGATCTATCTTTCACGGTTTTCAATCGAGAATCCTCACACTCACGTACACACATTTTTAGAAATATGTGGTACAACTCGCATACAAAGGGGTTAATGAGGATGCAATTAAATTGAAATTGTTCCCGTTTTCCTTGAGAGGGAAGCGAAAGAGTGGTACAACTCTCGCTCGCCGAGTCGATTACAACTGGGTGAACTCGAGCACGAGTTCTGAGTCAATATTTTCCACCATCCAAAACAACCCGATGCTTGAGTGAAATCTTCACATTTTTCCAAAAGGAAAATGAATCTTTTTTGATGCTTGGAAGAGATTTAAGGCTCTCCTACGGAAATGCCCTCATCATGGTGCAGACTTGCAGAGGCAAGTCAACACTTTCTTCAGTGGATTGACCGAGCTCACCAAGGGTATGGTCAATAGTTCATCGAGGGGCATTTTTAAGAAAAAGCGCTTTGAAGAGGATGGCGAGTTATTTGAAGATATTTCCAAGTACAACTACGCCTTCATCTCACGCTATCCGGACACCTCCTCCACCTAGGATCGAGGAGGTGAATATGCAAAATCAGATCGCCATGCCGCAACAAAGCAGTGGCGCTCTCAAAATATCCTCTAATCCTACGAATCGAGAACCCGGTCATTCTCTCTCGTAACTCTCAAGTTTTATTTCGTGAAAGTTGTTGTCAAAAAGTGGCCATGTGGTTGGCGATGACGCTTTATTCCCTCCTACCTATCAAGTCAATATCGCCCGTAATCGGGACGATTCGGTCGATCACGTGTCGACATGTGATAATGTGGGGGCATTCCGCTCGTTTTCATCCTATGGGTGGACGTAACGCTGAAATTAATGCTTTCAACGGCCGGCAAAATCAAAGATTCAACAATCGGTTCTCGCCAAAGCAATTTTCAAAACCAGGGTTTTAATCAAAATCGAACTTCAATCGGAACCATAATATGAATTTTCCTAATCAAAATCGGAGGTTCAACCAGAATCGCCGAACAATCCAAATCCTATGTTTCAAAGTCGGTATATCCAATCTTTTCCACAAAACTTTCGAATTCTCAAGGCCCTCTCAATCTAGTAATCTTGACACTAAATTGGATTCTATCGGAAGGAGCGAGAATAATAATTTCCAATTCCTTCTCAAGACAATCAAGAATCTTGAGAGGCGGCTCGGGCAAGTAGGCGACCAAAAGCTTACAGACCCTCGGGCGATTACTCAACTTCACTGAGAAGAACCCCAAAGGTGGTCAAGTGGCTCAGACCGAGTTAAATCAAAGTCAATGCACTGATCTAGTTCCCATAATTCCCTATGGTAGAGAAGAGGCCAGTGCTATGAATTTAAGATCGGGCACTCAACTTAGTGGTCCCCGAACCAGGGAAACCACTAACCCCTCCTGCCAATGATGAGGCGGCAGAGGGCAAGTCGCACATCCATGCCCCGGTTCTAGATGATAGTACTCGGTGGTCGATCCCGAGAAATGAAGAGTTTAGTGGAAGTCGGTGGGTGATCCACGACCGGCAAGAAAGGTGAAAAGGTGGTGAGGTGGAAAGATTTGGAAGATAAAGCTGTTAGTTCATCCTCAAAGCAAGTGTTTTCTGAGAATGATTTAGAGAAACTTCCATTTCCACCCTGAAAAAATAACATCTCCTTGCATGAAGACAAAAAGTATGAGAAAGTGCTTAATCTTCTTAAGAATACTCTGTAAATCTTCCATTATCTCGATGTTTTAGTTGAGATGCCTAAGTATACAAAGTTCATCAAGGATGTTGTGTCCTCCAAAAGAAGCTCAAGACATGGATCGCTTAATTGGTGAGAAGCGCTCTGTGATTGGTTATGATGAGTTGCCAATCAAGAGGGTGACCGGGAAATTTGTGCTCACATTGTTGATGGGAGGCTTAGTCTTTCCAAATTCTTTATGTGACCTAGGTGCATCCATTAGTCTGATGCCATTGTCTGTTTGTAAACAACTTTGTTTAGATAATCTTTTAGAACCCACAACCATGAATCTTCAATTCATTGATAGATCTTCCAAGAAAGTCTTTGGGATATTAAAGGATGTTTTAGTTCAAATTGATAGATTCACTTTCCCAGCTTGACTGGTACGCCCTAGACATCGAGAATGATGAGAATGTTCCTTTAATACTCGATGACCCTTTTCTTTCTTCTACACCAGAGCCCTCATTGATTGTGATGGTGGCAAAGTGACTATCTGAGTTGGTGATCGTGAGGTGAGCTACAATGTCTTTAAAGCTATTCAGAGACCTCTCGATTATCCAACCAAGCTTCTCCATTGAGGACATGTCGGATGACTTTAACGACTATATAGAAAAGCAAGTCATGGTCATTGAGAGGCGAGTATGAGCGATTAGTGAAGAATTTGAATAATCATGGTTGGGTGAGTCTAGAACAACTAGAGTGAAGTTGATGAAGGTTCGTTGAATGGTGAAGCTTTGGCGGTGGGACCACCGAGTAAACTCGTGATGTTGAGTTGAAAAGTGGGAGCTTAAATCTAGTTTAGAAGAACCACCATGGATTTGCATCTGAAACCTTTGCCTCAAGACCAAATACATTTTCTTGAGAGAATGTGACAAGCTTCCTTTAATTATCACCGCCAAGTTATCCCGGTTAGAAGAAATGAAGTTGTTGAATGTGTTAAGGAAGAATGAAAAGGCTTTCGGATGGCAAGTGGGAGACATTAGAGGGATATCTCCTGACATATGCATGCACAAGATCAAAACTGAAGAGGGTGCTAAGTGTGTTAGACTGATTTCAGAGGAGGCTCAACCTCACATGCAGGAGGTGGTTAAGAAAGAGATTATCAAGCTTTTGGACATGGGTATTATTTTTGCAATTCTTCGACGGTGAATGGGTGTCCCCTACTCAAGTAGTTCCTAAGAAAGGAGGAATTACTATAGAAAAGAATGAAAAGGGTGAAGAACTAGCATTGAGACTAGTAATCGGTTATAGAATCAGATTGACTACGTAAAACTCAATGAAGTCACGAAAAAGATCATTTCCTTCCGTTCATTGACCGGATGCTTGAGCGCCTGGCGGGACATGCATTCTCTGTTTTCTTGATGGTTATTCAGATACTTCCAAATAGCCATAGACCCAATCGACCAAGAAAAGACCACTTTCACCCGCCCTTATGGTACATTCGCTTATAGGCGAATGCCATTCGATCTTTGCAATGCCCCATTTGCATTCCAAAGATCCATCTTTGGCAATCTTTGATGGGCTTGTTGAAAAGTGTATGGAGATATTCATGGATGATTTCGATCTTTGGTCAATCCTTTGATCTTTGTCTTGATAATCTTGATCAAGTATTATCCCATTTGTGTGGAGAAGAACTTAGTCCTAAATCGGGAAAAATGCCATTTTATGGTAGACGAAGGAATAGTTCTTGGCCACAAGATATCGAAAGAGGAATGGAAGTAGATAGGGCAAAAGTTGAGGCTATAGAGAAGATGAAATTCCCCTAAAAATATGCGTGAAGTAAGAGGTTTCCTTGGACACGTTGGTTTTTATAGGAGGTTCATTAAGGATTTTTCCAAGATAGCTAAGCCCTTTCCACTTTACTCAGAGAAGATGTTGTTTTCAATTTTGATGATAGTTGCAAGCATGCGTTTGATGAGCTTAAAAGTCAACCGATTTCCGCCCGATCCTTATCTCTCCCGATTGGAACCTACCCTTTGAACTCGTATGCATTTAATCCAACTACGCTGCCAGTGCAGTCTTAGGTCGGCCGAATTAAGGGAACATTCCAGCCCATCTCTTACGCTTGATCACACATCGAACCCCACGCAAGTGAACTACACAACCTCGAAAAGGAATTATTGGATGTAGTCTTTGCTATGGACAAATTTCGTAGTTACTTGTTGGGCGCTACCATCCTTTGTTTGGGTGACCACGCCGCTCTGCGCTATCTTATGACAAAGAAAGATGTTAAACCGTGCTTACTATGTTGGATCACGATCCTGCAAGAATTCGATGTTCAAATTAAGGATAAAAAGGCGTTGAAAACGTAGTAGCGCATCATGTTTCTAGAATGCGAGAATGATGAAAAGAAAGAACTGAAGAGATAGACCTTTACTTTCCTCTCGAGCATGTTATGCATATATGACGCGAGTGCACTCCGGATGTTCCATGGTTTGCCTCTATCGTCAACTACACCGCATTCCCGATGATTTAAATCCGAATTTTCATATCAGAGAAGAAGAAATTTTTCTCGGATTTGAAAACCTTCGTGTGGGATGAACCTTACCTCTTTTAAAATCAGAAAGATGGATTGTTGAGAAGATGTGTCCCGAATCGAGCAACGTGATATCATTGAACAATGCCACAGTGGACTCTTGGTGGACACTTTGGTCCCTGGAAAACCGTTGCTAAAATCTTTGATCCGGTTTCTATTGGCCCACGATCTTCAAGGATTGAAGCTTTCGCAAGGCTTGTGATAGGTGCCAACGAACCGGTGCTCTAACTCAGCGTTTTGACATGCCATTAAAGCCCATTTTAGAATGTGAGGTCTTTGATGTATGGGGTATTGATTTTATGGGCCCGTTTCCATCTTCCATGTGGAAACAAATACATCTTAGTCTGCGTTGACTACGTATCAAAATGGGTGGAGGCTCAAGCCACTTCTCGCAATGACCACAAAACGGTCATGAACTTTCTCAAGAAAAATATCTTCGTGAGATTTGGATGTCCCCGTGCCTTTAATCGTGATGAGGAACGACTTACGCAGCAGCCACTAGAAAAGTCCTTGAGAAATATGGTGTCCGGCACAAAATTGGCACACCATATCACCCTATGACTAGTGGCTGTGTCGAGAGAAGTAATCGAGTTTGAAAAGGATCCTGGAAAAAGTTGTGAACAGTCATAGAAAGGATTGGAGTCTCAAACTGGATGATGTGCTATGGGCATACCGTACTGCCTATAAAACTCCCATGGGTACATCTCCCTATCAGATGGTGTATGGCAAACCATGCCATTTGCCAGTCGAATTAGAGCATAAAGCATATTGGGCCATTAAGTTCTTGAACTTTAATGCCCAGTCATGTGGTGAACATCGACTGATGCAGTTGCATGAATTGGATGAGTTTAGACTCCGGGCCTACGAGAGTGCCAGGATTAGCAAGGACAGAATGAAACTCCTTTATGATGCTAAAATCAAGAAGCGAGAATTTCAAGTTGGGGAGCAAGTCTTACTTTATAATTCCAGGTTGCATCTGTTTCCTGGAAAGTTGAGGACGCGTTGGTCCGGCCCCTTTGAAATTCTGCAAATCATTCCTGGAGGTGTTTTAGAACTGAGAGGTCATGGTGACCAGCCATTTAGAGTGAATGGTCAAAGGTGCAAGCATTATATAGGACAAACCAAAGAGAAACCTTTGATTGTTCATTTCCTCGACATCCTCGGGTGTGGTATGACTGAAGTCACTGAGTTTGATGAATTTTCACCCGACTTGTTTTCTGAGGATGACGGCAGTGGTTCATTAGAGGAAGTTATGGCTGGTAGTTGGGATATGGAAGAACTCAAAAGGGAGGCACAATTAAAGAGAAAGCTGAAAAAGAAGAAGTCTACAATGGGGAGGATTAAAAGTGTTTGGAAAGAAGCAAGGAATCTAACCTCCTGTGTTAGATGCTGTTTCTGTGGCAACCAAGCTAATAAGAATTTAAACGAGGTCTTAAGTGGTAGAAAGTTAAAGTGGCCTGATCCAGGCTGAGTTGCAGGATTGTCGAGCAAACGACGTTAAACAAAAGCGCTACCGGGAGGCAGCCCGATAATAATAATAATAATTTGGATACGACTAGTCTTAATGCAATGTAGAATATGTGGAATGAATAATCATAATGGAAGTTGAACACATAGCACAACCAAGTATCAGGATGAATGTTTGAATGTCTTTTAAAGGGAACGATTAGGTGGTTATCCGAAAATCCCGAGGGAGTACACAGAAAACATTCAAATACATCATTTCTTAGACTTAGGTTGTTAGAATGATTTAACCCTTGAGGATCTGGGTATAAAAGACTCGCTACATTTTATGATCTAGTCTGTTTCCAACATGAATTTATGACTTGACTATGATATTTGCTCATGTGATATTCTCTATGATACATATATGCTTAGATGTTCTGTGCATTACCCGTGTGGGTTATTTTTCCATCTAAAGCTTTTATGAGAGTGACCATGTATATATTGCCTATCGAATTTCTCGACGTGTGACAGGCCATTTTCTTATTATTCCCATATCCCTATTGCATACTTTGGCATGAGGACCATGTCCCGTGTTTGCTTTGTTTGTTTTGGTACAGTGGATTCGGATCGTGCTTTTCATGGTCATTCACGGGACTCGATAGCATCTTTCTGCCAGGTTTATAAGCTAAGTCTTTCTCTCCATCTCATTCACACGCTTGGGACAATGCAAGTTCGTAAGTGGGGGGGGGGGGGTAGAGTCGGGGTTGGTCTAAAAATGGCATTAAGGGTTTATTATGATGACACCTTAGTTTTTGAATCTTTTTCGTGCATTAATAAGTTGATTAAAATGAACTTTATAAGGTATATTTTTCATGTATTTGAAGATGTAATGATCAATTTGGATATATATAACCAATGTGATCCGTAAGTGCATTTTAACCCCAAATTTATTTGTGTAACATGAATTCCTTCACGTAAGCCTTTGACATTGAAGCGAAAATTTTAAACTGTAGCCATTCAGTATCCTAGTAGTTTATCCTATAATAGCAGTAACTTATTACCTAATTTTTGAACGTGTACTGTGAATATCTGAAGGTTTGAATGTGATAGGAAGGATAATAGTTAAGTTCTTTGGGAAATTGGAATGAAAAGAAAAATACCAAATTAAGATGAGCTAATTATATGTCGGATGTAGCTACCAATGATTTGAGTGCAGTAGGGTGTTATCACGAAACGTCCTATATCACTATGAGGTTTAAAAGCTCCCGACTGCCTGATGATAGTAGTCCAGCTAGGGTGTTATCACGAAACATCCTATTGCTGGGAATGAAGGCATATGCTACACATGTGAAATTAAGTCCAGCTAGGGTGTTATCACGAAACATCCTATTGCTGGGAATGAATTAAGCATGGTTGAAAACTTTGTTATCTTCTGACTATCCCCAGTATAAACTGAATGATATGCATTAGGGATTATCCTAATAAGTACACGGGAGGACGTTGTGTGGAACTTTTGCTGCCTATACCTAGGAAAGTCATTAGTACTGTCTGAATGGATACTTGTGCGTTTGCTTGAATTATCCAAGAGAGGAAAGTGGAAATTGAAAGGCTTGTCACACACACACTCTGTTATACATTTATATTAAGGTTAACGTGTGGTTATGATTCGATCGGTTGTATTATCTGGTTGTCCCTTATATCTTATATTTTCATGAATTTTGTCCCTCATTCATTTTGTTTTATCACTTGTTTTGCTCGAGGACGACCAAAAGCTAAGTGGGGGGTTTGTGATGACGGAAAAATTCACTGTTATTATTATAACATTTCACCCCACTTCTGATACCATTTTGAGCATTTATGTATCAAATCAAGTCATTAATTCCTTAGATTTATCTAAATACGTAATTAGTAAGTATTATATAAAATATCTTATTTTTTTATCGTGTTTTTATAAGTTTTGTACCGATTTTAGTAAATCGGAATGTCGTGTCAGATTTACGTGGGTATTTGTGGTATTTTATTGCAGATGTATAAGCCAAGACCCCGAGAATCGACATTTTGAAGTATAATCATATCTCTGAAAGGATTTAGAGAGTGTCACGAGCTTAAGTGGTCAATCGAATTGCTTAAGTGGTCAAGTGGTCAATCGAAGTGGTCAAGTGGCTAATCGATTTGATTTAGTGGTAATCGAGAAATATCTTCGACAAACGAATGGCTCATCAAAACGACATTTTCTGAAGAAGAGTCTTTCATGAAAGTTGTAGATTTTTCCGAGAGCTTTCCGATGCCTCTTGAATCATGTTGTTTGGAGATCCAGAACTCGAGATATGAATTTTAGAAGTTTTATTCCAAAATATATAATTTATATCCGAAAATTGGAAATTAAGGGGAGATGAATGTCATGATTAGGCCGGCCTGGTCCGGCCCCTACCCGCCCGATCCGGCCTTAACTAATTTTGCCTATAAATAGGCTGAATAGATCACCGTAGCAAATGCCCCCTGCTTTTCGGCCTTTCCCTTTTCTTTCTTGTTCTCATTTTATTTTTTTAGTTGTAGTACTAATATATATATATATATATATATATATATATATATATATATATATATATATATATATCTAATTTCTTTTCCTTTCATTTTTCTTGTTTTATTTCTTTGTAGTATCAATATATATATATATATATATATATATATAAATATATCTATATATCTATATTAGTATCTATATTTATAGATCTATATACTTATATACATATATATATATACTTATATACATATATATATATATGTATCAAAAATAATAATACCGTAGTATTGTTGTAATGCTCGGGAAATTATCGAAAGATCGTTGTTGTTAAAGTCGTAGCTATTTCCGGAGAATACGACCTATGAATCAACAGTTGAAATCTGAAACGATTTTAAGAAATCATACGATGATGAAAGGCTAAAGCTCGTTGGAACAAGCCTTGTGAAACCGATTCTTAGCAACATCTCGATTTCGACTTTTGGATTGTTTTGTGAGTTTTTATCAAAATTTTGTATCTTTATTATGTTCTTATTGATTAAGCAATTTAAATCGAGAGATGGTTGCTGTTTGATGTTTAACGTTTGATGAGAATCGTCGTTAAACCTTAGATCACCATAGTAAAGATTGGATTTTTAATCTAATTAACGAGAGTTGTTAGGTTGAATATCTAGATTGCGAAATTGAGAGATTTCACACCTTTGTTATGAAAGCGTTAATCTTTAAAATCGAAAGATAAAAGATTGATAGGCAAACTTTTCTAAGAGATTAGGAGTTCATACTTCGATAGTGAATCACAATTTTCGTTAAATCACCACAAGATAATCTAGAGTCGAAATTGAGGGTTGCGGGAATCGGTGGATCATTGCTTGTTCGTTGTTAAATTAATTGAGAAAAATCGTTTGTCTTTGTTTTTGCTTCGTTTTCATCGTAGTAACCGTAGTAAGTTTATTGTAGTTTTAGTTATAAAATAGGTACAACTTAGTTAGCTCGGTTCGTAATTATCTTTCCTGGCTTTAGATCTTTGATCTTCTGTCCAGTTTACTTTTGTTGTTTTCATTTTTAGTTTTGTTTTGTGTAAATTTTAGTAATGATAGTAGTCGTGACAATTTAGAAAAAAATTAATAAGAACTAGATAAACCTCGATTCCCTATGGATCGACTCCGGTTTTTAATCGCTATACTACGATCCCTGCACTTGGGGTAAACCAGATTTATTTTATTACTTGTTATATTTTGTTTTGCATAAAATCCGAGACAATTTTCATCATAAAGTCTCTTAAAAGTATCTTTTTCTTGGAGAATCCACCTTGCATGTCAACAAAGGGGAGAAGGCAGTACAAACCCTCCCAAAAAGTAACATCGATTTTGCTGCAAATCTGTTCATTTGCATTCTGGTTAGGAGGATCGTTGAGAAATATCAAAAGAAATACGATATTGTCTTGAAGAATTTGAAATTCACCCTTCGAATCAGTCACTAGATCCTCAAGGAAAAGTTCGACAAAGCTAAAAGCAGTTTTTCCGAACATGTGAGAACTAGATCGCTGCACATATATGGCCATCAGGGTTCGAAAGTACAATCTGGCAAAATTAGGCGCTGCTGGTTTGATCATTTGCAGCATACGAGAAAGCATAGAATTAGTTTCAGATGCAATTTCAACATTTGCGTCTTTTGCCCAATAAAGAAATGTTAAGCATGCAGCATCATTAGCAAAGGCTTGAACAAGCATTTTGAATTCTTCCAACTCCTCATTATATCTGCAATTCGATGCGAGTTTCATAAAATTCTTCAGAAACATTAATTTCTCTTCCAATGTTTCAACCTGCTTCTTAAATTGAACAATTTCACTAGCTTTGTAGATGACAATATCATTTAAATTGGCGAGGATAGAATCCAGAAACTCAAGGGTCTTATAACTTGTTGACGTCTTGAATTGAAATGACGAATAATGAATCAAATTTACGCACCATGCTTCAGTTTCTAGCTTCGACTGCTGAATTTTTCCTTGTAATTCAAAAGCCAATGGATGCCACCAATCTTTGATGCTTCTCACTGCATGAAGGCGGTGAGCAAGAAGTCCCTCTCCTTCTTTTATACCCCATATCCCTAGAAAAAAAGTGATCATAGACCTCAATTTTACCTTGGTTTCTTCATCAGCATCATCCCATGTCGCAAAACACAGCAAGAACACCCTTAAGAATCTAAGCTCTACTATGTATAATTGAAGTTTCTCCTTATCAGCCCCCCAGGCATGCTGCTTCTCAATCGTAGAGAGCTCTTTATGAACAGAAGCAAAATAGTCGTATTGCGTTTTCTCTACTTCCAATGTGATCCGAGAGCCTGATGATCCGCGGTAAAGTTGTCCGATCTTAGCAGTTGCTACGTCAATCCTGTTCATACAACCATTTAGAAGCGCCTTTTTGCCAGAGAAATCCTTGTTCATCTCATCAAAAGACAGATGGAGATACACATCCTCACTTAAAATAGCATAAATTTGATTGCGGATTGAATCTCCTCCTTCCTCTTCAACATTCTCACATGGAGGATCGGTGAGAAACGTGAAGAGAAACATTAGACGATCCCGAAGAAATATAAAATCGTCCTTCAAAACAATAGCCAGGTGCTCAAAGAAGAAATCAACAAAGCTTTCAACAGCTTCACCGAGAAAAAAATAACCAGAACCGGACATTGGTTGTAGATCGTAGGCCTTAAAGATGCCAACGTACAATGGTATAATATGATATGCATAAGGTATGAACTTCTGCAACATATCGAAAGCGACAATGTTCATTTCAGACGCAATTTCATCGCCGTTCTTTATTGCCCAATACAAACATGTTAAACATGCTGCACTGTTAGCAAAATCACGAATAAAATTCAGAAATTCATTGATTTCCTTTCCATCTGGGCAATTTTTAACTTTGGACAGATTTTTCTTCAGAAATACTATCTTGGTTCTCAAACTATCAATTTGCAATAGAAGATTTTCGCCAGATCTGTGGTCGTTAAAATTTGAGATATTATGCTTTATCTGTCTAAGAAAGTCTGAGACCTGTGGAAATTCCATAGACTTACATCGCATCATTGACATCGAGGAAGAATGTATCGGATGATTTGAATACCAAGCTTTGATTTGTTGTCTACTCTGCAGAATTATCGCTTCCAATTCACACATTACCGAATCGAAATCTTCTTCACACGTTTCACTTCCATCCATTCGTTCGACAAGAAGAGTCAATAATGTGAATTCTTTTGGCCATATCACTTTAAGAGCAACGATCAGAGGTCTTTCGCCCATATCCTGAAAGCAGAACGCTTTCAGGATTCTGACGTCCAGTTTCACTAAATAGAGTCGATGTCGATCAGCCCACGAGGCACCCCTCATTTCACAGAGCTGTGCGTGAATCGATTCGAAGTATCCGGGAGTCATGCTTTCCTCCTCCATTGATGATGATGTTCTTTGAGATAATAGACATCTGTTTTCAGTAATGTACTCTGTAGTTGTTCTTGCTTGAAAATGGGGTAAAACTAATCCTCAAGAAAAGCAATAATTAGATCAACTATATTACAATTTCAGATCCCATTAACCATTTTTGAAGACAATTGAATAAACACAGTAGTTGTATTATTTAATTTTATGGGATAAAGATTAAAAAAGATTCTTTTACAAAGATTAACGGAGAAGTTAATGAGGAAGGTGCAAGCCCAAAGTCAACACATTATTAAACAATTTTCTGTGCTACTGTCATTTTGTTGTTAGGTGGTTGGGTTTGATGTATCTTGAGAATTTGGAAAAAGTAATTTGTGATCTTAGACCGAGTTATGTTATATTTTCAGTTTCCGTAATATATAGCTAGAAGGGCTCTTTGTCACGAGATTTATTTTCAGAGCATGGCTGAGCGACCTAAATTCCGAAAATACTCGGGTTGTTTGAACCAAAGCGGTTACATTTACGGGAGAATTTAAGAAATCAAGTCCATGTAAAGACCTGATTTGAAAATCGGGTTATGTCAGATCTGAAAATCTGTAGCACGTGAAAATATCGACGTTTTGGGCTGAGAACGTGGAATTATCCACGTTTTGAAAAGGCGGAATGTACAGTTGGAATACTGACCAAACGCATTCAAACCGTGCAAATTTCCCTGTCTTGTGACCAGAACGTGTAAATTTCCACGTTTCGGCCAATATTCCACGTTTTGAATGCATTTGGCCAATATTCCAATTGCACGTTTCGCCTTTTCAAAACATAGAAATTTCCACATGCTACCTCACGTCTGACATAACGTGATTTACAAGCGTAAGGACTTGATTTCCTATTTTCTCCATTTTACGGTAACTGCACATTTGATGCTTGAAATAATTGAGCTAACTTGCACGTTAAACTTAGCACAAATAGAGCTGTACTGTACAGCAATTTGTTTAATAATGTGTTGACTTTGGGCTTATGTACACTAGTTAAGTACCAGTTGATCTACTAGCGTCTGCATTCAATTGTTTTGAAAAACGATTAATGGCATGTGAGATTGTATTGAAAACATAACTAGTAATACTTGATCTGATTGCTTTTCTTTTAAATTGTTCCGATGGTCGGTATTACAGATATACTACTAGCAGTTAAATCGATCACTTCAACGAGGAGAGCAATAATATAAGGCGATCACGCCCGGAAATATTCAGCAAAGCTATTTATTTGTGATAGAGTATATATATTTGTAACAATTGTAATTAGAGAGAATTAATTATTTAGTCAAGAATAGTAATTCCTAGTCTTTAGCTAAATAGTTAATTCCTAGTCTTTAGCTAATTATACTAGCAGGTTACGATTGTATTTTGGAGTATATATGTTTGACACAAAGATAATGAAAGAGGTACGGAGTTATCTTCTTACATGGTATCAGAGCAATTTCGATCCTTTCTTCCGCATATCTCTCCCAGTTCTTTCTTTCTTTCTTTTTTCCCGGCGCCCCTCTCCCCCCCGTCAATTTCTCCGGCGTCACTATGGGAGATTCATCAAAATCTCATCCAGCCTTGTCCATTTCTAATGTCAAAACACTCATTCCCATCACCCTGGATTTAAACGCAAGCGAATACCGTTCGTGGGCAGCGCTGTTCAAAGTTCAGGCTTGGGTTCACGATGTGTTGGAGCACATTATTCCTCCTACCGAGGACACTGCCAAGGCCGAATATGAAAAAAAGAAAGCTGAGAATTTACCTCTCTGGAAACGGTTTGATGCAGCTGTTTTACAATGGATTTATGCCACGGTCAGCTTTGACATTCTCACATCCAATCTCAAGGAGGATGATTCGGCGGCCAATGCGTGGCAAAGCGTGGCTGACCTGTTCCATGACAATAAAAATTCGAGGGCGATGTATCTGAACAAGGAGTTCACCAACAACACCTTGGCGGATTTCACCACAACCAACGCCTATTGTAACAGGTTGAAGGTTCTGGCGGATCAATTACTCAATGTGGGTGCACCGGTACCGGACCACGCCCTCGTCCTCAAGATGCTTCAAGGCTTAACTGAGCCATATGCAAACTTTGTCACAGTTATGCAAAATAAGAAAAACTTACCGAGTTTTTCGACGGCTCGATCGAAGCTCGCGTTAGAGGAAACCACCATCACTGAACGAGCTAAGGCCGAATCCATGTCCACTGCTCTACTTGCGGCTCCAAAAGCAGCATGTCGTCATTCTTCTCCGACGCAGCCACAACAACAGGGTCGGGACCATCAGCGGCAGAGTAATTCCGGCGGTGGCAGGGGGAGAAATAATCAGAATCGAAAGGGAAAAAATAACAGCAGACAAGAGGGTTCCGGCGGCGGTGGTCGTCAATGATAACGGAAAAATTCACCGTTATTTTTATAACTTTTCAACCCGTTTCTGATATCATTTTGAGTATTTTTATATCAGTTCGAGTCATTAATTCCTATGTTTCATCTAAATATGTTAGTAGTAGTTATTATATAAAATATCGTATTTTTATCGTGTTTTTACTAGTTTTTGTACGGTTTAGTAACCGGAGTGTAAATGTCGGATTTACGTTTGGTATTTTGGTGGTTCATTGCGAGGATTATACATTGACCAAGATTCCACGTAACGACATGTTTTGAGTCTAAAAGATGTGTTTAGAGGATTAGAAGAAGATGCCACAAGCTTACGAGTTCAAATGGATCAAATTATCTTACATACTTAAAACCAAAACCTGTTTCGACGGAGATTTGACCCAGCTTATAGGCATTTTCAGGGGATGACTTCTTAATGAAAGTTGTAGATCTTCACATAAGGTTTCCAACGCACTTTGAATCACGTCAATTGGAGGTCTACAACTCAAATAGTAGTCAAGTGACTAACCGATTCGGATTAGTAAAAATCCCGAAATATCTTCGTAATACGAATGGCTCATCAAAACGACATTTTCTGAAGAAGTTTCCTTAATAAAAGTTGTATATCTTCAAGAAAGCTTTCCAATGGGTTTTGAATCAAGTCAATCGGACTTCGACAACTCAAATGGTGGTCAAGTGGCTAATCGATTCGTATCAGTGAAAATACCAAAAACGACACATAATGGGAATGGCCTATCAAAAAGGCGTTTTCTGAAGAAGTGTCCTTCATGAAAGTTGAATAATTTTCCGAGAGCTTAATTTTGACGTTTGAATCATAATTATTGGAGGCCTACAACCCAAGATATGAATTTTGGAAGTTTTATTATAATAAATATATATTCGAAGGATCCAGAATCAGGTGAGTCATCTTGCAAATTGATCACCACCGGATCGATCCGACTCCTACCCGGATCGATCCGGCTTCCCTATTTTCCTATATATAGCAGAGCACAGCAAACAGAGGACGCTGCCCCTCTTCTCCTCTTCTTCTCATCTTTCTTCCGTCTATTTTTTTTTATTGTCTTGGGGGGCCTATATGTAGTAATATATGTCGTTATAATGTCGGTGTAATAACCCGACTAGTTATCATTTTAATATAATTTCGTTTCCGTTTTTATTGCTTTCTTTTATTTTATGCAATTAGTATAAATATATATATATATATACGTATATTATATATATATCTATATCTATATATATATCTATACGTATATCTATATAGCTGTAGTTATCTTTTTCATTTTGTTTTCTTTCGTTTTGTTATTTTCGTTGTTATTTTCGTTAATATGAGTAGTTAAACTCAACATAGCCGAATTATGTGAAAACGGGTAAAATTAACCCTCGGGAGACGAGATGGGAGTTATGTCGTGCTTAAATTAAACGTTCGTATGATAAACTCATGTTTTAAACTTGTTTTGATCATTTTAATAACTTTGAATAAAATTGACAACTTTGTTCACGGTTACATCGAGCTTATAAATGTATTTTGCGGTGAGATGTGAGATATGGATATCACTAATCATAGTCCCGATTGTTAGATTGACAATCTAAGTGATGATCCGGACTATGCCTAAGTGAAATTCTTATTTTTACGAGATGTGCGAAACATGTTTTAAAATCACTAAACCATAGTCTTAATCGTTAGATTGGCAACCTAAGTGATACGTTAAAATTATGTTTTTGTGAGGTTTTTCAACGGCTTTTATTCCGGTCAACCATGTTAAAGCGAGTTAGCTCTCTAAAGGGAGAGGTTAATAAACTTAGTGTGGGGGTTAAGTGAGAGCCGTTGAGATCTTAACGCAAGAATAAAGAGTTGACTCCCGTGAATATCATATGAACCGAATCGAGATAAAACACACTCCTTATCAAGTTTTTCTGTGGGGAGATAACTGTTGGATCATGGCTCGGCTATGCTTTTTAATCACCTAGTTAATCTCGTTAGTTAAAATTTATTTTTCGCATTGGTATAAACACTCCACTTAAAACTTTGATCGCCTAGACTAAGAATCACGTTCGCGTACTCACAACCACATTTCTCTTGGGACGACTCGTACTCTGTAGCTATCCTAACAATCGACACGGTACTCTGCCGGTTAGAGAGTTAGTTTACCCAATGGTTTTTGTAGTCTTTATAAATGTATTTTTGAGGGTAAATTTTAGCTCATCAAAATTGGCGCCGTTGTCGGGACCAATATTTTAGTGGGTGTATTTTTCTCTCATCAAAAATTACTAAAATATTGGTCCCGACAGCGGGCGGCATTTTGATGAGCTAAAATTACCCTCAAAATACATTTATAAAGACTCGCAAAATCAGGTAAACTAACTCTCTAACTCGGCAAAGTGTACCAGTCGATTGTTGTGATAGCTACTGAGTACAGTCTTTATAAATGTATTTTTGAGGGTAAATTTTAGCTCATCAAAATTGGCGCCGTTGCCGGGACCAATATTTTAGTGGGTGTATTTTTCTCTCATCAAAAATTGGCGCCGTTGCCGGGGACCAATATTTTAGTGGGTGTATTTTTCTCTCATCAAAATTGGCGCCGTTGTCGGGACCAATATTTTAGTGGGTGTATTTTTCTCTCATCAGCCAACGAGGAGGGGGCTCATCGGGACAACAGTCTGGCGGCCAAGCTGGTCCGTACGGCGGCACATCTGGACAGCGTGCTCCATGGCAACAACCTCCTCCATGGTGGATGTATCAGACTCCTTGGGGTTACCCACCATCTCCTTACCCGACACAGGGATGGCAGCGCCCAGCTCCACCACAGCCTGGCGTCTTAGGACCTCGTCCTCCTCCATCAGCACAGCTTCACGGCGGGTGCAAATTGGAGTTCTGGAGCAGAAAATTGGACTCCAACAGAGCTCGACTCAGCTTTTCAAGGAATGGTCCTAAATCAAACCGACCCGAATTGGTATATGGATACCGGTGCGACGTCCCATATGACATCTACGGCAGGTAATCTCAATTATTATTTTAATTCGTGCGCCAATAATTCGATTACTGTTGGTAGTGGTCAGTCAATCCCGATTCGTGGTCATGGTAATGCATCCATAACCCCCCCACACCCGCCCCTTTCCCTAACGAATGTCCTACATGCCCCGCAACTCATTAAAAATTTGATCTCGGTTCGCAAATTTACCACTGATAATAATGTTCGTGTGAGCTTTGATCCGTTTGGTTTTTCTGTGTATGACCTACAGACAGGGAATCGCCTAATGAGATGTGACAGCTCGAGTGATCTTTATCCCGTCCTTCCAGCTCGTTTTCCCAGGCAAAATTCCCAGGCTCTCCTAGCGTCTACAATATGGCATGATCGTTTAGGCCATCCCGGCCAGTCTATTTTACAATCTTTATCTCAGAATAAATTTATTGAATGTACTGTGTCCAAACAGACTCGTGTGTGTCAATCATGTGTTTTTGGTAAACACATTAAATTGCCATTTACTGCTTTGAATTCTGTCACGTACCATCCGTTTGATATTTCGCATAGTGATTTATGGACTTCTCCGATTGTGAGTACTTTGGGCCATCGTTATTATGTTTTATTCCTCGATGATTATTCTAATTTTTTGTGGACCTTTCCCATAGCTAAAAAATCTCAGGTTTTTACCATTTTCACTGCCTTATGTGCCCGTATCCGTACTCAATTTGGCCTTAATATCAAAAACCTACAGTGTGATAATGGTCGTGAATTTGATAATCACTCGTTTCATAAACTCTGTGAATCTACTGGCCTTCCCTTTCGTTTCTCATGTCCACATACTTCCTCGCAAAATGGCAAAGCTGAACGGAAGATACGTTCCATTAATAATGTTGTTCGTACTCTTTTACTGCATGCATCCGTTCCTCCCATATTTTGGCATCATGCTCTACAAATGGCCACATATTTACTTAATATACTTCCCACAAAGGTATTAAAAAATGCGTCTCCCCATCAGCTTCTCTATAATAGGGATCCCTCTTATTCTCCAGGCCCGCGATGCACAAACGCCAGCCCAAGCTTCTACCTCATCTCCGGCCCAGTCAACCCAACAGCCCACGCCATCACCCCTCAATTCACCTGGACCTCAACAGCCCACTCCATCTCCCCCAGCTTCGCCTAGCCCACCTCACATTCCTCCAGTCCAAACAGTTGGACCAATCACCCGTGGACAACGAGGGATATTTCGGCCCAACACCAAATACTCTTTCGATCATGTTTTTCTCTCTCAAGGCCAACCTTCCCCGTTACCTAAAAGTCCATTAGTGGCACTACGTGACCCGAATTGGAAATTGGCCATGACTGACGAGTTTGACGCCCTAATTAAAAATGGAACTTGGGATTTGGTACCTCGGCCTCCGGGAGTTAATGTTATTCGGTCAATGTGGGTTTTTGCTCATAAATTTAATTCTGATGGCTCATTTGAAAGGTATAAAGCTCGTCTCGTAGGAGATGGTAAAACCCAACAGGTGGGCGTGGATTGTGGTGAGACATTTAGTCCGGTGGTCAAACCGGCTACAATTCGGATTGTTTTGAGTTTGGCTTTATCCAGGAAATGGTGCATTCATCAATTAGACGTGAAAAATGCGTTTTTGCACGGGGAGCTAAACGAGACAGTCTACATGTACCAGCCCATGGGATTTCGGGATCCCACTCATCCGGATTATGTGTGTCATCTTCGCAAATCATTATATGGCCTTAAGCAAGCCCCTCGTGCGTGGTACAAACGTTTTGCGGATTTTGTTTGCAGGCTTGGTTTTACCAACAGTAAGTGCGATGCGTCATTATTTGTTTATCGCCATGGACAAGATATGGCTTATATTCTCTTGTATGTGGATGATATCATCCTCGCCACATCTTCGGACCAACTCCTGGCGGTCAATTATGAGTCAACTTGACTCCGAGTTTGCTATGAAGGATTTGGGCGTCAATTATTTTTGGGAATAAGAGTATCGATCATCGTGGTGGTTTATTTTATCTCAACAAAAATATGCCGCGGAAATTATATCACGTGCCGGCATGACAAATCAGAAACCTCTCGCTGACGCCCGTTGACACTAAGTCCAAACTAAGCACGCACGCCGACGTTGACCCATATTCTCGACCTCGCTTGTATCGGAGTCTCGTTGGGGCTCTCCAAGGTATCTCACATTTACATACGATATATCATATGCGAAGGCAGCAGGTGTGTCTTCACATGCATGATCCCAGGACTACACATATGAATGCTTTGAAACGTATTTTGCGCTATATACAGGCACACTACTTTTGGCCTACATTTATCACCCTCCTCGGCTCATTCTCTTGTAGCCTATATCGATGCCGATTGGGGAGGGTGTCCCGATACTCACGCCGATCTACTGTGGTATTGTGTTTTTCGGCGACAATCTCGTATCTTGGTCATCCAAACGGCGACCAACTCTTTCGCGCCTAGTGCCGGGCCGAATATCGTGGTGTGGCCAACGTGGTGTCTGAGTCATGTTGGGTCCGCAATCTTCTCCTAGAGCTCCATTGCCCGGTTAGCAAAGCGACGTTAGTTTACTGTGATAACGTCAGTGCCATCTATCTATCTGGCAACCCCGTTCAACATCAGCGCACCAAACACATTGAGATGGATATCCACTTTGTTCGAGAAAAGGTTGCTCGGGGTGAGGTTCGTGTTCATCATGTCCCTTCGCGTTATCAGATTGCCGACATCTTCACGAAAGGGCTACCCTTGATCCTTTTTGATGATTTTCGCACCAGTCTCAATGTCCATGATCCTCTCGTTTCAACTGCGGGGGAATGATAGAGTATATATATTTGTAACAATTGTAATTAGAGAGAATTAATTATTTAGTCAAGAATAGTAATTCCTAGTCTTTAGCTAAATAGTTAATTCCTAGTCTTTAGCTAATTATACTAGCAGGTTACGATTGTATTTTGGAGTATATATGTTTGACACAAAGATAATGAAAGAGGTACGGAGTTATCTTCTTACAATTTGCTCCGAATCTGATCTCTGTTCCACGAGGCAATCGCGCGGGCGGAAATATTCAGCAAGGTATTTCCTCTTAATCTGATCAGTTCCATGTGACTGTATCATCAAAATCAAGGTTTTAACGATAGATCCGTTAATTAATTATTGTGTTAATTAATGTAAGCATTTATGCGTTGGCCAAGAAATCTGCTAATTTAATTATCTGTTCTTGGAGATCCGTGAATATTAAGGTAACGAGGTTACTCCGTCAATTAATGTAATTAAATTCTTGTATTTAAGGTTTTTGGTATACTCAAGAATTATATTTCTGCAAAATTGTACGTAGACGGTAGTACTTTGCATACTGGATCTATGGAGTTCAAAATATATTGGAGGAAAAGAGGCCATCCAGGTCGGATCACCCTCCCTCGCGGAACCGTCCCGAGTGATCTATTTTTACCTTGTTCTGTCTCATTCTCCGTGTACAACATGTACATATTTTGGGAAAATTCTTATGTAGGAAGTTTCTATTAGAACGGACCGTCGGATGACTGCCACGTGTAGAAAAGACACGGTCGACTCTGTGGGAAGTTGATTCATGGCTCTTGAAACGACTTTCACAAGATCGATTTTATTGTGGTGCATATATATAATATGGTGCACCGATAGAATCATTGCATGCAGTGCAAATAAAAACCCATTTTATTTCCAATAATAATGTTTTCCTCTTGTTTGTTGTGTAGACTTTCAGCTTACACATGCACCTTCTGTTGGAATGAGATATTATTATTGGAGAAGTATTTGAGAGTGGAAGATGGTAGGAAGATTTGATGGAAGAGACTTCTTTTATTATTTCAAATTTTTTTGATTTTTGCTTGATACAAACACTATGGCTTGGGTCCTATTTTTAGTACTAGTCTTCAACTAGGATTATTTCTAGAGTCTTCCACCTTATTCTTTTTTACTACCTTATTCTAGTGTCTTCCATACAAGATAATTTATAAACTCTAGAATTCTCCACATAAGTACATCCTACAGCATAATTCTATATTGACTCATACAAGTTTCTAGAACTTGGACCTTAAGGCCTATTAAATTTTGGACTCTTTGAGAAATTAGACCCAAAATCAAGTTTACATTTCAACACCCCCTCTTAAACTTGAATTTTCTTTACTCCAATCAAGTTTCTCATCTTCACAAAGACTTCTTGCTTAAGTGGTTTTGTGAAGATGTCACCTGATCATGTGTCTTCACATACTCCACTTGCACATTCTTTCTTGCAATGCACTCCCTTATGTAGTGATTGTTAGGTGTGATGCCCGAAAGACAATTTTGTAATTGTTTTATTTAATAAATGAAATGATATTATTATTCATATTTATTATTCATATTCACCGATGTGACAATAGTAATTACACTACTGTAAAACCCTAAGGTATATCGTTTATGTAATCACTTAACTTTCGGTGTATGGTATATACACGGGAGGATTGAGTTAGTGAAGATATACTTAAAATACAATTAGCCCGTAGTGAAGTTAATCGAGAGTATCGGGTCTCTCCTTTAACGTGCTATTAATGCGCCCATAACACAATAAGGTGTGATTGTCTTATCCGGACTTTCGGTTAAGAGAACCTAATGGGGCATTTATATATGATAGATATATCATATAGAAATTTGGACCGATTTGATTAGAGTTCACGATATAATTCCGTAATCGAGAAGTCTTATCGAATCAATGGATGATCATATTTATGGATATATCTTAATCTCGAGGGTGATCACGACCAACTTCTTGAATCGATTATGAAGTTTGACTTGACGGTTAAGGATTACACCGAGAGTCGTGGTCCGAATTACCCCATCTTGGCATTGTAATTGGATTGAGTGAGTAGTCCGTGTTATCACAGATCACGGAATCCATTGCTTCCATTTTCGGAAGTAGATAGACAATTCCTTATTTGTTAACCCTAGAAACCGATCGATCCATGGAGTTCATATTACACCGATTAGCTACGATTGGGGTGTATGAATTAATTGATCACTAGGGGTTAATGGTAAATAAGGATAAGAGGTTCTAAAAAAGGGTTAACGGTAACTTCCGATTTAGAATGAAGCGATCATGGAGGATTAATCCATATGTAATGATTATATCAATGGACGCTTATTATTGTTCTCGTGAGGAGATAAATATAATCTTATAATCGGAGGAGTGCGATCACGGGATTATGGTGGCATATTCTCGTGATTGATTTATCGAATATAATTATTCGTTTCGTAAGATAATTATTTATTTGATTTATCGGAGCCACGATTATTAGTCCATGGTCCCCGACGTGCCTCCTAATATAGCATAGCTATTCTCGGACGTCGAATCCTAATAATATTAATTTAGTTCTTGTTGGACTTTATTAAAACGATATGTGAATTAATTGTTTAGTGGACTATTAAATTAGTAGGGCTAAATAATTAAATATGTATGACAAGACATTTTCCATAATCTTGGCCCAATTATTGTGTTATGGCAAAATTAATATTGACTAGGTCAACATTATAATTTTCGCCCCAAGTCTTTTTTATGGAACAAGAAATTGTTTTCTTGTGTATTAATAAGACATGTGCATAAAATATTTATTGGGTAAATATTTATGGAAAGAAATAAAGATAAATATTATTCTAGATTTGTTCTAGAATATTATGTGATTACCTTTTATTTAATGGGATTATTATAATTGATTTTGTATTAATTATTAAATCCTTGGAGGCTAAGTTTTACTCTCCTATATAAAGAGAGTTCTCCCAAGCCTTAGACACACAATATTTTCGAGTTGCACCTCTTAGAGAGGAGGAAGAAGTTTCGGCCAAAAGTTTTTGGGAAAAAATCTTAGAGGTTTTTCCGGGTAGCATATCGGAAGGATTCGAGACGAGAATTTCCTTCCACCGGGAGTTGCTTGGATCACACGTACGGAAGATCGTGGTGCTCTTCACACCTTGTTCGTTCTTTCTATTGCGGTTCTTCAACTTGGATTTTGAGATCCAAGAGGTATGTTCTACAACCCCCTTGTAGATGTAGATCTAGTTATTTTATTACGTGTATTTTATAGATCTAGATCCTTCAATCGCTTCCGTTGCGGATGATATTACTAACAGTGGTATCAGAGACCAAGGTGATCTATACTTATACGTATAAAATATTAGATCTAGGAGTGGTAAAACATGTAGATTTTTTGTCCCAATTTTTTTTTTAAGGGGCCGAAAATTTTGTTTTATTTTTTTTATGTTATGAATGTCTTGGTTGAAGAGATGGATTGGGTTTGGTATTGTTTACCCGTAGATCTTTTTTTTGTAGCTCTTTTGATTAGTATCACTTGAGCATAGGACTTGTAATTTAATTTTATGCAACTCGAAAATTGTAAAGTTGACTTCTTTGTAATTTTAATTTTGATCCGGGTTCAAGACGACGAATATGATGTGTTGAAGATCATCAAGAAGGTAAAAACGGGAGGAGGCTGAATTGTTTAATTATTTTTTTTCTTTTCCATCGGCGGCAGCAATTCTTTTTTTTGGTTACAGAATAAAAAAAAAAGGATGAGAAGGCAGAACACGTTGCGGCAGCAATTAATTTCTTTTAACCTAATGTTTCATTTTTTTTGTTGGCCGAAAGGCCTACGGTTAAAATTAAAAAAAAAAAATAATAATAAAAGTTTTTTTGGTACTTAAGCCGAGGGTTTTAAAACAATTTAATATAAATATATTTTAAAATATATTGATATATTACGGCCTCCTCTCCTCGTCGTTCGTGGTTCGTGTCGAGATCGAAGCTTTGAAGATCCGGAAGTTTCAAGATCAAGATCGAAGATCGAGATTTGAAGACTTAGAATGTTTTACTTTTCCTTAGAAAATAGGTTAGTCGGGGGTACCAACAATCCATCTCGGTGTTTAAATTTTCCGCAATTTATTTTTTATGTGTTTGATCATAAAATAGACATAAAATCGAAATTGCCATGACATGCATCATATCATAAATCCACTCCATGCATACATGTAGAATTTTAATTTCGGTAATTAAAATAGACATGTATACAAACTCGTGTAATTAGTTGAAATTTAATTAATACGTGGTAATTAATAAATTTAGTAACTAATTAAAGATCCGATGACGGGTTATGAAATCGTTAAGCCTTTCGGTGTGTGTTCTCGGTGAACCGCCTTAAAGCCCAAACGAGATCACGTTTTCGATTCGTAGTGTCTACGAGATTGAATGATGGTAAAAGAACAATAAATCTTGGATAAAACGGTTCGCTTTATAGGTTGGGTGGTCAATCGAGCTAGGCTCGACCGACTTAACCCTCCTAGTGTGATGTATGCACGGGGTCCGGCAAGACTAAGCTACACCAATGAGCGGCGGAGGGGTGATTCCTTCTTATCTCAATGGGGCTCTCTTGACCCGACTTCGTCCGGTGTCACATATGTTCCAACGAATAGGACGGGTAGGCTTGCCTACGTTACCGACACCATTCGAATCCTTGATTTGATGTACTTTTATGGTAACATCAAAAAGACGTGGTTAGTTAACCCACCACCACTTCCAAAATATTGAGTGGGAGCGGGAGGCGACACCAACCCCACGGCCTCTACTATAGATACAAGTAAGTGAGAGAAGGGTGGCGCCTCGCGGCGCTTTGATTTCGTCCCCCTACGGATGGTGTTCACCCCTATCAACATTCATGGCTTGGTCTCCGAAAGGATAGGATTTACGGGTACTCGTCGGGTCACCGACCTATCCTACGACGGCACACTCGGGCGTACTAAGAGATCCGATATAGTAGGTCACACTCATAAAGGATATTTTTGGTAATATCTAGGCTAAAAAGGAAGGTAGTCAATGAATAAAGGGATGTTCGATTCTCGTGAGATGTTCGATTCTCACAAGTTATTTATTGATGAGATTGTCTCGATTTAACCGTCATCTCTTTGACCTACCTCACGGCGGCACTCGAGATGCGAGGTTAAAACCTTGGAATGGTAGAGTAGACTTAATTTTAGTTTACAATTCCTAAAATAAAATATAGTAGTGTTAAACTTGAATTAATATATGTCATTTTATTTACTGACATTATATCCCTTACTAAATTGCTTAAAATTTATAATTGACTAGTATTGACTTCGTTAAAAGTGGAAAGTAACTAGGACGTTGAACTAGTTAATCGATAATGCAATTAATTTTCGGAAGAGATATTTTCTCTTAAGCCTTTTAAAACCAGAGTGACATATAGGTATGTCACGGTGTCATTCGTGTCAAACGGAAGACAAACTTAGTTTGATCAAAGGTGATTTGGACTTTGAAATTCTTCTAGCGAATTTTGAGTGTGTAGTAATTACACAAGTAATTTTCTAATTGAAAATCGGAAAATCATGAAGTGTTACTAGTTGGACGATATTTGGAATCGATGAACTAGTGGGAGCTTTATGATTTGTTGTTTTCTAGAACATTAGAAAAATGTAATCGACTACACACGTAATCGTTCTAATTGAAAAACCGGAAAGTCATGAAATGTCGCTAGTTGGACGATATTTGGAATCGATGAACTAGTGGGAGTTCTATGATTTGTTGTTTTTTTCGAAACATTGGAACTATAGATTTTTCTAATCGAAAAGATCGGAAAATCATAAAAATAAAGCATTGCTCGTTAGGCGGTATTTGGAACCGATAAACTAGTGGGAGCTTTAATGTTATGATTTGTTGTTTTTACGGTATATTAGAAAATCCGAGAAGTCCCGACGAGTAACACTCGAAATAGACATCCCACGGTTCAAGAGTAGTGTCTACTCAAACGAACACATTGGGTTCAAGAGCTGCTTCCATTCACGGAAAGTCAAGAATGGGAGAATATGGCTAAAAGTGTTTGTCACCTAAAGCGAGAAAATTTTAAGGCTGAACCGAAAATTAATTAACTGAAAAACATAGGATAAGGACAGTGATTTTGGATCACCAACCTATGAATCCTTGGCGATTTTCTCGAGCTACGTTCTTTGGAAGAACAAGGTAGCAGTGCATTTAACGATTAAAAGAGTAAACAACGGGCAGTTAATTTTAGCTAGAATAGTGGGAGTGATATAAGGAAATGAAACTCGGATTCAATCCTTGGATATCGCGGAAAAATTATTTTATGTTTAAGATTCGTTGAACGAATGGATTTACCTTATATTCGATAATTTGTTTGTCGTATAGAAAGTGAATATACCATTTGTAGTACGAATCCAAGACTCGGACTTTTGTTTGATAAAGTCAAAACCACTTACAATCACTTTGAAATATGTATATAAAACACATCTTAAGAATCTGTTAAAAGCAATTGGTTTCTATATTTAGATAAACGCTTCTTCATATTCCATAGTTAGTGCATAGTCCCTAAAAGACAAGACACAAGAGGCGGCTCGGGGTGATTCCTTTCTCCCGATCTGGTTATATTGTCTCAAAGGTTCAATGACTAAGTTTCCTTTCAATCGGGAAAGGATAATGGTTATAAAGAAGTAACATAGCTTGTTTATGACGATCTTCGGGGTCCGATGAAAGATACGAGCTAGTAGGAGCTTCCGAGTAGTGACTTCTTGTCTGATAACTATTCAAACACTCCGGAAAGTTTATCCAAAATATTTCCGAGTAGTGACTTCTTGTCTGATAACTATTCAAACACTCCGGAAAGTTTATCCAAAATATTTTGAGGTTTCTCTGTTTTCAATGAGAGATAGAGTATTCTATACTCGGAGCAGGCCATTCATAGTCCTCGAGGCGATGCTCTCGGCTGCCTCATTGTGACATGTTATCACTAAGTGAGAAACCGTTAAATTGCCTTACATAGTTTTAGATGTGCTACAATACACTGCTTAACTCAATAAAGATATTGGAAGCGAAATAACGGTTTACATTGAAATGTAAGACCGAGAAGTCTACATAGAATATGCTTTGGAATTTACGGATAAGGTGTGGATTCGGTTCACCCCACTTCCGTAAATATAAGCATTTAGCACACGGTGCTTGAAGGTAAGGCCCGGTAATTTGGCGCATCCGTTCGGTCAATGACCATTCGTGATATATCTTTTTTAAGCTATTGAGTATAAAGGTTAGATATAGGATTCTTGAAATCGAGGAAGGGACGATTATTTGTTGCATCCTTTCGATAGAGTCCATGAACAATAAAACCTTGAACCTTGAAGCACGTTTACTCAAGGTAGTTACTAAGCGATTAAAATCGGACCACATCCAACATCGGTTGTTGGTGATAACACTAAATACTACTAAACTAGATCGAGAATTTGATCCACCCGAATGTAGTGGGAGTATGGTTTATCCATTACCCATTACGGGTTCTGCGGACTTTATAGTCGAGGATCGATTGATGACTATGGCTCTTTTGTGAGCGTATTGGATTCTGATAATAGAGGTTGGTTTAATAGCCATAACCCTGTGAACGGAGTTCGGTACTCCAATTCTGTTCATGATCTTGTAGAACCACCTGAGCGTCTCAGGCCTAGTGGGAGTAATTGGATCTACACGGAAAAGAGTAGAATGAGTTCGGTATTGCATGATTTCGTTCAAAAGCAGAAAATAGGGGTGATTCCCTGAGACTTTCTTGCCAAACAAACGGAGTCTGGAATCATTCGGAACAAAAGGGTATTGCCTTATGAACTTATGACAGGATGACTGTCAAGGCTTATGTCCTTTGTGGATAAAAAGCAAACCTCTCGGTCACTAGAAGTCATATATTTCTACAATATGTGGAGTTGACCAGAATATTGATAAGTTTTTTTGTAGACTAGATATCAATTTTAGTACAGTAGTGAATATATACATACATATATTAGTGTTTGTGAAGGATAACACTGCACCAGTTGGAATAAACATGGGTGTGTTATCTGAAGTCAGAATCTGACAATACCAAAATTCTCTGCAACAGAGATTTGGACAACATTCTTAAGAGTTTGACTCGGTCGAATGCATTAGAATCAGTCACTCGTTTCCCATCCATCTTATTGGTTAAGATGATGCATCTGTGTATGCAACATTCAACGAGGAAGTTCTACCCTATGCCTCAGGAATGACTCTCTAAGTCTTTGGATCAAGAGAAATGGGATAGATTCTCTTTATAGTAAGAGATGGTCAGGTTATTGAACGTCAACTTTGATCGAATCTTAGATTCGTCTTTTAACAAAGCAAGTTTAGTATGTCCTTTAGTATCTCGAGAGAACGAGGAATAATATGCAGACATATTCATGTGTGAACTTGGATATGTGTGATACACTTATTTTGACTTTGAGTCAGATTGAGGATGATCGTTAAGTCGATCTCGGGCTCAGTGTTTACTTTTGTGTTGAAGCTATTGCCTGGAGGAATCCAGCAACGCCAACTCGACTTTAACTAGTTGGGTGATTAGCGGCTTTTGTAGTAGCTAGAGAGGCGATATAGCTTAAGGATTTCCTTTTCATATCTAGGAGCGATTCTAGATTTGGAAGCCGATACCACATCATTGTGCAAACGATGAAGGGGTAGCTTATAGGGATTTTCGAAATCACTAGAGGTCAAAAGCATATTGGGAAAGTACCACATGATTACATGGACCGGTAACGTTTCGATTCTACGGATCGTCTCGAGCCGACAACCTGACTAATCATTAAGACCCATGACATTTAGATGTAGGTGCTCCCCGAGTCACTGACCTATCCTACGACGGCATACTCGGAGTGTACTTTGGAATCTGAAATGGTTATGATATGCTTAATGGGTACTAGAATACGGGATGGGTCTCCATTGCTTTAGAGCAAGTGGGAGATGTAGTTTGTTGTATTTTAATAGGGTGTGCTCTAAAACAATTAATCACATGCTTTCGTGCAAGTGGGAGATTGTTAGGTGTGATGCCCGAAAGACAATTTTGTAATTGTTTTATTTAATAAATGAAATGATATTATTATTCATATTTATTATTCTCATATTCACCGATGTGACAATAGTAATTACACTACAGAAAACCCTAAAGTATATCGTTTATGTAATCACTTAACTCGGTGTATGGTATATACGGGAGGATTGAGTTAGTGAAGATGTACTTAAAATACAATTAGCCCGTAGTGAAGTTAATCGAGAGTATCGGGTCTCTCCTTTAACGTGCTATTAATGCGCCCAGAACACAATAGGTGTGATTGTCTTATCCGGACTTTCGGTTAAGAGAACCTAATGGGGCATTTATATATGATAGATATATCATATAGAAATTTGGACCGATTTGATTAGAGTTCACGATATAATTCCGTAATCGAGAAGTCTTATCGAATCAATGGATGATCATATTTATTGATATATCTTAATCTCGAGGTGATCACGATCCAACCGCTTGAATCGGTATGAAGTTTGACTTGACGGTTAAGGATTACTGCGAGTCCGTGGTGCGAATTACCCCATCTTGGCATTGTCTTTGGATTGAGTGAGTAGTACGTGTTATCACAGATACGGAATCCATTGCTTCCATTTACGGAAGTAGATAGGCAGATTCACTTATTTGTTAACCCTAGAAAGCGATCGATCCATGGAGTTCATATTACAATCGATTAGCTACCCGGTGGGGTGTATGAATTAATTGATTACTAGGGGTTAATGGTAAATAAGGATAAGAGGTTCTAAAAAGGGTTAACGGTAACTTCCCGATTTAGAATGAATAGTCTATGGAGGATTAATCCATATGTAATGATTATATCAATGGACGCTTATTATTGTTCTCGTGAGGAGATAAATATAATCTTATAATCGGAGGAGTGCGATCACGGGATTATGGTGGCATATTCTGTGATTGATTTATCGAATATAATTATTACATTCGTAAGATAATTATTTATTTGATTTATCGGAGCCGCTGATTATTAGTCCATGGTCCCCGACGTGCCTCCTAATATAGCATAGCTATTCTCGGACGTCGAATCCTAATAATATTAATTTAGTTCTTGTTGGACTTTATTAAAACGATATGTGAATTAATTGTTTAGTGGACTATTAAATTAGTAGGGCTAAATAATTAAATATGTGGAAAAGACATTTTCCATAATCTTGGCCCAATTATTGTGTTATGGCAAAATTAATATTGACTAGGTCAACATTATAATTTTCGCCCGAAGTCTTTTTTATGGAACAAGAAATTGTTTTCTTGTGTATTAATAAGACATGTGCATAAAATATTTATTGGATAAATATTTATGGAAAGAAATAAAGATAAATATTATTCTAGATTTGTTCTAGAATATTATGGGATTATCTTTTATTTAATGGGATTATTATAATTGATTTTGTATTAATTATTAAATCCTTGGAGGCTAAGTTTTACTCTCCTATATAAAGAGAGTTCTCCCAAGCCTTAGACACACAATATTTTCGAGTTGCACCTCTTAGAGAGGAGGAAGAAATTTCGGCCAAAAGTTTTTGGGGAAAAATCTTAGAGGTTTTTCTGGGTAGCATATCGGAAGGATTCGAGACGAGAATTTCCTTCCACCGGGAGTTGCTTGGATCACACGTACGGAAGATCGTGGTGCTCTTCACACCTTGTTCGTTCTTTCTATTGCGGTTCTTCAACTTGGATTTTGAGATCCAAGAGGTATATTCTACAACCCCCTTGTAGATGTAGATCTAGTTATTTTATTACGTGTATTTTATAGATCTAGATCCTTAAATCGCTTCCGTTGCGGATGATATTACTAACAGTGATAGCGTGTATCAATATGCTTACTTCGATCATGATGGACTGGGTTTTTGGCCAAAGCTATAGCTGACCTGTTATCCACGTGAATAGTAGTTGGATCTTATTGTGCCAAACCCAACTCTTTTTAATGATTTCGTAGCGATTTGCATGACAAACACATGAGGTAGCAGCTACATATTCTGCTTCACATGTAGAAAGGGTGACTATCGGTTGTTTCTTTGACATCCATGTGAAAGTGGTGTCTCCCATATAGAGAATGCGAAGCCGGTTGTACTCTTACGGTCATCCACATCTCCAGCCCAATCACTATCGTTGTAACCCACAAGCTTGTACTTGTTTGAAACTGAATAGTATAATCCATAATCTATCGTTCCTTTGAGATACCGGGGAATTCTCTTTGCACTTTTCCAGTGAGTTATTGTTGGATTCTCCATGTAACAACTGATTACCAACTGTATAGAGAATGTCGGGTCTTGTACAAGTCAGGTACCGTAAACTTCCAACCATGCTCTTAAAGAGTGTCGGGTCTATTCTCTCCGCTTTTCCGTATTTTGACAACTTGATTCCACACTCTATCGGTGTACTTACTGGCTTGCAATTTTTCATTTTGAACCTTTTGAGAATCTCTCTTGTGTATCCTTCTTGTGAGATGAAGATTCCATGATCCTCTTTTTTTACTTCAATGCCAAGATAATATGCCATTAGTCCAATATCTGTCATCTCAAATTCTTTGGTCATGTCCTTCTTTAACTCCTCAATCATTTTCGGATTGTTGCCGGTGAAGATCAGATCGTCTACATATAGGCAAACTATTAGAATATTTTCGCCTTTTCTTTTAACATAGAGAGCATGCTCATATGGGCACTTCTTAAAGCCATTCTCTTGAAAATACTTGTCTATGCGGCTATTCTATGATTGGGGAGCTTTTTTTAGTCCATAGAGTGCCTTCTTTAACTTCAAAACTTTGTCTTCGCTTCCCTTGATTTCATAACCAGGTGGTTGCTGAATATATACTTCTTCTTCAAAACTCCATTTAAGAAGGCAGATTTTACATCCATCTGATGTATTTTCCACCTATTTTGAGCTACCAAAGAAATGATTAGTCTTATAGTTTCTAGTCGAGCAACGGGAGCAAAAACCTCGTCATAGTCGATGCCAGCTCTTTGACTATAGCCTTTTGCCACTTCACACCGATCGCCTTGTGACCTTTTGGAAGTGTAGCTAACTCCAAGTATCATTCTTCTTAATTGCCTTTATTTCTTCATCCATAGCGTCTTTCCAGTTTTGGCTTCTCGTAGCTTCTTCAAAGTCTATAGGCTCACAGTCAGCAAAAAGGCAAAATAAGGTAAGATTGTTTTGGTTTTCTGTTACCTCATAGATTTCTTGTAGACTCCTATAGCGTGGAGTTCTTTCTCCTGAGCTTTCATTTGACGACAATACGTCTTCTTGGGTAGTTTTACTGGTGAAGTTGAAGGGGTAGTAGGTGATAGAGAAAAAATGTTCTCCACATATTTCCTCATTAATACTATAATATTCCCTCATTTATGCTGTAATATTTGATTGGTTTTGTATCAAATTAGGTTAATTCTTTTACCATAATTAGATGATTTTCTATTGTATAAATAAATGTACCAATACACAGTGAATACAATTAACTCTTTTCCCATAATCTCTCTTACTCTATTATGGTATCAGAGCTTTGATCCAACCCCTTTCCTCGCTCTGTCGATTTCTTTCCTTCTTCCTGCATCTAAATGGCCTCATCATAGAGTGTTACCTCCACTCTTAAAACAACCACCACCATCTCCGACAGCTCCGCCCTTACAGCCATTAATTTGGGTGCTCAAGCTCCACTTAAACTCACCCCTATCAATTATTTGGCTTGGAAACTTCAATTCACAGCCCTCCTAAATGGCTATGGTCTTATGAAATTTCTCAATGGCACCCTTCCATGTCCGGCGAAGATGATTGACGGAGCAGCCAACCCCGATTACGAACTCTAGAATCGACATGATCAACTCCTCCTTAGTACTATCGTGGCCTCCCTCTCTGATAAGGTTGTCTTCCTCCTCAACCACGTTAAAACGGCGAAGCAAGCCTGGGATGTCTTGGATACCACCTATGCCAAGCCTTCTCGGGGCAGAATTCAGCAATTAAAAGCTAATTTGCGCAGCACCATGAAAGGAAATCTGTCCATTTCTGAGTACCTCATGTCGATTACAAATCGAGCCGATGAACTGGCGGCACTTGACTCACTCGTGGACCCCGAGGACCTCACCAACATTATTCTGAGCAATTTGGGGCATGAATACAATGATCTAGCCCGTACCATTCAAGCTCATGATACAGGAATCGAGTTTGCTGAGCTTCATGAAAAGCTACTCAGCTTTGAAGCATTCCATCTCCGACCACCGTCTTCTGCTCCGGCGTTCCAACCCACAGCACAAATGGCAGTTCGACCATGGCAATCAGCCCATGCACGACACTCAGCTCCGTCTCCGTCCCAGGTCCCACCTGCTCGTCCACTGGCTGGGGCTGCTCCTCAACGTGGTGGCCGCCGCAACAACACTCCCCGGCGTTCTTATCTTGGGTTTTGTCAACTATGTCGTGTGCAAGGACATTCAGCCCCCCGCTGCCCCAATTTATCATATTATGCTGCTAACCCACTTTCTTCTCCACAGGTTACTCCGGCGGCTTATCCCCGCCCTCAAGCAAATGTTACAGGTTCTACTCCGGCGGAACCATGGCTGTTGGATTCCAGCGCGTCCCACCATGTGACCATCGACTTGGCTAATCTGCTCCTTATGCAGGTTCTGATGATCTTATGCTTGGTGACGGTACTATGCTTCCTATTACTCACATTGGCTCCACATCCCTTCCCACTCCCTCTATGTCCTTTCAGTTAAATGATGTGTTATGTGTTCCTAACATAAAAAAAAATCTTATATCTATTTCCCAATTTTGTGCGTCTAATAATTGTTCTGTTGAATTTTTACCCTCTACCTTCTTTGTGAAGGACCTTAAGAACAATCAGATCCTACTCCGAGGGGAAACTAAGGATGGAGTCTATGTTTGGCCAAAAACTCCACCTCTTTTAGCCTTTGCCACTGCCACGGCCTCCAAAGACACGTGGCACCGTCGTTTGGGTCACCCGGCTGCTCAAGTTTTTCAGTTTCTTATTTCCAATAATAATTTGTCATTTTCTAATTCGAACTTAGGCCATTGTGAGGCATGTCATTGCAATAAAAGTCACAAACTCCCGTTTACTACATCTACTTTAAAATCTACTCGTCCCCTTGAAATAATTTTTAGTGATGTTTGAACCTCCCTTCATTTATCTATTGATGGTTATCGTTATTATATTATTTTTGTTGATCATTTCACCTGATATGTGTGGATTTATCCATTGCACCGGAAGTCTGACGTTGCTACTGTTTTTCCAAAATTGAAATCCATTGTCGAAAATATTTTTCTCACCAAATCAAAGTTTTATACTCAGATAATGGAGAAGAATTTATTGGATTACAACCCTTTTTGTCCACCCACGGTATCACACACCTCACCACTCCCTCACATACACCCGAACACAATGGATATTCCGAGCGCCGTCACCTCCACATCGTTGAAACCGGCTTTACCCTCCTATCCCAAGCTTCCCTGGCCACGGATTATTGGCCTTATGCGTTTGCTACCGCTGTGTACCTTATTAACCGAATGCCTACCCCAACTCTCTCTATGAGTTCTCATTATACACAAATCTTCGGCACCCCACCCCATTATGAGAAACTTCGTGCCTTTGGTGCATTTGCTATCCGTGGCTTCGCCCTTATATGAATGACAAATTAGACAATCCGTCCACACCGTGCATTTTTCATGGTTACTCATTGACCCAAAGTGCCTATTATTTCCTTGATCCCTTCACTCACCGCATCTACACATCTTGTCATGTAAAATTCATAGAATCTATCTTCCCTGCTGCTCAAGGCTCTCCTCCTTCCTCTTCTCCCGACATATCTCCTTGGGTCGGTCCTATTGTCCAACCCCCACCCGTTCCTACCAATTCCTCCCCTCCCACCACCCCCACGTTCCATGCTCCTTTCCCACCTCCCTCTCCTCCCCCCACTCATCCCATGGCTACTCGATCTAAGCATGGTATTCGGAAACCGGTCCAGAAGCTTAATTTGCATGTTATTATAGATTTTTCTAACATTGAACCCACCACTGTTAAACAGGCACTTGCTCACCCCGTATGGGTTCAGGCTATGCAGGAGGAATATAGTGCGCTACTCAAAAATGCTACGTGGGACCTTGTCCCTTATGATCCTTCCTATAATATTGTTGCTTGCAAATGGGTATTCCGCATCAAGCGCCACTCTGATGGGTCTATAGATCGTTACAAAGCTCGCCTCGTTGCCAAGGGTTTTACCCAACGGCCTGGTCTTGATTATTATGACACTTTTAGCCCTGTTGTAAAGCCAACCACGGTTCGTATCCTTCTGTCCTTGGCACTGTAAATGGTTGGTCCCTTCGGCAACTTGATGTTAACAATGCCTTCCTCCAGGGCACACTATCTGAAACTGTATACATGTCTCAACCACCGGGTTTTCGGGACGATCAGTTCCCTTCCCATCTTTGCCGCTTAAAGAAAGCTCTTTATGGCCTAAAACAGGCCCCTCGTGCCTAGTACCTGGAGTTACGCATGTTTCTTACAAACCATGGTTTTGTCAACTCAGGTTCGGATCAATCATTATTTATTTTTCACCACCCTACGCATGTTCTCTATGTTTTGGTATATGTTGATGAATTGGTTATTACAGGTAGCAGATCATCCACGGTCAAATCATTCATTGCTACCATTGCCCGTCGATTCTCTATAAAAGATTTGAGGGATTTTCATTATTTTTTGGGCGTCGAAGTCACCACTAATTCCAATGGTCTCCTATTGTCTCAGTGCCAATATCTCTCTGACATCCTTGTAAAAATGAACATGCTCGATGCCAATGCCTCGTCTACCCTCATGCAGTCTGATGTCACTCCCCTTACGCACACTAAGGACCCATCTCTGTCTGACCCCTCTGAATATCGATCACTTATTGGCAGTTTACAGTACTTGTACTTCACTCGTCCAGATGCCTCGTTCGCTGTCAATAAATTAGCCAATTTATACATGCCCCCACGGCTACACATTGGTCCTTTGCCAAACGCCTCTTGCGTTATCTTGCAGGTACCAGTGATCTAGGGCTTCAACTTTTTTGTCACACGCCCCTTACGTTACATGCATTTTCCGACGACGACTGTGGAGGCAATAAGGATGATTACTCCTCCACCGGGACATATCCTGTCTATCTAGGCCGCAATCTTATCTCTTAGAGCTCCAAGAAACAACCCACGGTTTCACGTTCCTCCACCGGAGCTGAATATAAATCTGTTGCCAACACTGCTGCCGAACTTAATTGGGTCTCTTTTATTTTGAGTGATCTTGGCCACCCGATAAGTCCACCATATGTGGTTATTCTTGGATCATTTTGGCCTGTTTTAATGCCTATTTTATGATTTTCGTATGATAAATTGCTTCTTTTGGACTAGATTACTGCTGTGGCTTTGATATTTTGCAGATATGGTGAATCCGAGCATAAAAGGCAATGAAAATGAGCTAAAAAGGATCAAAGTCATGAAGGCATGAAGAATCACACCCAGGTGAGAAAGAATGGAACAGGGTGTGAAAAAAGGCGGAAACTATTCAGATTTTCTGCAGGCCAACGAAATGTTCTGATCGGTGGAGATAATTTCCAACGTGATTTTCATGAAAATGGCGTGAAGAAGAGCAAAAATAAAAGAAGACACGCCATTATCTCCCTATTTTCTAGGAATTTTATTTTAGGAGATAAATTACATAATTTTAATTAAGGAAAATTCCTATTTATCCAAAAATAATTTCCTTAAATTGGAGGAAATCATCATCAGCGCCTCATGGATCAATATAGTCGACTCTTCCTCCTCTTTTCATCATCATCATCTCCCATCCCCAAGAACAAGGATTTTTAGGTTTTAAGAATTCAATAACGAAGTTTTTTTGAGGTTTGATTATTTTATGCAATACTTTGACGGTTTATTTCTCTCTCTTTTATCCTTTCTTTAATTTATTTATTTTTCTTGTCAAAGTATGAATTTTATGATTGATTCTTGGAATATTGATTGATATGGAACGTGAGTAGATATCAGTTTCTAGGATTAGGAGGAACCCGGATATGAATATATGATGTAAAAACTCAATCTTTCCCTTGTTTTATGAAATTGATGCTTATACATTGGTTCTTGTATGTTATTCTTGTATGATTGTCGAAATCAATAGCTCGAAAGGGTGAATACTCGCGATTTTACTTAGAGAAATTATTTGATTAATTAGTGACTGAAAAAGTACCAATTAATTGATACTTTAGAAAACAAGAATTGAATATAGGGTTTTGTTGGAATGAAAATTTGGTAAAAACCTAGATGGCATGAAATTATGGTTCTTTAAGGGATCTAAATTCATTCTTTATCGTGGGAAGCCGGGTGTGGTTTGAGTTTAGGTACGATCACGAAAATAATTCGAAATAATATTTTTGTGATAAAATTTGATAATTGCCTTTATAAGTGTAAATTTCATATCTTGGGGGAAATATTGTTGGTAAGTTATATAGTAGTTCCGTGGTGACTCCGAAATCCTAGAAATGCTTTTAAATTGAATCTTCACCTAAATCTTGAAGTTCTTGGCTTGTAGTTATATTTTCTTTATCTTCTTTATTTTTAGGATTTTTAGAGAAAAACCTCCAAAATTTTGAATCGTCTAGCTAATATAAATTGGGAATTGTTTGGTGATTGACTACAAGTCCCTGTGGGATCGACATCCTAAGTACTACTCGATAAGCCGTGCGCTTGCGGTAGCATTTAGAGATTATATTGAAGATCACACATCAAGTTTTCTGGCGCCGTTGCCGGGGACTTCGGTGTCAACATCGAACTCGTTTTTGATTAATTAGACTAGACTTTTTCCATTTTAATTTTAGTGGGTAATTGTGTTCTCCTTCTTTGGTTGTCTTTTCCTCTTGTTTATGCGAAAATCTCGAAATTCTGACATCTCTTTGAGTTAGATCCTGAAATCGAGAGAACTTTTCACAGGAGGAGAAGATTGTTTAAGCTGGAAACTGAGCAAGAAGAAACTAAGTCATAAATAG
Organism: Gentiana macrophylla; assembly: GCA_026214975.1. Classification (NCBI taxonomy): domain Eukaryota; kingdom Viridiplantae; phylum Streptophyta; class Magnoliopsida; order Gentianales; family Gentianaceae; genus Gentiana; species Gentiana macrophylla. The sequence continues at coordinate 9,651,176 of CM047813.1, forward strand.
AAATGGCTGAGAACAATAACAGGACCTTGAAGGATTACTCGATTGCCCTCATTGCACAAGGTTTCTGATCGAGGGGTTGTGCAACCTACTATAGCTGCAAACAACTTCGAACTGAAACCCGCACTTATTCAGATGGTTCAACAAAATTCATTTGGGGTCGCCTACAGAAGACCCTAGTCTGCATCTAAAGGTCTTCCTCGAATATTGTGATACCCTCAAAGTGAACAACATCACTTGAGATCATATCGAGAACCATGTTGTTCAAGTTTTCCCGAGAGAGATAAGGCAAGAGCACAGTACCACTCCATACCACCAGGCACGCAGTGACTACTTGGGATCAACTCTCTCGAGGCATTTTTAGCCAAGTATTTCCCCTCCTCTAAGACAGTTCGATTCTATGGAATCAGATTACAAGCTTCACACAATCGAATGAATCTCTTTATGAAGCTTGGGAGAGGTTTAAAGAAATGCTGAGAAACTGTCCTCACCACGAGTGATTTTATGGTGCAACGGTTGTAGGAAGGTTGTACCAAGTGGCATACTTTAGAGCCATTCATTTTAACTCTCTTTCACATAATACACTTTTGGCGTGTGTGAGAGGTTAGAAATGAAAGGTGGTTGTTCGGAAATTATAAACAACGAATATCAACAAGCTTTAAATTTATAATTACCGGAACACCCCAAGTGCAAGGCTCGTTGTAGTGGGTGTTACCGGGTCGTCCAAGGGAATCGAGATTGGTCTAGTTCATTAATTCTTCTAAATTGTCACAACTAAAAACGAATACTAAAACTGGACAAAGGATTGTCAGTCCAAAGCCAGGAAATATGATCACGAACCTAAAATAATTCTATCTATAACCTAAAAAGATAACCGAAATATAAACTAGCAACTAAGAACGAGCACAATGATTTTTAATTAATGTAAAAACGAACAAGCAATGATCCACCAATCCCGCAACCCTTAATTTCTACTCTAGATCGTTTAGTGAAGATTCAATGAAGATGTGGTTCACCTATCAAAAGTATAAACTCCTAATTTCTTAGTGAATTCAATTTTGGTCTCTCTCCTCTTCGAATGTTGAAACCAAATTCCATACGAAACGAAGATGTATGAATTAACAAACCTAAGTAGCTCTCGCAGTTTTAAATTCATAAATTCAAGCAACCTAGATTTAATCTATCAACTTCCGTTTGTTTAGATAAAAGATCTATTCTTTCTACGGTGATCTAGCCTAACAACGATTCTCATCAACGTTAGACAACAATTAGCAACCAATCTCTCGATCTAGTCACACAATAGCATCATAAATCATAGAAAGAAACAAACTTTAATTAAAACTTACAAAACCATCCAAAAGAGAAATCAAAACGCTGCAGAGAAACGGCTTCACATGCTTGTTCAAGGCTTGTTCAGCCTTTATTCATCCTAAATTGCAGAAAATATAAAACTAGATGAAAAGATGTTTATGGAAGTGTAAAAACGCAGCAATTGGCCGCCCCTAAGGGCTGGAGCCGCCTAGGGTTGAATTATCACGATTTAGGGTTCAAAATACGCGTCTATTTATAAGAAAACAGGTCGGTTGCTGCTAAGTCGGTCGTCCGGACGCTCGTTTGGTTAAGTGGACGCCCGTCCACTTTCTCGAACGGGGTGTGGACGCTCGTCTGACTAGCGTCTGAACTCTCTGTATGTGAATTACGATTCTGGACGCTGGTTTAGCTTTTTCAGACGCCCGTCTTGGTCTTGGACGCTCGTCTGACTTATTTGGACGCCAGTCCACTGTCGAAATCTTGATATTTCCATCTTTATCTTGATTTATTTCTTTCCTTATCTCTTTTAATCTTCCATAAATGTGATTGATCCTTTTCAATCTCGAAATTAGCTCTTTAGGATCACCTTTTCCACCACAATTAAGTATCTACAAAACAAGGAAAATATACCAAAACATAACACAATTCCAAAATAACATAAAATCACAATTTAAGCACATAAATTGATACATTTTCATATTTAGCTATTAAAAACCTCATTTACTCAATTAATCAATTATAAGCTCAATTTCTATGAAAATAATCCAAAATATGGGGAAATTGATATAGAAAATATATGTGAAAATCACTATAATTTGCCCCTAAACAACACCCCCACACTTAAACTTTTGCTCGTCCTCGAGCAAAACAAAACAAAATCAAGCTCGAGACAAATAAACATCTATGCAAATATAAAACATATTCAAGTAGTTTAGAGGTTCACCCAAGTGAGTGCGTGCATAGCCATAATAAATTTCCACTAAATCCACACTTGAAATTAATTCAAGCAAAACTAGCCAACATCCCATTTAAATTAGAAATATAAAAACGATTATAACATGCACCTCACAAAACATACTTATTCCTAAAAATCAATAATAGAGAGTATTTAAAAATATTTCCGACATACTTAGAGGATAATCCCTACAACATATCTTTCAGTTTATACTAGGGATAAGATTAACGATAACTAAGGCCTTACTTATTCATAATAATATATTTTTTCGAATTCTTATTTCACTTTTTGTCAATTTTTCTAACACACATCAGAATGAGCTCTTGCCCTCATAGTAGAATAGGACATTTCGAGATAATCCCCTACCTTACTCCAATCATAAGGCAACTTTAAACTGACTGTCGTGAGCTTTTGGTCATCATAGTGGAATAGGACATACGTGGTACACCCTACCTCACCCAAATCATAAACCGACTTCCGACACACACAATTACAATTATGTTTACTTAGAGATTTCTGGTCGGGCGGTGGAAAAGATTATTTTCTAGTAGCACTGAGACCATTGAGCATAACACCTCAAGTAAACAATTTATTACTATTGCAAAGACTCAATCACGTTTCACTTATCACATTCAAACCTTCAGATATTCACAGTATGTCATACTTTAACTCTAAATACAAACTATTAAAATTTTCAAAATTCGTATGCAAGCAAAGAATCATGCGATAATCATTAGAAATCTCTAATCAAATGGGCATAGCTTTAAAATATAGCTCGTCAACTACTATGGCACGTGAAAAATAATGTCGGGTGAGACATCTAAATTTACTAAATATGCAATACAATGCACCAATGATTATAAAACCCAAACAAAGATATGCATTGCTTACTTGGGACAAAACAAAAATTCGAAAAACATTTAGCACTTTTCATAGTAATACTAAAAATATGGCAAATGCATGTAGATACCACATAATATGGCAAATGCATGTAGATACCACATACTATCCCCACCCCCACACTTAGATTGCAACTTGTCCTCAAGTTGTGCAGAAATAAAAAGAAATAAGGAACTTAGCTGGTTGTATTTCGAATAATGGCAATTCTGGAAGTGGCTAGCATCAAATCCAGAAATGCTCGACGAAACCAGTAGACTGTGGACCATCCACCGGAAAACTGATATCTTCTGAAAGCGCACAAATGCTATCGCAAATATCCTGCACACTTGACAAACACAAAAACATCTCGGGGAGCAAAGGGAATATATCATATCAATAATAAAGTTAACGCCACAGTTGGAAAAATCACCCACAGGGAAAGTACAGAACATCTAAGCGTAAAATATAAAACCACAAAGGCCTACAAGATCCATCAATAAAGAAAAGCAACGGAAACCGACAGTAGCTTCAATTAAAGTGCAGATGAATCGAGTACGAAAAGATAGTCCAGAATACAACCATGGCATCAGTGATAAACAGGCGGACGGTCATTCAATGCTGAGAACGCACGTCTAAGCTCAAAAGAATGCAGAAACATTCGGAGAAGACACAAGACAAAACATAAACCGACACCAAAAACCTAGCCGACACAAGACAAACCTGGCTGCCCTTATTCAACAAAAACAAAATAAAAGTAGAGAATAATAAAAACTATTCTTATTATTGGGTTGCCTCCCAACAAGCGCCTTTCTTTAGTGTCTTTGGCTAGACACACTTACCGTACTATCCATTATCAAATGGAAAAGTCCTCCTTGCATGGTTCTTCAAAGAATATTCAGAAGACGAGCCATCCATTTCACGTTCATAGAAAATTAATTGTACCCTGGCTCGAGGTACTTTTAAGAAGTATCTTCCCAAGAAAAGAGAAACGGGATTAGGGGGCTCCACCCCCCAATTCATGATATAGTGATCAAGTGGGAAGATCTCTTCTTTCACACTCACTATCTTATCCACAAGCACTTCAACACTCCTTGGCTTCAACGGCTCTTCATTTGTGACTTCCTCAGGTTGACTTATCGCTATTTCAGGCACAGTGTCCTCTATATTCTCCAACACCGGTTGGATTTCTTCCGCTTCTTGCTGATGAACATCTCCAAGCATCTCTAATGTCTTCAAACCGGCTTCATCAGCTAACCAGAAGGATGTTTTGAACCTTTGTAACTCAAGCCGATCCCCATCAGGTTCCACCTCATCAATTATTTCTTGTTGCCAAATGCTTTGATCTTGACCCATCGGGGAACATGGATAGTTACTACTCCCACCATTGTATGCTGATGCATAGTTGTGGTTATATCGGAAGTGATTCTCACAACTTGCATCATAATCGCTGTAAGTATCTTCTTCATCAGACGGGAGTGTGGGAGTTAGGTTAATGCCCTGGTCTTGATCCCTTTGCTCGACCCGTCTCGCAATATCCGCAATCTCATCACGAAGTTGTTGGAATGCCTGGCTTTGCCCTTCCTGCTCCTCCAGACAAGATTGGGAATAATCATCTATTCTAGCTTCAAAATCATCAGATTGAGAGGGGCCTTGAGAGTTATAAAAGTCTTGTGGAAAAGATTGGTCAGACCAACTTTGATTGAAAAAATCGATATCTTGGTCCTGACTGAAGTTCGGGTTGTGATAGAAATTCGGATTTTGAAAATTACAACCCTGATCTTGAAAGTTGCGATGACGAGGCGATTGTTAAATCCACGATATTCTTGGCCATCGAAAGCGCCCCGCCCACCCATGGGGACGAAATAAGAAGTATGTCCCACATTGTCACATAGCCGCACATGATCGACTCATCTTGCCCACGATTACGGACGACATTAAATTGATATGCAGAAGGGGAAAGATACTGACACTGGCCAATCAAATGGCCAGGCTGACAACATCTTTCACAGAACAGAACTTGTGAGTCCTGTGGAAAAGACTGGGTCTGATTCATAGAATTGAGTACCATTTGAAGAGCTTCCACCTGCTGTCGCAGAATGGCGGACTGATCTTGCAGATTCTCCATCCTAGGTAGAAGATTGGATGACCCCTTTTTTTTTTTTATTTTTTTTTTTATATATATATATAATAAAGAAACAAAAAAAGGAAACGGAAACACAAACAAGAACCTAAACTACGAAAAATTTAAAACAGAAGAACAGAAAACACTAAAAAGGGGAAAAGAAAACGTGTTGAAATCTTCTGAGCCCAAAATGGAAGGGAAAACAGTGGATTTTGACCTCGAAAACGGTGTCGGACAGCCTCCGGCGTCCGCCACGTCGTCGGCGTCGGAACGAGCTTTCCGAATTGGGGTCCTGTGCGCCAATCCGACACTCGAGCCGAAAGTTATGGCCAAAATACTAACAAGCGCCAAAACGATCCCTTTTATCCAAAAATTTGACCGTGGAAAACGTGGAGTCAGATAAATCAACCTTAGATGCCCCCAAATCAATGTAGAAACAAGAAAAGATAGAAATAAAAACCCTACCTACGAAGAATTCGTGACAAAAACAGAAAAATTAAACGAAAACTAGACAACCGTAACGATTCCCCGGCAACGGCGCCAAAAACTTGTTCGGAAATTATAAACAACGAATATCAACAAGCTTTAAATTTATAATTACCGGAACACCCCAAGTGCAAGGCTCGTTGTAGTGGGTGTTACCGGGTCGTCCAAGGGAATCGAGATTGGTCTAGTTCATTAATTCTTCTAAATTGTCACAACTAAAAACGAATACTAAAACTGGACAAAGGATTGTCAGTCCAAAGCCAGGAAATATGATCACGAACCTAAAATAATTCTATCTATAACCTAAAAAGATAACCGAAATATAAACTAGCAACTAAGAACGAGCACAATGATTTTTAATTAATGTAAAAACGAACAAGCAATGATCCACCAATCCCGCAACCCTTAATTTCTACTCTAGATCGTTTAGTGAAGATTCAATGAAGATGTGGTTCACCTATCAAAAGTATAAACTCCTAATTTCTTAGTGAATTCAATTTTCGGTCTCTCCTCTTTCGAATGTTGAAACCAAATTCCATACGAAACGAAGATGTATGAATTAACAAACCTAAGTAGCTCTCGCAGTTTTAAATTCATAAATTCAAGCAACCTAGATTTAATCTATCAACTTCCGTTTGTTTAGATAAAAGATCTATTCTTTCTACGGTGATCTAGCCTAACAACGATTCTCATCAACGTTAGACAACAATTAGCAACCAATCTCTCGATCTAGTCACACAATAGCATCATAAATCATAGAAAGAAACAAACTTTAATTAAAACTTACAAAACCATCCAAAAGAGAAATCAAAACGCTGCAGAGAAACGGCTTCACATGCTTGTTCAAGGCTTGTTCAGCCTTTATTCATCCTAAATTGCAGAAAATATAAAACTAGATGAAAAGATGTTTATGGAAGTGTAAAAACGCAGCAATTGGCCGCCCCTAAGGGCTGGAGCCGCCTAGGGTTGAATTATCACGATTTAGGGTTCAAAATACGCGTCTATTTATAAGAAAACAGGTCGGTTGCTGCTAAGTCGGTCGTCCGGACGCTCGTTTGGTTAAGTGGACGCCCGTCCACTTTCTCGAACGGGGTGTGGACGCTCGTCTGACTAGCGTCTGAACTCTCTGTATGTGAATTACGATTCTGGACGCTGGTTTAGCTTTTTCAGACGCCCGTCTTGGTCTTGGACGCTCGTCTGACTTATTTGGACGCCTTGATCCTTTGTCGAAAATCTTGATATTTCCATCTTTATCTTGATTTATTTCTTTCCTTATCTCTTTTAATCTTCCATAAATGTGATTGATCCTTTTCAATCTCGAAATTAGCTCTTTAGGATCACCTTTTCCACCACAATTAAGTATCTACAAAACAAGGAAAATATACCAAAACATAACACAATTCCAAAATAACATAAAATCACAATTTAAGCACATAAATTGATACATTTTCATATTTAGCTATTAAAAACCTCATTTACTCAATTAATCAATTATAAGCTCAATTTCTATGAAAATAATCCAAAATATGGGGAAATTGATATAGAAAATATATGTGAAAATCACTATAATTTGCCCCTAAACAGTGGTAAAGTATGCCACTTGGTACAACCTTCATACAACGGTTGCACCATAAAATTTTTCCCTCACCACGGGTTGGAGAAATGGCAATTAGTGCAGACCTTCTACAATGGGCTAGATTATAGAGATAGAATGGATATAGATGCTGCGGCAAGAGGTGCACTGCATAACAAATATCCTGATGACGCATACAATCTGATTGAAGATATGGCAACAAACAGCTCCATGTGGTCTGGAAACAAAATGCCCAACACTTCAAAAAAGGAGGTAGGTAAGTATGAGGTAGACACTTTGACCCTTCTTTCTACTAAAGTAGATGCTCTTAGCTCTAAATTTGATAAAATGAATGTGAGTGCTTTGAGCCATGCAGAAGTACCTTGTGAAGTTTGTGGTGTGATTGGACATACCGCTCCAGAATGTCAACTGCTTACCCAATCCCATGAGCAGGTTAATGCGTACAACACTTTCAACCAAAGGCCTATCAATGATCCCTTCTCGAATACCTACAACCCTGGTTGGAGAAATCACCCAAACCTCTCATATAGAAACAACCAGAATGCAACATCGCAATACGCTCCAGGCTTCCAACCTAAGGCACCCAACCCATCTTCTCAAAAATCTAATCTCGAAAGCTTGATTGAAACCCTCATGGCGAACCAAACCAAGCAAAATGAGGAGAACCAATTGATGATTAAGGCTCTAACATCTAAGGTGGATAGCTTGGCTGCACACAATAAGATGCTAGAGAACCAAATTGCTCAACAAGCAGCTGCTTCCTCTAGTGCTCCCGGAATACTGCCAGGAAAGCCCGAACTTAATCCTAGGGAGCATTGTCAAGCCGTCAAGTTGAGGAGTGGAAAAGAGTTGGAAGACCCTAAGGTGATGAATAGTGAGAGCGAGGAGGGAGAGGTACATAAAGGTGGGATAGACAAGCCTATGGTAGAAGCTACCAAAGACAAGGAGCCAGAACCGGTGCCTAAATATATTCCCCCGCCACCTTATCAGCCACCGGTGCCTTTCCCACAAAGATTGGCCAAATCAAAGCTTGATAAGAAATTTGGGAAATTCTTGGCGGTTCTGAGGAAGCTCTATATTAATGTCCCATTCACAGATGCCCTTACACAAATACCCACATATGCTAAGTTTTTTAAGGAGATTCTATTCAATAAAAGGAAGCTAGAAGACCATGAGACTGTAGCTTTGACCCAGGAGTGTAGTGCTATCATCCAAAATAAACTACCTCCAAAACTTAAGGATCCGGGTAGTTTCTCCATTCCATGTGTAATTGGAAATATGGCTATAGATAAGGCTCTGTGTGACCTTGGAGCTAGTGTAAGTTTGATGCCCCACTCTATGTATAAGAAACATGATCTTGGTGAGTTGAAGCCCACAAATATCTCTTTGCAATTGGCTGATCGCTCCGTCAAATATCCGGTGGGTATCCTAGAAGATGTTCCCATTAAAGTTGGCAAGTTTTATATACCAGTGGATTTCATAGTTCTTGAAATGGATGAGGATATCCATATCCCTATTATTCTTGGTAGACCGTTCCTTGCCACTGCTGGGGCTACTATTGATGTCAAGAATGGAAAGCTTACTTTGGCGTAGGAGATGATAACGTTGAATTTAGTTTGCGAATGCTCTCACTTGCTTTTCTATTGAGAATGTTTGTTGCGGATCGATTTCGAGGAACAATTATTGGAAAATGCCATTAAAGAGGGTTCAACTGACCACGTGGAAGAGGAGATACCAAGTGAGGATGAGCAAGAGGGCGGAGAAATTGATGATAAGGCCACTGAGGGCCAAGATGAGAAGAATGATGTTCTTCCACCTTTTGACTATGAGAGAGAGAAATTTGATGCTTAAGTTGATGCCCAATCTTGGGATGAGGATAAGGCCCCAAAGGTAGAATTAAAACCACTCCTGGCGAACTTAAGGTATGAGTTTCTTGGAACCAATTCTACATATCCAGTCATTGTAAGTGCTAGTCTAAATGAGGAAGAAACTAAACAGTTACTTTCTTTACTTAGACGGTACCGCAAAGTGATAGGATATACCATCGATGACATCAAAGGAATCCACCCCTCCATATGCATGCATAGGATTTTGCTTGAGGATGATTATAAGCCTTCTATTGAAGGTCAAATACGCTTGAATCCTACTTTGAAGGAGGTGCTGAAGAAAGAAGTGTTGAAGCTTCTAGCTGCGGGTATAATATACCCTATCTCTGACATTGAATGGGTTAGTCCCACTCAGGTTGTACCTAAGAAGGGAGGGTTCACGGTAATAAAGAATGATAATGATGAATTAATCCCTTCAAGGTTGGTGACGGGTTGGCGCATGTGTATTGATTATAGAAAACTTAATAAAGCGACCCGTAAGGATCATTTCCCTCTCCCATTCATTGACCAAATGCTAGATAGGTTAGCAAAGCACTCATTCTTTTGTTACTTGGACGGCTATTCGGGTTTCTTTCAGATTCCCATACATCCAAGCGACCAGGAAAAGACGACCTTTACATGCACTTATGGCACATTTTCCTATAGACGCATGCCTTTTTGCCTGTTCAATGCCCCCGCTACCTTTCAACGTGCTATGATGTCTATATTTTCTGATTACGTTGAGCATATCATGGAAGTTTTCATGGATGACTTCTCTGTGTATGGTACTTCATATGAGTCATGTTTGAATAATTTATCTAAAGTACTACAAAGGTGTGCTGATGTTGATCTGGTCTTGAATTGGGAGAAGTGCCATTTTATGGTGCGAGAGGGAATTGTTTTGGGACATTTAGTGTCCGAAAGAGGTATTGAGGTAGACAAGGCTAAGATAGAAGTGATTGAGAAGTTGCCACCACCTAACTCGTTTAGGGGAGTGCGCAGTTTCCTAGGTTATACGGGCTTTTACCGTCGTTTCATTAAAGATTTTTCTAAAATATCTATGCCTTTGACTAACCTTTTGCAAAAAGATGTGGCTTTTAACTTTGATGCAGATTGTCTTGAGGCTTTTAACAGGTTAAAGAAGGCACTAATTTCAGCCCCAATCATGCAAGCACCGGATTGGAACCTACCGTTTGAAATTATGTGCGATGCTAGTGATTATGCGGTTGGGGCGGTTTTGGGTCAACGAAAAGACAATAAAGCTTATGCCATATACTATGCAAGTAGAACCCTAGACGATGCACATGTCGACTATGCTACGACAGAAAAGGAGCTATTAGCAGTTGTCTTTGCATTTGAGAAATTCAGATCATATCTCGTGGGTTCCAAGGTAATTGTTTATACCGATCATGCTGCTATTCGGTATTTATTGAGCAAGAAAGACGCGAAGCCTAGATTGATTAGATGGATTTTGTTGCTTCAAGAGTTTGACCTTGAGATCCGAGATAAGAAAGGTACTGAGAATGTCGTGGCGGATCACCTGTCAAGGTTGAGACAAGAAGGTGAGCAAGACGGCAAAGATGAGTTGGCCATAGACGATTCGTTCCCAAATGAACATCTTTTAACCGCTTCTATACAAGATGCACCTTGGTATGCAGATTACGTGAACTACTTGGTTAGTGGAATTCTACCACCGGAATTGAGTCATCAACAAAAGAAGAAATTCTTTGCAGACTTGAAGTATTTCTATTGGGACGAACCGATGCTCTACAGAAAGTGTGTTGATGGCATATTCAGACGATGTGTACCACAAGAGGAGGTTGCGGATATTCTACACCATTGTCATTCGTCATCATATGGAGGACATGCTAGCACCTCCAAAACAGCAGCTAAGGTTCTTCAATGCGGATTCTATTGGCCCAGTTTGTTTAAAGATACGCGGAAGTTTGTCTTGAGTTGTGATAGATGCCAAAGAACGGGAAATATATCATGAAGGAATGAAATGCCCCTCAACAACATATTGGAGGTTGAGATCTTCGATGTGTGGGGTGTAGACTTTATGGGACCGTTTACTTCATCATTTGGGAACAAGTACATTCTTCTTGTGGTTGATTACGTATCTAAGTGGGTCGAGGCTATTGCAACACCCACCAACGATGCGAGGGTAGTGGCCAAATTCTTTAAAAGGGTGATCTTTCCGCGATTCGGAGTACCACGCGTACTTATAAGTGACAAAGGTACGCATTTTATAGAGCATAAGTTTGAAAGCCTTATGAAAAAGTATGGAGTGAACCATAAGCTTAGCACGGGCTACCATCCACAAACTAGTGGACAAGTTGAAGTTTTGAACAGGGAAATTAAGACAATTCTTGAGAAAACAGTAAATCCATCAAGAAAGGATTGGTCTTTACGGTTGGATGAAGAATTGTGGGCCTACAGAACGGCCTACAAAACCCCTATTGGTATGTCACCGTTTCGTTTGGTGTATGGGAAGCCGTGCCACCTTCCAATTGAACTTGAGCACAAAGCACATTGGGCCATAAAAGCATTCAACTACGATTTCAAGGAGGCAAGTGAAAAGAGGCTACTTCAGTTGAATGAGTTGGATGAGGTAAGGCACGATGCGTACGATAGTGCTCGTATTTACAAGGAGAAAACAAAGCTATCGCATGATAAACACATCTTGAGGAGAGAATTCCATGAAGGAGATAAAGTCTTGTTGTTCAACACGAGGTTGAGACACTTTCCCGGGAAGTTAAGGACAAGATGGTCCGGCCCCTTCACTGTGATAAAAGTCTTTCCCTACGGCTCGGTGGAAGTTCGTAGCGATTCCGGTGACGTTTTCAAGGTCAATGGTCAAAGATTAAAGCATTACATTGCAGGGGAGCCCACTGAGAAGAGGGTCATGTACATGGACTCTCCACCCTCCACCACGGGATGAATTAAACAGGGGTCGAGCTTGTGACCTTAAACAAGCGCTTCTTGGGAGGCAACCCAAGTTTTTCTACCATTTTCTCGGTTTCTTCATTTATTTTGTGTTGTGTCGTCTTGTTTTTCGGTATCGGTTTTGCAGCCAGGTAAATTGTACAAGAGTAACGTGGCTTTCACCGTGACACTTGGCATGGAGAAAGCCACGATCGAGGTGAAATGAAATTTCATGGTGCGATTTGAATCCGTATTTTGAAGCGAAAGGGGGGCGGGGGTGTGATTTGTATCACACCACATCTAAATAAAAAAAAGAGAGGTGAAACTGACGAGGGGTTCACACCTGGGTGTGATTTTTATCACACCCGTGATTCTCTTATCACAAAAAAAAGGGTGTATTTGACGCAAGGTTCCCACCCGGGTGTGGTATAATTCACACCTTGGTACTATACCTCCTCTTATATATAAAAAAAAAATTTAAAAAAAAATTAAAAAAACCAGCGTACATGTCTCTTTATTTTTTATTACTATCTATTTTATTATATTCAACTTTTCACCCAAATAGCAAACCCGTCCCCATCTCCCCAAACCTCTTTCAGCGGTTCCCCCCTCTCCTCCGGCCACCTCCATTGCTGCCTTCAAGCCCCTTCTTTCTGGCACCATTCACCGCCGGACGGCTGGCCACCACCCCTACTCCACTCTTTTTCCTCCCCTCTCTTTCCCCCTTCAACGATGAGATCAAATACCTTTAAATCCCCTCCCAAAAAGCAACCCTCTTCCCGTCACCGGTCCAACCCCATGGTCGCCGGTGAACTTCCGACTACCATCCAGGTTCTGTTCGAGCCACCACAACCCTCCCCCACACCCAGCAGCCCCAATTCCGCCCCTCCTCTTCCCAAACCCGCCACACCTACAACCACCATGCCGGAATCCGGCCAACCATCCTCTTTTGCGGATTCCGGCCAAACTGAACCCCTTGCAACTCATTCAGTCCCTTTTCCACCACCACAAACCGAACCACAACCGCGAAGAAACCCATCCCGAAATACCACCAAAAAACCGCCACCTAAGCTCCCACGTCCTCCCACCCCCGTTTCTGCAGGTACAAAAAATCGTAAGGTAGTGGTAGAGGCCTCCACATCTAAATCCAACGGGAAGAAGACCCGAATCACCGCCACATCCAAAGGGAAAAAGAAAATAGTTCGAGCCACTGTTTCTACTCGCACGGTGCGTCACACGCGGTATGTTGATCCTACAGTTTTGAGCACCTGGGCATCACACATGATTTTCATTGGCTTTGTACTCAATTGGGCATGTCTAGCTTTATCAATCACTCATGGCCTACTTACGTAGAATTGACCACCGCTTTTTTATCTACATTTGAGTGTGAAATAATTCAAGGTCCTCATTGTCGGGAAGGAGAATCACTTTCGGTCTTTTTAGGCGACCTTTTAAATTGACTTTATTTGAATTTGCCTCTATCTACGGCTTGCCTAGCACTGGCCCACGTCGGCACTCACGAGTATTCAATGACAACCTTTTTTGGAGTAGTTTGTCTGAGGCCCTTCCTTATAGTCCTGGTACATCACGGTCCACCTCGATTGTTCACCCTTGTTTGAGGTACTTTATGCGTGTGCTGGCGAACACCATTTTTGCTCGTGGTGATATGGATATGGTTGTTCGGAAAGATGAGCTATTCGTTTTATGGAGTGCTTATAACGGCCCACCTGCATGTATTGCTACGTTCTTAGCTCACCAGTTTCTACGAGTGAAACACCGTGCTTCACCTACTATTCAGATCGGTGGGTTGGTTACGCCTATTGCCCACCACTTTGGAATATCTACGGATAATTTGACAGTTGCATCAGGGCCTACTTCTATCGATTTGTCAGCCTACACAGCCATGCGCATTATCGATATCACTGCTGCTAGCTATGGAGTTCAATATGATGCTCACCACATCTTTCCACTACCATACCCAACCACTTATTGCATCCAAGACCCGGCGCATTTCAAAACACCTCGTCAATATGTGTCCACAGCTCCAGCTTCTGATGATCACCCAGTACCCACTACTATTGAGTGCGAGACTTTTGCTCCCAGTCTTCCAGAGGTGACCCCGCTTTCCGAGACCATTGAGTCTCCTACATTAGCTCCTGTGGGTCCTTCCATGCCATCACCATCTCGGCAGCAGTCTCCACAGGCCCCAGATTTGGCCTCGCATCCCCTGATCCAACACCTGGTGACCACCCAAGCATCCATGCAGACGGAGCTTCGAGAACACAAGCAGCTTCTTCATGATTTGAAGGACATGATGGCCCTCCTGATCCCTCGTGCATCTTCTTGGGTCCCACGACCCATCGCGCCTCTTGATATGGTGAGCTTCCTTCCTACCCTCCCTTGTTTTACAATTATTTACATTGGGGACAATGTAATATTTACGTGTGGGGGCGGGTCACTTGTGTAGTTCACTTGGTTGCTATTTGAGTCTTTCGTAATAGGAAAAGTCAATAAAAGTTGCTTAGGTAAAGTTTTAGAGTTCATGAGTCAAGTCGTTTTGAGTCCATGTCTTGCTTGGTTTACGCGCAGTCATATCGAGTATGATTTAAAATGCATGAAAATTGGTAGAGTCTACTTTGATATGGAAGACGCATGATATTATGTGTTTGATTCTACTTGATAAACCACACATAAATGTGCATTGATTTTTATTGAGGATGATTGAGACTGAGTAAGTAGACAAACTGTCCCGGTGAGATGTTCTAGCCATAATGACTGACCACTTCAGTCTCACCCAAAATGAGCATTTATTCTTCTCTTCCGTGATTTTGTTCCTTTAGAACTTGTGTTGCATCTTATTGATATTACCATGGCTCTTGCATGCACATTGAGATGATTAAGGCATCCGTTTCCTCCTTTACCCACACTTAACACCATTGAGCCTTGACCTTTGACCTAGCAAAATTTTATAACCTTTCTCACAAAAAAAAAAAATGAATAGCCCAAATTTCTATTTTGCCCGGCCTTAAGATTAATGGGATGTTGACTATTAAATTCTGAAAACTCAATTGCAAAGAAATTAAGCTTGGGGGAGTCCGTTTTGTGTCCTATATATTATCTCAAAAAAAAATCAAGAAAAGAAAAAAGAGTCAATAAAGGAGTGCAATCCCAAAATAGCCTCCCATGTTTGTTTTAGTTCTTTTGTTGTGTAATAAAAAGGGAGTGACGTCTATATCTTTCCAAAGTATAAAGTCATGTTAGTGGCTCGTTGTTAGAGAATTGTGTAGTTGTTGGATAAAACACCCCCTGAGATCACACGAGTTGATGAATTAGTAGTCACATGTTTCATTAGTTTTAATGGCCTTGAACCACGTACCATGATATATATCCTACACTTACCATTTTTATCACCATTTCAGTCATTTTCCTACCTTTCCGGGCTATTCTTACACTACTACCTTCTTCTAAGTCCTTATGATTTGTGTGGTGCATGTTGCTTTGGTGATTGACATGAGATAATATACAAGCATATAGTAGGGCAATTTCATTGGAATGAGCTTGAGAGATTAACCACCTCACAAATATGAGTGTTGAGCGATTTCATCCCGTGAGGGTCTACTTGTTTGGTTGATCTCATTCTTAATGGAAGTCTTTGTTCATGTTTAAGTGTGGTATTTTGAAAGAGGTTGACCATGTTTATATTATGCATTTGAACTATTGAAGTATACTCTATCGAGGCTCGTGTACTTTGCATCCTAATTGAGATTGTTCTGTGTGTGTTTTAAGTACTTCGTCTTGAGTTGATATTTTGACTTGCTTGGGGACAAGCACCACCCTACTATGGATCTTCCCGTAATATATTGTGACAATATTGGCGCAACTCATCTCAGCTCCAACCCCGTTTTTCACTCTCGCATGACGCATGTTGCCGTCGGCTTCCATTTTATACGGGAGCAGGTTCAAACGAATAAACTTTGTGTTTCTCATGTTGCTGCCAAGGATCAGCTCGCTGATGTTTTGACCAAGCTGCTTGACAAACGCTTATTTGAATCAAATGTGATCAAGCTTGGTCTTCGATCCCGCAGCCCAGCTTGAGGGGGCGTGATAGAGAAAAAATATTCTCCATATATTTCCTCATTAATACTATAATATTCCCTCATTTATGCTGTAATATTTGATTGGTTTTGTATCATAATTAGGTTGATTACCATACTTAGATGATTTTCTATTGTATAAATGTACCAATACACAGTGAATACAATTTGTTGGTCCCAGAGAAGGGTGAAACTATAGTCGGGGGGGGGGTGAATGACTATAGTGGAGTTTCAAAAACTTTTCTCTTATTTAAAAGCTTTTGGGCAGCGGATAAGTCCCTTCTTACTACGTTGTTTTCAAAGCAGTCTGACGATCCACAGATATAAGTTATGATGTAGGCTAAATAAATAAATGTTTGTAAAGTAAATTGCGAGAAATTAAATTGACACAAGGCTTATAGTGGTTGAGGGTGGTGTAATCCCTTAATCCACTCTTCTCCTGTGATGATTGAGAGAATTCACTATTGTTTTCACGAGATACAATAGTATGATTGTCCTTGGCTTCCCAAGCTTCACAATCTACAAGACTATCACTCCTTGATCTGCAATGACTTGGTGATTCGATCCTTCCTTTTTTGCTCCTTGAGATCAAAATCCTTCAACGGCTATCACAGATTCAACTCCTTCTCGATTGCCCTCGATTGATTTGCTTGATTTGATGTGAATGTGATTTACACACTTCCTTGATCAATCTCAGTTCTGAGTATGACTTTGTAGTTCTGATACTTGAGTTGATCACTAGATATATCTTTGTGAGTTCAGAGAGAAGGCTTGTCAAATTGACAGAGTTTCTACTTTCTTTCTTTTTGAATCATCTCTTTACTTTTTTTGTCAATGCCTTCTATTTATAGCCTTGAATAACCTTGGTTTTTGAAATTCCGTCCGTTGGCTATATTAATGAGGGAATAATCCTTGATTTCATTCTTGATTCCCCCTTAATTGTATTCTCCTTGATTTTGTTGATCGGATTCTTTCTTCAAGCGTATAGCGAGAAAATCCGTCCTTGATTGATCCTTTAATGATTGTGCATTTAATGCACGATCTGCTGAATCTTCAACGTATATTAAATCTGATCTTGTAAGTGTCTCTTCACCGTTTGTAGAACGGTCGAGTGAGCCTTCTGACTTAGCCGTTAGTTCTTTCTTCGTTGTTTTGTTTTCTCTTTGCGAAAGTCGGTGTACTCGGCCGATTCTTTGTTTTCTTCTTTGTTCTAGTTTTTGAAGAGTCTTTGTACTTCACTCGATCCTTGATTTGGGTGTGACCAAAGTGTACACCATATTTGAATATTGAGTTTCATCACTTAAAACATAACTTAGACTTATCCAAGGTCATCACGGACTTCCTTGGTTATAAGTCGAGACCATAATGTCTTCATATCTTCTCTCTTTGGTGCTTTGGTGGCTTTACTTTGCCGAATATCTGTTTTTGCTTTGCCGTCCTACCAACTAGTGCGAGTGACTTGTCGACTTAACTTATACAACTTGTCGGACCTAAGTAAAGACTTATACTGAGAATTCTAACTTATTTCGAGGCTTGCTATAACAGTTTAGTATGGCCATCATCAAAACATAACAAAATGTTCTAACAATTTCCCCTTTTGATGATGCCAAAACCCTCATAAGCCTGAACATAAGTAATCAAAATTTTCATAATACACAACAGATTAAAAACTCAACAATTTTATTCATCCATCATATGGCAATAAGATATTGCATCTTTTTATTTAAACTGACAAAGGCAAATGATAAGATAAATTGAATTAAGCAACAGGTAATGGTTTACTTCTTAATTTCTTCAAACTCGATGCCCTTGCCTTTCTTTGTCCTCGCCTTTCTTGCCCTTTCTCTTTCCACTGGAGCTTTCAGGCTTTGAGTTACCTTCCCCCTTTGTGGCAGCATCAAAACGTGCCTCAAGGTCTGCAAGCCATACTTTCTCTCCAGTATTTTGTTGTTGGCCTCACCAACTTTGATGAGAAAGTCCAATTGCTTGCCAGAATGCTCCATGATCTCATCCAGATGCTGAATTTTGGATGTGTGAGCATTGAGGGTGTCCACCAATGGCTTGAGATTGTTGTCAACCGTCTCAAACATGGAATTCAAGATTGGTTTGGACATGGTGAGGATGAGGTGTTGTAAGTTGCAAATTAAGTTCCCTTGTCTCTCCATGACCTCATCTTGGATTTTGATATGGCTGATGAGGGCCTCAATCTTGTGATTGAAGGAGGTTGCTTCACTCCTTAAGGCATTCTTCAGATTTTGCCTGCTGTAGTATTGCCTTTCTATGTCCACAATGAGGGGTTGAATGTCCAGATTGAAAACTCTTTCTGGATCAATTTCTTCTGGTGCCACATGGGCATCCTCTTCATCCTCATTACTTTCATTCTCAACATCTTCACCTTGCTTCTCCTCATTTTCTACTTCAACTTCTTGCTCTTCCTTTTCCTCTTCTTCCTTTGCATTTTGTGCTTCTTCTTTTTCTTCCATCTGCTCTTGTTCTGCCTCATTAGACACAGGGTCATTTAGAGGTTGTTGTTGAGTGTGGACTGCTTCATCTACCACTGTTCCCCCTTGTGCAATTGTGGGGGAGTTGACAAGTTCGGCTGAGTGAGCTTTATCAGCTAGCTCACTTGGTTGATTGTCAACTTTGCCTATGCTTTGAAAAGCACTTCTTGGAGAGTCAGTTCATCATCAGAAATCCCTAAATCTTCTTGATTTGTTTCAGGATTTCCTCCTTCTGAGTGGTCATCCTCTGACTCATCCCCTTCATCTTGTATCTCCCCCTCATCAGATGAAGTGAGTTTGTATCCTTCTTCACCTTCCTCCAGGTAGGTGACTTCCTCTTGCTGCGTTTCTTCTTCTGTTGCTGCGTCATCACTGATTGTCACAGGCTCATTCAAATTGCTGGTGTCAGGCATATTGGTCTCCTCTTGTGCCTTTTGAGATCTGGTTCTTCGTCCCACTCCTGATCTACTGCCTTCAGGCTGCTTTCTTTTGCTCCCAGCTATGGGTTTGGGTTTTAAGGAAGCCTTGATGTAAGTAAACATCGTCTTTGATTTGTGTGGAGACTACAAATTTGTGGGTTGTACTTTCAAATGATTGAACAAATGTTGAAGAGGGAACCCATATGATTTCCTCTCCCAGAAATCACCCTTTTTCTGCAAACCCTTGCCTGGTGCAGTGATAGATAGATCGATTTCCTTTTGAATCTGATCCTTCATTCGATTGAACACAAATGTTGCCCAGTCAAATTTGATGCGATTGTAGATTATGGCCATCAGTTTAATTCGTACCTCAGTCAGGTTTTCCATTGACCCTTTTCTGCCTTCAATATTTTTGGTGATGAACGGTGCAAACTCAAGCAAACGGAAGTTTGAGCGTTGATCCGGTAGATTGTATGTTTCTTTGGTTTTCCTTGGACTTTTGGCTATCTCAGTCCAGAACTTTGCAATGTCAGTTGTCACAAGCTTGACATTAGCCAGTCCTTTCAATGGAAGGTGCAGGTAACGGTTGAGTACACCTGGCGTGATGATTATTTCTCTTCCAAAGATTGAGCTTTGGATGCGATCAACTTCGTCTTCTTTGTCTTTGGGCACAAACTTGGCGTTTTTCAAAATGCTATCGATTTTCATAGCGATTCGAGTTATTGGGGATTTAGAAAGGTCATCACCCCAAATTCGAGCGAAGACTCAACCAAGCGTTGAGTTTTGAGTCATTATCACAAAATGAGAGATAGTGCTCAGGTTTGAAAAGCGAGCGGTGATGATAGATTTTTAAGTAGTATTTTTGATGAGTGATGATTTGGGAGGATGAAGCCATTGATAAGTAGAGGAAGATTAGAAGAAAATATTGTGAGTTTTGAGAGAGAGAAAAGTAGGGTTTGTAATTTGCAGGAAAGCGTAAAGATTTCTGAAAATCTCTAAGTCTTGTTTTTATAGTGTGATTTGGGTAGTGTGAACGTGGTTTTGAATATGGAAGGATTTTGTGGCATAATGGCGTGATTTTGTGTATGAAAATCGCGATATTCGGGTGGAATGGGGGTGTGGTTTGAGGCAAGTAATGATAGAGCCCGGGAATCGAGGAGTTTATAATTCAAAAAATAATATAATTACCTCCATGATCATAAGTTGATCGCCACGTGTGTACAGATTAATCCTCCATAATTTCCTTATTCTCCACGTGTAATTAGAATTGATTTTGTTCACACTTTTAATTTGTCCAAGTCTTTATTTCGGTGAAGTGCCTTCGCTGGTCACTTAGCCGTTCCAATAGGTTCTTCACTAAGTTGCTCCATATAGCCCATTTCTAACAATCGGTTAAGTTACCTTCATCTGGATACCGGTGCCTTACTTCTTTGCATCTCCTGTAACGGCAAATGTCGTACCCGATTAATGAAGTCACTTAGCCGATTACTCGAGTTAGCGACTTTTTGATACTTATTCAATTTCAATCATTCCTAACCTTGGGTTCTTAGTTTTTGAATCTTTCATAATCGAGTGGTTTAGTGAAGATGTCACCAATTGATCTTTGATAGGTATGTGTTTTAGGATGACGTCCCTCTTTTCAACATGGTCTCACGATAAAATGATGCCTCACATCTATGTGTTTTGTTCTTGAATGCAATACCGGATTTTTCTGTAATAGATATTGCACTTGTATTATCACACATGATTGGAATTGTTTTCTCTTCCACTCCATAGTCCCTTAGTTTTGTTGTCTTATCCAAAGTACTTGTGCACAATGACTACTCGCCGCTATATATATTCGCTTCATTTGTTGATGTAGATATGGAGTTTTGCTTTTTCTTGAACCAAGAGACTAGTCGGTCCCTAGCATTTGGCATGTACGGAGGTGCTTTTTCTATCTATTTTGCATCCAACATAGTCGAGTCGAATATGATATCAATGTAAATCCTCCATCTTTTGGATACCAAATACCAACATTTATAGTGTTTTTCAAGTATTTGATTATCCTTTTAGCTGCTAGAAGATGTGATTCTTTTGGTTGAGCTTGAAATCTTGCACACACTCCTACTGCAAATGCTATGTCAGGTCTGCTTGCAGTTAAGTATAATAATGATCCAATAATTCCTCTATAAATTTTCTGATCAACATCTTTTCCTCCTTCATCTTTTCCAAGTATGACTCTGTCACACATTGGTGTGTCTGCTGTGCCACTTGTATCCATCCCATACTTGTGTATCAAATCTCTTGTATACTTGGATTGACTAATGAAAATGCCATTCTTCATTTGCTTTACTTGAAGGCCAAGGAAGTAGTTTAATTCTCCCATCATGCTCCTCTGAAATTTGCTCTTCATTAGGTTTGCAAATTTTTCACACAGCTTTTCATCATCTGATCCAAAGATTATGTCATCAACATAGATTTGTACTAGCAATGTGCTTGCTCCTTCCTCCAGTTTGAATAGAATCTTGTCAATAGTTCCTTTGTTGAATCCATTCTTGATCAGAAATTGTGATAGTGTTTCATACCAGGCTCTAGGTGCCTGTTTGAGGCCATAGAGGGCCTTCTTGAGTTTGTATACTTTGTCTTCTTTTCCTTTAATTTGAAATCCAGGGGGTTGTTCTACATAAACTTCTTCTTCCAAAAGTCCATTTAGGAATGCACTCTTTACATCCATTTGATAGACTTTGAAGTCTTTGTGTAAAACAAATGCTAGAAAGAGTCGATTGCTTCCAATCTTGCTCTTTGGTGCAAATGTTTCATCATAATCTATTCCTTGACTTGGGAATAGCCTTTTGCAACTAGCCTTGCTTTGTTTCTGACAACAGTTCCTTGCTCATCCATCTTGTTCCTGAATACCCATTTTGCACCAATGATGTTGGCCATTTCAGGTCTGTCAACAAGTTCCAGACTTCATTTCTTTCAAATTCATTTAGTTCTTCTTGCATGGCTGTGATCCAATCTGCATCTTGGATTGCATCATCTATGGTCTTGGGTTCCACTTGTGATAGAAAGCAAGTTAGCATGTGCTCAGGTTGTCTTACAGTTTCGACTCTTGTGTGAATATCTTCAATGACTTGTTCTTCGGGATGGTCTCTTAGCCAATTTAGATCTGGTTGAAGTTGATCTTCACTTGGTGCTTCCATACCTTCATGCTGAGCATGAACTTCAACTTCAGGTGCTTCATCTGTTGTTTTGATATGTGGCTCCTCTTGATCTTTAAAATGATGATTCAGGATAGTAGTTGGTATGGTTGCATTTTTATAGATTTCTCTCTGTGGTGCTTTCTCTTCTTGATCTTGAAGATCTTCACCATTTGTATTTGGTTCATCAAAACCACATGTATTGATTCTTCAATCACCAAAGTTCTTTTATTGAGTACTCTGAATGCTTTTCTTTGGTGTCCGAGTATCCATGAAGATTGCTTCATCGACCTTCTCATCAAAGGTATGCGGTGATTCTTGTTTAAGACAACATTTTGATCCAAACATATGAAAATATGAGATATTGGGTTTTCTACCATTCCATATTTCATATGGAGTTTTTTTCATGATGTTTGTTGTTGATTGATCTGTTTTGTGTATGGCATCTTTGTGTTTCTTTGCTTCCACCCAAAATCTCTTTAGTAAGCATGCTTACGCTATCATTGTCTCATTTGCTTCCTTGATGGTTCTGTTTTCTTCTTCTGCTACACCATTTTGTTGTGGAGTTCCTGCTGCATATAGTTGATGTAACACTCCATTTTCTTCACAATAGGTTCTGATAATTTCATTTAGAAATTCAGTGCCTCTATCCGATCTGATCTTGATAATCTTTAGCTCTTTTTCATTTTGGAGTCTTCTTAGCAAATCTGGCAGCTTCTTGAGTGTTTCTTTCTTCTTGTTCATGAAAATGGTCCAAGTGTACTTTGAGAAGTCATCCACCACTACAATAGTGTATTTCTTACCACTCACACTTACTGGTGTGACTGGTCCAGACAGGTCCATGTGCAATAGATGTGGAACTCTTGTTGTAGATTGATGAGGCTTTGACTTGAATGAGCTTTTTATTTGTTTTCCTTTCTGACAAGCATCACATAGACTCTCTTTCTTGAATGAGATCTCTGGCAGGCCTTCAACTAACTTGCTCCTTGATAGTTTGTTGATGGTCTTGAAATTCAGGTGATTTAATCTTTCGTGCCAAATCCGACTTGTTGATTGTTTATTCTTGACAAGTAGACATGTTTACGCCTTGGTCGCATTCTCGATCCACCACATACATGTTGTCTTGTCTTTACCTGCAAGAACTCTTTGTGTTGGTTTGACTGTGAATCACTTTGCATCCTTCTTTGTTGAAGTGCACATTGTAGCCTTTGTCACTGAAATTGGTGATGCTCATGATTGAAGTTAAGTCCCTTGACATATGCCACATTTTGAATCTTTAGATTGTTTTTGAGTATTGTGCCTTCCCCTTAATCTTTCCAGGGGTTTCTTTACCTCCAAATGTGACTTTGGGTCCATCAAAAGCTTTGAAATCAGTGAGCCATTTCTTGTTTCTGTCATGTGTCTGGAACATCCACGTCTATGTACCGGACATCCTACAAAGCAGATTAATTAAATTTAGGTACCCAAACTTTGTTTGGGTCCATACACATTAGCAATCATGCCTCCCATACCAAGGGTGTATCCAAAAGGTCTTCTTTTGGATAATTGAAGTCATCAATTTCATATGTGTAAGGCATGGCGAGAATAGCTTCTAGTATTTTTTCTTGAAGGTATTCTCGATACTTTTCTCCACCTTTTGGTGCATTTACATCCTTCTTCACATTCCAATATGCGTTGGGAAACCTTTCTTGCTTCATGTGTCTAAGAGCAGATTGGTTTTCTTAAACACATGATGCATTTTGTGGAATGGTTTCCTTTTGTATTTTGGAGGTACAACATTCCAATCATCCTCTGAAGGATAGAGTCCCGCCTTTTCCTTTCGGATGGTGTAGTTCTTGATTGTTGGAATGAGGATTTAGTTTCTTTGTTCCACTACACCGGGTTTTGACTTCACCGAACAGGATGATCTGTTGGAACCATAGTGCGTCCCTTTCTAAATTTTGGTCCACTAGTGGTCTGAATTTAGAATGGTGTTTACCATTATTCCTACTTTCATCATCATTTGTTGTAGCCAAGACAGATCCGATCCAAACCTTTTTGGGGTTTGTAAATTTGGTGCTTTTAGTGGTGCGAGTGGATACCTTCCTTTGGTGAGAGATTTTCTTAATCGATCTTTTAGTAATGGATGTATGATCATCTCGCTTTTTGTTGATCATTTAAGTGGGTCTCCTTACTAGTTAATTCGACTTTTGCTTCATCCAGTTCTTTCTTTAAACTCTCTTTTCTCTTTCCTTAGATCCTTGCATTCCTTTTCCGAATTTCATGATTCTTTTCAATTTCATCAAATTTAGTCATGAGATTTTGGACTAGGTCAGCTGTATCTAATGGGAGACTAGAGGATTGTGCAGTGTTAGATATGGATGCATTAGATGAAGAACAGGAACTAGATGTTACCTCAGTTTCATCTGATTCTTTAGCCATTAAACATAGGCTTATTTCCTCAGTGTCTGAGCTATCACTTTATCTTCATCCAATTCTTTGGTCATGAGGCATAGGCATGCCTTTTCATTTTCTGAGCTATCTTCTTCATCACTATCATCTGAGTCATTTATCGGATGATTCTTCATCTTTTCACTTCTTTGGATTACGCCTTAAGTTCCTTGCTCTGCTCTTTCTCTTTTCAGATGCTCTGTATTTCTTCTTTTCATCATCTTTGTCATTTTCTTCAGGACAATCAGCCTTGAAGTGACCTCTCTTATTGCAGTTGAAACATCTGTATTCATCATCTTTCTTCTTCATGTCTCTGTTTGAGCTTGACTTTTTGTTTGATGATGAATTTCCTTTGAATGGCTTCTTTTTAAACCTGTCTAAACGTTTGACTAATAAAGCTACCTATTCTTTTAGTTCTTGTGTCTCTTTCTTTGATGCATTCGGCAAAGTTACTTTCTTTGGGGTGCAAACTAATGCGATGATTTTGTGTGTCTCTGCGGAGCACCATCTTCGCCGTTTAATTTGAATTCATGAGCTTTTAATTGGGACATCAGTGTCAGAGTGTCAGTGCTTGCAAGATTTGTTGTTCCTCCGACATCGATGTTATGATCTTCCATCTTTTAGGTAGTCCTCTCAAGATCTTCAAGCATACTTCTTTCTGGGGATATATGTGTCCAAGCTGTTGTAATTCACTGATGATGCTTGAGAATCATTGTCCATTTGATCAATGGATTCACGAGTCTTCATTTTAAAGTTCTCAAATTTCTGTTTTGCAATGAGATAATTTGTTTTTTCTTCTTCGCTTGAGATCCTTCATTTATCAATGATAGCTTGTCCCACATCTCCTTTCTTTGTTTTGCGATCTTTAATTCTCGAGGAACATGTTCTTTGTCTAGGGTCTTCAAAATCATGTCTTTTGCAACATAGTCAGATTTGCTCTTCTCCTGTCATCCTTGGTCCAATCCTTTTAGGTTTGTCAATTTCCTTTCCTTGATACGCTCCTGTGCTTACCACCGTAGTGATTGTGATTGGTCCATCATTGATTACATCCGACATCTCTTCATGAGTTCTTTTGCAAGATGAATAGCATTCTTATTTTATATTCATCAAAATTGTTAACATTAAAAGCAGTACTTTTGACAAGAAGTTTGAGGAATCCATCGGTGCAATTGAAGATATAAATGTAAGTGTATGAAAAACTTCGATTTGAAAACTACTTTGAAAATATGTGATCTCCTTGTTATCAGAAATTAGATCTGAACAGGTTCTGATACTAGGAACACTGCTCCGATACCAATTGTTGGTCCCAGAGAAGGGTGAAACTATAGTCAGGGGGGGGTGAATGACTATAGTGGAGTTTCAAAACTTTTCTCTTATTTAAAAGCTTTTGGGCGGCGAGATAAGTCCCTTCTTACTCGTTGTTTTCAAAGCAGTGTAGGCGATCCATGAGATATAAGTTATGATGTAGGCTAAATAAATAAATCTTTGTAATGTAAATTGCGAAATTAAATTGACACAAGGCTTATAGTGGTTCGAGGGTGGTGTAATCCCTTAATCCACTCTTCTCTCCTGTGATGATTGGAGGAATTCACTATTGTTTTCACGAGATACAATAGTATGATTGTCCTTGGCTTCCCAAGCTTCACAATCTACAAGACTATCACTCCTTGATCGCAATGGCTTGGTGATTGATCTTCCTTTCTTGCTCCTTGAGATCAAAATCCTTCAGCGGCTATCACAGAATCAACTCCTTCTCGATTGCCTCGATTCGATTTGCTTGATTTGATGTGAATGTGATTTACACACTTGCTTGATCAATCTCGATTACGAGTATGACTTTGTAGTTACGATACTTGAGTTGATCACTAGATATATCTTTGTGAGTTCAGAGAGAAGGCTTTTCAAATTGATAGAGTTTCTACTTTCTTTCTTTTTGAATCATCTCTTTTCTTTTTCTGTCAATGCCTTCTATTTATAGCCTTGAATAACCTTGGTTTTTGAAATTCCGTCCGTTGGCTATATTAATGAGGAATAATCCTTGATTTCATTCTTGATTCCCCTTAATTGTATTCTCCTTGATTTTGATGATGGATTCTTTTTCAAGCGTATAGCGAGAAAATCCGTCCTTGATTGATCCTTTAATGATTGTGCATTTAATGCATGATCTGCTGAATCTTCAACGTATATTAAATCTGATCTTGTAAGTGTCTCTTCACCGTTTGTAGAACGGTCGAGTGAGCCTTCTGACTTAGCCGTTAGTTCTTTCTTCGTTGTTTTGTTTTCTCTTTCTTTGAAAGTCGATTGTACTCAGCCGATTCACTATTTTCTTCTTTGTTCTAGTTTTTGAAAAGTCTTTGTACTTCACTGATCCTTGATTTGGGTGAGACCAGTGTACACCATATTTGAATATTGAGTTTCATCACTTAAAACATAACTTAGACTTATCCAAGGTCATCATAGACTTCTTGGTTATAAGTGAGACCATAATGCCTTTATATCTTCTCTCTTTGGTGCTTGGTGGCTTTACTTTGCCGAATATCTATTTTTGCTTTGCCGTCCTACCAACTAGTGCAAAGACTTGTCCGACTTAACTTATACAACTTGTCGGACCTAAGTAAAGACTTATCTGAGAGAATTCTAACTTATTTCGGGCTTGCTATAACAAACTAGTATGGCCATCATCAAAACATAACAAAATGTTCCTAACACAATTAACTCTTTTCCCATAATCTCTCTTACTCTATTAGTGGGCTCCTCTCTTGGTTGCTCCATGTCATCCTCGTCAAGATAAGGGAAGAAGTTATAGTCATCTTCACATGTCTCCCAATCCCATTCTCCTTCTTCATCAAATACAACATCTCGACTAATGATTGTTTTTCTAGTATTGGGATTGTAAAGCTTGTATCCTTTGGTGTTGGATTCGTAACCAATGAAAATATACTTCTCGCTTTTATCGTCCAACTTTCTTCTATGCTCGTCAGGTATGTGAACATGGGCTATGCTCCCAAAAACTCGTAGATGAGAGACTCCAGGCTTCCTCCCACTCCATGCTTCTTGTGGTGTCTTGCCTCATACACTTCTTGTCGGTGACCGATTTGACAAGTACACTGCAGATGCAACAGCCTCTGCCCAAAGCTCCTTTGAAAGTCTCTTGCTTTTGAGCATACTCTTTGCCATATCAAGGATTGTTCTATTCTGTCTTTCGGGGACTCCATTTTGTTGGGCGGGACCTTGGAACCGTCAACGGCCGACGTATTCCATTTACACTACAAAACTCTTGAAATTCATTTGAGGTGAATTCTCCTCCCCGATCAGATCTCAAGGCTTTGATCTCAAGGCCACTCTCTTTTTCCACGGTAGCTTTAAATTTCTTAAACGTCTCATAGACCTCCGATTTTTGCTTCAAGAAATACACCCATGTTTTTCTTGAAAAATCATCGATGAAGAGGAGGAAATAGTTACTCTTACCAAGAGACCTTGGTTTGATTGGACCACACACGTCTGTATGTACAAGTTCTAGTGGCTTTTGAGCTCTTGAAGTGGATTCCTTC
Source organism: Gentiana macrophylla (assembly GCA_026214975.1). Taxonomy (NCBI): domain Eukaryota; kingdom Viridiplantae; phylum Streptophyta; class Magnoliopsida; order Gentianales; family Gentianaceae; genus Gentiana; species Gentiana macrophylla. The sequence continues at coordinate 9,679,487 of CM047813.1, forward strand.
GGAAAAATTTTCCTAAATTGTTTTCCAAGTAGACACCCTTCACTACTTGATCAGGATGACGAATGCTAGGTAATCCTCTCACCATCTCCTTTTTGGAAAGCAACTCTAGACCTCCAAAGTTGAGATGCCCATATCGAAGATGACAAAGCCAAGATGCTTCTTTGTAGCATGCCTTGAGACACTTAGCAACATCGTTTTGAATGTTTATCACAAACATTCTATTCCTTGTCATCGGCACCTTACCAATTAAGTTATTTGCCTTGTCTTTTATAGAAAGATTATTATCTCTTAAGTGTATATCATAACCTTTCTCCAAAAGTTGCCCAAGACTCAAGATATTGATCTTCATGTTTGGGACATAATAGACATTGGAGATGAATTGATGTTGTCCATTCTTCAATCGGATAAGAATATTTCCTTTGCCTTTCACTGCTATTTTAGAGTCATCTCCAAAGGACACATTCCCGTTCACAGATTCAGCAAGCTCCACGAACATGCTTTTTCTCCCGCACATATGATTTCTTGCACCTATATCCAAGTACCATCCTTCTCCAATTTCATGGCCTTTGTAAGCTAGAAGTAGAGTACCATCTTCTTGATTTCTTTCTTCAATATAGTTGACCTTTTCTTCAACTCTATTAATTTTAGGAGCTCTACATTCGGAGGCATAGTGACCAGGTTTTTCACAATTATAACACTTCACATATGACTTATCATTCCTTGATCTTGAGTTGCCTCTTCCACATCCTCGTGATGGATTTCCTTCCCTTTGAAAGTTGTCATTGTCGTGAATCGATTGTCGACGTTGTCCATATCCTTGTCCACGTCCTTGTCCTCGACCGCGACCTCTACAATATCCCTGGTGGCGAATGTGTTGACTTTCACTATGATTGTTTGTCTCCTTTCTTGGATTAACTTGAGTCTTGAAGAGTTGTTCCACAATCTCTTCCTTTTTCTTTTTCTTTTCTTCATAAGCTTGTAAGGAACCCAAGAGTTGTTCTATAGTTATGGCTTCCAAGTCCTTAGTTTCTTCGATGATAGCAACAATATGCTCAAACTTGGGATTTAGCGATCGAAGATCATTACATCATCGAGCTTTTCACCATTCCTCTTTAGTTAATTAGTAATGGTTAATACTCTAGAGAAATAGTCGGAGACGACTTCTCCTTCTTTCATATGCAAAGCTTGAACTCGGCTCTTAAAGTTTGAAGGCGTACTTTCTTATTTGGATCGCCTTACTTTATAGGAACTTTGAAGCTTCTCCCATGCCTCTTTGGCGGTCTTTGCTTCTGATATCATTTCAAAAGCATCCTCATCCAACCCTTGATAAATGAGGTAGAGAGCTTTCTTGTCTCTCTTTCTCGAGTCTCTCAAACTATCCTTCTGAGTTTGAGATAAACCACTTTCATTATTCGGCTCATCGTAGCCTTTCTCTACTATCTCCCATACATCTTGTGATCCAAGGAGGGCCTTCATCTTGATGCTCCAATTATCATAATTGCTTTAGTTGAGCATCGGGACTTGAAAGGGAACCATGCCGCTGCTAGCCATTTCTTGATATGATCACAAACCTTGCTCCGATACCACTTTGTTGGAATGAGATATTATTAATGGAGAAGTATTTGAGAGTGGAAGATGGTAGGAAGATTTGATGGAATCGACTTCTTTTATTATTTCAAAATTTTTTGATTTTTGCTTGATACAAACACTATGGCTTGGGTCCTATTTATAGTACTAGTCTTCAACTAGGATTATTTCTATAGTCTTCCACCTTATTCCTTTACTACCTTATTCTAGTGTCTTCCATACAAGATAATTTATAAACTCTCTAGAATTCTCCACACAAGTACATCCTACAACATAATTCTAGATTGACTCATACAAGTTTCTAGAACTTGGACCTTAAGGCCTATTAAATTTTGGACTCATTGAAAAATTAAGGCCCAAAATCAAGTTTACATTTCAACACCTTCTCCATTCTTTAGAAAACAATCTTTAATCAACTAGTGAATAATTATTAACGTTTATTTTATTTTTTCTGAAGCAAGAACAATATATGCTAATTAAGACTGACAAGTAGTTCGGTTGGAAGAAAGCATGACTCCCGGATACTTCCAATCGCTTAATGTAGAGCTCTCACTGATTGGAAATGCCTCGTGGGTTGATCAGGGGGGTCGACTCGAGCTGCTAAAAATGGACGTCAAGATGCTTGAAGTTTTATGCAAGTGCCTTGAAAATGAAGAAAGCATGGAAAGATGGAGTTTTGTGATCACTTATCTTAAACCGATATGGCCGAAACAATTCACATTATTATCTCTTCTTCACGAACATATGGGTGAAACATGACATCCCATCGATGCGTGCATCCAAGATTTTGATTTGGTGATGTTTGAATTGGAAGGAATAATTCTGCAGAGTAAACAACATGTTGAAGGATGGTATCAGAATTCGATACATTCCTCCTCGATGATGATGCAATGTAAGTCTTCAAAATTTCCGCAGATCTTATTCTTTCTTAGACAGATTCAGATGAATCTGAGACTTTATTCCCGCCACAAAACTTTCTTTTCTTCTCGAAGAAGTTTTTGAAAGCTTTGTTGATTCTTTCTTTGAGCACCTAGCTACCTTTTTGAAGGATGACTTTCTAATTCTTCGAGATCGTCTAATATTCATTTTCATATTTCTCATCGATCCTTCATGTGAGAATGCAGAAGAAGGGGATTTAATCCGCAGCCGAATTCATGCCATTTTCCATGAGGACATGTATCTGCTTCGGTCTTTTAATGAGATGAAAGAGGCCTTCTCTGACAAAAATGAGCTTCTAAGTGGTTTTCTCAACACAATTGATATAGCAAATGCTAAGATCATACAACTTTCCTGCAAATCAACGGACTCTTGGATCACATTGGAAGTAGAGAAATCGGAATACAACTATTTTGTTTCTCTTCATAGAGAGCTCTCTTCGCTTGAGAAGTACGCCGGGGGAGTTGTTAAGGAGAAAATGGAGCTTAGATACTTAAGGGTTCTTGCGATGGTTAACGACATGGGATGATATTGATGAAGAAATCAAGGTAAAAATGAGCTCTATGATCACTTCTTTTCGAAGGATATGGGGTGTTAAAGAAGAAGATAGACATCTTTCTCACCGCCTTCATGAAATATTATACAATGAACACCACAGATTGGCATCCATTGGCTTTTGAACTACAAGGAAAATTTCAGTAGTCGAAACTAGAAATTGGAGCTTGGTGCGTAAATTTGTTTCAATGGTCATTTCGATTCAAGACTTCAACAACTTGTAAGATCTTGGAGTTTCAAGATTCCACCCTCGAAATTTAAATTACCTTGTCACCTACAAAGCTAGTGAAATTGTTCTGTTCAAGAAACAAATCGAAACCCTGGAAAAGAAGCTAATATTTCTGAAGAATATTTCTGAACTTGTCATGAATTGCATATATTATGAGGAATCGGGATAATTCAAAATGTTTGTTCAAGCCTTTGCTAACGATGCTGCATGCTTAACATTTCTTTACTGGACAAATGACGCAAATGCTGAAATTGTATATAAAACAAATTCTTTGCTTTCTCATTTGTTGCTGTTAGTTTTGGTGACTTGATCTCTAAACTGAAAAATATCTGGTGGAACTAATCTGGGAAAACTTAGACTAAGATTGATGGCCAGTTCAGTTAAGTATATTCAGTTCTGTGAAAGTCAGTTTGATGAAGTGCAGCTGAGTTTCTTCAAGTCGCGTGATCGATTTACAGTCTCTTGAGTATAGTGAGTTCTACATCCAGGCGATTGATTACAAGTGCAGGAAGTCGGTTCTTGAGTGAGTTTCCTACGGTGGATAACAAATTGGAGTGAGGGTCCATATCTGGGGTATTTATGGTAGTTCGACAAAGATCTTTGGCGGTTAGGGTTTGGGACTTGTGTCTATAAATACCAATGTTGTAATCAATGCAATGTGTGTCATTCAAAGTTTTATTCACACACTTGTGAAAACCTTGTAATTCTGTGCATAATAAATATCTCCTTTTCTGTCCGTGGAGTAGTCGGCACAACGCCGGAAACCACGTTAAATCACTGTGTTCTTCTTGTTTCTGTGTTTTATCAATTCCGCCTTTACGTTTGCATTACTATCTGTGTTTGGTTTTTTTTTAAACTGCATATTCCTATCTGTGTTTATAACAAACTGGTATCAGAGCAAGGTTCATGATTCAGGAGTTGCAGGTGAACATAGTTGATCTTCACCAAGACCGGTGACCGGTGCTAGGATTTTGTGATCAAAGGTTTGTTCTTTAATTAGAAGGATGTCAGCAATGAACGTGAAGATTGATAAATTTATAGGGAGGAACAGTTTCGGTTTATGGCAAATCAAGATGCAGGCCTTGTTAAAGCAACAAAGATTGTGGACTCCTTTATCAGGTAGAGGGGATGCCAGTTCTGCAGATTATGCCAGTCTGGAGGAGAAAGCACATTCAACCATCATGTTGTGCTTGTCTGATGATGTTATCACAGAAGTTTTTGAGGAAGACACCACTGCCAAGTTATGCTTAAAGCTTGAAAGCTTTGTATATGACTAAGTCATTGACCAACAAAGTTGTACCAAGCAGAGGAACATTCGGCTGAGGATGTATGAGGGCTCGGTTGAGAGATCATCTTGATGGTGAACTCAATATTACTTGATCTCGGGAATATTGATGTTAAGATTGAGGATGAAGATCTTTGCTTTGATTTTCTTTGGTTTCATTACGACTTCCTATGAGAACTTTGTGCGAGTCTTTCATAGTTGGGAAGGATCTGATTGCTTTAGAGGATGTAAGGTCGACTTTACATGCCAGGAGCCGAGACATAAGGTGGAAGAAGCGAGGCAGTCAGTGCGGAGGACTAATTGTCGATTGTAGCAGTGGGAAAGAGCATGGTCGATCTAGGAAGAAAAGTTCCAAGAAGACAAGGTCCAAAGGCGCTAAATCCACGGATATGCCTGTAATAATTGTAGGAGCGAGGTCATTGGAAGTCTAATTGTTCAAAGAGGAAAAGCAGCAGGAGAGCAGATTAGCAGCACGGTGAGTATGATTCGGTGAGGACATGGTCTAGTGGCGGGAGAGTCAAAGACATCAAGCGATGTGTGGATTCTGGACTCTGGGGCATCCTTTCATATTTGCCCTCAGAAAGAGTGGTTCTCGAGTTATCAGCAGATAGATGGTGGTCATATATCTATGGCAAACAACAAGGTCTGCATGGTAATTGGGATTGGCTCAATTCAGTTGAGGACAGAGGATGGAAGATTCTGCAAACTGAGTGAAGTTATACATGTTCCACAAATGACCAAAAACTTGGTATCTCTCAGTTCTTTGGACAGCAGGGGAGTCAGTTTTAAGGGGGAAAGTGGTGTGCTGAGTGTCTACAAAAACTCAGTTGAGGTTCTCAAGGGAATCAAGAAAGGGACTCTGTATATTTTACAAGGGTCAGTTGTTGATGGTTCTGCTGCTGTGGCATCAGCTGAGGTTCATCAGTCACAGTTTACAGAACCGTGGCACATGAGACTGGGTCACATGGGTGAAAAGGGATCTGAGTGTTCTTTCTCGAGAAAGATCTTCTTGGGGATGTAAGGTCAAGAAGAATCAGTACTTTTGTGAGCATTGTGTGTTTGGGAAGCTTCTTATAGGAGCAAGTTCTCGAAAGGGGTACACAACACAAAGTCATCACTTGATTACATTCATTCTGATTGTTGGGGGCCATCAAAGGTGGAGTCTTTGAGTGGTCATAGATATTTTGTGTTCGTTATTGATGACTATTCAAGGATGACTTGGGTGGTGCTGATGAAACACAAAAGTGAGGCATTCAAGAGCTTCATGCAATGGAAGGCTCTAATCAGTTGGGGAAGAAGATCAAGAGGCTTCGTACAGATAATGGTCTGGAATTCTGCTGGACTGAGTTTGATACATTGTGTAAAACTGAGGGTATTGCCAGACATCATACTGTCAGGAATACTCCTCAGCAAAATGGTATAGCTGAGAGAATGAATCAAACTCTTCTGGAGAGTGCAAGATCTATGCTTTCTCATGCTGGTTTATCAAGGAGATTTTGGGCGAGGCTGGTTTACCACGACTTGCTACTTAATCAACAGAGTCCTCACACGAGATCGTCTCAAAACACCGGTTGAGATGTGGTCGAGCAAGCTGCAGATTATTCGATTCTAAGGGTATTTGGAAGCACTGATTTACTATCATGTCGTTGAAGGGAAGCGGAACCAAAGGCCAAGAAAGGAGTGTTTGTGAGGTATGGTGATGGAGTAAAAAGTGCGTGAATTTGGTCATCGTGAGAAAGCAGTGATCTCGGCAGAGATCTGATTTTGATGAAAATTCTATACTCGATTCATCGATGGGAGGACAATCAAATCGAAACCAGTCTTTGGCGAGAAAAGCGGCGTGAAGGTGGAGCTTGGTGGAGTCGGTTGGAATGCAACAATCAAGCGATCCAAGTCGGTTTTCATCGATCCGGTTCTTTGAACCGTAGTGAATCAGCCGATCGGTGAGCAAATGTCGGTTGAGCGTCAAACTGAGAACGTGGGTCAGCAGAGTATAGCTGTTTGCAGAGCTAGAAGATCCAATGTTGGGATACCTCTAAGAAGGTATGGGTTTGATGATATGGTTGGGTACGCACTTCAAGTTGCAGAAGAAGTGGATGGTTTTGAACCTTCTACTTACATGGAAGCAGTGACATGTTCTGAAGCATCTCAATGGCTTGTGTTCGGTAATAACGAGTTTTACAATTTATAACCGAAACACCCCAAGTATAAGGATCGTAGTATAGGATGTTAACGGGTCGTCCTAAGGGAGTGGAATGTTTATCGGATCAAGGAACAATTATTCTATCGATTATGTCACGACTATTAACTAAAACTAAGATTTATACTAATTATGAATTAATGAACAAGAATTACGATGAGCGAAGAAATACGATGAACAATAACTAAGGCGATGAACGATGGCGGGAACCTAAATTATGCTTAAAGCGTTGAAAAACAACTATAATCTTAAAACAACTAAACTTAGCAATCAACGATTGATACGAACTATTTGGTTTATCAAATAATTAAAACAACGGCAAGGCAACGGAATCCACCGATCAATCAACCCAACCCCAACTAGACGGCAAGTTAAAGATATAATTTTTAGTAATGATCTATCACGAATTCGATTAAATTTCTCTAAACGAATTCTAGGGGTTTCGTTTTCTTTTTCAAGTAAAACAAAACGACATGCAAAACACGATCACGAGATTATTTCTAATACTCCTACTCAACTAACTATGATCAATCTCTTGAAACATAATCAATCGCATCAATTGAAAAGGTCACAACTTGAACAATATTTTCATATAATTTCAAAGCATAAAAGATGGTTTCATCGATCTCTCGATTCGAATAAAACGTAAAGCGATAAAAAACAATATCCAATTGATGAAAAGTATAACTTTACTCACTAAACATGTAGCAAAAATCTCTCTAGTTGGTGTTGATGTTGATCGGTTTCATCCGTTGTCCCACCGCTGATGTGCTTAGCCAACAACCATGATGTTAATCGTGATCATTGGATGGGAAGAAATCATCTTCTTTTTTTGATAAAGCTCAAATTTGCTCCTCTAAATTTTGTGTGAATGAATTGGTTGTCTTAGGGTTGGGTATTGCCGCTGCTTAAATAGAGTTGAGAGGCGGTGAAAAAAAAATTATGTATGTCGGCCGCTCAAAGTGACCTCCGGACGTCCGTTCGATTAGATATTTATTGGAATAAAACTTCTAAAATTCATATCTTGAGTTGTAGACCTCCAAAAATTATGATCCGAATGTCCAAAAAAGCTCTCGGAAAAACTCTACAACTTTCATTAAGGACTCTTCTTCTTAAAACGCGTTTTTGATTAGCCCGTCGTATTACGCAGTCGTTTTCGGGATTTTCCCAAGCTTTATTTCATCTTCATCCTCTTGTATCTCTTTCTTTCCACTTTAATCTTCAATCAAACATCATTTAGACCTCTTCCATTCCACATTTGTGCACCTAAAAGATGACAAACCGAGCAAAACGTAAAACCATACAAAATAGATTATAAAACCACGATATTTACTCGATTTTGCATTTTAACTATTCAAAACGTCATTTGCTCAATTAATCGATTATAAGCTCGAATTCTACGAAAAACATCCATATATGGGAATATTGATATAAAATATATCCTTATAAAACACTACAAATTGACCCTTAACAACTCCCCACACTTATCTTTTGCTCGTCCCGAGCAAAACAAAACAAAGTCAAGCTCGAGACAAATAAACATCCATACAAATATGAAGTATATTCAATAACTTAGAAGTTCACCCCGTGTAGTGTGTGCATAGCCATAATAAACTTCCACTAAGTTCCACAATTTGAAAGTTATTCAAACCAAAACTAGCCCGGTTTCCCATCTAAGTTAGAAATATTCAAAAATTATAACAGGCACTTTACAAAACATACATATCCCAAAAAAGAAATAGTAGAGAATATCTAAAACATTTTCGATGATGGACTCGAGAGGATAATCCCTACAACATATCCTTCATTTTTATACTGGGTATAAGATTAACGATAAGTAAGTCCTTACTTATTCATAATAATATATTTCAATATTTTCACTTTTTCACACTTTTCTAACACACATCGAATAAGCTTTTGCCTCATAGCGAGAATAGGACATTTCAAGATAATCCCTACCTTACTCCAATCATAAGGCGGCTATAAAGCGGTCGTCGTGAGCTTTGGTCATCATAGTGGAATAGGACATACGTGGTACACCCTACCTCACCCAAATCATAAACCGACTTCCGACACACACAATTACAGATTATGTTTCTTGAGAGATTTACATTTGGCAAGTGGAAAAGATTATTTTCTAGTAGTACTGGACCATTTGAGCATAACACCTCAAGTAAACAATTTTTTACACCTGCAAAGACTTAATCACTTTTCACTTATCACATTCAAACTTACAGATATTCACAGTATGTCATACTTTAATCCTAGAATACAAACTACTAAACTTTTCAAGAATTGTACATAAGCAAAGAAACATGCTATAATCATCAAAAATCTCCAACTAAAATGGGGTAGGCTTTCAACATTTAGCTCATCATTTACTATGGCATGTGAAAAAGAGTGTCGGGTGAAACAACTAAAATTACTAAATATACAGAATATAGCAAAAATGATATAAACTCAAGCAAAGATATGCCTTTGTCTACTCGGGATATAACAAATATTTTAAAAAAAATTTGAAAAATTTAGCACTTTTCATAGAAATATAATAGAAATTGAGCAAACGACTCATAGATACATATAAACCATCCTCTCCCCCACACTTAGATTGCAACTTGTCCTCAAGTTGTGCAGAAATAATAAATTAGAGAACTTAGCTGATTGGATGCTGGCAATTCCGGAAAAATCGGTAAAAACCAAAATTGCTGCATAGCACGGTAGACTGTGGAGCATCACAGGTAAACTGAATTCATCTTTAAAGTGCACAATAGCTATCAAAAATATCCTGCAGACTTGATCAGTGCAAAAAGAGTCTACGGGGAAAAAGGATTATACATGTAAAACACATGGAAAAGAAGTTATAGAGATTCTTCAGATTAAGCTCATAGAAAGATGGAACATATACATGGAACATTACAAAATAGTAGGCTAGGTGCAACTACATGAAAATATACTACAATGCAGCCTACATGATATGCAATCCTAAAAATAAAATAAATAAAAATAAATTCTGACAGGCTCAGGCTGAGCGAGTTTGGAGGACAACCTACTGATGACTACGGCCTATGCAGAAACTAAAAATAAAGAAAATGAGGTAGTATTACGGAAACCGACAGTTAACTACGCTCAAGAAAAATAAAAGAAAAATAGAAAAACAATGCAACTAGATGACATGCAACTAAATGATATGCATCTAAATGATATGCAAAAATAAAAGAAAATAAAAGAAAGAAAACTAGCCCACTAATTAGCAACACGACATGTATATAATAAACGTCTACCAAATAATGACAGGTTACGATAAACGACAGTGCTGTTCATTACATGCAATGTAGACGCGCTTTAAGACTCATTGAAGGTGATAGCATTATGGAAACCAACAGTTAGCTATACTAAACAGATATAACTCATATGGCCTGGACGTAGCATACGGAAAACCGACAGTAGCTACCCATATGAACTACAAAAACAACAAGGAAGTCTCAAAGCTTAAAAGATTCATCACAGCGGTATGTAGCATACGGAAACCGACATTAGCTACTAAATAACAATAAGACCAGTTATAGCATACGAGAACCGACAGTGACTATAACTTGCATAGATGAATCATGCATATAAAAATTAATCAGTTATTTAACATGGATCGGTAGATGGAAAGATGTAAACATGCAAGTTCAGATCATCTACGTAAAAACAATTAGCCACAGAAGCTCAAATTAAAGTATCTATCAAATAAAGCATTAAAAATCAAATTGAGAAGGAATCTGGAACCTGGACTGGCGTTCACTATTTCAAACGGGCGTTTAAAACTTATGCAGGCTGGACGGGCGTTTAGATATATGGACGCCCGTTTACCTGCATGTTATGAACTGGACGGGCGTTCACTTACCTGAACGCTCGTCCATACAACGAATTTGCACAGACAATGCAAGAGAGACACAGAAACCCTAAATCTTATAAACACAATATAGAGCACAGACAACAGCCACAGATAAATTTTAGCACATGGGTTAGACTAGGTAACAACTAAACACAAACTTCACGTAAAACAGATTGAGTAAAAAAACTTTTGCACATTCTTAACCCTATGGTCATCGAAACACGGCAAAATAAAAACTCTCAATCTATTAAACGCTACTTTTATTGAAAACGAAAATCGAAACGTAACAAAATCGAGAACTAACTTAACTAGATTCAACATGACACCTATTCTCCGGCAACGGCGCCACTTTTGTTGGGAGGATTTTGCATCACTAAACAAAAAGAAAATTTATAAACCTATACTTAACATGCAAACTAACTCCTAACCGACCAAATATCGGGTAGTTGATAGCATAGTAGGGTAAGTACAGGGTCGATCCACAGGGAATCGGGATGTTGAATCTAATTTCACTAATTTCTTTCAATTGTTACTTAGGAAAAACGAATAAACGAAAGAACAAATAAAATAAACGAAAGAGCAACTAAAATAAATATGTCCCAGCCGACTTAAGCAGCCGACCTAAACCTCTATATAAACAGCCGCATGATCAACCCTAATTACACACACTTCATTCAGCCGCAATTCTCACAGCAGCAGCGGCAGCTCTGAGGGCAATCCAAGGCCGATCACCCGAGCCTTGTGCTCGGGTGATCCGGGTTAGATTAGGATGCGTTTTTCTTTCCGTTAGTCGATTCATGGATCAATCGTGTACTAAAACTATGTGAGTTTAATTTATTTTAATTTATTCAATCTTTTTTTCGTTTTCATGATCTTTGATTTTTATTGTTTCTTTCTATTCGTTTTATGATGCCATGTGAACTTATATCAGAAGATTGGTTTACTATTGATATGTTTACAAAATACGGAAGTTGCGTAAACTAGATCACCGTAGAAAGAATAGATCTTTTATCTAAACAAACGGAAGTTGATAGATTAATCTAGGTTGCTTGAATTTATGAATTTAAAACTGCGGAAGCTACTTAGGTTTGTTAATTCATACACCTTCGTTTTGTATTGTAATATTGATCTCAACATTCGAAAGAGGAGAGATCAATAATTGAATTCACTAAGGAATTAGGGATTCGTAGCTTGAGAAAACAGATTCACTAAGAGATTAGGAATTTGTATCTCGTGTAAAGGTGAAACCACAATTTGAATTAAAATCATGAGATGAACTAGGATTGAAATCACTTGGTTTGTGCACTTTTTGATCCCATGTATCTTTAGTTTAGTTTAGGTTGTGTTATTTTATTTCGTAGGTTAGATTTATTTTAGTTGCTCTTTCGTTTATTTTATTTGTTCTTTCGTTTATTCGTTTTTCCTAAGTAACAATTGAAAGGAATTAGTGAAATTAGATTCAACATCTCGATTCCCTGTGGATCGACCCTGTACTTACCCTACTATGCTATCAACTACCCGATATTTGGTCGATTAGGAGTTAGTTTGCATGTTAAGTACCGGGTCGGTTAAAGTTTTATAAATATTTATAAATAAGTATTTATAAATAATATTTATAAATAATCTATAATTTAACATCCAATTATAGAAATCCTAAATACATTAATTTATAAATTATTAACCTGACCATAGCCATAATAATTTTTGCAAAGTGATGCAAAAATTATACATTTAAGATTCCTGAAGACTGAATCGAATTTGCTCTGCATGGAATATTTATTGGAATAAATCTTCTAAAATTCATATCTTGAGTTGTAGACCTCCAAAAATTATGATCCGAATGTCATAAAAAAGCTCTCGGAAAACTCTACAACTTTCATTAAGGACTCTTCTTCAGAAAACGCCTTTTTGATTAGCCCATCGTATTACGAGTATATTTCGGGATTTTCCACTCGAATTCATCTCTTTAAAATCATCCTTTCCATCAACAATGTGTATCTACAATGTAGGAAAAACATACCAAAGCGTAACAAAATCCTAAAATAATATAAAATCATGATTTAAACACATAAATCGCTACGTTTTGCAATTTAACCTATTAGAAACACCATTTACTCAATTAATCGATTATAAGCTCGATTTCTATGAAATCCTAAGAATATGGGGAATATTGACATAAAATATATCTTTATAAAACGTATAAAATCACCCTTAACAACTCCCCCACACTTAAACCTTGCTCGTCCCGAGCAAGACAAAACATAATCATCACTCGAGACAAATAAACACTTATGCAAATATAAAACATATTCAAGTAGTTTAGAGGTTCACCCAAGTGAGTGTGTGCATAGCCATAATAAATTTCCACTAAATCCACACTTGAAATTAATTCAAGCAAAACTAGCCAACATCCCATTTAAATTAGACATATAAAAACGATTATAACATGCACATCACAAAACATACATATTCCGAAAAGAATGATAGAGGGTATTTAAAATATTTCCGACATACTTAGAGGATAATCCCTACAACATATCTTTCAGTTTATACTGGGGATAGTCAGAAGATAACTACGGTTTTCAACCATCTTTTCTGTCAGTAAGGTGACTTAAACTCTACATCTGGTGGAACCAATCTGAAGACTCAGCTGGGTGATGGTCAGCTGAGAAGTGTATTCAATTCTGTACATCAGTAGGGTGGAGTCTCATCGAGCTTCAAGCAGGTAGCTTCAAAGAGGTAACTATCGGCAGGTGATAGTCTGCTGAGTACTTGAATACAAGCAGGTCCCACATCCATTAATTACGTTATGTGGCATGACTATACGATGTCATTAAAAGGAGGACACGTGTAGGGGTATTTATGGTGCATCGAGACAAAGATTCTGGCGGCTAGGGTTTAGGGATTTGTGCCTATAAATACTGATTGTTGTCTCATTATCCGAGTGTGTTGAAATCAGTAAAATTCGGTGCATAATAAAATATCTCTTTTTCGCCCGTGGTTTTTACCTCTCCCATCGAGAGGTTTTCCACGTTAAATCTGTGTTCTTCTTGTTTCATTATCTCCTTTGATTGTTTATGTTTGATTGCTTCATTTTTGTTTCTTGCATCCGAAGTTATCTCCATCCGTTTTATAACATTTTCACATTGCCATTTGCTAATTTTCTTAAAATTCTCTTAATTACACACGTATAGCATATGCCCTCATTCCCAGCAATAGGATGTTTCGTGATAACACCCTAGCTGGACTACTATCATCAGGCAGTCGGGAGCTATTGAACCTCATAGTGGTATAGGACATTTCGTGATAATGCCCTACCGCACTCAAATCATTGGCAGCTACTTCCGACACTTATATATATATATATATATATATATATATATATATATATATATATATATATATATATATCTTATTCATATTATTCATCTTAGATTGGTATACAAACCTTAAATTATATCCCTCCTATCACATTCAAACCTTCAGATATTCACAGTATGTCATACTTTAATATTAAACACAAACTATTAAAGTTTCCAAAATTCGTATGCAAGCAAAGAATCATGCGATAATCACTAAAAATCTCTAATCAAATGGGCACAGCTTTAAAATATAGCTCATCATTTACCATGGCACGTGAAAAATAGTGTTGGGTGAGACATCTAAATTTACTAAATATGCAGTATACAGCATCAATGATATAAGAAGTCAAATAAAGATATGTCTTTGCTCACTTGGGACAAAACAAACAAAAAATTTCTAAAATTTAGCACTTTTCATAGAAATATAATAGAAATTGAGCTTTTCATAGAAATATAATAGAAATTTAGCAAACGACTCATAGAACTAGTATGTCGGAAGCTAGTCGATGATTGGAGTGAGGTAGGGTATTATCTCGAAATGTCCTATACCACTATGATGACTAAAAGCTCACGACAGTTAGAAGAAGCTACCTTATGATTTGAGTAAGGTAGGGTGTTATCACGAAACATCATATTCTACTATGACGGGTACGAGCTCATTCTAATCTGCGTATAAAAATTAAATTAAAGACTTGGTTATCGTTAATCTTATACCTAGTATAAATGAAAGATATCTTTGTAGGATTATCCTACTTGAGTGCTCGGGAAGACTTTGTGTGGAGCAATTCTTGCTCATACCTAGGATAGTCATTAAATTGTTTGAAAAGATATTTGTTTGAAAGGATTGTGGAGATTGAAAAGGGCTTGTTACACACACGAATCTATCTCTATGTTGGTATTACTTGCTATAGTTGTTGTATATTTTGTTACGTGAGTTAGGGATCTATTTGGATTACATATAAAGTGAGCTAGTTTTGATTGTTTTGTTGGGACGAACAAAAGTTTAAGTGTGGGGAGTTGTTTACTTACTAATTTTACGGTTTTTATCGAGTTATTTCGTAACATTATCTTCCATGTTTTAGTGATTCTTATAGAAAATTACTCGCCAAAAGGATAAACTGAGCAAATGAGTTTTAAAGACAATAAATTGCAAAAATGGCTGATTTATGTGTTCTTATCGTTGGTTTTATGTTTATTTGGATGTTGTTACACTTTGCAATATTTTGGATATCTTGTAGATGCATATCTTCAGTCTAAAAGAGGTGTTTAGAGGGTTAGAAGAAGATGCCACAAGTTTACGAGTTCAACGGAGCAAATTTTCCTAAGTACTTAAATCGTTACACATTTTCGACGGGGATTTGACCCAGCTTAGAGGCATTTTCAGGGGAGGACTTCTTCATGAAAACTGTAGATCTTTGAAAGAGCTTTCCAACGCACTTTGAATTACGTCAATCGGACTTCTACAACTCAAATGGTGGTCAAGTGGCTAATCAATTTGGGTAAGTGGAAAATCCCGAAATATACTCTTAATACGACGGGCTAATCAAAAACGCGTTTTCTGAAGAAGAGTCCTTAATGAAAGTTGTAGAGTTTTCCGAGAGATTTTTTTGGACATTTGGATCATAATTTTTGGAGGTATACAACTCAAGATATGAATTTTAGAAGTTTTATTCCAATAAATATCTAATCGAACGGACGTCAGGAGGGTCTTTGTAGCGACCGACATACATAATTTTTTCAGCGCCTCTCAACTCTATTTAAGCAGCAGCAATACCCAACCCTAAGACAACCAATTCATTCACAAAAATTTAGAGGAGCAGCCGAGCTTTATCAAAAAAAGAAGATGATTTCTTCCCATCCAATGATCACGATTAACATCATGGTTGTTGGCTAAGCACATCGCGGTGGGACAACGGATGAAACCGATCAACATCAACACCAACTAGAGAGATTTTTGCTACATGTTTAGTGAGTAAAGTTATACTTTTTCATCAATTGGATATTGTTTTTTATCGTTTACGTTTTATTCGAATCGAGAGATCGATGAAACCACCTTTTATGCTTTGAATTTATATGAAAATATTGTTCAAGTTGTGACCATTTCAATTGATGCGATTGATTATGTTTCAAGAGATTGATCATAGTTAGTTGAGTAGGAGTATTAGAAATAATCTCGTGATCGTGTTTTGCATGTCGCTTTGTTTTACTTGAAAAAGAAAGCGAAACCCTAGAATTCGTTTAGAAATTTAATCGAATTCGTGATAGATCATTACTAAAAATTATATCTTTAACTTGCCGTCTAGTTGGGGTTGGGTTGATTGATCGGTGGATTCCGTTGCCTTGCCGTTGTTTTAATTATTTGATAAACCAAATAGTTCGTATCAATCGTTGATTGCTAAGTTTAGTTGTTTTAAGATTATAGTTGTTTTTCAACTTTGTTTTAAGCATAATTTAGGTTCCTAGTTCTTGTTGATCGTCTTAGTTATTGTTCATCGTATTTCATGTTCATGAAGTTCTTGTTCATTAATTCATAATTAGTATAAATCTTAGTTTTAGTTAATAGTCGTGACATAATCGATAGAATAATTGTTCCTTGATCCGATAAACATTCCACTCCCTTAGGACGACCCGTTAACATCCTATACTACGATCCTTATACTTGGGGTGTTTCGGTTATAAATTGTAAAACTCGTTTTTACCGAATATTTAATTTATTGACCATAGCCATAATAAATTATAATTTATAAATCGTATAAATCATTTTTATACGATTTATAACGATATATTTTACAATTATTTTCCCCATATTCATATTATTTTCATAGAAATCGAGCTTTATATTGAAATATTGAGCAAATGACTTTTAAAAGTGTCTAAGTGCAAATTAGGGCTAATTATGTGAATTTATTAGATAAATATCTTTATATATGAGATATTACATTTTGCACGATGTTATCATGAATGTAGGTACGTTTGCATGGCATTGAAGGAGTTTAAACGAGGTTGGGTGAAGCTTTAAGAAGATGGAAGGAAGAAGAATAGTTGGAGGTTGAAGTGAAGAAGTTTGGACGAACGTCCAAGGACATGAATGAGCGTTCAACATGCAGAAACGATGGACGGGCGTCCATCACGTTAAACGTGCGTCCAAGAGGATTAAAAGGAAGGGATAAATGTGGAATTATCCTTACTAGGGTTTTAGTTTTTATTCCTTAAAAGAAAAGGATAATTATTAAGTCTTAAGTCGGTTTAAACAACATCTATATAAGCATGCATGCAGAACGATGAGCATCATAACCCTAGAGACCAGAAGCAGCCGCAGAATCGAGAAGCCGGACGCTCGGTCGACCGAGTGCTCCTGCTCGGTCGACCGAGCCACTTTTATTTTTTTATTTTGTTTTTCATCTGCTTTTGCAAAGCGAGGATGAGCTAAGCCGTCTGAACGAGCATGTGAAACTGTTTTCTGCAAACACTTTAATTTCGGTTCATGGATGATTTTGTAAGTTTGAATTATAATTGTTTCGTTTCCTATGTTTATTTGTATCGTGCAATTTTATATCGAAAGATGATTGTATGATTTGATGCTACCGTATGACGGAAGTCGGTGTAGTTTAGATCACCATAGGAAAGATTAGATTTTTAATCTATACATAACGGAAGTTCGTAGGTTAAATATCTAGGTTTACGAGAGAACCACAATTTAATTAATTCGATGCAAGATTATCTTAGATTGAAGTTGAGGGATGTCACCGTTACCGGAAAGATGAGATTTTTCATGTGTTTATTTCATTGCGTTGTTCTTGTTCTCTTTCATGTTTTGTATGGTTTATGTTAATCGAATTTAGATAACGGAAGTTGATAGATTCGTTAGATTGCCGTGAGAGAGATTGACAATTATTATTCCAACAAACGGAAGTTGAGGGATAATGTGGTTAGATTAGGATTCAATCCATATCTTTGATTCGTATCGATATTAGTTAAGACCGGAAGGTAAACTAATTAATGGCGTGATAAATCGGAAGAGGAAACGCTTCTTTAGATAAGATAATAATCCAAGATAACTTGTGAATAAATATTTGTCTATCTTATTTCCTTCGGTGGGGTGATGGTTGTTGGAAATAGGTTGATCATGGTTTGTTTATGGTTGGTCAGTTGATAGTTAGTTTTACTGTTTTCGTAGATGTAGTTTTATTTATTTTGTCAAGAATTATATTTCCCGGCTTTGGATTAACAATCCTCCGTCCGATTATTTTTCCGTTCTAGTTTAGGTTTAGGTTTAGTTAATAAAGAGGAATTAATGAAGTTAGATTCAACATCCCAATTCCTCGTGGATCGACCCGTGCTTATCCAACTTTACTAGCAACTATCTCGGTATTACGCCCGTTAGGAGGTAGTTTTGCATGGTAGTATAGGTTTATAAATTTTCTTTTGTTTTAATGATGCAAAATCTCTCCAACAAAAGTGGCGCGTAAGTTGGGGAATAGGTGTCATGTTGAATTTGATCTTGTTATTTCTCGATTTTGTTACGTTTATTTTTCGTTTTAATAAAGTAGCGTTTACCAAATCGAGAGTTTTTATTTTGCCGTGTTTGATGACCATAAGGTTAAGAATGTGCAAAAGTTTTTTCCTCGATCTGTTTAAACGTGAAGTATGTGTTTATGTGTTTTCCGATCTAACCTCTTTGTGCTTTAATTGAAAGTGGTCATTTGTTGTGATCTGTGTTAATATGTGTTTTAAGTTTTTAGGGTTTGTCTGCGTTTTCTGCTCTGCTGTGTGTATTCGTTGTATGGACGAAGCGTTCAAGTTAGTGAACGCCCGTCGATTCTTTAACTGCAGAGTAAACGAAGCGTTTGAAAGTATTGGACGCTCGTCCGTTCAAATATTTTCGACTGCATTCGTTTAAAGGACCGCACGAGCGTCTATGCTTTTCGAACGTCCGTCCGGTTGGTTTTCAAGTCAAACGAGCGTTTGTTTTTTTAACGCTTCGTCCAAAGCTGTATTTTGGGGTGAACGCCCGTTCAGTCTTTGAACGCCGATTCAGTAGTCCAGTTTTTCTTGATCTCATTCCTAATGCTTTTATTTAGTATGGATTGCTTACATTCGAGCATCTGTGGCCTATTTTTTTTTTTTTACATAGATGTCCTGAATATGAATGTTATACATTTCCATCTATGAATTCATGCTAAGTAAATGATCTTATTCCTTATACATGATTCATCTATGCAAGTTATAGTTCTTATCGGTTCTCGTATGCTATAAGCGGTCTTCGTGTTAATTAGTAGCTAATGTCGGTTTCCGTATGCTACATACCATTTGTGATGAATCTTGTGAGCTTTGAGACTTATGTGCTTCCTTGTTATTTTTATAACTCATTTGGGTAGTAACTGTCGGTTTTCCGTTGCTACGATGGAAACCTTATGAGTTATATATGTTTAGTATAGCTAACTGTTGGTTTTCCATAATGCTATCACCTTTGACGAGTCTTAAAGCGCGTCTACACTGCATGTAATGAACAATACTGTCGTTTATCGTAACCTGTCATTATCTGGTAGACGTTTATTATATACATGTCATGTTGCAAATGAGTGGGCTAGTTTTCTTTCTTTTATTTTCTTTTATTTTTGCATATCATTCAGATGCATATCATTTAGTTGCATGTCATCTAGTTGCATTGTTTTTCTATTTTTTCTTTTATTTTTCTTGAGCGTAGTTAACTGTCGGTTTCCGTAATACTACCTCGCTTTTATTTTAGTTTTTGCATAGGCCGTAGTCTTTGTAGAGTTGTCGGGGTCAACTTGCTCGGCTGAGCGCTGTCGAATTTATTTTTTATTTATTTTATTTTTAGGATTGCATATCATGTAGATTGCATTGTAGTATATTTTCATATAGTTGCACCTAGCCTACGACTTTGTAGTATTTCATGTATAGTATTCAATCTTTAGTTGAGCTTAAGTTGAAAAATCTCTATGATCCTTTTCTTCATGTGCTTTATATATGTAATCTTTTCTTTTCCCCGAAGACTCTTTTGCACTAATCAAGTCTGCAGGATACTTTCTATAGCTATTGTGCACTTTAAAGATGTATTCGGTTGTCTGTGATGCTCACGATCTCATTGAGCTATGCAAGCAATCCACGGTTCTTGTTGGTTCCTCCGAATTGCCGACATCCAATCACTAAGTTCTCTAATTTATTATTTCGTATAACTTGAGGACAAGTTGCAATCTAAGTGTGGGGAAGGGATAGATGATTTATGTGTCTACTTTCTGTTTGCTCATATTTTTAGTATTTCTATGAAAAGTGCTTAATTTTCAATTGATTTTGTTATATCCCGAGTAGACAAAGGCATATCTTTGCTTGAGTTTATATCATTTTTGCTATATTCTGTATATTTAGTAATTTTAGTTGTTTCACCCGACACTCTTTTTCACATGCCATAGTAAATGATGAGCTAAATGTTGAAAGCCTACCCCATTTTAGTTGGAGATTTTTGATGATTATAGCATGTTTCTTTGCTTATGTACAATTCTTGAAAAGTTTAGTAGTTTGTATTCTAGGATTAAAGTATGACATACTGTGAATATCTGTAAGTTTGAATGTGATAAGTGAAACGTGATTAAGTCTTTGCAATAGTAATAAATTGTTTAATTGAGGTGTTATGCTCAGTGGTCTGTGCTACTAGAAAATAATCTTTTCCACTGCCAGCCAGAAATCTCTAAGTAAACATAATTGTAATTGTGTGTGTCGAAAGTTGGTTTATGATTTGAGTGAGGTAGGGTATACCACGTATGTCCTATTCCACTATGATGACCAAAAGCTCACGACAGTTAGAAGAAGCTGCCTTATGATTTGAGTAAGGTAGGGGATTATCCCGAAATGTCCTATTCTACTATGACGGGCAATAGCTCATTCTGATGTGTGTTAAATGTGGAAAGAATTAAATCAACTTATGAGAATAGTGATATGAATTAAACGAAAGACTTAGTTATCGTCGATCTTATCCCCAGTATAAACTGAAAGATATGTTGTAGGGACTATCCTCTAAGTATGTCGGAAATATTTTAAATGCTCCCTATTATTTTTTCGGGTTTGTATGTTTTGTGAGGTGCATGTTATAATCGCTTTTATATGTCTAATCTAAATGGGATGTTGGCTAGTTTTGCTTGAATTAATTTCAAGTGTGGATTTAGTGGAAATTTATTATGGCTATGCACACACTCACTTGGGTGAACCTCTAAACTACTTGAATATGTTTTATATTTGCATAAGTGTTTATTTGTCTCGAGTGATGATTATGTTTTGTCTTGCTCGGGACGAGCAATGTTTAAGTGTGGGGGTGTTGTTAAGGGTATTTTTATACGATTTATAACGATATATTTTACAATTATTTTCGCCATATTCATAATATTTTCATAGAAATCGAGCTTTATATTGAAATATTGAGCAAATGAGTTTTAAAAGTGTCTAAGTGCAAATTAGGGCTAATTATGTGATTTTATTAGATAAATATATTTATATATGAGATATTACATTTTGCACGATGTTATCATGAATGTGAAATGCGTTTGCATGGCATTGAAAGAGTTTAAACGAGGTTGGGTGAAGCTTTAAGAAGATGGAAGGAAGAAGAATAATTGGAGGTTGAAGTGAAGAAGTTTGGACGAACGTCCAAGGACATGAATGAGCGTTCAACATGCAAAAACGATGGACGGGCGTCCATCACGTTAAACGTGCGTCCAAGAGGATTAAAAGGAAGGGATAAATGTGGAATTATCCTTACTAGGGTTTAGTTTTATTCCTTAAAAGAAAAGGATAATTATTAAGTCTTAAGTCGGTTTAAACAACATCTATATAAGCATGCATGCGTAGCGATGAGCATCATAACCCTAGAGACCGTAAGCGACAAACGCAGATCGAGAAGCCGGACGCTCGGTCGATCGAGTGCTCCTGCTCGGTCGACCGAGCCACTTTTATTTTTTTATTTTGTTTTTCATCTGTTTTTGCAACTGAGGATGAGCTAAGCCGTCCTGAACGAGCATGTGAAACCTGTTTCTGCAGCACTTTAATTTCAGTTCATGGATGATTTTGTAAGTTTGAATTATAATTGTTTCGTTTCCTATGTTTATTTGTATCGTGCAATTTTATATCGAAAGATGATTGTATGATTTGATGCTACCGTATGACGGAAGTCGGTGTAGTTTAGATCACCATAGGAAAGATTAGATTTTTAATCTATACATAACGGAAGTTCGTAGGTTAAATATCTAGGTTTACGAGAGAACCACAATTTAATTAATTCGATGCAAGATTATCTTAGATTGAAGTTGAGGGATGTCACCGTTACCGGAAAGATGAGATTTTTCATGTGTTTATTTCATTGCGTTGTTCTTGTTCTCTTTCATGTTTTGTATGGTTTATGTTAATCGAATTTAGATAACGGAAGTTGATAGATTCGTTAGATTGCCGTGAGAGAGATTGACAATTATTATTCCAACAAGCGGAAGTTGAGGGATAATGTGGTTAGATTAGATTCAATCCATATCTTTGATTAAATATCGATATTAGTTAAGACCGGAAGGTAAACTAATTAATGGCGTGATAAATCGGAAGAGGAAACGCTTTTTAGATAAGATAATAATCCAAGATAACTTGTGAATAAATATTTGTCTATCTTATTTCCTTTGGTGGGGTGATGGTTGTTGGAAATAGGTTGATCATGGTTTGTTTATGGTTGGTCGCTTGATAGTTAGTTTTATTGTTTTCGTAGATGTAGTTTTATTTATTTTGTCCAGAATTATATTTCTGGCTTTGGATTAACAATCCTCCGTCCCGATTATTTTTCCGTTCTAGTTTAGGTTTAGGTTTAGTTAATAAAGAGGAATTAATGAAGTTAGATTCAACATCCCATTCCTGTGGATCGACCCGCACTTATCCAACTTTACTAGCAACTACCCGGTATTCGGCCGGTTAGGAGGTAGTTTTGCATGGTAGTATAGGTTTATAAATTTTCTTTTGTTTTAATGATGCAAAATCTCTCCAACAAAAGTGGCGCCGTTGCCGGGAATAGGTGTCATGTTGAATCGATCTTGTTATTTCTCGATTTTGTTACGTTTATTTTTCGTTTTAATAAAAGTAGCGTTTACCAAATCGAGAGTTTTTATTTTCTTTGTGTTTCGATGACCATAAGGTTAAGAATGTGCAAAAGTTTTTACTCGATTTGTTTAAACGTGAAGTATGTGTTTATGTGTTTTCCGATCTAACCTCTGTGTGCTTTAATTGAAAGTGGTCTTGTGTGATCTGTGTTAATATGTGTTTTAAGTTTTTAGGGTTTGTCTGCGTTTTCGCTGCTCTCTGCTGTGTATTCGTTGTATGGACGAAGCGTTCAAGTTAGTGAACGCCCGCCGATTCTTTAGCCGCTTGAGTAAACGAGCGTTTGAAAGTATTGGACGCCGTCCGTTCAAATATTTTCGACTGCATTCGTTTAAAGGACCGCATTTAGCGTCTATGCTTTCGAACGTCCGTCCGGTTGGTTTTCAAGTCAAACGAGCGTTTGTTTCTTTAACGCTTCGTCCAAAGTCAGTATTTTGAGGTGAACGCCTGTCTGTTGTGTCTTTGAACGCTTGATTCAGTAGTCCAGTTTTTCTTGATCTCATTCCTAATGCTTTTATTTAGTATGGATTGCTTACATTCGAGCATCTGTGGCCAATTTTTTTTTTTTTACATAGATGTCCTGAATATGAATGTTATACCTTTCCATCTATGAATTCATGCTAAGTAAATGATCTTATTCCTTATACATGATTCATCTATGCAAGTTATAGTTACTGTCGGTTCTCGTATGCTATAACTGGTCTTCGTGTTAATTAGTAGCTAATGTCGGTTTCCGTATGCTACATACCGCTGTGATGAATCTTGTGAGCTTTGAGACTTATGTGCTTCCTTGTTATTTTTATAACTCATTTGGGTAGTAACTGTCGGTTTTCCGTTGCTACGATGGAAACCTTATGAGTTATATCTGTTTAGTATAGCTAACTGTTGGTTTTCCATAATGCTATGACCTTTGACGAGTCTTAAAGCGTGTCTACACTGCATGTAATGAACAGCACTGTCGTTTATCGTAACCTGTCATTATTTGGTAGACGTTTATTATATACATGTCATGCTGCAAATGAGTGGTATTTTATATCGGTCAAGTTAATAAAATTATAATAATTAATCTATATATTAAATAATTAATAGAAATTCTATTAATTATAGATTAATCGATAATTATTAATCAATAAAATTAATCTATAATATTTAATTATAGATTAATTATAAAATAAAATTAAAGCGATATATTTAATATTTATAAATAATATAAGAATTATAGATTATTTTCCTGATACGTCATTTATATTTAATTAATATAAATATTTATATTATATGAACATATAATATAAAACTCAAAGATCTATAAAAATTAATTTTATAGATCTTTGTAAGGATTGTTTATGTTTTATCTATAGATAATAAAACCACCTAAAAAAGCTCAATGCAAAATCGAGTAAATATCGTGGTTTTATTATCTATTTTGTATGGTTTTACGTTTTGCTCGGTTTTGTCATCTTTTAGGTGCACAAATGTGGAATGGAAGAGGTCTAAATGATGTTTGATTGAAGATTAAAGTGGAAAGAAAGAGATACAAGAGGATGAAGATGAAATAAAGCTTGGGAAAATCTCAAAACGACTCGTAATCTGACGGGCTAATCAAAAACGCGTTTTACGAAGAAGAATCCTTAATGAAAGTTGTAGAGTTTTCCGAGAGCTTTTTTGGACATTCGGATCATAATTTTTGGAGGTCTACAACTCAAGATATGAATTTTAGAAGTTTTATTCCAATAAATATCTAATCGAATGGACGTCAGGAGGAGGTCATCAGAGCGACCGACATACATATTTTTTTCAGCCGCCTCTCAACTCTATTTAAGCAGCAGCAATACCCAACCCTAAGACAACCAATTCATTCACACAAAATTTAGAGGAGCAGCCGAGCTTTATCAAAAAAAGAAGATGATTTCTTCCCATCCAATGATCACGATTAACATCATGGTTGTTGGCTAAGCACATCGAGGTGGGAAAACGGATGAAACCGATCAACATCAACACCAACTAGAGAGATTTTTGCTACATGTTTAGTGAGTAAAGTTATTCTTTTTCATCAATTGGATATTGTTTTTTATCGTTTATGTTTTATTCGAATCGAGAGATCGATGAAACCATCTTTTATGCTTTGAATTTATATGAAAATATTGTTCAAGTTGTGACCTTTTCAATTGATGCGATTGATTATGTTTCAAGAGATTGATCATAGTTAGTTGAGTAGGAGTATTAGAAATAATCTCGTGATCGTGTTTTGCATGTCGTTTTGTTTTACTTGAAAAAGAAAACGAAACCCTAGAATTCGTTAGAGAAATTTAATCAATTCATGATAGATCATTACTAAAAATTATATCTTTAACTTGCCGTCTAGTTGGGGTTGGGTTGATTGATCGGTGGATTCCCGTTGCTTTGCCGTTGTTTTAATTATTTGATAAACCAAATAGTTCGTATCAATCGTTGATTGCTAAGTTTAGTTGTTTTAAGATTATAGTTATTTTTCTTTGTTTTAAGCATAATTTAGGTTCCCGATTCATCGTTCATCGTCTTAGTTATTGTTCTCATCGTATTTATCTTGTTCATCGTGAGTTCTTGTTCATTAATTCATAATTAGTATAAATCTTAGTTTTAGTTAATAGTCGTGACATAATCGATAGAATAATTGTTCCTTGATCCGATAAACATTCCACTCCCTTAGGACGACCCGTTAACATCCTATACTACGATCCTTATACTTGGGGTGTTTGAGGTTATAAATTGTAAAACTCGTTTTTACCGAACAAGTTTTAGCGCCGCTGTCGGGAGTCGGTAACGGTTGTCGGATTCTTCTAGTGCAATTTTTATTTCGATACTAATTTTTTAGGTAATAATCTAATTGTATTTTTTTTTTTATTTTCTTTCATTTTACATTTACCTTAGATTTTAGATTTTAGATTTCATAGATTTGACTTTATTTATCTTAGTTTTTATTTATTTTATGTTATGGTTCACGTTAGATTTTTATTAGTTTTTAGACCTTAGATTTTTCTTTAGATCTTAGATTTTAGTGACCTTAGATTTAGCTTAGATTTGCCTTAGATTTTAGATCGTATAAATTTGTTGCCTTAATTATTACTATTTTAGGTTTTATTTTCTTTCCTGCTATTCTTTTCTTTATATGTTTTAGTTTTTCGTTTCTAAACGGGCGTCCATCCTTTCGCACACTGCCTGGTCTAAAAATTTCTCCTCTGCATCGTTTAAAGCTGATCAGACGAGCGTCTGGATTCCCAAACGCTCGTCCAGACTTTAAACGCCCGTCTACCTCCCAGTTCATCCTCTGAACGCCAGTTTAGTGACCTGAACGAGCGTTCACCTTTGAACGAGCGTTCACTTACACTGAACGCCAGTTCAGCCCCTGAAACTCTTCACTTTTCTCCTCTCTTCTCTCTTTCTAAACTTCTAAACCCTCCAATCTTCTCAGAACTCGTCCTCATCAACCCAAAGGTTGATTTCTTCCTTTTCTGCCCTCCTGGTTTATGCAAACCAGGAGTAAGAAGGGACCGCTTATCTTTAACCTCAAACCAGAACGATCCATTCTCAAACGGAAGCTCTTTCCCGATCTGGACATCATGGCTGACCAAGTTCAAAATCCGAATCCAGTTCCTCCTAATCCAGCTCTCCCAAATCCAAATCCAAATCCTCAAGCCCAAATGAATATGCTCCTTCAACAGATCCAAGCTTTACAACAACAACAGAATCAACAAGCTGGGCTACATAATCAATTGAAACAATTCCATCAAAACCAGCTAAACCAGTTGAACCAAGATCCCTATGCTCCCTATCTTAACCAGGATTTCCTGGAAGGGCATAGACCTATTCGCCCTCCAGAAATGGGGCAAGTAAACTTTGATCTAAAAAATGGAGTGGTTGGACTAGTCCAGAATAGTTCTTTTCATGGCACTGCTCAAGAAGATAATTAAAAGAAAGAGGTGTTGTTTAGTTTAGGTCTATGAACATATAATATAAAACATAAACAATCCTTACAAAGATCTATAAAATTAATTTTTATAGATCTTTGAGTTTTATATTATATGTTCATATAATATAAATATTTATATTAATTAAATATAAATGACGTATCAGGAAAATAATCTATAATTCTTATATTATTTATAAATATTAAATATATCGCTTTAATTTTATTTTATAATTAATCTATAATTAAATATTATAGATTAATTTTATAGATTAATAATTATCGATTAATCTATAATTAATAGAATTTCTATTAATTATTTAATCTATAGATTAATTATTATAATTTTATTAACTTGACCGATATAAAATACCACTCATTTGCAGCATGACATGTATATAATAAACGTCTACCAAATAATGACAGAGTTACGATAAGCAGCAGTCTTTGTTCATTACATGCGATGTGTGACGCGCGCTTTAAGACTCGTCAAAGGTCATAGCATTATGGAAAACCAACAATTAGCTATACTAAAATGATATAACTCATAAGGTTTCCATCGTAGCAACGGAAAACCGGCAGTTACTACCCAAATGAGTTATAAAAATAACAAGGAAGCACATAAGTCTCAAAGCTCACAAGATTCATCACACGCGGTATGTAGCATACGGAAACCGACATTAGCTACTAATTAACACGAAGACCCGCTTATAGCATACGAGAACCGGATAAAGAACTATAACTTGCATAGATGAGTCATGTATAAGGAATAAGATCATTTACTTAGCATGAATTCATAGATGGAAAGGTATAACATTCATATTCGTGACATCTATGTAAAAAAAAATAGGCCACAGATGCTCGAATGTAAGCAATCCATACTAAATAAAAGCATTAGGAATGAGATCAAGAAAAACTGGACTACGAATCGGCGTTTCAAAGACAAATGACGGGCGTTCACCTCAAAATACAGCTTTGACGAGCGGCGTCAAACAAAACAAACGCTCGTTTGACTTGAAAACCAACCGGACGGACGCTCGAAAGCATAGACGCCGTCTGGTCCTTTAAACTAGCAAGAGTCGAAAATATTTGAGCAGACGAAGCGCCCAATACTTTCAAACGCTCGTTTACGCAGTATTTAAAGAATCGGACGGGCGTTCACTAACTTGAACGCTCGTCCATACAACGAATACATAGCAGAGAGCAGAAAACGCAGACAAACCCTAAAAACTTAAAACACATATTAACACGTATCACAAAGCAATTACTTTCAATTAAAGCACACAGAGGTTAGATCAGAAAACACATAAACACATACTTCACGCTTAAACAAATCGAGTAAAAACTTTTGCACATTCTTAACCTTATGGTCATCGAAACACAAACAAAATAAAAACTCGATTTGGTAAACGCTACTTTTATTAAAACGAAAAATAAACGTAACAAAATCGAGAAATAACAAGATCAGATTCAACATGACACCTATTCCCCGGCAACGGCGCCACTTTTGTTGGAGAGATTTTGCATCATTAAAACAAAAGAAAATTTATAAACCTATACTACCATGCAAAACTACCTCCTAACCGGCCGAATACCGGGTAGTTGCTAGTAAAGTTGGATAAGTACGGGGTCGATCCACAGGGAATTGGGATGTTGAATCTAACTTCATTAATTCCTCTTTATTAACTAAACCTAAACCTAAACTAGAACGGAAAAATAACTGGACGGAGGATTGTTAATCCAAAGCCAGGAAATATAGTTGCGGACAAAATAAATAAAACTACATCTACGAAAAACAAGAAACTAACTATCAATCGACCAACCATAAACAAACCATGATCAACCTATTTCCAACAACCATCACCCCACCAAAGGAAATAAGATAGACAAATATTTATTCACAAGTTATCTTGGATTATTATCTTATCTAAGTTAAGCGTTTCCTCTTCCGATTTATCACGCCATTAATTAGTTTACCTTCCGGTCTTAACTAATATCGACATTTAATCAAAGATATGGATTGAATCCTAATCTAACCACATTATCCCTCAACTTCCGCTTGTTGGAATAATAATTGTCAATCTCTCTCACGGCAATCTAACGAATCTATCAACTTCCGTTATCTAAATTCGATTAACATAAACCATACAAAACATGAAAGAGAACAAGAACAACGCAATGAAATAAACACATGAAAAATCTCATCTTTCCGTAACGGTGACATCCTCAACTTCAATCTAAGATAATCTTGCATCGAATTAATTAAATTGTGGTTCTCTCGTGAAACCTAGATATTTAACCTACGAACTTCCGTTATGTATAGATTAAAAATCTAATCTTTCCTATGGTGATCTAAACTACACCGACTTCCGCCATACGGTAGCATCAAATCATACAATCATCTTTCGATATAAAATTGCACGATACAAATAAACATAGGAAACGAAACAATTATAATTCAAACTTACAAAATCATCCATGAACCGAAATTAAAGTGTCGCAGTAAAACAGTTTCACATGCTCGTTCAGGACGGCTTAGCTCATCCTCAGTTGCAGAAACAGATGAAAAACAAAATAAAAAAAATAAAAGTGGCTCGGTCGACCGAGCAGGAGCACTCGGTCGACCGAGCGTCCGGCTTCTCGATCTCGCATGGTCGCTTCGGTCTCTAGGTTATGATGATGCTCATCGCTCGCATGCATGCTTATATAGATGTTGTTTAAACCGACTTAAGACTTAATAATTATCCTTTTCTTTTAAGGAATAAAAACTAAAACCCTAGTAAGGATAATTCCACATTTATCCCTTCCTTTTAATCCTCTTGGACGCACGTTTAACGTGATGGACGCCCGTCCATCGTTTCTACATGTTGAACGCTCATTCATGTCCTTGGACGTTCGTCCAAACTTCTTCACTTCAACCTCCAATTATTCTTCTTCCTTCCATCTTCTTAAAGCTTCACCCAACCTCGTTTAAACTCCTTCAATGCCATGCAAACGTACCTACATTCATGATAACATCGTGCAAAATGTAATATCTCATATATAAAGATATTTATCTAATTAAATCACATAATTAGCCCTAATTTGCACTTAGACACTTTTAAAACTCATTTGCTCAATATTTCAATATAAAGCTCGATTTCTATGAAAATAATATGAATATGGGGAAAATAATTGTAAAATATATCGTTATAAATCGTATAAAAATACCCTTAACAACACCCCCACACTTAAACATTGCTCGTCCCGAGCAAGACAAGACAAAACATAATCATCACTCGAGACAAATAAACACTTATGCAAATATAAAACATATTCAAGTAGTTTAGAGGTTCACCCAAGTGAGTGTGTGCATAGCCATAATAAATTTCCACTAAATCCACACTTGAAATTAATTCAAGCAAAACTAGCCAACATCCCATTTAGATTAGACATATAAAAACGATTATAACATGCACCTCACAAAACATACAAACCCCGAAAAAAATAATAGGGAGCATTTAAAATATTTCCGACATACTTAGAGGATAGTCCCTACAACATATCTTTCAGTTTATACTGGGGATAAGATCGACGATAACTAAGTCTTTCGTTTAATTCATATCACTATTCTCATAAGTTGATTTAATTCTTTCCACATTTAACACACATCAGAATGAGCTATTGCCCGTCATAGTAGAATAGGACATTTCGAGATAATCCCCTACCTTACTCAAATCATAAGGCAGCTTCTTCTAACTGTCGTGAGCTTTTGGTCATCATAGTGGAATAGGACATACGTGGTATACCCTACCTCACTCAAATCATAAACCGACTTTCGACACACAATTACAATTATGTTTACTTAGAGATTTCGGGTTTGGCGGTGGAAAAGATTATTTTCTAGTAGTACGCACCACCGAGCATAACACCTCAAGTAAACAATTTATTACTATTGCAAAGACTTAATCACGTTTCACTTATCACATTCAAACTTACTGAGATATTCACAAAGATGTCATACTTTAATCCTAGAATACAAACTACTAAACTTTTCAAGAATTGTACATAAGCAAAGAAACATGCTATAATCATCAAAAATCTCCAACTAAAATGGGGTAGGCTTTCAACATTTAGCTCATCATTTACTATGGCATGTGAAAAGAGTGTCGGGTGAAACAACTAAAATTACTAAATATACGTAATATAGCAAAATGATATAAACTCAAGCAAAGATATGCCTTTGTCTACTCGGGATATAACAAAAAAATTGAAAATTAAGCACTTTTC
The DNA here is from genome assembly GCA_026214975.1 of Gentiana macrophylla. NCBI lineage: Eukaryota > Viridiplantae > Streptophyta > Magnoliopsida > Gentianales > Gentianaceae > Gentiana > Gentiana macrophylla. The sequence goes on from CM047813.1 coordinate 9,710,877, forward strand.
ATAGAAATACTAAAAATATGAGCAAACGAAAGTAGACACATAAATCATCTATCCCTTCCCCCACACTTAGATTGCAACTTGTCCTCAAGTTATACAGAAATAATAAATTAGAGAACTTAGTCGATTGGATGTTGGCAGTGCGGAGGAACCAACAAGAACCAGGATTGCTTGCATAGCTCGAGAGATCGTGGAGAATCACAGGACAAATGAATACATCTTTAAAGTGCACAATAGCTATAGAAAGTATCCTGCAGACTTGATTAGTGCAAAAAGAGTCTTCGGGGAAAAAGAAAAGATTACATATATAAAGCACATGAAGAAAAGGATCATAGAGATTTTTCAACTTAAGCTCAACTAAAGATTGAATACTATACATGAAATACTACAAAGTCGTAGGCTAGGTGCAACTATATGAAAATATACTACAATGCAATCTACATGATATGCAATCCTAAAAATAAAATAAATAAAAAATAAATTCTGACAGGCTCAGGCTGAGCAAGTTGACCCCTGACAACTCTACAGTGACTACGGCCTATGCAGAAACTAAAATAAAAACGAGGTAGTATTACGGAAACCGACAGTTAACTACACTCAAGAAAAATAAAAGAAAATAGAAAAACAATGCAACTAGATGACATGCAACTAAATGATATGCATCTGAATGATATGCAAAAATAAAAGAAAATAAAAGAAAGAAAACTAGCCCACTCATTTGCAACATGACATGTATATAATAAACGCGTCACCAGATAATGACAAGTTACGATAAGCGATGTGATTGTTCATTACATGCGCAAGTAGACGCGCTTTAAGACTCGTCAAAGGTGATAGCATTATGGAAAACCAACGATTAGCTATACTAAGCAGATATAACTCATAAGGTTTCCATCGTAGCAACGGAAAACCGATGATTATTACCCAAATGAGTTATAAAATAACAAGGAAGCACATAAGTCTCAAAGCTCACAAGATTCATCACAGCGGTATGTAGCATACGGAAACCGACATTAACTATAACTTGCATAGATGAATCATGTAAATAAAAAAAAAATTAATCAATTATTCAACATGGATTCATAGATGGAAAGGTGTAAACATGCAAGTTCGATCATCTACGTAAAACAATTAGCCACGTAAGCTCAAATTAAAGTATCCATATCAAATAAAGCATTAAAAATCAAATTGAGAAGAAATGGAACCTGGGTGGCGTTCACTAATTCAAACGGGCGTTTAAAACTTATGCAGGCGGACGGGCGTTTAGATATATGGACGTCCGTCTGGTTCTTGAAAACGTAATGTAGCCGACACGTTTTGGAACGGACGAGCGTCCAACAAACAGCACGCGTTTTCCTGCATGTTAGGATCTGGGACGGGCGTTCACTTACGAACGCCGTCCAGCGAATTTGCATAGAAAACGCAGAAACACAAAGCAACCCTAATTTCTTAAAAGATCATACATCAAATATCACAGAGCAGCCACATCAAATTCTAGCACAGGGGTTAGACTAGGTAACAATTAAACACAAACTTCACGTAAAATAGATTGAGTAAAAAACTTTTGCACATTCTTAACCCTACGGTCATCGAAACACGGCAAAATCAAAACTCTCAATCTATTAAACGCTACTTTTATTGAAAACAAAAAACGAAACGTAACAAAATCGAGAACTAACTTAACTAGATTCAACATGACACCTATTCCCCGGCAACGGCGCCACTTTTGTTGGAGAGATTTTGCATCACTAAACAAAAAGAAAATTTATAAACCTATACTTAACATGCAAACTATAAAAAGAACAATAAATTAAATATACATTAAGATAGGTTATAAATTAATTATCCCCCCGATCCGACCTTGTTGATGACGGTTATGACTTTTACGTGATACATTGGGTTATTAGTAATTTCGAGGAGTAGCTACATCTCCCTAAGTTGTTGATATCCAATGCAAGCGAGAAGTTTATGCGTTAAGTATTTGATTTTATCTTTAGCCTATAGGTCGCATTGCATCTGTTATACCTTACCAAGTTTCTCTTTTATACTGGACTGATTACATAGTGAGCCAGTCCACCTCGTGTTTTCCCACATGGGGTTATGCTTTTTGATCTTTGTCTTATCCACCCGGTTTTTAGATGAAGACTACCATCTGTAGTTGCTTGTTTATTTTTCTTTCTATTTAGTATTTTTCTTTTTGGTTTCCCTTGTCATTGGTTGTATAAGATAAAGTGGCTTAAACTGTTTTTAGGTACTTATACCTCATTACTGCCACATTATTTTATAACTTCCATAGACATGGTATTTGACGGTTTCGTGGAGTTTGTCTGCTTATACAGGTTTTCACTTGCTTCTCCACAACGTCTTCGACATTTACTCGATATTGTTCCTTTACTTGAGAGCCGTTTCCAGAGCTAAGTCTTTTTCTTAACTTCTCATTTATTTTTGTCATTGAGGACAATGCCATGTTTAAGTGGGGGGTAGGAGACTTAGCTATGTTGTTATGATTAAAATTTGAATGAAACGGTAGAAAAATTGAAAAATTGAAAATTTGAATACATACCATATTATTTATCTCGTACCCTTAGAATTGTGAGTTCCTAGCTAAGAATTGATAGGAAATAAACCAAGTTTCATGAGTACGTGATCATTTTATACTTATGTTAAGTAAATTTAAGGATATTCATGCTCGTTTTTGCAAGTACTTATTTATTATTCAATTACTCAATCTGTGAATCGAGTATACCGCGCAAATCATAATAACTGAAGAAATTATGTGTACATTGCATAGATGATTGGTTATGTAGACTTAGTGTCGATATTTATTGGCTGATGTATTCTTATCTTCTTGCCAACAAAAGCGGAGTAATAAGCTTGAGACGTACCTGTGTTTGACAATGCGTTAAAACACTGGGCTTGTAGTAAATTACCAAAGTAGCCCCGCGCTTGTGGTAATATTCGATGCTATGCATGATCTAAGATAGGGGGATACTTTAAAAAGTTTTCTTCCTTGAGATTAATAGTATTTGAAAACTATGAAGATATGAAAAAATATTCAATTCTTTAAGAGGCTTTGAGTAGTACTCGGTCTCCAAGTCCAAAAACCCTATAGATACGCTCTTGCTTATTGCTCTAGTGCTTCAAAAATTTAAAGGCTTGAGAAGTATGAATGCTGAGGTTGGTAGGTTGAGATTACGAAGTTGGCATAAACTCTAATCTTGCTACGAATATATAAAACTAAATGCACATGCACACATCACTTCGATTCATAGTGAGTAGTGAACAATGGATATCTTATGAGCATGACTAGTATGAGTTGACTTGAGCTTCTTGCGTAAGTATGACCTGACCATAGAAAATGTTGTCTTGGGGAATCACTTATTGATGCTTTGTTCGGGACGATCAAAGTCTAAGTGGGGGGTAGTTGATGACGGTCAAATTATACCCGTAAAAGTCATCAACGTTGACCTTAAATCGAGATTAATAATACGCATTTTATATTAAATCACACGTTTATATTTAATATTTAATGTTATGTGATTTATATTATGTAAATTGGTATTTACTCGTTTCTATCCGATTTACTGTGCGATTAATGTTGATTTTACAGATCATTACAAATCGAGAAGATTAGTGTCATTCAATCAATTATCTCAAGATAAGGAAGGAAGGAAATCGGAGCATTAAGTGGAAGATTAATCGGATCAACATGCAAGCGCGCAGTGGGGAACAAGCTAGACGAAGAAAACGTGTTAAACATGCAAACTTAGGTTCGGTCGACCGAGCCTATAGCTTCGGTCGACCGAGTGCAGCTCTTCGGTTGACCGATCCTTAGGTTTGGGTCGGTTTCCGGCTTATATCGTGCTTATCTTCTAGAACCACCCTAAGTCAGCAAAAACCTCTATATAAGCAGCGACTACGAAATTTGTAAAAGCACACCAACATATACCTTAGAATTCCATTCAATAATTCCATTCTACTTTGATATTTTGATACAATGTAGCATAATTAGATTGAAGGTTTCCAGAGTTTAAGGGCTGCAAGTTATGTAAGCCTTTATTTTCTGTTTCTTTTATTTTAAGTAATTAATCCCTCCCAATTATGTTTTATCGTTTGAGTTAATTGTTCATAGTTAGATGACATAGATCTAGGCTATGACGTTAGGAAGGTGGCGATGCCTTGTCTATGAGGATCACATACCCTGCGTCCTCTACCTAGAGTCTATGTATGAATCTATGTTGTTTAATTACCGCGTATCTGTGTTAGTTTATATGAATGCTTTACGAATTACTGTTTAATCCGTTGTGTATGATGAAACGCTGAGAGATACGTTCAGGGATGTAATCTGGGGGAGAAAGACCATTCGGTCGACCGAGCCCAGCTATTCGGTCGACCGAGCCCCATGTTCGTCCGTTAAACAGCCACGTCTTTATGGTTAGGTTAACTTAATAGAATTTATTATCTCAGTAGGTATGGCTATGGCTACGTTACTCGCTTAGTTTAATTAAAACGTGTAAAAAGGAAATACCAATATAAAACTCTTAGGTAGGCTTATGAATTGCTCTTCACGGACGTTCAGCGTTATCTAGGTAGGTTTATATTTGGGAATTGCATGCACCTGATTATACGTACGTCGTAGATTAGCATGAGACTATAACTTGGTAATTTCTAGTTGGACGAGAGCTTGAGTGATCCTTTAGGAAGTACGCCTAACCATAGGAATGTTGCTTGGACGAGGTGTACGGTTAATATCGGCATCCTTAGAGTCGTAAGTGTGTGAGTTATATGAGATGGAGGCACCAAAAGGCGAAGTCACGTAACAATATCACAGTGATTTAGTGACTTACCGGTGCTAAGTCAAGTTAAAGAGGATGACTCCCGTAGCCAATCTAAGATAGATGCAAACGGATTGACAGTTAATAAGTTCAGTTTAATATATAAATTATCTAGGTCCAAACGATAAAGACTATAATTGGGGAGGTTAATTACGTTGTGTCGAGTCGTGTCTTTACTTTTCTTGTCTTATGTTGGTCGTAGACCGCCTCTATGTCCTTGACATGTTTAATTAATTGTTTATATATAAAATGACCCACAATTGGTTCCCTGTGGGATCGACTTTGATTCACTATAGCTATACTACGATGGGCCTAGTCCTCTTGCTAGTATTGGTTTATGGTGGTCAAGTATTTTATAACCTGATTGAATTGACCTTGTTGATGACGAGTCGAATTTTATAAATAATTAAGTTGTTTATTTAATCTATAGAAATTAAATATTAGTATAGTATTTTATAAATATTATACTTATTTATAAATAAGTTGAGTATTATATTATAGAATTATAATATAATACATTAACTTGAGGCCGTGGTATGAGTAGTACTCGGTCTCCAAGTCCAAGTACTAAGGTATATAGTTGACCAACATTTTATATAGTTGACCAACATTAACTTAATGAATATTTTATAAAATATTCATTAAGTATTATACATTAACTTGAGGCCGTGGTATGCTGATTACGTTAACTACTTAGCAGGTGGGCATTTAGAAGAAATGACGTATCGTGAAAAGAAGAAAAATTTTTCGGTGACTTAAAATATCTCGCCTGGGGAGGATCCGTGATTCTGTTTAAAGTCCGCAAAGACGGGTTGCTTAGAAGGTGCGTTCGGAGCATGAACAATTGGATATCTTGGAGCAATGTCATAGTGGTCATTTGGCTGGGACACTACGGAGCACCTAAGACTCGTCACAAAATCCTTCAAGTTTGGTTTTTCTTGGCCTACTTTGTTTAAAGATCTGAAGCCTTTGCAAAGGCCGTGACAGATGCCAAAGAGTAGGAGACTCAAGAATGCAGGATGGAGATGCCTTTGAGGCCTATCTTGGAATGTGAGGTTTTTGACGTCTGGGGCATTGATTTTATGGGACCGTTTCCATCATCATGCTCTAACAAATATATTCTCGTCTGTGTAGACTACGTGTCCAAGTGGGTAGAGGCCATAGCCACCCAAACCAATGATCACAAAGTTGTAAAGAAATTCTTGCAAAAGAATATCTTTACTAGATTTGGCTGTCCTAGAGCCCTTATCAGTGATGAAGGTTCGCATTTCTGTAACGCGCCGCTTGATAAAATTCTTGAGAAATATGGTGTCAAACATAAAATTGGTACACCATACCATCCCCAAACCAAGTGGCCAAGTCGAGGTAAGCAACCGGAGCCTTAAGCGGATCTTGAGAAAACGGTGAATTCAAATAGATCCAATCGAGTCCAAGTTGGACGACGCACTTTGGGCTTATCGTGACTGCGTTTAAGACCCCTATGGGTACGCTACCCTTCCAAATGGTTTATGGCAAGGCTTGTCATCTACTGTCGAGCCGAGCACGAGCTTATCGGGCTATTAAATTCTTAAACTTCGATAGCCAACTCGTGGGGAGAAAAGATTATTGCAACTACATGAGCTCGATGAATTCGCACTCAGTGGCCTACGAACGCCAAGCTGAGCAAGGAGAGAACGAAAGCACTCCACGATGCTAAGATTAAAGATCGAGAATTCAAAGTGGGAGACATGGCTCACAGATAACACCAGGCTCCATCTTTTTGCTGGTAAGCTCAAATCTAGATGGTCCGCCCTTTGAGATTCTTGATGTTCATCCTGGTGGAGCCATTACGTTGAAAGGGTACGGCGATCAACCGTTTAAGGTCAATGGTCACAGACTCAAGAAGTATTTTGGGCGACCAAAAGAAAAGCTCAAGTACTATACTTTCAAAAGAGAAATGAAACGGTTGAGTCGTTTATTTGTGAAGAGATTCCATCCGACTTCTTTGGAGTGGATGATGACATTATCATCCCTATCCTTGCAGATCCTTCTATCAATGCTCCTGAGCCGGTTAGCATACCTCAGCCGCATCTTAGAAACAAGAACAAGAAGAAAAGAGTCAGTGTTGTCTGGAGAGAAAAATTTCATGATCTTCTCGCGCACTTGACTTGTTGTTGTGGCGAAAACCATTTCTGTTCTAGTCATTCTGAGTCTGACAGAGAAGTGGTTAGCCTTAAACCCAAGTGGCCTGATCCAGGTTGACTTGGTTTACTCTGTCAAGCTAATGACATAAAAGAAGCGCTCCTAGGAGGCAGCCTAGTCTTTTAAGTTTTTCTTTTTAGTTAAGTTTTTAGGTTATTAGGAATAAAACCTTGGTGAGTTGTGTGTTGGTTGTCCCTGCCCTATTTGTGAATGCTTTATTTGCCCATTTCTGTGTGCATTCATGTTTACTCATATACCCCTTGTACCCCGAGATTATATGCTATGTCGAGTGTTGCAGATAGTGTTGAGCGGTTTTTGCCAGTTATCACTTTTAGTGTTGTCTGTTCATGCTACGAGTTGTAGCGGTACATTCATGCTACGGCCTGACCTCTGCCAACCTACAGCCCGACAACCACTTTGAAAACCAGCTAAGTATTCTTTTCTTTTATTTGCACATTCTGAGGACATAATGTGATTTAAGTGTGGGGGGGTGTCTAAATTGGGTATGTTATCATGCTATACTTCTGAAAATGAGTAAATGTGATTTTCTCGACAATTTTAAAATTTTTCAAAGTACACTTGGATATTTGTAAATCTTGAGCATGTAATTGAAACAAAGGCTTGCTAGTTGTAGTTTCCTGACGATGATTTTATGTAACTTTTGAGAGATAATTATAGCATGCTTTTACTGATTTGAGATAGTATTCATTTCATACTCACGAAAGCCTTTAATATTGAAGCAATAATTTTGAACTGTATCCTTTCATTATTTTAGTGATTTATCTTAGAGAGATTTGTTCTTAATAGTAACAGTGAAGTAACACCTAAGTTCAGAACGTGCACTGTGAATATCTGAAGGTTTGAATGTGATAAGTGAAGCGTAACTAATGTTTTTGTTGAAAAAAGTTGAGTTAATAATAAATAAAGGGGTGTGTCGAAAGCTGGTCGATGATTGGAGTGCGGTAGGGCATTATCTCGAAATGTCCTATTCCACTATGATGACCAAAAGCTCACGACAGTCAGGAAAAGCTACCCTATGATTTGAGTAAGGTAGGGTGTTGTCCCGAAACATCCTATTCTACCATGACGGGTAAGAGCTCATCTTGATGTGCGTCAAAGAAGAAAAAAGAAAGTGAAAAAAAATTGAAGACTTAGTTATCGTCTAACTTATACCCAGTATAAACCGAATGATATCTTTGTAGGATTATCCTACTGAGTCTTGCGGGAAGACTTTGTGTGGAACGATTCACGCTATACCTAGGATAGTCATTAAAATTATTTGAGAGGATATTTGTTTGAGAGGATTGTGAAGATTGAAAAGGGCTTGTCACACACACAGAATCTATCTTTATGTTGGTGTCACTTGCTATAGTTATCGTATCTTTTGTTACGTGAGTCAGGAATCTATGTGGATTACATGTATAGTGAGCCGGTTTTGATTATTTTGTTCGGGACGAACAAAAAGCTAAGTGTGGGGGAGTTGTTTAGGGTATATTTTACTATATTTTCGGGCTTAATCCCTAAACAATTTACCTTATTTTTAATAGGAAATACATGAGAAAAGCGTGTTTTAACCGTTAAATTCCTATAATGGTTATTGAGGGGTTATAATTTAATTATGAGGAAATATTGAGTTTAAATGTTATTTTTGTTACACATTTTATTATTATTATTATTCGATGACTTGGTGTAACAACAATTTTGCAGAAAATTAAAAGATATGCATGGGGATATTATTAATGGAGAAGATTAATCTCATTCAATCAAGTGATTTCAAAATAAGGAAGAAAATCGGAGTATTAATTGAGAGATAAATCAAAAGGAATCAGATCAGCGCGGCAGAATGCAGTGGGGAACAAGTCAGAAGAAAAAAAACATTTAAAACGTGCAGAAAAGGGGCTCGGTCGACCGAGCCATGTCATTCGGTCGACCGAGTGATGTCATTCGGTCGACCGAGTGATGTCATTCGGTCGGTCAGCAGATTTTCGCGTATTTATCTTCTAGATCTGTCCTAAGTCGGTTACAGCCTCTATATAAGCAGCAGCATTCGAGCAGAGACGATCTATCATATCATTCACTCAAAAGGAACCCAAGCAGCCGCATATCCTTCCAGAGCAAACAAGGAGATGAACTCTTCCATCCCAACAATCATGATTACCAACATGATTGTTGGCTAAGCAATTCGCGGTGGGACAACGGGGGAAACCAATCAACAACCACGCCAACTAGAGGATTGTATGCTCTATCTTAGTGAGTAAATTTATGGTTTTTCATCAATTGAATTTTGTAAGGATTGTTTATGTTTTATTCGAATCGATAGATCGACGAAACTACCTTTGTGATTGAATTTATATGAGAATATTGTTCAAGCTTTGAATTATTTCAATTGATGCAATTAGTTATAATTCAAGAGATTGTTTATGATTAGTTGAGTAGGATATTGGAGACAATATCATGATCTTGTTATGCATGCTGTTTAGTTTTACTTGAGAAAGGAAACGAATCCCTAGAATTTGTTTAACGGAATTTAATCGAATTCGTGATAGATCATTACTAAAAATCGTAACTTTAACTTGCCATCTAGTTGGGGTATGGTTGGTTGATTGGTGGATTCCCGTTGCCTTTCCGTTTCTTTTAATTATCTGATAAACCAAATTCGTTCGTATCGACTTTGATTGCTTCGTTTAGTTGTTTTCCAAAAACCCTAGTTTTTTTTACCCACTGCTCTTCGTTTTTATATTATAGATAGTAGTTTAGACCTTAGTTTTAGATAATAATTCGTGACATAGTAAATATAATAACTGCACCTTAATCCGATTAACATTCGACTCCCTTAGGACGACCCGTAAACACCCTATACTACGAACCTTATACTTGGGGTGTTTCGGTTATAAATTGTAAAACTCGTTTTTACCGAACAAGTTTTTTCACTTTTGTTGGGGAGATTTTGCATCATTAAAACAAAAGAAAATTTATAAACCTATACTACCATGCAAAACTACCTCCTAACCGGCCGAATACCGGGTAGTTGCTAGTAAAGTTGGATAAGTACGGGTATCGATCCTCAGGGAATTGGGCTGTTGAATCTAGTTTAATTAATTATTCTAATTTGTCATTACTATTTATTTCTAAACCTAAAACAACTAAAAACGAAAAGATAAACTGGACAGAGGATTGTCAGTCCAAAGAAATAGTAAAATAGTTGACCACCAATAAAATAGACACTTTTAAAACTCATTTGCTCAATATTTCAATATAAAGCTCGATTTCTATGAAAATAATATGAATATGGGGAAAATAATTGTAAAATATATCGTTATAAATCGTATAAAAATACCCTTAACAGCTTGCTGCCATGAGAGATGAAATGGAGTCATTACTGAAGAATCAGACTTGGGATCTAGTTAAAGAATCAGCTGAAAGGAGAGTTGTTACTTGCAAATGGATTTTCAAGAAGAAAGAAGGGGTAACTGAGGCAGAAAGAGTTAAGTATAAGGCACGTTTGGTTGCAAGAGGGTTCAGTCAGAAAGAAGGGGTAGACTTTGATGAGATATTCACACTATTAGTCAGACATACTTTGTTGGTCCCTTGAAAAGGCTTTGGTTAAGTTTAGAGGGGGGGTGAATAAACTTAACACTTAAAAACTTTTTGGAGTTAACAAACTCAGCAACTTCAATGATCTTTGATACCTCGATAGTCTGGCCGATAAATGATGAGTCTCTTGATGGTTGAAATTACTGAATTTGTGCAGCGGATTTATATAAAAAATTAAGCCTTATTACTTGTTGTTAAATATGATACTAAGTAATAGATACTCAAGAGTGTATGTGTGTGAATTCGATTTGCTAGATTCAGTAGGTTGATGTGTATAATAAACTAAATGCGAATGTAAGTGCGTGAAAAAATAAATAGGCAGATTTTATAGTGGTTCTGGTGGTGTAATCCGTCACCCACTCTTCTCCTGTGATGTTGGAGGTAATTCACTAGAGATCTTTGATGTATCTGTTACAAAGATTCCTAAGATTGCTTGTCCTTCACCAATGACTATGGCTTCACAAGCGAAAACTAGAGCAGTAGGATTGTTGCTCCAAAGTCTTCCACTGGTCCTTGAAGGGTAGGATTACCTCTTCACCAGCTCCACCACAAAAAACAGTCTTTCACACCCAACAGATGCTTCATTGTCTTCAGCAGGTTCTTTATAAATAAAGAATGAATCAAGTAAATGATTCAGTTGCAGCAGCTTGATTAGGATGATATAATCAGTAGCTTGTAGTCTTCAAGTGTGTGAACTTGATGTAGCTTGAATACATAATACACTTGAAAATTTTCTCTGGATCAGTAAGATTAAGTTCAGTAGGTTCAGCAGGGTGTTCTTGCAGCTCAGAATTATCTCTTATATTTTTCTCTTAAAATTCTTCAATCATCATCTTTTTCTGAGTTGAAAGTCCTCTATTTATAGGTAGGAATGCATGTGACTTCTATTTGAAATTCAAATATAACCGTTCTGTTTTTGTCCTATTTGACTTGCTTTTCATCACTATTCATAGGGTGACAACAATCGAGAATCCTTTTAGCCAGATCGATCACTGGCCCACCCTTTGACTTAAAACCATTGGATAAAGTCCTGAATCATCCCAACGTCCTTTTAATCTCAGCCATTGATTTGTTTGATAAATCAGAGGTAGTTGGCTGTCCTTATCCATGTAATCTTCCAATGTAATTTTGAATTAACCGAGGTATACTATCAGCAGGTTCATCATCATTGTAATACCTATCGATCCGCTAAATGACAATTTGTTTGTGTAACAAATTCAATGCAGCTGATTTCTTTTATCTAACTTTTGTTTGTGAAGTTAGATTACACCTTTTTAATTATAACCAAGTTCCAAACATCATCCAACTTATGGAACTTAGACCTTCTACACAAGGTATATATAATCAGTTTAGGTCATCACAAACTTGCCTAAATTCTGATTGCATATCCTTGACTTGCATCACTAAGTTTGATCCCTTAGCCTTCATTAACTGAGTTTGAGCCCTCACCTTCGCCTTCAAAGAGTTCCGAGAAAAGTCTACTGACCTAACTACCCTACTGACCTAGACTAGTCTGCTGAAACAAGTCAGCTAACCTTTACATTGCTTGTTTGATCAAACCTATTCATAAATCAAACTCTAATAAACCTATACATTTGATCTAGACATCTTTTTGCCTTTGCACTATAACAGCTAGTCTGGCACTCATCATCAAAACATAGAAATAAGTCCAACATACTTCAATCAGAGTGTTACTAGCAATAGTGGCACAACAAGATCTTGAACTTGAGCAGTTAGATGTGAAGACAGCTTTTCTACATGGTGAGGTAGACAAAGAGATATACATGACTCAGCCAGAGGGTTTCCAAGTTCCTGGTAAGGAAGATATTATGTGTAAGTTGAAGAAGTCCTTGTATGGACCAAGCGAGCTCCTAGACACGATGGTATAAAAGGTTTGACATTATATGATCCGGTTGGGTTACAACAGAAGTCCTTATGATTGTTGTGTCTACAACAGTCAGTTGGAAGATGGATCATACATCTATCTTGTGTTATATGTGGATGACATGCTGATAGCTTCAAAGAAGAAGTCTGATGTTCAGTATCTAAAAGACCTTTTCTGTGCAGAGTTTGAAATGAAAGATTTGGGTGCAGCCAAGAAAATTTTAGGGATGGAAATATGGAGAGATAGATGTAATATTCCGATTCTCGGGAAAGGGCAGACGTGTCAATTTGCGAGAACGAAATATTATATTTATTTATTATGGAATTTAAGTATTTTATTTATGTATATATATATAATACTGAGTATGTATATATATGTAAGTTTGAAATGATTAAGTAAATTGTGTTGTTTTAGGGGTGGTTGTGGCAAGTAGTTAATGGGAGATTATTGGGGAATAAAACTCCCATTTAATTCAAAGGGAGGTTACAAAACAAGCAAGCCTTTACATTGAAAGAAATCAGAGAGTTTGAGTTTTGAGAGCAAAGGGTGGAAGGAGAAGACTTTTGCTAATTCCCGGTTCGATACTTCACCGTTTGAAGTTCCGTTTGAAGCAGGAGAATCGTGGAATAACAAGGATCGCTTTTGATACGGTTTGGTTACCAAAGCTGCAGATTTTTGCTGAGTTTCGGATCAGTTTAGGCTGCATTAGGTAAGGAGAAACCCTTACGTTTCTTTTTTTTTTTGTGTAGAGTGGTGATTGTGTTGATTTCTTGTGGTTTTGGGGTTCTAAATTGGGTTAATATTATGCCTAAATGATGGTTGATGTTTTAGTATGGGTGGTAGTTTAACTCGAGTGCTTTTGGTCAGGAAAGATTGGGTTTTTGTTTGGAAAACGGATGAATACGATGATGTGCAAAACCAGTTTCTGGAAATCGCCAGGTCGGACGGGCGCCCGATTTTCGGACGGGCGCCCAAACAGACAGCGCCTGGATACTTCGGACGGGCGCCCCGAGGTGCAAATTTTGATCTGAGATTGAAAGGGAATGTCCGGACGGGCGCCCACTATTTTGGACGAAGGCGTCAGGGGCCTTTAGACGAGCGTCTGGTCCTTCGCAGACGACGGCCCACTGAGCCGGGTCTTCCGGCTTGTTTATCTTTGGCCTTCGATGAGGGATTGTTATCTAATGAACTAGGATGGTCAGTTAATCACCTAATATAACACAACTTGCTAGATAAAAGATTAAACACCATGTGCTCTTGGGTAGATCCTGAAGATCTATAGCGTGATGTATGAATAGGCAGACAAAGTGAGTGTCCTATCGGCTGCGCAGGCCTATAGGCATCGCCGTATGTTCATACTATCGGAACCGGTTATTGTATCACGAAGATTTCAATACGTTCCGGGTTATTGTATCTGAAGATTTCAATATGTCACGTTCCACCTTGATAGCATGTTGTAACAAAGATAAGCTAAGTAGTTCTGATTTAGGCATATTGGGAGATGTAACCTTTATGCGTAGAATCGAGTCTGTCTTGCCTTTTAATAGAAACTTGATAATAAATCTTATTCATATTCTAAACTGAAACGTACTTCTCTTCCTTACTGAGTATATTATATACTTACCCCTTGTGCATTTCTGTTGTATGTGCTTGGGGTTGAGAAGGCGAACAGGAGTACGAGTTTTACGAGGAGTATGTTCCCGAAGAGGATCTCTGAACATGATATTTCATTCCTTGCACTTTTGTTTACATTTGAGATGTTGCACTATTTTATATACTTCGATTCATAGTACTTTCCATTGGACTATTCGAGAGACTTCAGTTGTATTGTTTTGATACACTTTCAGCTTTTAGTACCTTTTTCTATTCTAGTATCTTTATGGATATTTATTACCCGAGCATTTAATTTCCGCGCGCTTCGATTGTATTGATTGTAGGCTTACATGTATAAATGAATTAAATTTTATTTATATATGTGCCGAACGTCGCATTTCCGGATAAGGGCTCGGTATCCGGGAACGGGGCGTTACAGTTGGTATCAGAGATACGTGTTCCTTAGGCTTCTATTCTTGAGTTTAACTCAATCTTATCTTTAGATCCTTAGTAACACTCTGGTTCTCTTGGTTGTCAGGATGACTAGAAACACAAGATCGAGGACTTTGGCTCTTGGTAATCAAACGCGTCGAGAGGGTGAAAACTCTCACAGGGGTCGTCAGATTTGTCACCGCCGCCTCGACACGGCTACACCGTCACCCGAGCCGGAGCGGAGTTCAAGATCGAGCCACCACCACCACCTCCTCCGCTGTGGTTAACCATGCGGCGTCACTCCGGCCTTCTTCCGTATCGGCCGGTCGGGCGGTTCAAGCCAGAGGACGGTTGTCTATCCACCACCGGTGACACAGGCACCACAGCAGGCTATCCCTCAGTATGGTTTTCAGCAGCCACAGTACCCTCCGCAGTATCCTCAGCAGTACCTAGATTATCCTCCTTACCAGGCTGAGCATCAGGCTCCGTATTACTATCAGCAGCAGCCGCAGGTACCCCTTGGTTATCCCCCGGTCTATCAGCCTTTCAGGCCACCGGTTCAGCAGCAGCAGCAGATGCCCTATGGTTACCCTCCGGTTTACCCACCAGTTAGGCCGGTTGTTGAGTCAGCACCATCAGTAGATTGGCACACTAGGCTGAGAAGAAACCGTATGCAAGATTTTTATGGGAATGTGGAACATGCAAAGGCTGAGGAATGGATCAGAAGTTTTGAGAAATCGTGTAGGAATATAGGTGTTCCTGAGACAGAGATGGCCCAGTTAGCGGTCGGTTTTCTTTTAGGTTCAGCCGAGTCTTGGATAGATGCAGTTCAGAGTAGCAACGGTAAGGTCACAGATTGGGCGGCTTTCAAAGCCATGTTCTACAACGAGTACTTTCCGGCAACGGTACAAGCAGAAAAAGCCGATCGATTTACGAAACTTGAACAAGGTAATCACATAGCGGTGTCCCAAAGACACAAATCGGTTCAATGAGTTAGGAAGGTTTTATCCGGAGTTGATGCAAGTGGAAGAACGAAAGATGGCCCGTTACAAGGACGGTTTGGCATATGGGATTGATCGGGCATGCTAGGCTTTCTGACAAGGAATATGGCGGAGCTCTTGAATAAAGCCTTGGAAGTCGAGACTTTCAGGAAGAGAGCTACGATGGTTGTTGGTAATAAAAGCTTTGAAACAAGTCGAGCAAGGGCGAGAGGGCTCTCTACTGCAGATTCAGAGGTTTCCCACGACGCAAGCTAGATTAGACCACCGGGTGGTGCCCCACCAGCAGTCAGGCCACCAGTTGGCGCTCCACCGGCAGCTAGGCCACCGGCTACCTCAGGTTGTTTCTTTTGTGGTGAACAGGGTCATTTCTCTAGGAATTGTCCACGCAAGGCAGCCAGTGCTCAAGCAGGTCAGCCTGGTAGAGCAGGTCCGAGTAAGTAGGTACAGATGTTTGCTGTTGATGCCAGAGAGGTTGAGCCAGAGGATGATGTGATCACAGGTACCGTTTATGTTTGTTTTGTTCTTTTGAGTTATTTATAGCATGCTTGGAACATGTTGTAATTTTAGTTAACTGGACAAATGCATGATAGGTATGATAAGAGTAGGCAATCTAGTAGTCAGGGCCTTATTTGATACAGGAGCTTCAACCACCTTTGTGTCCTCTAGGATTGCTAAGAAACTAGATTTACCTATGGAGCCTTTGAGAGATACTATGGAGATTGTTACACCCCTAGGCAAGGTAAATAAGGTGGTTAAGATGATACCACAAGTGGATGTTCAGGTAGGACCTTATCAGTGTAAGAGTGACTTCACGGTCATGGATTTCTCAGACTTCGACGTGATTCTTGGGATAGGACGGCTATCCAAGAATTATGTCCACTTGGATTGCGGGCCAAGAGGGTTATTTTCAGAGTCCCGGGAAAGCGGATAAGACTTATCAGGAGCGTTTACAAGGCCAGGCAAGAAAAGACATCCTATCATTTCGCTGATCAAGGCCATCAGGGCATGTCAGAAAGGATGTGAGGGCTACTTGTTGTACGCAGTGGATGTGGAACAAGTGAAACCTAAGTTGGAAGATACTAGAGTAGTCAGAGATTATCCCGAGGTATTTCCAGACGAGTTGCCAGGAAACATGCCAGACAGGGTCATTGAGTTTGAGATACATTTAGTCCCAGGGGCGGCACCAGTTGCCAAGGCACCATACAGGATGGCACCGGCTGAATTGAAGGAGTTGAAGGCTCAACTCAAGGAGATGTTGGAAAGGAACATCATTCAGCCCAGTACTTCACCTTGGGGAGCACCAGTTTTGTTTGTGAAGAAGAAGGACGGCAGCATGCGGATGTGTATTGACTACAGGGCCTTGAGCAATCTGACTATCAAGAATAAGTATCCACTACCGAGGATAGATGATCCATTCAACTTGATTCTGAGGTCGGAAAGTGTTTTCAAAGATTGATTTGCGGTCAGAGCTACCATCGTTAAAAGTTAAAGTGGCGAGATATTCGAAGACAAAGATTCAAGACTAGATATGGACATTATGAGTTCCTTGTTATGCCTTTTGGACTCACTAATGCCCCATCCGCATTTATGGATTTGATGCAATGGTCTTCATGCCTTACCTAGATAAGTTTGTGATTGTCTTCATTGATGATATTTTGGTATTCTCTAGGGATGAGGCGGAGCATGAAGAGCATCTCGGATTGTTTTGGAAACGTTGAAGAAGGAGCGATTGTATGCAAAATTTTCCAAGTGTGACTTCGTTGGACCAAGTGAGCTTTTTGGGTCATGTCATTTCGTGTGATGGCATTGAGTTGATCCGGCCAAGATTGAGGCGATTAAGAGTTGGCCTACACCGACTACTGATTTCGAGGTCGAGGAGCTTTCGGGTTTGGTGGTTACTACGTAAAGTTTGTGAAGAATTTCGCAAGGATAGCCACTCCACTCACTAGACTTACACAGAAGAACACCAAGTTTGATTGGACACCCGAGTGTGAGTTAGCATTTGAGTTGTTAAAGGACAGGTTGACTACAGCACCGGTTTTGGCAGTACCCGAGGTGTTCGATGATTATGATGTCTACACCGACGCTTCAGGGCAGGGTCTAGGTTGTGTGTTGATGCAAGGAGGAAAGGTCATTGCCTATGCATCCAGGCAATTGAAAGTACATGAGAAGAACTATCCCACACATGACTTAGAGTTGGCAGCAGTGGTTTTCGCATTGAAGATTTGGAGGCACTATCTGTATGGGGTCAAGGCCAGAATCTTCACCGACCACAAAAGTTTAAGGTATTTCTTCACTCAGGAGAATCTGAATATGAGGCAACGGAGATGGTTAGAGTTCGTGAAGGATTATGACTTAGACATTCAGTACCATCCGGGAAAGGCAAATGTAGTAGCAGATGCCTTGAGCAGGAATCCAGTGGTTTTAGAGCCCAGTGTTGAGGCTATCACAGCAGGGGTTGATGATTTGCAGTTTAGCAGATTTGATCAGATTGAGGACCGTCAGTTTGCAGCACCGTTGTTGGCTAGATCAGAGTTGATGGATGAGATCAGAGCAAAGCAAGATGAAGATGCGATTTTGGTTGATTTGAAGAGGTTGCAAGGAGAAGCCTCTGATCGGCTATGTGTTGGATCGAATGGAAATCTGTGGTATCAGGATAAATCTCTGTGTGCCTAATGTTGGAGATTTGAGACGGAGAGTTATGGAAGAGGCACACAAGATTGCTTTTGCAGTGCATCCGGGTTCTACCAAGATGTACCGGGACTTGAAAGAAAGATTTTGGTGGCCCTCAATGAAGCTGGAGATAGCTAAGTTTGTTTCTGAGTGTGACGTCTGTCAGAGAGTGAAAGCTGAGCATAGGAAGCCAGGCGGGATGCTTAAGTCATTGGATATCCCAGAGTGGAAATGGGAAAAGATCACTATGGACTTTATTTCGGGGTTGCCTAAGTCGAAGGGTGGACATGATTCTATTTGGGTAATCGTTGATAGATTAACCAAGTCGGCTCATTTCTTGCCTTTCAAGATGAATATGCCCTTGGCAAAGATGACGGAACTATATATGGACAATATAGTGAAGCTTCATGGAGTTCCAGTCTCCATTGTTTCTGATCGGGATTCGAGGTTCGTCAGTCGGTTTTGGCAGAGCTTACAGGAGGCATTTGGTACCCGGTTGGATTTGAGTACAGCATTTCATCCTCGCATGGATGGTCGGGCCTGAGAGGACTATCAGACACTTGAGGATATGCTTAGAGCATGTGTCTTGGAGGTAGGAGGATCTTGGGTAGATTATCTACCCGATTCGCGAGTTTGCTTACAACAGCAGTTATCACGCGAGCATAGGCATGCCACCGTTTGAAGCTTTGTATGGTAGAAGATGCGGGGACGCCTTTGTTTTGGGATGATGTGGGGAGAAACGACTCACCGGGGCGAGTTAGTTGAGCAAGCCAAAGAGAGGGTTCGATTAGTGAAGAAGAATCTGCAGAGATAGCTCAAGATAGGCGTAAAAGTTGGGCGGATGTCAGACGGAGACCGCTTGAGTTTGAGGTTGGTGACCGTGTTTACTTGAAGGCATCACCAATGAGAGGAGTAAAGCGTTTTGGTCAGAAAGGAAAGTTGAGCCCGAGGTATGTTGGACCTTTTGAAATTCTGGAGAGGATTGGACCTTTAGCCTATAGACTTCAGTTGCCAGAGTCTATGTCCAGAGTTCACAACGTCTTCCATGTTTCAATGTTGAAGAAGTGTTTGACGAAGACAGAGGTTGAGTCTACAGTGGATCCAGAGATACTTCAGGACAACCTCGCTTATGATGAAAAGCCGATTAAGATTCTGAACAGGAAGGAAAAGATGATTAAGAGAAAGATGGTTCCGTTGGTTCTTGTTCAGTGGAGCAACCATACACCTGAGGAAGCAACTTGGGAAGTTGAGGGTGATATGATCAACGAATTTCCGGAGTTTTTGGATTTACAGTATGCGTTCAAGTTTCGAGGACGAAACTCCTCTTAAGGGGAGGAATGTAATATTCGATTCTCGGAAAAAAAGGCAGACGTGTCAATTTTGAGAACGAAATATTATATTTATTTATTATGGAATTTAAGTATTTTATTTATGTATATATATATATAATACAGAGTATGTATATATATGTAAGTTTAAATGATTCAGTAAATTGTGTTGTTTTAGGGGTGGTTGTGGCAAGTAGTTAATGGGAGATTATTGGGGAATAAAACTCCCATTTAATTCAAAGGAGGTTACAAAACAGCAAGCCTTTACGTTGAAAGAAATCAGAGAGTTTGAGTTTTGAGAGCAAAGGGTGGAAGGAGAAGACTTTTGCTAATTCCCGGTTCGATACTTCACCGTTTGAAGTTCCGTTTGAAGCAGGAGAATCGTGGAATAACAAGGATCGCTTTTGATACCAGTTTGGTTACCAAAGCTGCAGATTTTTGCTGAGTTTCGGATCAGTTTAGGCTGCATTAGGTAAGGAGAAACCCTTACGTTTCCGTTTTTTTTTGTATAGGTGGTGATTGTGTTGATTTCTTGTGGTTTTGGGGTTCTAAATTGGGTTAATATTATGCCTAAATGATGGTTGATGTTTTAGTATGGGTGGTAGTTTAACTCGAGTGCTTTTGGTCAGGAAAGATTGGGTTTTGTTTGGAAAACGGATGAATACGATGATGTGCAAAACCGATTTCGGAAATCGCCAGTCGGACGGGCGTCCGCTCGGACGGGCGCCCAAACTGGACGAGCGCCTGGATACTTCGGACGGGCGCCTCGAGGTGCAAATTTTGATCTGAGATTGAAAGGAATGTGTCGGGACGGGCGCCCACTATTTTGGACGAGCGCCCAGGGCCTTTAGACGAGCGTGCCTGGGTCCTTCGCCAGACGAAGCGCCCACCTGGAGCTGGTCTTCCGGCTTGTTTATCTTTGGCCTTCGATGAGGATTGTTATCTAATGAACTAGGATGGTCGATTAATCACCTAATATAACACAACTTGCTAGATAAAAGATTAAACACCATGTGGTCTTGGGTAGATCTCGAAGATCTATAGCGTGATGTATGAGCAGGCCAGACAAAGTGAGTGTCCTATCGGCTGCTGAGCCTATAGGCATCGCCGATATGTTCATACTATCGGAACCGGTTATTGTATCCTGAAGATTTCAATACGTTCCGGGGTTATTGTATCCTGAAGATTTCAATATGTCACGTTCCACCTTGATAGCATGTTGTAACAAAGATAAGCTAAGTAGTTACAGTTTAGGCATATTGGGAGATGTAACCTTTATGCGTAGAATCGAGTCTGTCTTGCCTTTTAATAGAAACTTGATAATAAATCTTATTCATATTCTAAACTGAAACGTACTTCTCTTCCTTACTGAGTATATTATATACTTACCCCTTGTGCATTTCTGTTGTATGTGCTTGGGGTTGAGAAGGCGAACAGGAGTACGAGTTTTACGAGGAGTATGTTCCCGAAGAGGATCTCTGAACATGATATTTCATTCCTTGCACTTTTGTTTACATTTGAGATGTTGCACTGTTTTATATACTTCGATTCATAGTACTTTCTATTGGACTATTCGAGAGACTTCAGTTGTATTGTTTTGATACACTTTCAGCTTTTAGTACCTTTTTCTATTCTAGTATCTTTATGGATATTTATTACCCGAGCATTTAATTTCCGCGCGCTTCGATTGTATTGATTGTAGGCTTACATGTATAAATGAATTAAATTTTATTTATATATGTGCCGAACGTCGCATTTCCGGATAAGGGCTCGGTATCCGGGAACGGGGCGTTACAATAGAAATCAGAAGAAACTGTTTTTATCTCAGCAGGGCTATATACAGAAGATTTTGTCAAAGTTTGGCATGTCAGCTGCTAAGCCAATAGATACTCCTATGGCATCAATTGTTCATTTGTCAGTTTTTGCTTCACATCAGCAGAGGAGAAGGAGTACATGTCAAGAGTTCCCTACGCTAGTGCAGTTGGCAGCCTGATGTATGCCATGGTGTGCACTAGGTCTGATCTGGCTCAGGCAGCCAGTGTTGTCAGCAGGTTTATGGCTCAACCTGGAAAGGAACACTAGAAAGCTGTGAAAAGGATGTTCAGGTACCTTAGAGGTACAGCTGATGTTGGTCACATTTATGGAGGTGATACTCAAAAACTGATCATATGATACTGTGATGCTGATTATGCAGGTGATGTGGACAGTAGAAAATCTATGATTGGTTATGTTTTCACATTGAGGAATTCGATTTGTCACCGAAAGCAACTCTTCAAGCAACAAAGTGGCTTTATCAACTCATGAAGTGAGTATATGGCTCTTCACTTGAAGCGACCAAGGAGAGGTGTCGGTTGAAGGGACTAGTCGGTGATTTGGGGCTACATCAGGATCAAGCGAGATTTATTGTGATAGTTTGAGTGCAATTTGTCTAGCTAAGGATCGGGTTCATCATGAGAGAACCAATCATATTGATGTGAGATATCATTTTCTGGGAAATGAGAAGAGGGTTGCAGTGATAAAGATCAGCACCAAGGAGAATCCTGCTGATATGTTCACTAAGCCAGTTCAACAAAGAAAGTTTCGGATTGTGTGCGGAGTTCTTTGAATATTCAAAGCTTGTAAACCGAAATCTGGATACTCGGTTGAGGCGAGATCAACTTGAGTGGATTACGAGGAGAAGTGCAGCACTGTACATCCTGGCATTGACGAATGCATGCATCCGTACAAATACGTCTCGATTATACAATCGGTGACGTTGAATGAGAGTTCAAGTCAATGTGGAGATTTGTCGATTTTGGTGACTTGATCTCTAAAGCGAGAAATATCTCGTGGAACTAATCTGGGAAAACTGAGACTGAGATTGATGGTCGATTCGATTAACTATATTCGATTCGTGAAAGTCAGTTTGATGAAGTGCAGCTGAGTTTCTTCTAAAGTCGTGATCGGCCGTGCTGCTGCGTTTCTTGAGTATATTGAGTTCTACATCCCAGGCGATTGATTACAAGTATGGGAAGTCAGTTCTTGAACTGAGTTTCGTCTGGTGGATAACAGCTGGAGCTGGGGTCCATATCTGGGGTATTTATGGTAGTTCCGACAAAGATCTTTGGCGGTTAGGGTTTGGGACTTGTGTCTATAAATACCAATGTTGTAATCAATGCAATTTGTGTCATTCAAAGTGTTATTCACACACTTGTGAAAACATTGTAATTCTGTGCATAATAAATATCTCATTTTCTGTCCGTGGAGTAGTCGGCACAACGCCGGAAACCACGTTAAATCACTGTGTTCTTCTTGTTTTTGTGTTTTATCAATTCCGTCATTCTTTACTGTTAGTCCCTTGGAAAGGCTGACACAAGTTTAGAGGGGGGTGAATAAACTAGTCACCAAAAACTAGATTTAAAACAGATTAAGGTTCAGTTAAAACTTGTGTGGAGTTGAGCTGACAAAGCTGAGATTAAGTCAAACCGACTTAAGTCGAAATCGAGTCAACCGGCAAATGGATATGATTTTAGCCTTTTATTGATCTTGTTATTCTGTTGTGAAAATCGAGTGTTGTGAATCGAATTACAGTGAATGTCGGTTGTATTGTGAGATGTATAACAATCAAGTATCACGATCTTTGTAAGAAAATGCTCAATAAATAAGTAAATGCGTTAAGTAAATAAGGCGGATGTTATAGAGGTTCAGGTGGTGTAATCACACGTCATCTCTTCCTCTCGTAGTGCGGAGGAAAATTCCACTAGAACTTCTTGAGGTGAATCTGTTACAAAAAGTCCTAAACAATAGTCCTTGGCTAATCCTTTAGCTTCACTATCTAAACAATTGTAGAGCAGGTAGAATTGCTGCTCTTCAAATGTTTGAACCATCAGTCCTTAGAGGGTAGGATTGCCTCTTCACCACTACTACCACAAACACAGTCTACCCATTGCTTGTCACAATCTGTCCTTGGCGAAACCTTCTGGTTTGCTTCACGAGTCTAAAACCTTTGAATTAGAATCAAAGTTGGGTGAGAATCAATAAGTTGATTCTTGTTTGTGGTTCTTCAGAGTGTTGAATTCTTGATAAATTCTTTGTAGCTTGAACACTTGAAGAAATACTAGATATGATCTTGTTATAGTTCAGAGATGATAGCAATTCGAATAGAGTAGACTAATGCACAAATTGCTTGTTGATTCTTGTATATGCTCTGTTCTATATATTTGTTGTTGGTGCAAAGTCTTCTATTTATAGTGTGAAGTC
This sequence comes from Gentiana macrophylla, assembly GCA_026214975.1. Classification (NCBI taxonomy): domain Eukaryota; kingdom Viridiplantae; phylum Streptophyta; class Magnoliopsida; order Gentianales; family Gentianaceae; genus Gentiana; species Gentiana macrophylla. The sequence continues at coordinate 9,734,635 of CM047813.1, forward strand.
CAACGTTCATCTGGCTTCGATTTGAATTGTATCAACGTCTATCTTGCAACGGCTATATTTTCGACCGCTCGCTGTGTCGAGAACTTATCCAATGAAATTGCTTTCTTTAGAACGTTCGATTGTACTTTCGCTTTTTTTGGATGGTGACTTATAAAATCGAGTTTCCTTATCGCTTTATATCTTGAGTTTTTCATTTGTCGATTTCTAATCGACTTGGAGCATTAAGCGAGATTTTACTCTTCTTCAAATATCAAGACTCGGTTTTCATCGATTATAATTGACTTAATCAGTACCCCATGATAAATTTATCATCTAAGAATTCATTGTCCTTATGATTCTTAGGTCTTCATACAAGATCCATAAAGTCGATTCAGTCACCACAATCTTGCCTCGAAGTCCAACTTTCTGATCTCGACTTGTAATCTTCATAAGCGAGTTTGAGCCTCGGTTCTTCATTCTTCAATAACCGAGTTTGAACCTCGGTTCTTCATTCTTCTAGATAAGCCAATCGAGTCTCAACTCTCGTGAACTTACCTTCTTCAGTTTCAAGTAGGTGTATTCTGAGTCAGTTTGCTTGTCTTGATGATTTCTAGTTTTCTAATTGATTTCCAGTTTTCTAATTGATTTCCAGTTTTCAGTTTTACGACACACTAACAATTACTGATTGCTTGTCGATGTAACTTATACAAATATCAGACTCTAATAAAACGTATACATTCAGTTCTAGACATCTTTTAGCTTTCCACTATAACAGCTGGCTTCAGCACTTCATCAATGGGGTTAAGATAATATTTTAACAAATAAGATGAATTATCATCAAAACATAAATTTTATTTCCTACAATTTCCCCCTTTTTGATGATGCCAAAACTCTCCCTAAAAGAAAAGCTTAAAGATCAAAACAATGAGAAACAATGTAAAACTGGAAAACTGGTTTTCAATAGAATGAGCAAAAACTGGATACATGCATTTTGTTCAAATATCTATGATTAAAGACTAAGCTTCTTCTTAGCTTTTTCAATGACTAAGTCATATCTTTTTGCTTTGTCATACAAGCGAAAATCTTCTTCAAGTTTGGAGTCTTCTTTTGAAAAGGTCTTGTTGTAGTCAACTTGACTACTTTCTTTCCATCTTCTCCATTGAATTAGCTTGGGTAAGCTTGAGTATTCCAAGTAATAATTTTCAAATTATGTTAGATCGGTTTTCATTTGTTCAGCCTTGTCTTTAATCTTCAGTTTATCTTCAATCCTTCGATTCTTCTTATGTTGTGCAATTTTTTGCTTTGAGTAAATATCAGACAAAAAGTAGTTCAAGGATTCCTCAAATGTTCTGTCCTTGTACTTGGCTTTAATAGGATTGTAATCTTTGATAAACTGTGTCCACAGATCCTTTGTAAGAGTAACTCTTATGTCTCTAGGTTGATTGTATTTTGCAATAAGTTGATCATCAGTTAACACTTTCTTCAAAAATTTAGGATCTGATCTGTATCTTTGTAGTTCTTCTTCAAGTCACTTCATTTCTCTAAGTAATTTCAGCTTTTCTTCTTCAGCTTCCCCCTTTTTGGCATCATATAACTGATCTACCAGGGCATGGGTTGCTTTTTGGTCTTCTGAAATTTGTCGCTGAGAAGCAAGTACTTCCTTAAGTTGAGTTTCTAACCCGTAGATATGCTGATTAATATGCCAATGAGCTTGAGCATGAGTTTCTCTATCTACTGCGGTTGAATCTTCAAGTTGTTGTTTGAGTAATACAATCTCTGAAGCAGAACTTGAACTTGATTTGTGAATCATCTCTAGTCTTGCATGAACCGAAACATCAGTTCTAGTTCTATAATCAAGATATCCAGAGATGTTTGATAAAAGGCCATACATGTGTATCTCTTTGGTGAGTACTATTTTCAAGTTTTCATGAACCTTGGCCAATTCCTCCTTAGATAGAAAATCGGAGGGATCATATGTAGCTTCTATTTGATCCTTATCCACGAGTATCAATAACCATCGGTTATGCGATTTCATCATTCGCTGGCGATTGTGATTGTCCGGTTTCCAAGCGGCAATCCTTCTTGTTGTGGTACAGTTTGCGTTGCTAGATGTTGAGATTGAGTGATTGTTTGCAAAACTGTAGTATCATCAGCTTCTTTTCTTGACTTATCATGATCATGATCATCCCTTTTTACGGGAGCAGTCTTTAGATGATGTGCGATTCTCTTACATTTGCTAATTGGTAAATCTTTTGAAACAGATTGTCAAGAAATTCCTTAATAGGAAGCAGAGAGTAAAGATCTCTTACTTCCAATTTTTCTAAGAGTAATTTTTCTTGATCAGAAGCGGCATCACGAGAATCTTACTCGTTGAAGTTTCATTTTCATCGACTTGATGATTTTGTCACCAAGACTGGTGTTGATTGTTGAACCATTTGGCATTGTTGTATCGAGAAGTAAGGTCAAGAATGACATTCTCTTGAATATCTTGATTGTCAATTGTTGTTCCCCCTCGTAGGTGCTTTCTCACTTGAGATTTCGTGGTACAAACATCTTACAACCGATCTTCCTTCGTGGATTCGCGCCGCTTGGTCCCTTTGTGTTCGACTTCCTTTGAGACACGATTAATGTCATCTTACTTCAGGTTGGGAAGTTGTTTCTGCGATTTCCTTCGATGTTGCAGTTTGCCTTGCTTGCTTCACTTCCTTAATTCTTTCTAAATAAAACTGAATGATTCCACTTAGAGTTTTCTTCAGTCGGAATCTGCCATCAGTTACTTGTCCTTCAGCTTGAGCTTTTGTCATACTTTCTAATTCAGCTAAGTGTTGCTTCTTGAATTGATTGACTATATAACCTGCCCAATTAAATTCTATGTTATCCCAGATTATGTTCATCAGCAAAATATTTTCTTCCGAAAGTATATTAATCCCTTTGGATTTTCCAATGTTGTGTTTGCTGAGCCATCTGCTGAGATGTCCAAATTCCGGCTTGATTTTGTCGACATGAACACCAGGTTCGATTGGTTCTGTAGATGAAGTAATCATTGCGAGAAAGGCTTCTTTCTTCAATGGTAGGGTTGCTAACTCTGTTGAATTTGCTGTTGTATTTGCGAACCCAAAGAGTGACCTCATGACTCTTTCATTGAACACAATGCGATCTCCACGAACTGTAGTTATCAAGGAGTCTCTGATTAATCGCATATTTTGCCAAAATTGCAAAATGCCTTCCACATCTCGTTTTTCTTTGAAGCGAACTTCGAGGATGTTGTTCAATCCTGGTTGCTTTTCGATTTTATCTCGTATACAGCTGGCTAACAGGGTGTTTTGACACATAGCTTCATACATTTCAAGTGTTAGTTCATCCAGCTCTGTGATCATCGTCTGTCTTTCGAATCATTTGAAGTGGCCATATTTGAGTGAGAACACAAAAATTTGATTTTTGAAGGGTAGGTTTGAAAAGAGTCTATTTTGCTTCCTGATAATAATTTGAATTCTGATAGAGAATAATGTGAATGGAGATTGAATAAATAGGTAGGATATTCTGGGGGTTGAATGGTACAACTTTTCAAATTCCATGATGGTTTTGATAACCGATACATGTACTGTTTTCTGACAATCGTGGGGTGTACACATGAAATTCTGACAAAAGGAACTGTGGTAATTTAATGCGATATAACCGCTGTTGATTCTATCTTATCAACCTTTGACTAAATTTGATTAAAGTGAAAACTGATGTTGAGGTCAGTTTTAGAGATAATTCAGTTCCATCAAATTATTCAGTTTTGTCAAATTCTTCAGTTTGAGATTGTTGATGTCAATGACTAATCTGTTAAGTGAGCGCACCCAACATAACAAAGATTAATCCCCTTGACGAATCTCTGGTTTAACTGACTTTGATTATCCCCAACTCAGTTCTTAATTTTGCAAATCTCTCTTTGTCCAATGGCTTAGTAAAGATATCTGCCAACTGATCTTCAGTAGGTACATAAAGAACTGTTATATCCTTCTTCTCTGAATGATCTCTTATGAAGTGGTGATGAACATCAATGTGCTTTGTCCTTGAGTGTAAAACTGGATTATCAGTAATTGCAATTGCACTTGTGTTATCACACATTATGGGAATTGTTCTTCTTCTATCCCATAGTCTCTTAATTCTTTATCGATCCATAAAACTTGAGCACAACAACTTCCAGCTGCTATATATTCAGCTTCAGCTGTTGAAGTTGAGATTGAGTTTTGCTTCTTGCTAAACCATGACACAAGTCTATTTCCTAATAACTGACATGTGCTTGATGTGCTTTTTATGTCCACTTTGCATCCAGCATAGTCTGAATCTGAATAAGAAATCAGCTTGAATTCTCTTTCTTTCGAATACCAAATTCCAACTCCATCTGTGTCTTTCAAATATTTCAAAGTTCTTTTCACAACTGTAAGATGACTTTCCTTTGGTCTTGACTGAAATCTTGCACATACACCGACAGTAAAAGATATGTCTGGCCTACTTGCTGTAAGATAGAGTAAGCTTCCAATCATCCTTCTGTAGAGAGTTTGATCAACATCTTTACCTTCTTTGTCTTCATCTAATCTGATGTTGGTTCCCATTGGTGTAGAAATTCCGGTAGATTTCTCCATACCAAACTTTTTGATAAGTTCTCTTGTATATTTGGTTTGGTGAATAAAAATTCCATCAGCTAATTGTTTAACTTGCAATCCTAGGAAATAATTTAATTCTCCCATCATACTCATTTGAAATTTGCTTTTCATCAAACTTGCAAATTTCTCACATAGCTGTTCATTTTCTGATCCAAAAATGATATCATCAACATAAATTTGAACAAGTAGAGTATCTTCTCCATTCTTCATCCTGAATAAGGTTTTGTCGATTGTTCCTTTGATAAATCCGTTATCCACTAGACATTGAGATAAAGTTTCGTACCAAGCTCCTGGTGCTTGTTTAAGTCCATAAAGAGCTTTCCTTAGTCTGAAAACTTTATCTGCTTGATCTTTGATTTCAAATCCGGGTGGTTGTTGAACATACACTTCTTCTTCAAGAATTCCATTTAAACGCACTTTTAACATCCATCGATAATCTTTGAATTTCTTGTGAGTGCGATAGGCAAGAAATAGTCGATTGCTTTTAGTCTTGCAACCCGGTGCATAAGTTTCATCAAAGTCTATGCCTTTCGCTTGAGAGTATCCTTTGGCTACTGAGTGCGGCTTTGTTTACGATGACATTCCCATCTTCATCAAGTTTATTTCGAAAACCCATTTGGTTCCAATGATATTGACATGAAGCTGGTTTATCTACCAATTCCCATACTTGATTCCTCTCAAATTCATTGAGTTCTTCTTGCATAGCTAATATCGGTCTGGATCTTTCAAAGCTTCTTCAATTTCTTTAGGTTCTGATTGAGATAGAAAGCATGCAATCATTGCATCTAGTTGATGTCTTGTTCGAACTCCAGCTTGAGTATCACCAATAACTTGTTCTTCAGGATGATCTCTCATCCATTGATGTGTGTGAGTTTGTATCAACTGATTTGCATTTTGTTCAACTGATTCTCCAAAAACTGGTTCTTGAATTTGTTCAACTGAATCTGATTGAGGTTGTTCAAATTGTTGAGCAGTTGGAAATTGAGGCTGATCTTGATCTGAACATTCTGAAATTTGTAGTCTTACAACGTCAACTGAAACAGGTTCTAGTGTGACTGGTAACTAAGACTGAGAAACTGGTTCTGGTCGGTCTTCAGTTGTTTCGCCAGGAAAATTTGGTTCATCAATAATACATGTATTGATTCTTCATGCTTCAGTGTCCTTTTATTTAGTGCTCTAAATGCTTTGCTGACACTTGAATATCCTAGGAAAATTCCTTCATCAGCTTTGGGTTGAAAAACGTGAAGTTGATATTTTCCATTATTATGTATGAAACATTTGCTTCCAAATGCATGAAAGTATGAAACATTTGGTTTTATTCCATTCCAAATTTCATAAGGAGTCTTCTCATATCTCTTGTTCATGAGAGCTCTATTCTGAGTGTAACAAGCTGTGTTTACTGCTTCTGCCCAATATCTTTCAGGTAGTTTAGCTTCACAGATCATAGTCCTCCCGGCTTCTTTGAGTGTTCTGTTTCTTCTTTCAGCTACACCATTTTGTTGGGGTGTTCCTGTGGCAGCAAGTTGGTGTAAGACACCATTTTCTTCACAATATTCAATAATCACACTGTTGAGGAATTCAGTTCCTTTATCAGATCTTATCTTCACAACTGAAACTCCTTTCTGATTCTGAAGTCTTTTGAGAAGTTCTGTGAGCTTTTGCTTGGTTTCATTTTTCTTGGTTAGAAAGATTACCCAAGTATATCTTGAAAAATCATCTACTACCACCAATGTATACTTCTTTCCACTGATACTAATTGGTGTAATAGGTCTAAATAAATCCATGTGTAGCAATTCTAGATGTGTGGTTGTTGAATGTTGAGACTTAGTCTTGAAACTTGCTTTTGTTTGTTTTCCTTGTTGACATGCATCACATAAGCTGTCCTTCTTATATGATATCTCTGGTAGTCCAATGACTAGCTGCTTCTTAACAAGTGTGTTGATGTCATCAAAATTGAGATGACTCAGTTTCTTGTGCCATAGCCAACTGATTTCTGATTTGGTATGCACGAGCAAACAAGTTTCAGCAACGGCAGTTGTCCAATCTACCACATACATGTTTTCCTTTCTTCTTCCGGCTAGGACAACTTGATAAGCTGATTCGCTGATGACAACGCATAATTCTTTATCAAAAGTAACTTTGTATCCCATATCACAAAATTGACTTGTGCTGAGTAGATTGTAGTGTAGTCCTTCTACATAGGAAACATTCTTGATTGTAAGTCCATTTCTGATTAAGGTGCCAAAACCTCTGGTATAACCCGGTTTATCTTTACTTCCAAAATTGACTTTTGGTCCATCCTCTGCAATAAAATTACTGAGACAGTCTTTGCTCTTTGTCATGTGTCTAGAGCAACCATTGTCAAAGTACCATATATCCTCATTTGGATCTTCCATGTGTGCCATTAAAGGCGTGTCGCTCGATAATCTTTCAAGCATCACTTCATAATCTGATTCATCTCCAAAGCAAGGAGTGCTCTTCTACCAACTCTTCTTGGTGGTGTCTTCTTGATCGATTCGGACATTGACTTTATAATGTCTGGTTTCTTGCGATTGAAATAGAGGTATTCATCGTCTTTTCTTTTCTCAGAGTCCTTTTGATGAACTTTTGAGTGGACTGGGTGTCCACTTTTCATTCTTGAATTATGTTCATCATTAGAGCCATTTGTTCTTCCATTTCATCCAATTCATGAAGATTGTTGGATGAGTTTTCTTGAGTCTCATTTGATCTTTCTTTGCAAGTCTTTGTGGTCTTTGGTTCTTCCAGAGCTTTGATTATTGCAAGCGTGGTTGTGAAATCTTCACTGAATTCATAAGCTTTCGGATCCGAAAAGATCTTGAATGAATCTTCCACATCCAGTCTCTGGATTCTTCCATAGTGATGACCTTCATTTTCCAAAGACATTGGTAATGCCTTTAATATTCTAGTGTTGATGACTTTCTTTGAGTATTCAATCTTAAGTAGATCTAGTTCATCCATGATAGCATGAATCTTGTCTCCATTTGGTCAATGGTTTCTCCAGATTTCATCTTGAAATTCTCAAACTTTTGTTTTGCAAATGTAAATTTTATTTTCCTTGATTGAATATGTTCCTTCACAAACTAAGCGAAGTTTGTCCCACATTTCTTTGGCAGTTGTGCATTCTTTCACCTTCAAGTACATGTTGCTGTCAAGAGTTCTGAGGATAAAGTCCATGGCAACATTGTTGAGATTGTTTCGCTTGCGATCATCACTAGTCCATTCGGATTTGGGTTTGGCAACTCGAACTTGCTCTCCACCTGGTTTGCATATGAGTGATTTGAATTGGTCCATCGGTGAGTACATCCATCATTTCATCATGAGTATTTGCTAGAAATGCTGCGCATACGATGTTTATATTCGTCAAATCATCCATGTTGCACATAAGCATTTGTCTTGCATATTGGTTGTTATCCATTGTGAGTGAGTGAAGGCGATGATGAGATTAATCAAAACGAGCTTTCAAATAAGAACAACTAGAGGAGATAAAGAGCAAATGATATCTTGTTAAAGAAACACTTTGCTCCGATACCATTTGTTGGTCCTTGGAAAGGTGACACAAGTTTAGAGGGGGTGAATAAACTTGTCACGAAACTAGATTTAAAACAGATTAAGGTTCGATTAAAACTTGTGTGGAGTTGAGTGACAAAGTGAGATTAAGTCAAACCGACTTAAGTCAAACCGAGTCAACCGGCAAATGGATATGATTTTAGCCTTTTATTGATATTGTTATTCATTGTGGCGAGTGTTGTGAAATCGAATTTCAGTGAATGTCGATTGTAGTATTGTGAGATGTATAACAATCAAGTATCACAGTGCTGTAAGAAAATGCTAAATAAATAAGTAAATGCGTAAAGTAAATAAGGCGGATGTTATAGAGGCTCCAGGTGGTGTAATCCTGTACGTCCTCTCTTCCCCTGTGGTGCGGAGGAAAATTCCACTAGAACTTCTTGAGGTGAACTGTTACAAAAAGTCCTAAACAATAGTCCTTGGCTAATCCCTAGCTTCACTATTTGAACAATTGTAGAACAGGTAGAATTGCTGCTCTTCAAATGTTTGAACCACTGGTCCTTAGAGGGTAGGATTTCCTCTTCACCAGCTATCACCACAAACACAGTCTACCCGACTGCTTGTCACAACTGTCCATCGCGAAACTTTCCTGGTTTGCTTCACAGTCTAAAACCTTTGAATTAGAATCAAAGTTGGGCTGAGAATCAATAAGTTGATTCTTGTTTGTGGTTCTTCAGAGTGTTGAATTCTTGATAAATTCTTTGTAGCTTGAACACTTGAAGAAATACTAGTTATGATCTTGTTATAGTTCAGAGATGATAGCAATTCGAATAGAGTAGACTAATGCACAAATTGCTTGTTGATTCTTGTATATGCTCTGTTCTATATATTTGTTGTTGGTGCAAAGTCTTCTATTTATAGTGTGAAGTCCAACGTTCATCTGGCTTCTATTTGAATTGTATCAACGTCTATCTTGCAACGGCTATATTTTCTGACCGTTCATTTGTGTCGATAGACTTATCCAATGAAATTGCTTTCTTTACAACGTTCGATTGTACTTTCAGTTTTTTGGATGGCTGACTTATAAAACTGAGTTTCCTTATCAGTTTTATACTGAGTTTTTCATTTGTCAGTTTCCTAACTGACTTGGATTAACTGAGATTTTACTCTTCTTCAAATATCAGTACTCCAGTTTTCATCTGATTATAATTGACTTAATCAGAGTACACCATGATACATTTATCTTCTAAGAATTCATTGTCCTTATGATTCTTAGGTCTTCATACAAGATCCATAAAGTCAGTTCAGGTCACCACAATCTTGCCTGAAGTCCAACTTTCCAGTCTCGACTTGTAATCTTCATAACTGAGTTTGAGCCCTCAGTTCTTCATTCTTCAATAACTGAGTTTGAACCCTCAGTTCTTCATTCTTCCAGATAAGCCAACTGAGTCTGTAACTCTCAGCGAACTTACCTTCTTCAGTTTCAAGTAGGTGTATTCTGAGTCAGTTTGCTTGTCTTGATGATTTCTAGTTTTCTAATTGATTTCCAGATTTCTAATTGATTTCCAGTTTTCAGTTTTACGACACACTAACAATTACAGTGCTTGTCTGATGTAACTTGTACAAATATCAGACTCTAATAAAACTTATACATTCAGTTCTAGACATCTTTTAGCTTTCCACTATAACAGCTGGCTTCAGCACTTCATCAATGGGGTTAAGATAATATTTTAACAAATAAGATGAATTATCATCAAAACATAAATTTTATTTCCAACATTTACGTTTGCATTACTATCTGTGTTTGTTTCTTTCTTAAACTGCATATTGCTATCTGTGTTTATAACAGTTGCAAAAGATCAAACCAGCCACGTCTGGTGTTGCCAGATTGTACTTTGGAACCCTTATGGCCATATGTGCGCAACGATCTGATTCTTATATGTTCGGACAAATTGTTTTTAGCCTCGTCGACCTTTTAATTGAGGACTTGGTGACTCGGGATGGTTTTCACATTCTTCAAGATGAGGTTTTATTTCTTTTGACATTTCTCAACGATCCTACTTAACAAGATGCATAGGAAATAATTTCCATCCAAATTGATGTCCATCTTTGGGAGGGTTGTACGGCCTTCTCCCATTTGATATCATGGAAGGGGGTTTCTCCAAGAAAAAGGTGCTTCTAAGTTATTTTATGATGAAAATTGAAGTTGTCAATGCTAATATTAGACACATTTACGGTAAATTCCCAGATTCATCTCTATATAATTTCCCAAAAGTTGTTTCTCCACAATCTCTAGATTTTCTCATACAAAATCTTAGAAACCTAAAAGATAGGATGACTAGTGACCGGAAGTATGTTCCTTTTACAAAATACAAGATCATAAAAATTGAGGAGGAATTGATTTCTCTCTGTCCTTTTTTCATTCATATCTTTGACTTGAAAAGTGAATTAAACGAGACATGGTTAGAAGTGTGCATCTAACAGAACATGTCATCATGTTAGCCATTAGTTCATGGTTTGTCTTTGATCATCCAATCTAGTATCATATGGCTTATCTTTCGGATGTCTTTGATAAAATTAAGGTGGTAAAGGCAAAGCTCAATAAGATCAAAGAAAACATCATGTACAATGATGCCTCCCAAGTCAACTGATTTCAATAATCAACTCGTAGAACAAGCTAGACCTTCAGAAATCAATGAGAATGTTGTGGGTTTTGAGGATGAAACTGAAGATATTATTTTCTTGCTTATAAGGGGACCTAAGTCACTTGACATTGTTTCGATTGTTGGCATGGGTGGATTGGGGAAGACCACCTTAGCCAAAAAGGTTTTTGGATCCTTATCAGTGAAATGTCATTTTGACGTATTAGCCTTCTGCTCCGTTTCGCAAGATCATAATACTAGGAGGCTATTACTTGATATATACGTGATTTAAGGGGGTTGGCGACAGAAACTGTGACATGACTAATGATGACTTGGCTCACCAACTAAAAAAATGTTTGAGTGGCCGAAAGTATCTTATTGTACTTGATGATATATGGAATGTAAGTGTTTGGAATGAAGTACAAAGATCATTCCTTAATGACGAATATGGAAGCAGAGTTATGTTCACGACTCAATCTCGTGAAGTTGCTGACAAATGCAGAATTAATTGTAGCCCATATCAACTACGTTTTATGTCTGAGGTTGAAAGTTGGGAATTATTGCAAAAGAAAGTGTTCCGTAAAGAAAGAAAACTAAGGAAGATAAAATCTGGAATTTATTCTTGTTATCTTAAACAGCAAACACAAGGATACAATATATAATCATAGCACAGCACATTCATCTTGCAGAGAAGGAAATCTAACAGAATAACAAACTAGAAGATAAGATCTATCTCTAGATGTGACACCTCACCATAGATACAAAAGACACAAATACCCTTATTCTTTAACTCGTAATGGAATTTCACCACCATATCTTCGTGAGATTGGAAATCAGATTGCCAAAAACTGCAAAGGCCTTTCTTTAGTTGTTGGCCTGTTGCTCTAATTGCAGGGCTCCTTGTTAGGACAAAAAAAATCTGAGGTGGTGGAGTGAAGTTGCACAAAGGTTAAATAATCTGAGGAGGGATGTATGGAAATTTTGGAATTAAGTTACAAGTATTTACCCGAGAATTTGAAACCTTGTCTTCTTCATCTTGGAGAATTTCCTGAAGATCGTGTGATTAGGGTTAAGCAAATTATATTGTTATGGATCGCTAAAGGATTCGTACAAGAATCCGAGAAAAAAAGCTTAGAAGAAGTTGCAAACGGGTACTTTCACGACCTAGTTGGCAGAAGCTTTGTCATTGTAAGTGCGAGAAGTTCCGGTGGTGGGATAAAAACATTTCATGTTCATGATTTGATACGTGATTTATGTCAAATGAAATGCCGAGACTTGAAATTTTTCAAGCTGAACCATGTGAATTAATCATCTAGTTCTTCAGACCCTTCAATAAAGGCTAAATTACAATTTTGGTCCTCTAACTAGACACGTTTTTCGATTTTGGTCATGGTTTTCTCCGGCGAAAATTTTAGTCCTGTAAGTGGTCTTTTTTTGCAAAAATAGTCCTGAACGCCGGAAAGACCAATTACAGGACTGAAATTGTCGCCGGAAAAGTCCAATTTCAGTCCTGTAAGTGGTCTTTCCGGCGTTCAGGACTATTTTTGTAAAAAAAAGACCACTTACAGGACTAAAATTGTCGCCGGAGAAAAACCAGGACCAACATCGAAAAACGTGTCTAGTTAGAGGACCAAAATTGTAATTTAGCCCGATAACCATTATCGTGTTTCGACACAGACGAAAAGCGATGTTACTATTGCTACTGGATCATCACTTTCTAATGCACGCTCTGTACACTTTTTTTGTGGAGAAATTGATGGTAGAGCAAGTTATCGCCCTTATCATCCTTTAAGGAAGTTCGGACTTGTTCAAGTGTTGGATTTGTATCTCATATGGCGAGAAAATGATATACATCAGCTTACCACTACGATTCATCTGAGATATATAGATGCTATTTTGTCGGAGTTGAACTCAAACTCTATTCCATCGTCGATATCCAATCTCTGGAATATAAGATCTTTAATGTTGGCATTAGACAGTAATGGTGACATACATTTGCCGGAGACTTTCTGGAGAATGAAAAGTCTTGAACATGTGAAAGTAGTCAATTGCATCCTTAAATTTTCGGATGACAACGAGCATGATGTATATATTCCTAGTGATCAAATAATGGATAAGTTGGTGAGCTTTTCGAAGCCAATTTTATCTACCGGAAAAGATGTTGAAAGGATTCTCCAAAGGTTGCCTGCTCTTCAGAAACTGAGTTGTTTGTTAGTTGAATCTCCTGTTTATGATGAAGAATCAATAGAAACATTGGACTTTCATAGGGAATTGGACACGCTGAAGCTAACCCGGTCGTTGAAGTTAAGACAATACATAATCAACTTCCCTTCAACTCTCAAGAAACGAACTTTAGAACGGTTTCTGCTACCTTGGGCGGCTTTATCAGCAATAGTGGAACTACAGGTTTTGAAGCTAAGACACAGTTCCTTTGTGGAGCCAAAATTGGAGATGGAAGATTTGGTATTCCGAAATCTAAAATTCTTTCAATTGTTTGAAAGTTGTTTGGTGGAATGGAATGCCTCCGTAGAAACCTTCCATTGTCTGGAGCAACTTGATATTCAATGCAAAATACTAGAAGAGTTCCCGCCCTATTTCGGAGAGATTTCAACCTTGAAGAAGATTGTGGCTGTGTGTTCTTCGGAAGCCGAGAGTTCGGCTCTTAGAATCCAGGAAGAACTGTTGGAACTGGGGATACAACTTGAACTTTCGATCTTCAAGTTGTGAAACAATCAAGTAATTCTTCTTGAAAAAATATATTACGCTCTCCGATTTGTCTTATCGAAATTCTATTGCAAAGCGTACTTATTACGCAGTTCTAAAAACAACCAGAAATAACTAACGCTTTCGTGAGTGTTTAGTATAGCACCGGAAAGTACTCGCGTTCTTTTGCGTTTTTCTTTATAACATTGTAAACACTCGTGTTTTCCGGTTGTTTTTAGAAAAAAAGTCATTAAAAATATTCTCTGCAGTAGAATTTCCTTGTTTTACCTTCTAGCATTACAAGTCTAATCAATGTGCTTTCGTTTTTGCAGGACTTGTTCTTCTTCAGTTGGAAAGGCTGTCTGAAAGATATGTGCTTTAACTTTTTTGTTTGTTTGTTTGTGTTGGTGTTGTTTTGATGAAGTATACACTTAAACCATTTTGGAGATTTTCCCAGAACTATAATAGAGAGAGAATAAAGTTAAAAATTACTCCCTCCGTCCCAATTTGTTTGGGACTTATTCCTTTTTGGGTTGTCTCAAAATAAGTCTCATAACTCTAAATAGACTTAAAGTTTTTGCTTTAATTGCCTAAATTACCCCAACTCATTAATTGATGTCTCCTTAAGTATTGTGAAAATAATGCTAATATAAAAGGATAAAAAGGTAAATAAGTCAAGTTTTAAATGTCCAGACAACTCATTAATTGATGTCTCCTTAAATATTGTGAGTTCCGAAATGTCTCAAACAAATTGGGACGGAGGGAGTATCATGTTTTAGGGGCTGAAGAATGTGGACAAGAATAAGCAGAAGGTTTTGTCATTTGTTGTGTCTAGATGGTTCTGGCAGTAGCATTTTACCCCTAAACAATGAGATGAGATGTACTTTTTCCTTCCATGAATCACACTATATGAATCAAACTAAATCATGCATCACATCATGATTAGATTATCTATATAATTGTTTTGATGCATCACACTATGTATCAATCAACTAAATCATGCATCACATCATGATTGGATTATCTATACCAATTTTATGGATGAGATGTGTATTTATACACACTGTCACACATAGTAGTAAGGATGAATTGGACACATCTCACCACTCCTCTTGGTATCATCAACCAATCACCGTTGTATAATAACTCTTCTCCTACTACTAGACACAACAACACTAAAGAAATTTTAAAAAAAAGATTAGAGAACCACAATATGACCAAATATTGTATCGTTAAAGAGAACTTGATTTAGTAAAAGACGAAAATAGAAACATTCCGATATACGACGGACGTAGCTCCGTTGCGACCTAGCCGACCTGCGGTGGTCTGGGGAGCGGGACCGATCTCCCACCTGGGGTTCGGATCTGCCCTTAGGCATGAAGTGAGGCTCTTGGCCCTTAAATTCATGGTTTTATGTCTTCATTTAATGTTTCATCAACTAGGAGATGACACGTAGTGAGACTCAGTTCAACCCACGTCATTTGAAGTTCTAGATCAAAAGATATGTCTGTTTGAAAATGGAAGAGAAAAAAAAATCCAGAACAACCGTTAGCAGCGTGTTTTTTGTTCTTTTTGGTTTTTGTTTTGTGTTTTTGTTTTTTCCTTTAAGTTATAAATATTGTAGAAGTTGTCTCCCTATAAAAAATATATTTGGGTATCCTGTTTGTTATAAATATTCTAAAATATGTCATTTTTCCTAATTCTCTATTGTTTAGAGCCTTTAAGGGCACCACACCAAATCTAGCTGAGGCACCATAACAATGTTTAAAGATGTCCTTAAGGTAATAGTTGATTTAATATGTCGTCATTAAAGACCTTTTTTTTCTTTAAGTTTTTTGTGTTGGATTGAAGGATCACATGTCCGTTTTTACGTACATGAATCTTTTCGGTCATGCCCTACGTTCATTTTTATTACATAGGAATGATTTATGATATCTATATCTTTATTAGTCAATTGTCAATTATGACACATTTCGATAGATGTCAGGATTTTAAGACTATAAGAAAAGATTTTTATCAAAAAAGATATTTCACTAGTGAAAGTGAAAATGTCACTAGTGAAAATGATAGTGAATTTGAAAGTGAGTTACGTTGGTTTTGTGCTGAAAATCAACGTAATTCATTTTCAAATTCAGTTTCACTAGTGAAATGTCCTTTTTGATAATATTTTTTCTTATATTTTTTTGCGTGACATATTTGATATTGTGTCCTTTAGGACCCTTATCACTATTTTTATATTGAAAATGTTCTACGGTAGTGCTATGTTCACCGCCTAAATAGATGTTAAGTAGTACTCCTTCCATTTTTTTGAGAGTAAATAGAGAAAAATCACAGAGATTAATAAAATAATTGATGTATCTAAAATATGATATAAAATGATTAGTTTATTCTTTTCTTTTTCTCCATTTAAATATTTTCTCCCAATTAATAATTGGGATAAGGGTCCTAAAATGCACAATATGAAATGTATCAGGCAAAAAAGACTATAAGAAAAGATTTTTGTCAAAAATGACATTTCACTAGTAAAAGTAAAAGTGAATATAAAAGTAAATCACGTTGATTTTCAAAACAATCCCAATGTAATTCACTTTCAAATTCACTATCATTTTAACTTGCACTAATGAAATGTCCTTTTTGACAAAAATCTTTTCTTATAGTCTTTAAATTCTGACATCTTACCAAATGTGTCATAATTGAGAATTAACTATTAATAATTTGATTTATTTTTTGGGTATACTAGTAAATTGTGCCTTACACACCTTGCAACTATTTACCTAGTTATTTGACTGTCTCAATTCAAATGACATTGAGAAATGATATTATTTGTTTGGAGACGTAAAAAAATATAAGTAGTGGCTTTATTTAAAGAGGGGTAAGAATGAAAAAAAAAATAAGGATAATTAGAGATAAGAACACAATCTGGAATATTTTTAAGTAACATGACAGCTACATATTTTTTATAGGGAGAAGGACAACTGCATAATTTTTATAGCGAGAAGGACAAATAGTGAATCCCGAAAATCAGTGAATCTCCCCAGTGAATCTCCCCAGTGAATCCCGAAATCAGTGAATCCCGAAAATCAGTGACTTTCTACAATGAATTTTGAAAATTAGTGAATTTCGAAAGTGAATTTCGGCAGTGAATTTAAACAGTGAATTTCGAACAAAATTGAATTTCGACAGTGGATAAATAGTTTTGTCCTTTAAGCAAAAATTTCAAAAGACTGTCCTTCTACTCAATTGATAAAATATTTCTGTCATTCTCCCTCATTCCGCCAAAAATATTGTATTGATATTCTAAAATGATAAATATAAAACAAAACAATTTCGTAAACATTACAGTTAAAAAAACGGAGAGAATAATAAACATTCCGTTTGTTTTGGGTTGAAGTTTTTTTTGGGTTGTTTTAGATACTAGTGGATAATAAAATATAATAAAAATAAGGGAAACTTGAAAAAATATGCCTGAAAAGTAAATAATTTGAAAACTATGCTCCAAAAGTAAAAATTTGAAAACTATGCCTGCGTCCGATGCATGACCGACGCACGCACGACACATGAGGCACGCATGACAACTGAGCGACGCACGTGCGACGCATGAGTGACGCACGATGCACGCATGCGTCGAGGCATATTTTGTCAAATTTTTTAATTTTCGGGGATAGTTTCTCAAGTTTCCCCTAAAAATAATTGAAGTAATGATTATAAAGTTAAGATGTTTTTTTTTGAAATTTGTGTAGATAAAGAAATGATTGGTGAGAGAAATTGAAATAAAATAGTATAATGAATAAAATAATGGTAAAAAATATAATAATGTTGATAAAGTGAAATGATTAGAGAGGATTTAATATATTTTTATTTGTAGTTGAAGAAATGATTGGTAAGAGAATTGTAAGAAATGATTGATGAAGTGATATAATAAAACCTCCAAAAGAAAACAAACGCAAGCATATGTGTTTGGAATAATTGAGTAAACTTACACGTTAAACTTAACACAAGTAGAGCTGCACATCAAATTGTTTAATACTTGTGTTCCTCTTGGTTGTTGTGCTAGACTTTCAAGTTAAACCTCCCCCACTAATTTCTCAATTCTAGCTTTAGAAAACAATATAATCTTTAGCCCAGAAAATAGTGCTACATCTGTCTCAAAATATAAGTTATTTTAGGAATTTTCACACAGATTAAAAAATGTTTGAATGTCATAAATTTTGAAGGTTAAATATCTAAAATACTCATTGACTGTCATTAATACAATAGTAGTTGTTAAGTAATGAAAAATAGTTGGGTGGATAATAAATTTGGATAAGATAGAGAAAAAAGCAATAAATTTGCATTGATAATGTAGAATGACTTATATTGTGAGACATATCTAAATATATAGTACTCCCTCCGTCCCGTAATATAAGTCTTTGTGGCTTTTTAATGGCGTCCCAAAATATAAGTCATTATCACAAAACAATACAATATTAAATGCATTGTTTTCACTTTCACACTAGACAATTTAATATTATTAGCCAGTCTCAGAAACAATACAATAATTTGCATTGATATAATATAAAGCAACTCATTTATTATGTTTTCTTAAACAGTGTGAAATGGCCAAAATATCTTATATTATGGGACGGAGGGAGTACTACCTTCGTCCTATAAAAAGTGTCTACTTTTTGTGGTGCACACAGATTAAGAAAATAATTAATGTGTTGCATTTTAAGTAATAAATGCTCTTGTGGAATATGAAATGAATATAAATGCTCTTGTTTTTTTAAGTAATAAATGCTCTTTTTGTGATGGACATATATACCACTATCACATAATAATGATGTTGTGGAATATAAATTAATATATAAACATTAAATGTAATGATATGAATATGTTTGGAAAAAATACATTAAATAATGTATTGGTTTTTTAAATGGACAATTTTTATGAGACAACTCATTTTTAAAAAGTTGACACTTTTAAGACGGAGTTAGTATAACTTAAATTTTGGGGAGGAGACAGTACTATACTAGGTGTTCTATTGGTGTATATTTAAGATAAAAATTGTCTTCAATGGCATGTGAATGTGTATTGAAAACATAAATTTAATACTACAAGTTGATATTCGTTGAAATAATTGAGCCTAGTTGCATTGTCACATGTAGCAATTGTTTATAGAACCATTTCCTTTTTTTTTTCTTAGAAGGAAAAAGTTTAGCTTCTTAAATTGTCTTCAATGTCAAGTGAATGTTTATTGAAAATATAAATTTAATACTACAAGTTGATCTTCGTTGAAATAATTGAGCCTAGTTGCACTGTTAGATGTAGCAATTGTTTACATGGCTCCGATTGTCTTGGGTTGGAGTTTTTTTGGGGTTGTTTTAGATAAAATGATTGAAGTAATGATTAAAAGTTAAGATGTTTTTTTTAAATTTGTGTAGATTATGAAATGATTGGTGAATTTTTTTGTAATAAAGTAGTATAATAAATAAAATAATGGTAAAAAAAGATTATATAGTTGATAAACTGAAATGATAAGAGATAATTAATATATTTTTATTTGTAGTTAAAGAAATGATTGGTAAAAGAATTGTAAGATATGGTTGGTGAAATGATATAAAAAAAACTCCAAAAAAAACTCTAACGAAAACAAACGGAGCCGAAATGGGAGAGGGAGGGGTCATTGCCCTAAAATATAAGTTATTTTAGGAATTTTCACACAGATTAAAAAAATATTTGAATGTCATAAATTTCAAGGTTAAATATCTAAAATACTCATTATCTGTCATTAATACAATAGTAGTTGTTAAGTAATGAATATTAGTTTGGTTGGATAATAAATTTGGGTAAGATAGTGAAAAAAGCAATAAATTTGCAGTGATAATGTATAATAACTTATATTGTGAGACAAATCTAAATATATAGTACTACCTTCGTCCCATAAAAATTGTCTACTTTTTGTGGTGCACACAGATTAAGAAAATAATTAATAAGTTGTATTTTAAGTAAACAATGCTCTTGTGGAATATGAAATGAATATAAATGCTCTTGTATTTTAAGTAATAAATGCTCTTTTTGTAATGGACATGTATACCAGTATCACATAATAAATGCTGTTGTGGAATATGAAATGAATGTATAAACATTAAATGTAATGATATGAGTATGTTTGAAAAAAGTGCATTAAATAATGTATTGGTTTTCTAAATGAACAATTTTTATGAGACGATTCATTTTTAAAAATTAAACACTTTTAATAGGACGGAGGCATACAGTATGACTTATATTTTGGGAGATAGACAATACTATACTAGGTGATCTACTGATGTATATTTAAGATAAAAATTGTCTTCAATGGCATGTGAATGTGTATGAAAACATAAATTTAATACTACAAGTTGATCTAACACACCTTCATTGAAATAATTGAGCCTAGTTGCACTGTCAGATGTAGCAATTGTTTATAGAACCATTTCTTTTTTTTTCTTAGAAGGAAAAAGTTTAGCGTACAACGGTCGTAAAAAGATTATGCCAAACAGGAGAATGGATGCGTGTGGGAGAGGGAGCGGTCATTGTCCCTACTGAGATTCTAACAAAAAAAATGCGTTAAAACGATGGCGAATTTTATGATAATCAATTTCCCCCAAATTCAGTGTTGTGATCTTATAATTGTTGAGAAATTGACACACACATGTACACAATTTACTTTGATGTGACAAGTGTCTATTGACTTTGGTGGTTATTGACCTAAAACGATAGCAATCTTGATGTTAATAAAATGTGAAAAACGTTACTAATTCTCCAGTAGACCTTTGAATTTGTTTCGGTGCCCGTGCCCCCACTGAAAATTATTTTGAATCCACACACCATATATGTTGAGTGGTATGTATCATATCCTTTTATTTTAACGCTTTTACTTTACACATATTAGGTGTACGTGTATAATTTAAAAGTGAATAGAAATAAAAGGGTATGATGCATGTCATATGGTATATAACATTGTTACAACGATTGTACCTAAATCAAACAAGTGGCATTTAATTGTAGATAGATGTTCACCATCAATGCATTTATAGGCAAACGTTTGGGCTAGCCATTCTCATAATGCTTTTTCCGTCTTAAAATATAAGTCACCCAAATCTTTTTTTTTTCCAGAATATAAGTCATTTACATGACCAATAAAACATATATTACTTTTTTATCTATCTTATCCCAAACGTATTAACGATCAAAATACTTTTCAATACTTTATAATTATTTCATTAATGATAGTCAAATGATATTTTAGTCATTTCTCTTTCAAATTTATGGCATTCAATCAATTTCTTATTTTTTATGAAAACACATAAAATGACTTTATTTTGGGACGGATGGAGTATAATAATGCATAAAAGTGTTTGTCTCCTTAATCAATCAAACTATACATTGACCTTTTACACTCACAAAATTGACAAGAACATATGGAAAGTGAAGTTTTTCACTGTTTGTTTGGTATGCAGTCAGAAAATGCTGAAAATAGATTTATGGACTTTTTAATTCTCGCTCAACTTTTCTTCAGCTTAAGGTGAGAATTAAAAAGATGGAAAGGAATTAATTTTGAGAAAAGTCTACAACTTGAGAAAATACAATTTTATATTCTCAATTAACCAAACATGTCTAAATTGAGAAAAGAATAAAAATCCCTTATCTATTAACCAAACAAAGGCAATCGGTATTGGTAGGGCTAACAACTTCCTGCCAAGAACACTAATAAAATAAGATAATTAAAATGACCAAAATGTCCTCACATTTTCTTCATCAACATACCACAGCCACTCTAGATCGTCTGCTATACTGGGAAGATGTGATGTCTGCTGTGTGTATGTAAAAATGATGTTTCATAGTTTTTTTAACTTCATATAACAAAATTACCCTTTAGACTATGGAGAAAAGCTTCCAATTTTTTCATGTACAATGATTTAATATATGCAAATTTTGCAAGTTTTTATAGAAGCAAATTTTTGCAAGTTCTATTGCCTTAATTTTATTTTCAGCACTTACCTGAAGTACTCTGATCCACGGTGGGGTGTCTTGCCCCCAGTATGCAATGCATTAACTTATAGTTTTTTGGATGGTATACTTAGTAGCGTGTATATATTTTCTGCCTCTAAAATTTACCTGCACGGATCTGCAATTTGATGTCTGCCATGCAGACTTAGGAAGTTTGATTGTTGCAGACTTGGTGAGTCTGACTTGCAGAGCTCAGTTCAAGCGGAGCTCAGTTGGTCTGCCCTGCAGACCTAATAATTTTGACTGAGTCCGGCCTGCGGAGCTCAGTTAGTTCATCTTATGAACTTTAATGAGTTTGTCCTTTGCGAACTTTATTTTAATTTGACTGAGGCCGACCTGAGGACCTCAGCTAGTTCGTCCTGCGAATTTTAACGAGTTTGTACTTTGCAAACTTTCTGAGCCTGACCTGTAGTGCTCAGTTCAATTTATCCGACCTGCAGTAATAAGAAGTTTGTCCTTTGCAAACCTGAGCCTGACCTGCAGTGCTCAGTTCGATTTATCTGACATGCAGTTATAAGAAGTTTGTCCTTTGCAAACTTTCTGAGCCTGACATGCAGTGCTCAATTCGATTTATCTGACCTGCAGTAATAAGAAGTTTGTCTTTTGCAAACTTCCTGAGCCTGACCTACAGTGCTCAGTTCGATTTATTTGACCTGCAGTTATCAATCTGGGCGGTCTAATCTAGGGTAATATGAACGAGTGATGGTTTTTTGGGTGGATTTAGACTTCTCTCAAGCTTCCTACGTATCCTGTTGATTATTCAGGAATCAAGTCTTTAGTAGTTCCTTAGGGTTGTTTATATATAGGAACGATTTATCTCTTTCCTTGTTCTACAAGGAATTGTATTATTTTTCCCTAAGGATAAACACATGCATATCCTTATAATTTAGGTATAATTATGGATAGTTTAAATATCAAAATTAGAGTCTTAATGGGTAAAGGATCCATAGGATCTTCCCATAATTATCTTATAAGCACGTGGGCTAATTATCATATAAATGAGGCTCTGGCCGACCTGCGTCGAGTCCCCTAGGCCGTCTTGGCCCGAACTGCACTGGCCCAGCTCTGTTGCGAGCCGACCTGCGGTGGTCTGGTGAGCGGGACCGATCTCCCACTGGGATTCGGATCTGCCCTTAGGCATGAAGTGGGGCTCTTGGCCCTTAACGTCATGCTTTTATGTCTTCATTTAATGTTTGACCAACTAGGAGATGACACGTGGTGAGGCTCAGTTCAACCCACGTCATTAGGAGTTCTAGATCAAAAGATATGACTGTTTGAAAATAGAAGAGAAATAAAATCCAGAACAGGCGTTAACAGCGTGTTTTTTGTTCTTTTTGGATTTCTTTTTTGTTTTTTTGTTTTGTCCTTTAAGTTATAAATATTAGAGAAGTTGTCTCTCTATAAAAAAATATATTTGGGTATCTTGTTAGTTATAAATATTCTAAAATGTGTCATTTTTCCTAATTCTCTATTTTTAAAGCCTTTAAGGGCATCACATCAAATCTAGCTGAGACACCACAACAATGTTTAAAGATGTCCTTAAGGTAATAGTTAATTTAATGTGGTGTCATTAAAGACCTTTTTTTATTATTTTATTTCTTTAAGTTTTTTGTGTTGGATTGAAGGATCACATGTCCATTTTTACGTACATGAATCTTTTCGGTCATGCCCTACGTTCATTTTTATTACATATGAATGATTTATGATACCTATATTTTTATTAGTCAATTGTCAATTATAACATATTTAGAAAGATGACGGGATTTTAAGACTATAAGAAAATATTTTTGTCAAAAAAAATATTTCACCAGTGAAAGTGAAAATGATAGTGAATTTGAAAGTGAGTTACGTTGGTTTTGTGTTGAAAATCAACGTAATTCACTTTCAAATACAGTTTCAATTTCACTTTCACTAGTGAAATGTCCTTTTTGACAAAAAAATTTCTTATATTTTTTTTTGTGTGACATATTTGATATTATGTCCTTTAGGACCCTTATCCCTATTTTTATATTGAAAATGTTCTACGGTAGTGCTATGCGCACCGCCTAAATAGATTTTGAGTAGTACTCCTTCCATTTTTATTGAGAGTAAATGGAGAAAAATCACAGAGATTAATAAAATAATTTATGTGTCTAAAATATGATGTAAAATGATTAGTTTATTCTTTTCTTTTTCTATTTAAATATTCTCTCCCAATTAATAATTAGGATAAGGGTCCTAAAAGACACAATATGAAATATGTCAGGCCAAAAGGACTAAAAGAAAAGATTTTTGTCAAAAATGTCATTTCACTAGTAAAAGTAAAAGTGAATTTAAAAGTAAATCACGTTGAATTACAGCACAAAACCAATGTAATTCACTTCCAAATTCACTATCATTTTACCTTGCACTAGTGAAATGTCTTTTTTAACAAAATTTTTTTTTTTATAGTTTTAAAATTCTGGCATCTTTCCAAATGTGTCAATTGAGAATTAACTATTAATAATTTGATTTATTTTTTTTGGGTATACTAGTAAATTGTGCCTTACACACCTTCCACCTATTTTCCTAGTTATTTGAGTGTCTCAATTCAAATGACGTTGAGAAATGATATTATTTGTTTGGAGACGTGAGAAATATAAGTAGCGGCTTTATAATTTAAAGAGGGGTAAGAATGAAAAAAAATATTGTATTGATATTTTAAAATGACGGATAAATATAAAACAAACAATTTGCTTAAACATGACAGTTAAAAAAAACGGAGAGAATAATAAAGATTCCGTTTGTTTTGGGTTGGAGTTTTTTTTGGGTTGTTTTAGATACTGGTGGATAATAAAATATAATAAAAATGGTTGAAGTAATGATTATAAAGTTAAGATGTTTTTTTGAAATTTGTGTAGATAAAAAAATGATTGGTGAGATAAATTGAAATAAAGTAGTATAATGAATAAAATAATGGTAAAAAATGTAATAAAGTTGATAAAGTGAAATAATGGGAGATAATTTAATATTTTTTTATTTATAGTTGATAAAATGATTGGTAGAAGAATTGTAAGAAATGATTGGTGAAGTGATATAAAAAAAACTCCAAAAAAAACTCTAACAAATTAAAACAAACACAAGCATATGTGTTTGGAATAATTGAGTAAACTTACACGTTAAACTTAACACAAGTAGAGCCGCACATCAAATTGTTTAATATATTGTGTTCCTCTTGGTTGTTGTGCTAGACTTTCAACTTAAACCTCCCCCACTAATTTCTCCATTCTAGCTTTAGAAAACAATATAATCTTTAGCCCAGAAAATAGTGCTGCCTCTGTCCCAAAACATAAGTTATTTTAAAAAAATTCACACAGATTAAAAAGATGTTTAAATGTCATAAATTTGAAGGTTAAATATCTAAAATACTCATTGATTGTCATTAATACAATAGTAGTTGTTAAGTAATGAAAAATAGTTGGTTGGATAATAAATTGGGTAAGATAGAGAAAAATGCAATAAATTTGCATTAATAATGTATAATGACGCATATTGTGAGACAAATTTAAATATATAGTACTACATTCGTCCCATAAAAAGTGTCTACTTTTTGTGGTGCACACAGATTAAGAAAACAATTAATGTGTTGCATTTTAAGTAATAAATGCTCTTTTTGTGATGGACATATATATCACTATCATATAATAAATGCTGTTGTGGAATATGAAATGAATATATAAACATTAAATGTAATGATATGAGTATGTTTAAATGTACAATTTTTATGAGACAATTCATTTTTAAAAACTTGACACTTCTAAGACGGAGTTAGTATAACTTAAATTTTTGGAAGGAGACAGTACTATACTAGGTGATCTACTTGTGTATATTTAAGCTAAAAATTGTCTTCAATGGCATATGAATGTGTATTGAAAACATAAATTTAATACTACAAGTTGATCTTCGTTGAAATAATTGAGCCTAGTTGCACTGTCAGATGTAGCAATTGTTTATAGAACCATTTCTTTTTTTTCCTAGAAGGAAAAAGTTTAGCTTCTTAAATTGTCTTCAATGGCATGTGAATGTATTGAAAACATAAATTTAATACTACAAGTTGATCTTCGTTGAAATAATTGAGCCTAGTTGCACTATCAGATGTAGCAATTGTTTATAGAACCATTTCTTTTTTTTTTTCTTAGAAAGAAAAAGTTTAGCTTCTTAAATTGTCTTCAATGGCATGTGAAGGTGTATTGAAAACATAAATTTAATACTACAAGTTGAGCTTCGTTGAAATAATTGAGCCTAGTTGCACCGTCAGATGTAGCAATTGTTTATAGAACCATTTCTTTTTTTTCCTAAAGGAAAAAGTTTAGCTTCTTAAATTGTCTTCAATGGCATGTGAATGTATTGAAAACATAAATTTAATACTACAAGTTGATCTTCGTTGAAATAATTGAGCCTAGTTGCACTATCAGATGTAGCAATTGTTTATAGAACCATTTCTTTTTTTTTTCTTAGAAAGAAAAAGTTTAGCTTCTTAAATTGTCTTCAATGGCATGTGAAGGTGTATTGAAAACATAAATTTAATACTACAAGTTGAGCTTCGTTGAAATAATTGAGCCTAGTTGCACCGTCAGATGTAGCAATTGTTTATAGAACCATTTCTTTTTTTTCTTAGAAGGAAAAAGCTAAGCGTCCAACGGTACTGGAAAGATTATGCCAAACAGGAGCATGGATGCATGTGGGAGAGGGATCGAGGGGTCATTGTCCCTACTGAAATTCTGACGAAAAAAAAGTGTTAAAACGATAGCAAATTTTATGATGATCAATAACCACCAAATTCAGTGTTGCGATCTTAACTGTTGAGAAATTGACACACACATGCACACAATTTACTGTGATATAACAAGTGTCTATTGAGTTTGGTGGTTATTGACCTAAAACGATAGCCATCTTGCTGTTAATAAAATGTGAAAAACATTACTAATTCCCTAGTGGACCTTTGAATTTGTTTCGGTGCCCGTGCCCTCACTGAAATTTTTTCTGAACCCACATACCATATATGTTGAGTGGTATGTATCATATCCTTTTATTTTAACGCTTTTACTTTACACGTATTAGGTGTACGTGTATACTTTAAAAGTGAATAGAAATGAAAGGGTGTGATGCATGTCATATAGTATATAACCTTGCTACAACAATTGTACATAAATAAAACAAGTGGCTTTTAATTGTAGATTGATGTTCACCATCAATGCATTTATAGGTAAACGTTTGGGCTGGTCATTCTCATAATGCTTTTTCCGTCTTAAAATATAAGTCACCCAAAATCTTTTTGTTTTTTCCAGAATATAAGTCATTTACATTATCAATAAAATATTTATTAGTTTTTTATCTATCTTATCCCTAACGTATTAACGATCAAAATACTTTTCAATACGGAGTACTTTATAATCATTTCATTAATGATAGTCAAATGATATTTTAGTTATTTCTATTTCAAATTTATGGCATTCAATCAATTTCTTAATTTTTGTGAAAACAGATAAAATGACTTTATTTTGAGACGGATGGAGTATAATAATGCATAAAAGTCTTCGTCTCCTTAAGCAATACATGGACCTTTTACACTCCCAAAATTGACAAGAACATATGGAAAGTGAAGTTTTTCAACCCCAGCCATATTAGCTCTATTGTGTAGGTATGTAGTTCAGTAATTCTATTCCTTCATCTTAGAGCACATACAATAGGTTGTTTATTCACATTGTAAATACATAATTTGTCAGAGGTGACAACGTGATTTTTTAAATTACTTTGCAATAGCTCCAAAATATTCATCTCAACGTGGATGGGGTTGGGACTCTGTTCACGTCCACCTTCACAATCAATTTTCTTTCTCATGCATTTAATAATGTATGAACTCTTTCTCTTTCTTTTTTTTTTCCTCCCAAATCTCTACGTTTAATAAGTTTTGATTTGTGTTGTCTCCCTAATTAATTTGTATTTTTGTATATATCTGTGATTCGATACATCAACGGCACAATTGTATTTTTTTTTTTTTTTGAGAGATTGAGGGAAAAGGACAAAAACGATTACAAAATGAATAAATAGGACACACTCATTTTTTTAATTGTAAAAAAGACAAATAATTTCAGACGGACAAGAATACCCTTTTAATAAAAGGGACGTGTGCATATGCATATCATTCAGTACTTCCGCCGATTCAGCACTAACTTCAAATAACCATGAACTGCTAACGCCTTCAGATGTGGTACTCCCCGGAAAAAAAAATAGTCCGTCCTCCCGCTCACCCACTCCAATTCGTGTCCTCGTCACTCGGTCCTGTATCACACATAGAGATTTTGTCAACTGAGCCGTACAATTATTTTCATCCATAAGTTGAATAAGAGAACAAATTGCAATCTAACTGTGGAACAAACAACAAATGGTTAAGGCACAAATTTTCTGATAAAATCACAGTCCCCTCATGCGTAGCAATCGTTGTACGGCCATCGGGCAACTCGATAGTGCATTGTTCAATTTTCTTCGCACCACACAACAATTTTATATTGCCCGTAACGTGGTGTGTTATCCCGGTGTCAAGAATCCATAATTTTGCACCTGTCAAACGGTCTCGTGTTTTAGATAAATTTAAAATATCCAAAATACCCTGCCACTGGATCGGAGTCAAGTGGGCTAAACCGGCCTGTTCAGCCGAAAGCGGGTGATTCACAACAGATTGTTGACTAGCCGACCCACCCAATCTTATTTGCTTTTCCCGCCGGCGAGAGTAGAAAACTCAATCCCTGTCCACCGTTGTTTTTATTGGTTCCAATTCCAATTGCAATGGGTACAGTAAGCGCTGGAGTTGTCACCGGAGATCGGCTTGCCACGAAACTCAGCTTTAAACTCCATGAGCTTCTCCTTCTCGTCCCCCACAGGTCCGCCGGCTCCGGCCTGGAGCCTCTCTTCTTGGGTCAGCAACTGGTAGGTCCTATCAGTAGAAGAAGGTGGGTCTTGATTCTTCTCTGCAGCCATGGGTGTGAATCCGGTGAGGGAAGAACCCTTCCTGCTTCACGACTTTTGCTGTTCTAAATTTTTATTTTATTTTATTTTTTTTTTATGGCTATGATATCATGTTAGAATCAAACGCTTACCGTTGTACTAAAACCAATTGATGTCAGTAAAGGCGTTATTGTCAACACTTACAATTTTTTTTTTCAAGAGTATGGACAATCTGTCCAACATTTGCAATTTTTTTCATTTAAGAGCCATGCACGATTCCAACATCCCCAAGTGTGAAGTAATCTTTCACTCAACACTCAGATTTTTTTTTATAATGTTCCAACCAGGGTTCATTCTCGTGACCTCTGGTTCCGATACCATGTTAATATGTATGGTGTAAAACTCCCCCCTTCATTGTCACGGTATCAACATATATATAGGGTACAATGTATGCCCTACCTCCGTATGAACGGACTAAACCACCCCTTATGTCAACCAATTACAAATTTACAATCACCTGTCAAAAATATATATCTATTATTTAATCTATCGTAATAAAAATAAATGTTCACCGCCTAAATTTTTTTCACATGAGTGTTAGAATTATATTGATAATGTTATACAGTATCTACTGCAACATACACGTGGTAAGATGTTCACCGCCTAAATAAATAAATGTTAGGGAACTGCTACGTCCACTACACTTATCTCTGCAACATCATCCAAACATCATCTACACCATACATTTAGTCAGAACCTATAAAAGAAATATTTCTTTCTCCAATCAAAGGACAACATCATCCACTATATCTTTATGTAGTGGATGTAGCATTTTCCTAAATGTTAAAGCGGTTGATCTCTTGGTTGTTGTGTGGGAGACTTTCAGCTTAAACCTCCCCCAATAATTTCTCAGCTTTAGAAAATAACATTATCTTTCTAGAAACTAGTACTGTATTAGGTGATTTACTAGTGTATATTTAAGATAAAAATTTGTCCTGAATGGCATTTGAATTTGTATTGAAAACATAAATTAATACTACAAGTTGATCTAACCTAGTACGCCTTTGTTGGAAAAATGAACCCAGTTGCACTCTCAGATGTATCAATTATTTATTGACTTTTTTTTTCCATTCCTTTTTCTTCTTTTTTGGGTTTTAGTAAGGAAAAAGTTCAGAATACATCCCGTTGGCGGAAGGGGGCGCGGATGCATGTGGGAGAGGGAGGGAGTCAGTGTCCCCACTGATCGGGATTTTGACGAATTTTGTGTGTGTTAAAACATGACAAATTTTATGGCGATCAATAACTACTAAACTCTTTTGATCTTAATGGTTGAGAAATTAATTGACACACACATGCACACAATTTACTGTACTGTTGTGACGAGTGTCCATTGAATTTGGTGGTTATTGACCATGCACGTAAAATTTATCTACGCAGATTTTAGATAAATTTTAGATAAATTTTACGTGCGTGGTGATAATAACCACCAAATTCAATTCGACACTCATCACAACAAGATCTGATAAATGTGTGCATGTGTGTGTCAATTAATTTCTCAACCATTAAGATCAAATCGAAAATTTAATAGTTATTGATCGCCATAAAAATTCTCATGTTTTAACACACATAAAATTCGTCAAAATCCCGATCAGTGGGGACACTGACTCCCTCCCTCTCCCACATGCATCCGCGCCCCCTTCCGCCAACGGGATGTATTCTGAACTTTTTCCTTACTAAAACCCAAAAAAGAAGAAAAAGGAAAGGAAAAAAAAAGTCAATAAATAATTGATACATCTGAGAGTGCAACTGGGTTCATTTTTCCAACAAAGGCGTACTAGGTTAGATCAACTTGTAGTATTAATTTATGTTTTCAATACAAATTCAAATGCCATTCAGGACAAATTTTTATCTTAAATATACACTAGTAAATCACCTAATACAGTACTAGTTTCTAGGAAGATAATATTATTTTCTAAAGCTGAGAAATTATTGGGGGAGGTTTAAGCTGAAAGTCTCCAACACAACAACCAAGAGATCAACCGCTTAACATTTAGGAAAATGCTACATCCACTACATAAAGATATAGTGGATGATGTTAATCTCTTCGATTGGAGAAAGAAATATTTTTTTATAGGTTACACTAAACGTATATGGTATAGATGATGTTAATGGATGATATTAGTAGAGATAAGTCAGAAATAACGTAGATAGATTCTAACATTTATTTATTTAGGCGGTGAACATCTTACCACGTGTATGTTGCAGTAGATACTGTATAACATTATCAATATAATTCTAACACTCATGTGAAAAAAATTTAGGCGGTGAACATTTATTTTTATTACGATAGATTAAATAATAGATATATATTTTTGACAGGTGATTGTAAATCATATCTCTTCCTCTTCTTTTGCAAAAATCGTCGAGGTGGCTGCCTTAACAAGGAACAAAAGAAATAAGAAACACCGCTTCAAATCAACACAATTTCCCAAAGCTTGAGTTACTTGACTTTGATAAACTAGTCTTCAAATGGGCTCTTCTTAACTAACCATTTATTGAACTTTATTTACAACTTTATTGAACTTGATTTGATTTTTGGAAACTTTTTTGGATTTTTTATTTTTGATTTTTCTCTTTTCTGATTTTTTTTGAACTAACTCCAATGGACTCCGAACTTGATAGATACCATCTCAACTTGTGCCATTTATGTCATCCAACTCTCAACGCAACTTCCAATGTAATCACCACAACAATACATAGAAACTTGCGGGATGCCAAGAGAATATAGACCAAAATAGGCTAAGGGCCGGATTATAATGAGGCTAATCACGAATGGCTAGTTTCGAGTGGGTTCACACCACTCTACAAAGTCTGAGATGGGACAGGTGGAAAATATGTTCGGGAAGGCCATTTGGCTATGGTCGAGTCAAGGAAATGACATAACAGTCACCTAACTTCGACTCCAAACACCTTTCTATTACACCTCGAAAGGATATCAAGCCTAAGTTCTATTTGCTATGGAAGCATGCTTACATGATTGCATAAAAGCTTGCATGTTAACAAAAGATCGAAATATACGTACTCAAAAATCACACTACAAACAAAGATTTGCGGTCAAAATGCACTTACACGTCATCAAGGTTACACATTTCGTTAAGGTACTCACTCTATCAATTGAAAAATCATGTCTTTTCACAAAAGGTGGTTTGTTATGCTGTAAAATGCTCTAAAAATGATCAAGACTAAGTTCTTCTCAAACATTTAATGACATTACCCGTTGTTGGACTAACTACGTTCCCACTCCCCACTTACGAACTTGCATTGTCCCCAATGTAAAGTGAGTGGTAAGAAAGTAGTTAGGGAAACAAAAAGGAATCAAAACTAGTTAAAAGAGTATCGGGATGCCATAAAAGGGTGGGTGGGTGGGCACGAACCTGAAAGACAACCAATGATATGACAAGCAATCCCAAGTACTAGCAAGGTATGAACCAAAATATAGACACAAAAGGATCATCGACCACACCGGGCCTCACAAAAGAGCAAAAATATTATACTTAACTTTTACGGGCTGCCTCCCGGTAGTGCTTTTCTTTAACGTCGTTTGCTCGAAGAGATTATACGGTAGAAATGATGGAAATTGTACAGATCATCAAATATGGAGTTATACGGTAGAAACATGGATTATACAGATCATCGTGCATGGATACCAGTAACAAATACTCACATAAGCATGTAGCAAATAAACACAAATGCCGACCAAAAGATAATGATTAAGGAATAATAAGAAAGATAGTTCCCTTGGTTACTAAATTTATAGTCTGTAGCTAGACTTTGCCTTGCTTAGGTCTCTAATGCACGGGTGGTGGGTCATTCTTATGCACCACATCCGTCTTTTTCCTCAAAACCGGTCTCCAACATAATGTAGATGAATGCCACCAATCCCAACGGTTCTTGACCTTTTCCTTCGATTTCCGAGCTTTCAGTTTGCGAGCTTCCGCTTTATCACTCACGTCTTCTTCAACTACCAGCGTGTTAGTACGATCCACAACAAGGGGACACGAGGAGTCCACAAAAGAACAAGATTCTAGTGTAATGCATGGATATTTCAATGAAGTGTAGATGCTGAAGACAACGCACTCATCATTGACTCCCAAAATAATCTCTCCCTTACGAACATCGATCACAGCTTCTCCCGTTGCTAAAAATTGTCTACCGAGGATTAGGGGTGTAGTGTACCCTTCCTCCATATCCATAACAACAAAATTGATATGGAAGTAAAAAACTTATCGACCTTCACTACTACATCCTCGATGACTCCCTTTGGACGTTTTATGGATCTATCCGCAAGTTGCAGAGTCATCTCCGTACGCTTAAGCTTGCCTAGGCCAAGTTTCATGAAATCATTGTAGGACATGAGCTTTATGCTCGCACCGAGATCACATAGCACTTTCTTAAACAAAAAGCCCCTAATCTCACATGGGATCATAAAACTCCCAGGGTCTTTAAGCTTTGGAGGAAGCTTGTGTTGAAGCACGGCATAACACTCCTCACTTAGACACACCGTCTCATACTCTTCCAACCGTTTCTTGTTGGAGAGTATGTCCTTAAGAAACTTACCATACGCCGGCATATTCGTGAGTGCTTCGATAAAAGGGATATTAATATTCAAGTGCCGAAATGTGTCAAGAAAACGTGCATATTTCTTATCCAACTTCATATTTTTAATTTCCTTTCGAGGGGATAGGGAAGTGACTCAAGATCAATAATTTTAGAATTAAAAGTTATACCTCCCTTACCCGTGTTGATTGATGAAGTGGTATAAGTTCTTCGCAAATATTGGGCTACTGGTGGACGCCATTCCTCATCGGCGTGAGCCAATTTGTCTTTGTCGGCTCTAATTTTTTTGTCTATAATAGGTCTGTGTCATTCTGTTACTGGCACGCGCCATTTATCTGATGAACTCTCTGTTTCTTTCTGGTTGCTATTGGCTTGCGCCATTCTGCCTGCTGAAGTCTCTGAACCTCTTTGTTATGCACTGGACTGCGCCAATTCAAACATCGCTGGGTGCCAATTCAACATGTTCATTAAACAAAGTTCTCAAATCACTAGCTCTTAGGTTTTTCAAGATCCTTGGGACTTTAACCCGTTCTTCATCTTCTTTTTCCACTTCAACACATCCATCACCTCTCAAAAATCCATCAACTATTGCTTCTTCTTCTTCACTCAACTCATCTTCTTCAACTTCCTTATCCAAATCATCTTCAACTCCATTGTTCCCATGAATTTCCACTCTATTTCTTCCACAAACTCTCTCACTTCGAGTGATAATACCATTGACTTCTCTCAGGTTTCTCTCGGTGTTGCTTGGTAATCCACCCCAGGGTCTACTACTATTTCGCTCACATTCCCTACACAAATGGTCTTCAATACCTCGCATTGATGCTTCCATAGTTCTCATTCTTGTATTTTGACTCTCCATGGATGTTTTTAAATTGCCAACATCTTGGGTCATCATGCTAATAGAAGTCATAATTGTTTGCATATTGGCGGCTTGAGTAGCAACTACACCCATCAAGTTTTCCATCAAAATTTTGCATTGAAAAACCTCTTTCGTTGATTGAGAACTTTGTTGAACGGGGGCATATTGGTTAGGAACTTGTTGGTTAAAAGAAGTTGGTGGTGGTTGTTGGTAAGAGGGATTTTCTTGGTATTCACCTTGTTGTTGCACATTGGCGTTGATGGATTCCTTTTGTTGTTGTTCAAGAGATGGTCTGGGTCCATGATTTGTTGAATTATCCGACCAATGGAAAGTGGGATGATCGCTCATGATATTGTTGTATGTGTTAGTGTAAGCATTGTTGAGCTTCCGGTGTTGTTACATAAAGCTCACTTCTTCCTTTGAATATTCACCGGGTTTCACTAATCCCAATGGTACATTATCATTGCCCATGCTTTCATAAGCCGCATCACTAGGCTCTCCATTTCCCAAACTCTTGCTAGCTTGAATTTCATCAACCTTCTTACTAAAGGATGCCAATTGTGCCAACACTTCTGTTTGAACGGATGATTCTCCCACAAAAGCAACTTTCTTTGTACTTGAACCGGTTACCCACATTCGGTTATTCTTTGAAATTTTCTCAATAGCATCATAGACATCTTGTGCCACACTCATCATCAAGCAACCATTACATGCTTGATCAACTTCCGCACGTGACTCTTTCCTTAGCCTACGACAAAAGAATTGGATTTGTATATCCAAGGAATAGCCATAATCAGGACATGCTCTCAACAACCTTTTAAATCTTGCCCAAGCAACCCCAAGTGATTCATTGTCTCCTTGCCTAAAGTTAGCAATTTCGACCTTTAATTCCAAATTTCGGCCCTGAGTGAAGTATTGTTTTAAGAACTCATTTTGAATCTCTTCCCAACTTGTCAAAGATTGGTGAGAGAGTGACATAAACCAATCCCTAGCTTTTCCTTTCAATGAAAAGGGAAACATTGACATTCTAGTCAACTCTCTATGCATACCTTGACTCTTGGCCGTGTTGCATAACTCCTCAAATTGATAAAGGTGTTGGTGTGGATCTTCATTATCATCACCATGAATTAAGCTCTTGTCTCCAACAATCCAAAAAGATGAGATTGAGGAATATTGATGTTAATATTGAGGATGAGGATGCTGCTTTGATTTTGCTGGTTTCAGTACCCGCTTTCTATGAGAACTTTGTGCATTCATTCATAGTTGGGAAGGATACAGTGGCTTTGGAGGATGTGAGGTCAGCTTTGCATGCCAGGGAGCTGAGACATAAGGCAATTAGGCGGAGACAATCAAAGTTCTTTAGACTAGTATTCGAAGAGTAGTGTGAAAAGAGCATGGGCAGTCTAGGAAGAAAAATTCCAAGAAGACAAGGTCCAAAGGCCCTAAATCCACAGATGTTTGCAATTATTGTAAGGAGCAGGGACATTGGAAGTCCAATTGTATAAAGAGGAAGAAACATCAGGAGAACAGTTCTGGCACAGATGCTGATTTATCCCACATTGTTTCCATGGGAAATTTTATTAGATTTTCATTACTATTTATTATTAGGCTTTTAAAAAAATTATTTTTATTATTTATTTTTGGTCCCATATTGCTTAGTTTGTTATTTTACTTGGTTTCTATAGCCTATATAAAGGCATTTAGGGTCATTGTAATCATCAGACAAAATTTTGATATATTCGGTGGATTCAAAACCGGTTTTGGTGGATTCCAAACAGGACTTATCAAGGTTGTGAGCGAAACTTGTGGGTGTCCATTATACCAAGGTTTTTTTTGTCACAGGTTAGCCAAGGGTCGAGGTGCTCATTTTATTGGTGCCTTCAGTCAAGTCCTTGGGCATTTTCGGATCTGATTCACTTACGGATCAGTAAGTAGAAGGTTCAAAACCATCCACTTCTTCTGCAACTTGAAGTGCGTATCCAACCAAATCATCAAACCCATACCTCTTGGGAGGTACCCCCAACATTGGATCTTCTAGCTCTACTGACAGCTATATTCTGCTGACCCACGTTCTCATTTTGATGCTCAACTGACATTTGCTCAACTGACTGGCTTGGATTCAGCTCTGGTTCAGTAACCAGATTAGACGAAAACTGACTTAGATCAGTTGATTGTTGCATTCCAACTGACTCCACCTGAAGCTCCACCTTACCGTCAGTTTTCTCAGTTTTAGCACTGGTTTCAGTTTCAATTATCCTCCCAAGAATTTTAGAATTTTCATCAAAAACTGTATCTCTGCTGAGAATAACTCTATTTTCAGCTGATGACCAAATTCTGTACCCCTTTACTCCATCACCATACCCCACCAATATTCCTTTCTTGGCCCTTGGTTCCAGTTTCCCTTCACTGACATGATAGTAAATTGTGCTTTCAAATACTCTTAGAACTGAATAATCTGCAGGCTTGACTGACCACATCTCAACTGGTGTTTTGAGACTGATCCATGTGTGAGGACTCCTGTTGATTAAGTAGCAAACTATGGTTACAGACCCTGCCCAAAATATCCTTGACAAACCAGCATGAGAAAGCATACATTTTGCTCTCTCCAGAAGAGTTTGATTAATCCTTTCAGCTACACCATTTTGCTGAGGATTATTCTGATCGTATGATGTCCGGAAATACCTCGCTTTTGCATAATGTATCAAACTCACCCGTGAGAATTCGGACCATTATCTCATCACGAAGTCTCTTGATCTTCTTCCCCAACTGAATTCAACTAGAGCCTTCCATTGCATGAAGCTCTTGAATGCCCCACTCCTGTGTTTCACCAGCACCACCCAAGTCATCCTTGAATAGTCGTCTATGAATGACCCAAAATATCTGTGACCACCCAATGACTCCACCTTTTATGGCCCCCAACAATCAGAATGAATGTAATCAAGTGATGACTTTGTGTTGTGTATCCCTTTTGAGAACTTGCTCCTATATAGCTTCCCAAACACACAATGCTCACAAAAGTCCATATTCTTGACCTTACATCCCCCAAGAAGATCTTTCTGAGAAAGAATCCGCATCCCCTTTTCACCCATGTGACCCAGTCTCATGTGCCACAGTTTTGTAAGCTATGACTGATGAATCTCAGCTGATGCTACAGCAGCAGAACCAGCAAAAATTGACCCTTGTAGTATATACAGAGTCCCTTTCTTGATTCTCTTGAGAATCTCAACTTAGTTTTTATAGACACTCAGCACACCACTTTCCCCCTTAAAACTGAATCCCCTGCTGTCCAAAGAACTGAGAGATACCATGTTTTTGGTCATTTGTGGAACATGTCTAACTTCACTCAGTTTACAGAATCTTCCATCCTCTGTCCTCAACTGAACAGAGCCAATCCCAACTACCTTGCAGACCTTGCTGTTTGCCATAGACATATGACCACCATCTATCTGTTGATAACTTGAGAACCACTCTCTGTGAGGACAAATATGAAAGGATGCCCCAGAGTCTAGAATCCACACATCAGTTTGATGTGCTGACTCTCCTGCCACTAGAACCATGTCCTCATCTGAATCATGCTCAGCTCTACAGCAGATGTGCCAGAACTGTTCTCCTGCTGTTTCTTTCTCTTTGGACAATTCGACTTCCAATGTCCCTGCTCCTTACAATAATTGCAAACATCTGTGGATTTAGGGCCTTTGGACCTTGTCTTCTTGAAACTTTTCTTCCTAGACTGACTATGCTCTTTTCAGCCTGATTGTCAGCCCCAGTTGCCTTATGTCTCAGCTCCCTGGCATGTAAAGCTGACCTTATAATTACATCCTCTAAAGCAATTTTATCCTTCCCAACTATGAAGTACTGCACAAAGTTCTCATAGGAAGCTGGTAACGAAACCAGCAAAATCAAAGCAGCATCTTCATCCTCAATCTTAACATCAATATTCCTGAGATCAAGTAATATTGTGTTCAGCTGATCAAGATGATGTCTCAACTGAGTCCCCTATTGCATCCTCAGGCTGAATAGCCTCTATTTCAGCAGCAACTTGTTGGTCAATGACTTAGTCATATACAGGCTTTCATGCTTCAACCATAACTTGGCAGCAGTGTCTTCCTCAACAACTTCTGTGATAACATCATCAGACAAGCACAACATGATGGTTGAATGTGCTTTCTCTTCCAGACTGGCATAATCTGCTGAACTGGCATCCCCTCTATCAGATAAAGGAGTCCACAATCCTTGTTGCTTTAAGAAGGCCCGCATCTTGATTTGCCATAAATTGAAACCGTTCCTCCCTGTAAATTTATCAACCTTCATGTTCATTGCTGACATCCTTCTTGTTAAAGAACAAACCTTTGATCACAAAATCCTAGCACCGGTCACCGGTCTTGGTGAAAATCAACTCTGTTCACCTGCAACTCCTGAATCTTGAACCTGTCGTTCCGATACCAGTTTGTTATAAACACAGATAGGAAGCTTCCAATTTAAGAAAGATAAAACAGATAGCAATGCAAACATAAAGAATGGCGGAATTGATAAAACACAGAAATAAAGAGACCACGGTGATTTAACGTGGTTTCTGGCGTTGTGCCGACTACTCCACGGACATAAAAATGAGATATTTTATTATGCACAGAATTACAAGGTTTTTCACAAGTGTGTGAATAAAACTCTTGAAAGACACATTTTGCATTGATTACAACATTGGTATTTATAGGCACAAATCCCAAACCTTAACCGCCAAAAATCTTTGTCTGAATTTTCATAAATACCCCAGATGTGGACCCCAGCTCCAGCTGTTATCCACCAGATGAAACTCAGCTTCAAACTGACTTTCCAGACTTGTAATCAACTGCCCAGATGTAGAACTCAGCTATATTCAGCAAAACTCAGCAGACCAAAATTGACTGCTGACTTCAGAAGAAACTCAGTTGCACTTCATCAAACTGACTTTCACAGAACTGAATATACTTAACTGAACTGACCGTCATTCTCAGTCTCAGTTTCTTAGATTAGTTCCACCAGATTATTTATCAGTTTAGAGATCAAGTCACCAAAACTGACACCACTAAATCTATGTACTCATGAATGTTTTTCTCATCCTCAATACTTGCTAATATGTCATTTTAAGATGATGGTATTTTCTAGCTACTGCAATTAGAACCTTTGACAGAGGAGTTACGGTGCAACAGTGATTTTACAGATATATCTATGTGGAGGGGATTGAATGCGTGAGGATTAACAATTATGTTAACACTCATCTACATGATATACCTTTAAAATACGGGTGCCCTTGAGGGACACCCTAGCAAGAAAGAATCTATGGGCCGACGATCAACATGGGGCACTACAACAGTGTTTAAAACTAGGTAATTACTCGAGTGCTCTTAAAGGAAAAGGTATATTTACAGGGGTGTTCTATTGCATGGAGTCTTCGTTACACTGTTATTTCTTTTGACGTGGAGTTTTCATTGAACTGACGCGTGATAAATGTGCAATTATTTTTATTTTTTTGCATATTTAACGAAGTGGACAAAGCTCTAGGAGGGGGGGGGGGGGGAGCGAGAGCGAGACATATTTATGTTTAACTCAAATGTTACGCAAAATATCTTTTTAAATCAAATTAAAATGATGATGTCTCACATATACATAACATTGTAAAGAATCGTAACATCATTGCATGAAAGACACCAAAATTCAAGTAAAACGACAGTCATTTTAATTTGAACTGACAAACAGACAAATAATCCAGTTATAAAACTTAATAATAATGTTTATTTTTAATGGGTGAAGATGATGTCCAAGTGATACGCAGTGGTTTCATTATATGCCTCACCCCTGCGCTCCAGGTGGAAGGAGGACTGAGTTCGATCCCTATCCCCATGGGTTTATAGGTATTTCGTTTGCAGAGAAAAAAAAAAAAAAAAAAAAAAAAAAAAAAATAGGTGAAGATGACCAAATAGCCCTCCTATGTAATAATAAGTTATTTGTACAAATATTTGAAATTAAAGTCTAGTGACGTAAAGTGTCATAGACATAAAAATAATCATATAACATTACATAATTATTATACTACAACTCTGTGATCAACAAAATTAAATAGGGTCAGTTCTAATGTAACTACTTCATAAATAACACAACACAAAACATTAATATGAACCCCATCCATTGAAGCTTTCCTGGGAAAATTGAGATAGCTGCCAAGAGAATAAATAAATAAATAAATAAATATATTATAACAATAACAATCAAAACATATACAATTCGAAATAATTTTGAAATTTTGTTTGGTTTACATATTAAATATTAAAAGTGGAAACCCTTTAACAATGTAAATTAAGCTATAATATTAAATATTGAATGGGGAGTGTGGGTGTGTGACTGTGTGTGATTATTTTCTATTTTTTTTTTTTTTTTTTATATATAAATTTACTCAGCCATATAAGACAAAACCCAAGGTCTACGTCAATTGTAAAGTATGCTTTCTTGTATTTGTGGTCAAGAAAATAATGGCTCTGCAAATAAAAGGATGTTCCAATTTTTCTTTTTATATGGTTAATTGAAAAAAAGAAAAAACACATCTCTGGTATTATACGAACAAAATTGTCAATTTTTTCTGGCATAAATAATATTTTATTGTATTATAGCAACAAATACCGACAAAAGATGTATAGCTTTAGATATTCCACAGATATTTGTAAAATGGCAAATAATATATCTAAAACATAAAGTGCTAAAATAACAGATATTTAGTTTTTTGGTTTTGTCCCAAAATTAAGTTCATTTAGAAAATCAATAAAACATTTATTACATTTTTTCTCATTCTACCCATCATTTATTATATACTCAACTACTTTTTACTATTTTGCATAAATACCAATGAAATGTCATTTTAGTCTTTTTAGTCTAAATTAATTACACATAACAAATTTAACTAACTTTTTAAATAAGTGTGAAAAAATCTAAAAAAATTTATATTTTAGAACGGAGGTAGTACGTATATATACAATGTAACTTAACAATAGGAGCTAGCACTCTTAAATTAGAACTTACTATGCACCGGAATATTTTGCAGGAAGAGGTACCACGATGGACTTGTTTATTTTGTTGATTAGTGCCTCCATATCCTGTTCCATGAAGTACAATATTAATCAGTATAATATTTTAAAATAAAATAATTATACGGCTAAGTTCAACCATTTGGAGAAAGCATCCTAGTGTACAACTTTGTGCAAGAATAGGAAAATAAGAGACTCACAAAAGCCTTGAATGCAGGCTTGAGTGCTGCCATATCATACATACAGCAACCTGAAAGGAAAAAAATATTAAGATTGAAAGAGACATAGGTTAAACTATATGCTAGCCCAAGTCACCATTTGTATAGTTAAGAGAGAGAGGGGAAAATGCACGCTCAAAATAAGAGGGTCCAGAATCTTCTAAAATACGTTTTCTTGGACGAGGGGTAGAACTAGGTGTTTCTAAGTCAGTTTATATAGCTATAAATAAGAGGCATCGCCTCAGAATTCATGTAACACAAGTATCACACAATTTACAATTATCATGCAATAAAAATTCTTTGTTCTTTATTTATTTTATGAGTTCTGGTCGGAGAGACAACGGAGTCTCCGCCTAGGGAGAGATCCGAGGGAGATCTACGCTCATCTTCGAGGGTATGATTTTCTGTCTTTTCCAAGCTGTAGATCTGTCGTTGTTCTATTCGACTAGTATGTGCTAATTGTTTATATAGTCTAATTATGTAGTAGTTAGTTTATTTTACCTCATGTGTTATAGATATAATTCGCTGGTGAAGAAATCATGAAATAGTGGTTGCGTTATTCAGATCTGCGACGGTCTATATCGCTAGATCTGAATACCTAGTAAATTACTAGTTCATGATAATCAGCGTCAGCTACGTTGATCGATAGATTTAATTTACATGTTAGTAGCTTGATCAACTATTTGCATGTCTTCGTAAATTAGCATAAAGTACTGATAGTGAAGTGTTAGTTTGGACATTATCTTGATGGACCCTAGGAACGTGCTAATTAGTGTCGATAGCTGCTTAGGCGGGTTAACAGTATGCGTTAGCGCTCAATACCGGCAGCTCTAGTTCTTTATGCGTACGGGCTATTACGGACCAATTAAGGAGGGTAGCTTGCGTATAGATTGTCTACTACAATGGTCGGAGTAGATAGGGTTAGGAGTTGTACCTGTAGCTGAATAATAAATTAAAATTCACCAATGGGGAGGACTATTGCATGTGTGGGGGGAATAGCTAATTACTCATAATTGAACTAATACATTAGAAACTCTTGTTTACATCCGTGTGAGATAGCGTAATATTGTTAGTGTGTGAGACCAATTTTTCTACTGTCTAGATTATAGTTGGTCGTAGACCATAATTGTGACAAGCTCAATCTTGGTAATTTGACGTTCTTACGAGTCTCTGTGGGATCGACCTTGACTCGCCAGTACTCTACTACGATAGACCTAGTCCTATTGCTAGTAAGTGCTTTGCACGCGATCAAGATTTTGTGGCGCCGTTGCCGGGGACTAGTGTCAATAATACTTTTTATTCGAGATTGAGTGTTTGTATATATTCGAGTCTGTTTTATTGAGTTTGTTTTATAGTCTGTTTATACTAGAGTCGTATAAAGTCAGTTCTGTTGAAATCTGGGAAAAAATTCATCCGGTTTACCAGGGGTATACCACGGTAAACCGAGGGCCTCAGATTCGGCAGAATCGGTTCTGTCAGTTCAAGGCTGAGTGAGTAGTCAGAGTCTGTATTTTTTAGTCTACCAGGCGTGTGTAACATCCGGCGAGGCAAGTCACTAACTTTTTATTTTCTTTTTGTGTCTTGTAGTATTCTACACGAAGTTCAGCAGCCAAACTCAAGAGATTCATATCTGAGATTGAAAAGTTTGCTAGACAAAAGAGAAAGGAAGCTCGAGAGAATACGGGTAGGCTAGACAAAAGAGAAAGGAAGCTTGAAAGTCTACTGAACTTCAATGCCCAAGAAATTTTGCATTAGTCCCATGTTTGTCACGCTAAATTTGGTCTTCATTGCCTCATTAAACTTTGCTATCATGCTGAGTTCACTGCTGGTAAAGATAAGATCATCCACATCTAGACAAGCAATCAGAATCCTTCCCATGCTGTTAACTTTCACATATTAGGTAGGTTCATATGGACACCTTGTGAAACCTGCCTTCACAAAATAAGAATTAATACAACTGTACCAAGTCCTTGGGGCTTGCTTAAGTCCATATAAGGCTTAAGCTTATACACTTTGTTTTCTGCTCCAATCTTCACATAACCTTGTGACTGATCCACATATACTTCTTCTTGCAGCTGACCATTCAAGAATGCTGATTTTACATCCATTTGATGTACTTTCCAATGATTTTGAGCAGCCAAGGATAGTACAAGTCTGATAGTTTCCATCCTTGCTACTGGGGAAAAAACTTCATTGTAGTTAATCCCATATTCTTGTTTGTAACCTTTGCCCACTAGGTTGCCTTGTACTTGCTGACTTTACCATCTTCATTCAGCTTTGTCTTGTAGATCCACTTGACACCAATAGTTTTGTGTCCTTTTGGTAGACTTGTGAGAGTCCAAGTCTGGTTTCTTTCAATGGTCATGATTTCATCATCCATAGCATTCTTTCATTTGCTGTCATTTGCTGCCTCCTCATAAGTGATTGGATCATCACTAGCAAATAAAGCATAATATGTAGTCTCCTCTGCTTGTGGTAAACTTGATACATCAAAATATATCATCCAACCTGGCCTTTTTTGGTTTTGTGAGGTCTTGCTGCTGATCCCTCAGCTGCTGTTTCATGACTTGAGCCTGCTGAGTCCTCTGCTGCTGGTGTCAAATCAGTGTCTTGAGTCTGCTGGGCCTGAGTCTGCTGACC
Source organism: Gentiana macrophylla (assembly GCA_026214975.1). Classification (NCBI taxonomy): domain Eukaryota; kingdom Viridiplantae; phylum Streptophyta; class Magnoliopsida; order Gentianales; family Gentianaceae; genus Gentiana; species Gentiana macrophylla. The sequence continues at coordinate 9,778,519 of CM047813.1, forward strand.
CTGTGGCAGATCCTCACTTGGTTCTTCATCTATCAGATTTTGAATTGGATGGATCTAAGCATTGATTGCTTCCCGATTCCAAGTGTTCAGCTCATCAAACACCACATCTCTACTGATCACTATCCTCTTGGTTATAGGATTAAACAACTTAAATGCCTTAGACTTTTCACTGATCCCCAAGAAAACACATTGCTCTCATTTATCACTCAATTTCTTCATGTTTGCATCTGGAATACGAGCATAAGCAATGCATCCAAAAAATTTAAAGTGACTTACAGATGGTTTGATTGAGCTCCATGCTTCTTCTGGTGTCATGTTCTGAACATAAAATGTTGGACATCTTTTCAGAATATGCACACTCCAACTTACAGCTTCAGGCCAGAATCACTTTGGTACATTTCCATATGCCAGTATGCTCCTCACCATATTCAGAATTTTCATATTCTTCCTCTCAGATACACCATTTTGCTGTGGTGAGTATGCTACTGTCAATTCCCTTTTGATACCATTATTGGTACAAAATTCTTCAAACTCTGCTGAGCAAAATTCTCCTTCTCTATCTGTTCTCAGACACTTGATATTTTGACATGTCTCCTTTTCTCTTAGCAATTCAAAGTTCTTGAATGCATTCAAGGCTTCAGATTTTTCTTATAGGAATTCAACCCAAGTTTTTCTAGAAAAATCATCAGTAAATGTAATGAAGTACCTTTTACCTCCATTAGATCATGGGTTGATTGGTCCATACAAATCAGAATGGATGAGTTCCAACACTTGCTTTGCCTTCCAAGACTTTCCTTTTAGGAAAGAATGTGTGTGTTGCTTTCCGTTTGTGCACTCTTCACATATTTGTTGAGGAGTCTGAATTTGAGGAAGCCCTTTAACCATTTCCTTCTACTGAAGTGTTTTCAAACCACCAAAATTTAGATGTCCATTCCTGTAGTTCCATAACCAAGATGTGTCCTTCAATTCTGCCATAAGACATGTTTGTGGCTCTCTGATTTCCAAAGGAAACAATCTGTTGCCCTTCATGGGAACTTTAGCTATAATTCCCTTGCTTGAATCCTTGATTTCACACTCTTTGTTTTCATAATAGTCTCATATTCCTTTTCTTGCAACTGTCCAACACTTAACAGATCGCACTTCAGATCAGGAACATATAAAACACTAAAGATGGTTTCAGATGTCCCGTTTTTGGATGTGATGCATATATTTCCTTTTACCTTAACACTAACTGAGGAGTTATCTCCAAACTTCACCTTTGAATGGTAGGATTCATCTAAATAAGAGAATGATGCTTTATTACCACACATGTGATTAGTGCATCCTGTATCAACATACCATACTTGGGGTGCTGATGTTTGCTTATGCTGTGTAGTCATCAGCAGGGTCTCATCCTTTTCTTTGTCAGCAAAGTGAGAACTCTGTTGAGTACCATTCTCCTTGTCTGTTGGCAATTTGGTGTAGCACTCTGACCGGTAATGTCCAAATTTGAGACACCTAAAGCATTCAACATTTTTTTTGTTTGCAATACATCTTCCCTCTCTATTCTAGGATGACTGAGAGTTGTCACTGCAGTCAGAATCTCTGGATGTTCTCCCTCTACCTCTTCATCTGCCTCTACCCCTGCCCCTATAATTGTTACTAGAGGCAGTGGTCTTCAAGGCCTGCTCTTCATTTGATACTGTTGAGCCTCTCCTCATCTTCTGTACATGAACTTGCAAGGAACTTTGCAGTTCATCAAGAGATAGTGCATCAATGTCTTTAGATTCCCAAATGGAGCACACCACATAATCAAATTTTGGGGTTAAAAACCTCAAAATCTTCTCCACAACTGCTTCATCTTCCATCTTCTCACCAAGAAATCCCATTTTATTGCAGATTTCCATGGTTCTGGCACAATAAGTTGAGACAGATTCACCCTCCTTCATTTACAAGGTTTCAAAATCTCTTCTTAGGGCCTGCAATTGTGATCTCTTCAGTCTAGCATTTCCTTGATACTTCTTCTTCATAGAGTCCCAGATATCCTTTGATGATTCCTTGCTGAGAATGGTCTCCAAGATAGCTCTATCTATTGCTTGAAACAAATAGTTCTTGGCCTTCAGATCTTTGAGTTTTTTGCTCTCAAAATCCGCTCTCTCGAGCTTGGTTGGGGTGGATTTCTTTGTTGGGTTCAACCACTCCTTGTTCAATGATGGTCCAATACTCCTTAGAACGCATGAAGTTCTCCATCAACAAGCTCCAGTGATCATAATGCTGTCCATCAAACCTAGGGATGGAAGCCTGAACAAAATTTGTTTCGGCCATGGATCTTTCTCCAACTGCTGTTGAGAATATGTCTCTGATACCAATGATAACTTTTATGGAAGAGATAGTTTTTGGGAAAACTTGTAGATTTCATTGTTAGAATAAGCATATAAATACAAGTAAGAAATAACTAACCACTAAGCCACTTCCTATAAAGTAGGAAACATGGGATCATGGCTTTAAACTAGAAATAAATACTCTAGTAATGGGAAACATGCGAAAATGGGAAAATAGCATGGCTGACATAGCCTTAGGTAATAAAACTTAATTAACATAATAATGAACATAATTTTCTAACAGTTTCCACTTAGAATATAAGCGATGATACTAATGCTGCTGGATCATCAGTGTCTAATGCACGCTCTTTACACTATTTTTTTGAAGTTCGTGATGGTCGACTAAGTAAAATTCCTTTTGGGAAGTTCAATCTTGTTCAAGTGTTGGATTTCGATCTTGTCTGGGACGGAAATGATATAAATCAACTTACCTCTCTCATTCATCTGAGGTATATAGATGCTATTTTGAACAAGTTGAACTGAAATTCTATTCCATCCTCGATATCCGATCTATGGAATATAAGATCATTAAAACTGAAATTAAACAATCATGATACATTAATACATTTGCCAGAGACTTTTTGGAGAATGAATAGTCTTAGGTATGTTAAAATATTCAATTGCATCCTAAAATTTCTGCATGACGACAATATTCTATCGAGTGATCAAATAATGGATAAGGTGGTATGCTTTTTAAAACCAGTTTTATACTCCGGAAAAGATGTCAAAAGGCTTCTACAAAGGCTGCCCATCGTTCGAAAACTAAGATGTGCTTTAATGAACTCTCTTGTTTATGATGAAGAATCAATAGAAACATTGGACTTTTACATGAAACTGGAGTCATTGATGCTAAGTCAAACGTGGGATGTAGGTCAATCTTCGAAGCTAAGACAAGAAAATCAGAAATTCTTTGAATTGATTGATAACTATTTAGTGGAATGGAATGCCTCTGTTGAAATGTTCCCTTGTCTAGTGCAACTCGAGATTGAATGTGAACAACTAAAAGAGCTACCGACTTGTTTTTGAGAGGTTTCAACCTTTAAGAGGATTGCCCTTGACCGTTCTCTAGAAGCCAAGAGCTCGTCTCTTAGAATCCAGGAAGAACTGATGGAACTGGGGATACAACATGAAGTTTCGATCTTAAATACATACCGATACAATCAAGTAATTCTTCTTCAAAAAAATATACTTCTACATATATATGTTGTGCAGAGACACCCGAAATGAAAATTAAAGCACAACGGAATATAAATGGAAGAACAAGAACATAGATTTAACGTGGTTCGGCAATTCGCCTACATCCACCGGAAACAACAATTTTCAAATTAGAGAAAAATTTACAGTTTACACACACAAATTTATCTCTCATGATCGTCACTTTGTATTGAAGCTAATACTTAGCTGAAAATAGGATGCTTCTACAATGAGGATTGGGGTGGTTTATATAGCAGAAGATGGTGTCATATTTTCTTCCGTAAGACATCTTCCTAGCAGCCATGAGAGACTTTTTTCAACAGCAATCATTTGAATAGTTAGCCATCATTTGAACAACTAACACACATGCTTGAAATGAGCCACAATTCCAATGGCGAACTTTCCACCACTGAAAAATGCTGCTTCCATTTGCACCCTTAGGCGCCTGTTGATGGCCAAAATAGTGACGGTCCAACTTTAATCGGCTGTGTACTGAGTCGGATGCACTAGAGTAGCGAGCAAGGTCGTATCCCACGAGGAATTTATCGAATACCAAAGTCGTTTTCGGATTTAGTTTAGGTTAACCAAGATGTTTCAAGTTCAATAACACTAAAATGTAATATAAACTAAAGATACTAAGGATAGAGAGACATAGCCAAACCATGATCCAATTGATTAATTTCGCCCCTCTAATGGATTACTCGGGAATGGCATTAACCAACCTACCAACCTAACACTTATATCGACTCATTCATGGGTGCAAACTCCTAAGCTATTGTAAGACACCATGCAACAATCAAACACCCTTTGCCCAGTTCAACAGTCCGCCTTTAAAGATTTAACTGACCGAAACAAGATTAACGCGCTAGAGTTGCTCGATTTCACAACCGATCGAACCTCACTCCCTAATCAATCTAAACAACTCAGTTGATTATAAGAAATAATCTTAAAACCCCTTTTCCCACACCCCTTCGCAACATACATTTATAAAAGTGGTGTGTGAGGTCATGAACTAGGTGTACAGTCTAATTCAAGCATTAAGAACAAGTTTTAAGACATGAATTCATCGATACAACATCAATTAAGCACTACCCATTCCTAATTTCATCAATTAAAGGGGTGATTTCTTCAATCTTTATATGATTTGACTATGAGATGTTTAGCTACTCATAATAAAACAAGAGATAACAATCAAAACAAGAATTAAAGCCATAAAGATCAAATCTAAGAAGAAAATAAAGTTACCCATTAGAGAAATCACAAAAGAAAATCTGAACTTCAACCATCTCCAATGCAATCATGTCAAGAGCACAAATGGGGAATGATTGGGGAATGATAATCTAGAGTTTAATCCATGGAAATTACAAGAAAGATGAATCTAAGAGCTAATCTAAGGGAGAAGAGAGATGAAAATCGGCCTAAGAGTGTCTAGGTATGTCTAAGTATGAGTGGATTCCAAAATGGGGTGAAAAATACTCTTTAATTCCTCAAAAAAAGCAGCTGTCAATTCTGCAAAAATCGTGGAAAGCACCAAGAGTAGTCTGGTAACTACCGAGATTTCTGTACATCCTGTCCAAAATATGGTGAGTTCTGGTGACCACCAAGATGGCTCCGGTAAGTACCAGGAATGCAGAGTTGTAAATTTAAGCTTTTTCTTCAACTTTTCCATCCTCGAGCCTCGGTTTCGTCTTTCTAAGCCTCATGCCTCAACTTTCGGGTATACGAGTCACCTATTTCCTACATTTCACATACCAAACAACATACCGAGCCTAATTCCGCAAGAAACATAGGGCTCGTAAAGAGCCAAAACATCGTGAAATGATGAGATTTTCCATCTATTTGACGGTTCACCTCAAAGTGAGTGCTCAATGTGTTTTTACCCTATAAATAGTCTAAAACTACCCATTATAAGCCAAAAATGTCATAAATGGGGGTTAAAACATGCACCGAAGCATAGTAAAGTTGACTCTCATCAACCACCCCCCACTTAGTGTTTGCTCGCCCTCGAGCAAAATGTGCGTTTTAAAAGAATCAAAGAGTCAACGTTACATGTGTAGGTCAAGCCAATCACATATCAAAGATAACCGACAAGTAAAAGAGTAATTATATGCCACTTAACCCTACCTTATCAAGCAAATGGTATGTGAGTGTGTGAATAGCTTCTCCTACATTTACCACGGTTCACCGGTTTGGATTATGGATGCTTGGTTATTGCGACTACTAATGGCCAAAATAGTGTCCAACTTTAATCGGCAGTGTACCGAGTCGGATGCACTATAGTAGCAAGCAAGGTCGTATCCCACGAGGAATTTATCGAATACCAAAGTCGTTTTAGGATTTAGTTTAAGTCGATCACGATGTTTCAAATTGAATTATACTAAAACGAAATATAAACTAAAGACACTAAGGATAGAAAGAGACATAGCCAAACCATGATCCAATTGATTACTAACGCCCCTCTAATCGATTAACTCGGGAATGGGATTAACCAACCTACCAACCTATACTTATATCGACTCATTCATTGGTGCAAACTCCTAAGCTAGTATACGACGCCATGCAACAATCGAACACTCTTTGCCTGGTTCAACAGTTCGCCTTTAAGAATTTAATTGACCGAAACAAGATTAACGCGCTAGAGTTGCTCGATTCCACAACCGATTGAACCTCACTCCCTAATCAATCTAAACAACTCAGTTGATTATAAGAAGTGATATTAAAACCCCTTTTCCCACACCCCTTCGCAGCATACATTTATAAAAGTGGTGTGTGTTCATGAACTAGGTGTACAGTCTAATTCAAGCATTGATAACAAGTTTTAAGACATGAATTCGTCAATATAACAATAATTAAGCACTACCCATTCCCAATTTCATCAATTAGAGAGTAGTTTCACCAATCTTCACATGATTTGACTATGATATGTTTAGCTAATCATCATAAACTAAAAACAGTAATTAAAGACAAAATTAAAGCCATAAGAGAAGAGGAAATTGAAATTGATTACCAAATTCGTAGAGAAATCTGAATTACATCAAGCTCCAACAGCATCCAAAGTTAATTGACGATGAAGAAGACCCACAAAAGATAGAATCCAAAAGTAAATGAGAAACTTGAGCTAGAGTAAACTAATTCTATTTAATAACGAATGTAGAGATGAATATAAGAGTGAAGTTCGATCTAAGGGTGAGAAGGGTATGTGGAGGAAATTCTAGGTAAAAATGAAGTATCCAAAAGTATCAAGAGTTATCCCCAAAATCTGTGCTATTTATATGTGCCCAAAAATTGTACTTAAAGCTGTCCAATGCGTACACATTGCTGCCTGAATGCGCAAGCATTGCTCTGTGGCTGTCTGGGAAATTCTGATTCTGCTGAGATGGATGCGTACGCATAGCTTGGAATGCGTACGCATTGAATGTTTTTGCCCCCATTGGTTAGCTTGTTGTTGCTTCTGTGATGCGTCCGCATTATCTTCAATGCGTACGTATTGCCTCTGATTCTTCCAATCCTGAACATACTGTATCAAGGGTGCGTACACATAGCTTGGAATGCGAACGCATAGAGTGCATTTCTCCAAATCTTTACATCCTGTACCAAGGATGCGTACGCATTGTTCAGAATGCGTACGTATGGACTGCAATTCTTCAGCTTTCCCCCTTTTCTTCAGCTTTTCTCATCCCCGAACCTCGGTCTTGCCTTTATGATCTCAATACCTCACCTTCCAGGCTTATGAGCATCTATATCCTGCGTCATGACATCTAAACATATATCGAGCATAATTTCGCAAGATAAATAGGACTCGAAAGGACTAAAATCATCATCAAATAACAAGGTTTGCCATCTATATGATGGTTTACCTCAACGTGGATGCATTGTGTGTTTTCTCCCTTAACATGGCCTAGAATTGCCCGGAATGAGCCAAAAGTGCCGTAAATGGGGGTTGAAATAAGCACTGGAGCAAAGTAAAGTTGGCTCTCATCAACCACACCATAGACTCATACTTCATAAGCATCTCAACTAATCGGGGCCAACCGAGGCTAAGTAAGGTCAAGTAGGACTTGCAAGGTTGTAACGTTAGGCTAGGGACGGGGCTAACCGAAGGGAAATTTTGGGGAATAATCAAGAAAGAGATGAAAATGAGCAAGCTTAATCACGGGGTGTAATAATACAAAACATAGCTAGCTCTACCCTTCTCTAGCTCAAAATGAAAATAGAAACATGATCCAAGAGGTAAAATACCATATCACACTATGTCTCAAGTGTAACGAGGTGAGAATGTATGAGAATCATGTTTCTACACTAAGGACTCACCCCAACACCAACATCATATACAAATCAATACACGAGTCCTAAAACACTTGGCTTTCTTTGACTCAACCTTTTATTTACCTTTCATGACTTTTTTCTTTTTCTTTTTTCTTTTTGATTTTGAACTTGAACTTTTTATTAGGTTTGAGTCAAAGGTCATCACATACACATAAAATGAATCGAGCTCCTTCCCTCCAATATCATGAAATTTCTTGTAAAACCAACTCCTCTTTACAAAACACACCACTCTACCAACCCACACTTGCCTAGGCAAGTATGATAGCATGAAATGATTAAGTCAACTCGTAGGGTGTTCAAAGGAATGTAGACCAGAAATAAGGCTCAAGGGTCGGGAAATTTGTCTCGGATTTTATCAATGAAAAAAAACAAGTAATAATATTTATAAATCCGATATACCTCAAGTGCAAGGATCGTAGTAAAGAGGTTAATACCGGGTCGATCTTACGGGGAATCGGAGGTTGTTAACTCTAGTTTTTATTCTAACTAATCTAAGGATGTCACGACTACTAACCTAAACAGCAAATAAAACTAAACGAGACTGAAAGTAAAAATAACACGAACGTAAAACTGGACAGAAGAATGAATCTAAAGCCAGGGAAAATACGGGTTGCAAACAATTTAAACTACAACTAAAACTAAGGTGCAATAAGAAGATTTAACTAAACTAAACAATTCAAGTTCAAGAGATTAAATTCAAATTATAACGAACAAACGAGCGATTGATCCACCTATCCTAACAAGTATTAACTCCTATCTCGATTATATTGTGTTTTCTAACCAAGTTGTGATTTCACCTTTTCTAAAACATGAACCCTAATTTCTTAGATAGTTCACCTATTAATCTATATCTTTCGATTTAAAGATTAACGACTTTACTAATTAAAGGTGTAAACTTTAGCATTTGTAACCTAGAAATCTAACCTATTAACTCTCGTTATATAGATTAAACATCTATTCCTTATCACGATGATCTAATGTTTATATGACTTTCATCAACATAAAACAATCAAACGTGCACATCTTTTGATATAATTGCAATAAACAATATAAAACATGATAAAGGAAACAACTTGTATTAAAAACTCACAATATAATCGAAGAAACAGAATCAAAATGTGTTGGATAGGCTTCACAATGCTCGTTTGATGAAGGCTTAGCCTCTAAACATCCTCTTGAAAGCTTGGAATTGTTGAAGAAAAGAACATAAAACTAACTAATTTAATCTAGGATTTAAGTGCATAAAACTGAAGGAAAAATATGTAAAAACGCAGCCTGAGCCGCCCCTAGGATTAGGGTTTTGAGTAATGTGTATATGATATCTCTCTAGGGTTGAAAATAGCGCTGGTATTTATAGAAAATAAAGTCGGCTGTGCTGAGGCGGTGGAAGGACGCCCGTCTGGATGGGTGAACGCCCGTCGGCCTTCAATCTTAACCGAATCGGCCGAGTCTTGGTCAGACGCCCGTCCACTTCAGCGTCCAAACTCTCTGAATCAACTTTCCTCTCCCGGACGCTCGTCCACTTCTTCCGACGCTCGTCCACTCTGGACGCCAGTTCAAGCTTCTGGACGCCAGTCCAGGATCGACTTAATCTTGATTTTTCCATACTTATCTCTTCTTCTTCGATCCAAATCATCATTATCTCTTCTATCATTAATGTAATTCGACTCTTATCTCTTTTTTATCATCATTTGAGCATCAAACATGTACCTATAACACATTAAAACATCGCAAAACGTAATATCATCCAAATAATCATAAAATCAAAATTAAAACACCAAAATTAACCAATTTTGCGAATAACTCATTAAAAATCTCATTTACTCAATAATTCCATTAAACACTCGTTTCTTATGCAAATTTATACAAATATGAGGGGAATTATCATAAAATATATCAATATAAATCATATAAAATCACCCTTAACAACTCCCCACACTTAGCTTTTTCTCGTCCCGAGCAAAACAAAACAAGATAAAGGCTCGGAAAAAGATAGACATCTCAGCGCATATAACACATATTCAATAACTTAGAGGTTCACCCCGGTGTGTGTGTGCAAAGCCATAGCAAACTTCCACTAAGTCCAAACTTGAAAATTTCAAGCAAACTAGCTCATACCCCCTTCAAACTAGAAATAAATGATACTTATAAGATGCACCCTACAAAACGTGACATATCCTGAAAAAGATGATAGAATGTATTTAGGACCTTTCTGATATACTCAGAGGATAATCCCTACAACATATCTGTCAGTTTATACTGGGGATAAGGTAGACGATAACTAAGCCTTTTACTCATTCATACCAGATCTTATATAAGTTGATTTAACTATTTTCACATTTAAACACACATCAGAATGAGCTATTGCCCTGTCATAGCAGAATAGGATATTCGAGATGTACCCTATCTTACTCAAATCATAAGGCAGCTTCTTCTGACTGTCGTGAGCTTTTGGTCATCATAGTGGTATAGGACATACGTGGTATACCCTATCGCACTCAAATCATCAACCAGCTTTCGACACACCCAATTAATTCATCATTATAAACTCAACTTTTTCATTTGACAATAAGTTACGTGTTACTTATCACATTCATACCTTAGATATTCACAGTATAACATACTTCGGATCTAAATACAAACTATCATAAATCTCAAGATATATACGTAGCACTAAGCACATGACTTATAAGAAAATCAGAAATCACTAGTCAAAAGGGGTATAACTTTATAAATTAGCTCATCGTTCACTATGGCTCGTGAAAAATAGATCTCAGGTGAAACAACTAACTTATCAAACATATGATATATAGCTTGGATGACTATAAAAATAACGAACATTGAATTGAATTGCCTACTCGGGACAAAACAAAAAAACAAAATGTCGAAATTTTTTGAAAATTCTAGCTCATTTTTAGCTCATTTTGCATAGACTCGTAATGAATTAAGCAAATGTATAGGTACATATCAAATCATTCCCTTCCCCCACACTTAAATATCAACATGTTCTCATGTTGTGCAGAAGTAAAGAAAAGATAAAGGACTTAGCTGATTTCAACAGATACGCGAATCGTTGGTCAGGCCGGAGCCTACGTAGTGACAATTAGAACTCGACAATATCGCTGAAAATATACCTACACTACTTGACAAACACGGAAAAATCTCGGGGAAAACGGGGAAATATGCCAAAATGAAAGGATATAGCAAAATTGAGTAATGTCAAAAGATAAAACATGCAATACATCGAAAATAGAAAGCAGAGTAAAGTCATATGAAAGTACGGATGCCTTATGGCTTACATGATTCATTGGAAAAATAAACAGCAGCTACATGAAAAGTACAACGAATCACGTAATGAAAAGTATCAAGATTATACAACCATCGCATCTAGGATAAAACAAAATCTATAATCAGAAAAATAAGATCAGGTCTGGCTCGGTGCCGCAGAATCATCAGCCGGAGGGTCAGACGAGGGTCCAGATGGTGCCGTAGTCCTCTCTGTGGAGTCAGGCTGCTCCTCATCCGAAGACGACTCAGACTCCTGAAGAACGTCTGCAATGGCAAGCTCAATCTCGTTAGCAAAAGTGAAATCTAGAATGCTCGGGTTGAAGACTCTGTCGCCCCTCGGAATCCGGCCCTCACTGATACACCGCAAAATGGACAAAATATTGTTCTGAGAAGTCCGAATATCCTCCATCCAGTTCCGTAAACTGTTAGCCATACTCAACCTCATCCGGACTGAGGGAGTCAAAGGTGGAAGGGAAGACACTCGAGGTGGTGCTGAAGACAAACTGGGCTCAAGTGGTGCCTCCGCCTCAGAACGTCCCGAAGACTTAACCTTTTCTCTCTGTATAGGTCTCGGGTTCTTCGGTTTGTGATCCGGTCCATACTCAGGCACACCGGCATCAATACACAAACTATGAATCAAGTGGGGGACAATCAAGCTACGCGTGTAAACCTTCTGATTGATAGCTATCTCATCGTATAAAGCTTGTCCAACATTCACATTCAATCCAAAGGTCAAAGCGTACAACATCCCTAAGTCACCGATATGGAAATGCGTCAGATTGTTCTTTGGCAACAACCGACTCTGTATGAACCTACACTGGACCTTCCAATCCTCCGTCCAGGTAGTGGTGACCAACTCCTTCCGGGTTCCACCCGGTCTCAACGTCCACGCTACATCCGGGCAAACCTTTAACCTTAACTCCTCCAACGGATCTTGTCCCGCATTCTGCCTATGAACGATTTCCTCCTTATAGTCCCGACCCTCAAAAGACGCCAAGTTATACTTCTTATTTATCACATCCGGCGTAAAAGGAACTTTCACCCCCCGAACCACGACTACTCCCGTTTCCAAATCAGTCTCCGAGCAATTTGCATAAAATTCCCGAACTAGGGAGTCGTTGACTGGGGTACCCGGGATAGTCAGCAAGGCATCCCATTTCCGGTCCTTTAACAACTTGACGAACCCCAGATCTACTTTAGTCTCCATCGTAGCCCTCTCGATCAGCATAGTCCTAGGGAAATAATGTTTGGTAAAGGCGTCGTGGGCTTTAGGATTCACAAATCTATGATGCATAGGCATAGGGGCTACGGTCTTCGCTCTCTTCCTAGGTTGGTCAGCCCTAGGCTCAGCCGGTTCCTCCTCCCGAGTAACATCCACATTTTCCTCAACCCTAGACGACTCTCCACCTCGGTGAACCCTAGGCATCCTCATCAATGGTATACCATCATCAGTCTCAGATCCCAAGGTAGGCTCATCCCTCAATGTTGCCCTAGCTTGTGTGGCCATAGGAGGTTGCTCTCTAATGCTAACACCTCGATTTGGATCGATTAAGGTGGGATCAAACTCCTTACGCATCGTTCCAGACTCCCTGGCCACCCCCTTACCATAACGCTTTTGCACTCCTTTCTTATGGACCATGATTCAAGCCTAAACTAAACCAACACAATCCCAAATCAAAGCAAACAAACCACCCGTTTATCATCCAAACGGGATTTCAAACCACAAATCAACACCAACCAACAATGCAATCACAATGTAGCCCCATCCATCAACCATCATCATCACCACAGCAACAACACAGCAAGAAACAAGAAACAAAACAGAAAAAATTCCAATAAGGTACAATTCACATAAAAGAGTCGAGCCGAAGATCGAACTCCAAAAAACGTGAACTAATCCTTGAAAAGTTAATAGAAACTTACCAATGTTGATGAAAAGATGATGATGATGCTGGAAAGGATCCCTAACAACGCAAATTCGAGCCCAAAATCGAATTTTTCTTGGAAAAAGTCGGACCGAAAAGGACTCTGATTCGTCAAAATGGTCGTTGGTTGAGGAATAAGGTTTGGAAAAGTGAAAGGAGGGGACCAAAAGCGGTCTATAGCAACTGAAATCGCTCAATTCGGTGCAATATTGAGGAATTGAGGTGAAGAGGAGGGCAAAAGTCGGTTTTTTCGATTTGAATTTCTGGAAAATGAGGGTTCATGGAATGAGGGGCTATTTATAGGCAGGGTATGGACGCTCGTCCAATTCTGTGGCCGGGCGTTCAGCAGAGATTCATATGAACTGGATGGGCGTCCAGTGTATCAGACGCTCGTCCAAACTTTCAAATTAGATACAGGATTGGAGGGAACATTGCAGACGGGCATCCATTTATAATGGACGGGCGTCCGAGAAATGCATAGGGTAGACGGGCGTCCAGATCTCCGGACGGGCGTCCAAAGCAGAGATTATGCAAAAATTATAAAACTTCATACAATTCAAATTCAAATTTGCATTTTCTCATTAAACTTAAATAAAACCTCAAAAATACAAATGAAAAACGATGAAATACATAAAATCACTAGAAAATAAGTAAAAACAATAGAAAATAGTGGGTTGCCTCCCACCGAGCGCTTTTGTTTTACGTCGTTTGCTCGACGAAACAACCTAACAACGCTAGTCATCGTAAATTTCCGCCCAATCCACCACCCGGATAAGACGGCGGAGCATATCAATCGCCGGAGGGAAGTCATACTCATCCACGCAAACCCGGTCCTCACCAGCTACATCAACACCTCGAAAATGTTCAGCTTGCAGCACTAACGCTAAATTTGTCAGCATCGGATCATTCAGGATTGTGTATGGACGTCCTAGAGCTGCCTGTAACTCCTCAGTAGTGAAATCTCCACCTCCCGAACAATGGGAACAATAATGACATAGGTGGCGATCACGATGCGGTACTAATATCAAAGTCTACGTGCAAAGCGATAGTCCCTCCCGGTCCGTCATCTCTGATAATAAGTGGGATCCTCCTAAGGAAAGGTAACTCCTCCGGTAGAACTCGAAATCCATATCTAAAACACTCGCTAAAGCGAGTGAGATACAAACAAAAGCTTAATAAGGCTAGAAACTTAAACGACTAAAGCAATAAAGAAAAAGTATAAAACAAAAGTAACTAGTATTAACGATATCTAGGTTGCCCCCTAGTGGCGCTATTGGTTAATGTCGTTAGCTCGACACGTTTACAGCACAGCCTGGATCAGGCCATTTGACTTTTCTGCCAGCCACTACCTCGTCGAAACTTTGGTTAGCAGTTCGGCTGCAGAAACGGCACTTAACACATGGGGTGAAATCTTTGATAGCTTTCCAAATACGTTTAAACTGCCCCATGGTCGACTTCTTCTTCTTCTGAGTATTCTGATGACGTTTCAGCTTACGCTCCCTCTCAAACTCTTCCATATCCCAACTACCGGCTAGAACTTCTTCAGATCGACCACTACCGTCATCCTCTGAAAACAGGTCGGGTGAAAACTCGAAAAATTCTTCGACTTCTTTAGTACCACACCCGAGGATATCGAGGAAACGAACAATCAAAGGCTTTTCCTTGGGTGCACCAATGTAGTGCTTACACCTTTGACCATTTACTCGAAACGGTTGGTCACCATAACCTCGTAGTTCTAAAAAGCCTCCAGGAATAATTTGGAGAATCTCAAAGGGACCGGACCATCGTGTCCTTAACTTTCCAGGGAACAGATGTAACCGGGAATTATACAGAAGAATTCGAACTTGTTCCCCGACTTGAAATTCTCTCTTCTTAATCTTGGCGTCATGGAGGAGTTTCATCTTATCTTTGCTGATCTTGGTGCTTTCGTAGGCCTGGAGTCTGAATTCGTCCAACTCATGCAATCATTGCGATCGATAACTATCGATGGCCGTTTTATAGTATACCAACTTTGACCGCAGAGTACCGAATCGGTTGTAGTATAAAACTAGCAAGCAAGGTCGTAATCCCACATGGAATTTAGTTAAGTACCAAAGCTAGTGTCATCATCTCGGTTTAGGTCAAAAGATTTTTGATAAGGTTTCAAGTCTAAATTTGCTATGTTCAGATTGACTAATTAAAACAGGAGTTGCAAACAATTAAAGGCGATAGCCGAGCTATGATCCAATCAACTACGTACCAAACCCTAGCTAAGTCCGAAGATATTCTCGATTTACCTAAACGTCTTGACGTCAAAAGTAGGGTGTCGCTCCTATTTCCAAGAATAGACATTATTTCAATAATCTACCCTCCTATGTCAGTTCAACAAATTACCGACCGGATTTAACTGACCTAACACGGTCTATGGTCAATGAAACGCTCGACAAGTCGATATAAAACCTCACAACGAAACCGAGTCTGAACAACTCAGTCGGTTTTACACGGTGATCCTAGAACCCCTGTTCCCGTATCCTCTCGCAAAATACATATGTAAAGAAGACGCGCGTGAAATACGATTATCGAGTCGCGAGTTCAATAAAAGTCATTTACGAATAAGTTCTAGGACTACAAACACATCAAGAAATAATAAAAACAACCATCAAGAATAACTCATGAACAAACTAGGATCTAGTTTCGATGATTATCGCATAACTCGGCTATAAGGCAATTAGCTACCCATATTAACTATTGAAACACAAGATTTCATCATAAAAGAAGAACAATCAAACAAAAGATAAAGATTAGAAATACCTATACGATTTGAAAACCGATCAAATCAAAACGAGCAAACCGAATTTATAACTTTGCAATCCAAGATGATCCAAGTGTTTGTTACAAAAGATTATGTTAAGAAAGCTTAAAAAACTAATCTATAGTGTTCTTGGAGAAGAAAATCGCCAAAAATTGCTGTAAAAAGTAGTCTCTCCTTATCCAAAGCTCAAAAATGAGCTTTTATAGTGTTTGTCAAAAAAGCTCGCTAGCGTGTGTTTATGAAATGCCAGCGCACGCGACTACTTTTACAAAATATCCTGTGTGCAGACTTTGCTAGCGCGTGGCGCTAGTTTTCTTAGCGTGCGCCTAGGATTTCGATTTCTGAATTCACGCATCAAACATTGGGGTGTTTTGTGGTCCCAGCGCGCGCTTATGGAATGCTAAAGCGCACGCCTAGCATGTAATTTTCCCAAAATGAGCCTTTTGCATCCCGGTTACGTGTCATGTTTTCCGGGCATTCTCGAGTACCTAGTTCTGAAAAACATCAAATTACATACCAAATGTAATCCCTACGGGACACTAGGGTGACCGAGAATGAATGAAAAACACAGAAAAAGGCCGAGATTCACGGATTATGTACCCGAGTCCTGGAATAAGTAAAATGGTGTAAAAGCACCAAGACTTAGCACAAAACTCCCAAAATAGCACAAAACGAGTCGTAATGGGGCACAAAATAAGTAGAAAACAGAGTCGAATTGACTCCCATCAACTACCCCTACTTAGCGTTTGCTCGCCCCCGAGCAAAACCGAGCGTTCCAAACAGAAATAGAGTCAACATTGTCACATGTATCGACGAACCTTCCATACCAAAAAGATAATGCAAACGTAAAGGCACAAATACATCAAACGTTGGTTCTACCTTGTGTTGACTAATGAGGGTGTGTGTGTGAAAATAGCTTCTTCGACATTAATTACTAACGACCGGTTCGGTTTATAGATGCACATGTACCAGGGTTACACCATAGGCTTATAAGTCGTAAACATCTCCACTAATCGAGGTCTAACGTCGTCTAGCACGGTCGAGGAGGACTTGAAGGGTTATATCGTTAGGCTAGGGTTGGGGTTAACGAAATGATATTTACGATAAAAAAGAAGAAAGAAGGTGCAAAAGAGCTTTAACCGACACATGAATACAAAACTCGGTTAACACTTCGTGTTCATTCTTTTCGACTATTTACAAACTCGGAAACCAAACCCTTATTTCAACTTTTCTCTCTTCTTTTTTTTTTTCTTCACTATACACAAATTTAGCCCAAATTAGGACTCAAAACAAACTGTAGAATTTTTTTTTTTTTTTTTTTTTGTTTTTGAAAACGAGCTGTACATCAACATTTTTTCTCGAGAGTCACCACCGACTCATAGTTATACTCCTCCTTCCAACCAACTCGTAACTTACTACGCCAGAACAAAATTCAAGTCTTCATAATATTTCGCAACATCGTATAAGAAATGTCGGAACTTAAAAGCTCAATTGCAAGGTGATCAAAGATATGTAGACCGAAATAAAGCTCAGGGTATCGGTAATTACGTGTTAGTAACATAAAAGGTCAGTTCGGGTAGCTGGTCCGCCACCCTACAAAAGAGAGGGGTAACTGTGGAAAAATGTACAAGGATGGCTTTTGGTTCTAGTTGAATCAAAATAAATGCCAAAACCGTCATCCCGCACTAAGAACGACGACCTTTCTATTTCGCCTCCGGGTTACTAATATAAGTTCTAGGTAACCGGTCGTAATACAACTATAAACGCTCACTAGTCGAGTTATCATGACGTCGAAGCTATTACGTGAAATTATTTCAATTTTCAACACATGGTAGACACTACAAAGTAAAATGTATTTGTGTAACTACACATGCCTTACTACGGGATATGAAAGCTCGTGACACAATAAACAACGTCAAAACTATAAAAATTTGAAAAAGTTTGCCCAAAATTTCACACAAAGGCGATAACCACCAAGCCACGACTCGACAGAAACATGGTCAATAAAACCGGAACATGGTCAATAAAACCGGCTAGTAGCCTCCACCCCCTACTTAAAAATGAACACCGTCCTCGGTGTTGGAATAAATAAAAACGAGGGATAAAAGTTTTAGCTTAAACCCGGCAACATGCGGAATTTTTGGCATGAAGTGTCCGCAATGTGGATATCCGGGGTACCTGTACAATGAACAAAACAGCCTACCAACACATATGTACACAAAACCACGATTTACCGGGGATGCTACAAAAAAAACACAAAATTGTGCCAAGAGCATCACTTCAAAAATATCGTACACCGTGCTTGCAAACAAAAAGAGTACACACCACGGAATAAACAAAAGTATGTACATAAATTTAAAGAGGCCAACAAAAAGCCTACCCAAAAGTAGTAAACAAGAGTACCGAAAAGTAACAAGTCGTTGCCCCTCGGGCTTACAAAACAGTGTTTTTTTTAAAAAAAACAAAAATACAAAGGAAAAAGTGCCAAAACACAAAGTCGGTGTTCCCATCTTCAACCTACTCTTCATCGGTCTCGAATCATGCCTCTCGCGCTCCAAACCCCCGTTGGCGCCGACGTCATCACCAAAAAGTCATCTGTGTCCATTGCCAAACCGACCTAAAAAGTAGCTGCCAAACCAAAATCGTCGAAACCACCGCCACTCGAGCTAGCACCTCCAAAAGCACCACCACTCGAACCTCCAACACCTTGGTTAGGCTCCCCACCCTCAGAAGGTTGGTCAAAATCCTCAAAGCTCACGATCACGAAAAGGGGGAACAAACTGTTGAACAAAAGAGGGGTATTGATATGGAGTCTGGGAAACATTAGGGAGATGCGAGGTTGCAAAGTTATTCTGTTTGGCAAGGTCATCACTAATGGTGCGCAAGGACAACATGGCTAGACGGTTGTCATTGAACCAATCACGTTGGCGCACCTAGGCGGCATAGTGACTTGTTCAAGAGTAGAACGGGTTGCCCTAGTTGGTTGGGGGGTGGTTGAGGTTGGTGTTGGACGCCATGCCGCGCTAAGTTGGACTTTTCAACAATGGGGGGAAACTTCCTACGAATCAAAACATCACCGGGCAAATGCTCCAACCCCAAAGAAACAGCCATATCCGTGATTAAACGAGGGAAAATCATGTTGGGAGTTTGCTTCCTAACATAGGAGGAAAACTTATCCCTAATGATCCGTGCCGCGTCAACTGGAATACCGTTAAGGATAGCATAAACAATCTTGAGAGTCTCAGCACTAATCGTGGTGGATTGAGAGGTGGGATAGAGACGGTTTGTGACAAATTTCACCACAAGCTTTTCCGGTGGATTCCAGTCCTTGGTGGCAATGGAATGTCTTGGGTCGGTTTGACTCGGAATCCACGGACAGTTAGGACAAACGGCCTCTCTCACCATCTCGAGAACATCTACCGGGGGTTGTCCCGAGGAAAGCCTACTAAAGACCTGAGTGCACTCATCAACAAAGGGAACACTCGGAAGACGGAAATGACGAGCTATACCCTCATTACTGATATTCAACCTCTGACCCCTCAAAAGGACGTAATTCGCAGCCGGCCCTACGGCCTTAGCATTGGAAAAGAATTCCCTAACCATTGACAGATTTATCGGTTCATCTCTAACGGTTAGAAGATTCCCCCACCCTCGGTTTTGCATGCCAAGCCAGAAAGTTTCACTCACCTCACCCCTATTGATCTCTCGCTCAATCAGTGCCGTTTTGGACCTAAACTTGCCATTGAAAAACTCTAGGGCTTTGTCATCTATGAAACGGTTTATTTCGTCTCGGTTACGAGGCTGCCTAGGTTGGTCGGCCCTCTGCTCCCCTGTAGGGTCGTCCTCAGGCAAAACAGCAAGTGCAATAGGCTCACCTCCGTTGGCCGGGTGCAGCCCCACCGCTGGTCGCCACCGCCTCTCTTCTACCACCACCACTACCACTACCTCTTCTACCACCCGGCACATACGGAGTCTTCCTTTTTGTATTAGCACCAGTCATTTTCTACACCAAAAACAAGACCCAAATTCCAAAACAACACACACAAAAATTATGCACAACTCACTAGAAAGATTAAAATCAACAAAAATTAAAAATAAAAGTAAATAAATAAAAAATAAAAACACAGATTAACAAACACAAAAATATTATTATTATGATATATATACATACATATAATTTGGTTTGCCAAATAAAAACGAAAAAGGAAAGACTCTTACCCACAATTGACACTCGTCGGAATTGAAGGAGATCGCCGGAATTTTGGACAAAAAGCTTCAAAATTCGCCCCCAACTTGCTTGGAATTGAGTGGGTTTGGTGATGTTTTGGGCGGAATTAAGGAGAGGTGAGGAGTGGAAGTGATTGGATGGAAGAAAAAAAAATGAATTGTTCGTAGGACTCCTATGATTTTGGTCGGACGAAGGGTAAGAAATGGGGGGGTCGGCAGTTAGGTTGAAGAGGGAGGGAGGAAGAAATGGGAAGAAAAACTGTTTTTTTTAAAGGGCCCCAGAGGGCGTGGCGCTTATGGAATTTACAAAGCACTTTGTCAACAAAAACGGGTGCCAAAATCCAATTTCACGATCAAACTTTGGCCTCAAAACGGCTCCTCAGCGCAGCGCGCTAAGGGATTCTAAAGCACGCCTAGAATCAAAAATGGCCAGGAAGCTAAAAAACAGGCTTTTCGGGGTAATTCAACTTTCAAGACCTCCCCGAAACTCCTAAAACTGAAAATAAACATGGGTTGCCTCCCACGAAGCGCTGTTTTTTAACGTCGTTAGCTCGACGTCATGATTTGAAAGAAAGAAAGATGGAAAGATGGATTAAACGAACGTCAACAGAAGTTTATTTGTTAACGTTAGGCGAGGAGAATCGGACTAAGCGGGAAATAGCACCGACACGAGAGAAAAACGACGGAAAGAGTCATTTACACGACTCACAACCCTCGGGACAAACAGGAGGATCTTCCAAGTTGACGATCACTAGACTGGCGTCGAAGTAAGATTTCTCATATCTCTTTAACCGAAGGGCGTTTGTCAAAAACGTCCCCTTGGTGTCGTGAGTTACTTCGACAGCTCCAGAAGGGAAAACTTTGGAGACTCTATAAGGCCCGGTCCATCGAGACTTCAACTTACCCTGAAAGAAATGCAAATGAGTGTTGTAAAGTAAGACATCGTCTCCTTCTTTGAATTCACGCTTTTTAATCTTAGCGTCGTGGAGAAGTTTCGTCTTCTCTTTATAAGTACGAGCACACTCATAAGATTGCAATCGAAACTCATCGAGCTCGGCCAATTGCGACAACCGTTTCTCACCTACGGCTGTCTCATCGAAATTTAAGAACCGAGTTGCCCAATAGGCTCGATGTTCTAACTCGACAGGTAAGTGACATGCCTTACCAAACACCAATCGATACGGGACATTCCTATCGGGGTCTTAAAAGCGTCCGATGCGCCTAAACTGCGGCCATCGAGCTTTTCATTTACGTTTTTCCTATTCGAGTCCATTGTTTTCTCGAGAATACGTTTAATACCTCTATTCGAAACCTCGACCTGCCCACTTGTTTGAGGGTGATACTTGGTTCCTAACTTGTGTCGAACCCCGTATTTGGTCAGAAGCTTATTAAACGGTTGATTCTGAAAGTGACTGCCATTGTCACTAATCATAGCTCGAGGCACTCCGAATCTCGTGAAAATGTACTTTTTCAAGAACCGGATGACTACGTTACGGTCATTAGTAGGAGATGCCATTGCTTCGACCCACTTCGAGACATAATCAACCGCGACTAGAATATACTTATTATTATAGGAAGATGGGAAGGGTCCCATAAAGTTGATTCCCCAAACATCGAAGATTTCACACTCGAGAATCGGTTGCATAGGCATTTCAAACCGTTTCGAGTTTCTCCCCGATCTTTGACACGCATCACACACACTCACGCACGTGTGTGAATCACTTAAAGATCGAGGGCAGTAAAAACCACTTTGGAGAACCTTCAAAGTTCAGACGGTGCCCGGAGAAATGGCCACCAGCTTCCCTGTCGTGACAAAATGACAGAATGCTAGGTATCTCTCCATCATGAACACATCTACAAATTATACCGTCCGAACATCTACGAAACAGATACGGGTCATCCCAGTAGTAATACTTAAGGTCACTAAAGAATTTCTTACGTTGTTGGTAGGTCAAGTCGGGCTCTAAATACTCACATGCAAGATAATTCACAAAAGAAGCATACCAAGGA
Organism: Gentiana macrophylla; assembly: GCA_026214975.1. Classification (NCBI taxonomy): domain Eukaryota; kingdom Viridiplantae; phylum Streptophyta; class Magnoliopsida; order Gentianales; family Gentianaceae; genus Gentiana; species Gentiana macrophylla. The sequence continues at coordinate 9,800,640 of CM047813.1, forward strand.
TTACCGTACTTTCCGGGATTAGAGGCTCAACCTCATTCGGAATAGACGATCGACAAAGAAACAAATTGCTCATCGGAAACTCGTCATCTATTGCTCTTTTTCGTGCCACAACATCGTGGGTCGGGCTTGCAGCGGCTTAGGTGGTCTCGCAACCACATTCTCACAAAATTCTTACGGTCTCTAATAACAATGTCGAACTCTTGGAGCAAAAGTACCCATCTCAAGAGTCGCGGTTTAGTCTTTCTTATTCATAAGATATTTCAAAGGCGTGTGGTCGATTATGAACTACAACCTTCGAACCAATCAAATATGAACGAAATTTATCAAAGGCATAAACTACCGCTAGCAATTCATTCTCAGTGGTCGCGTAATTTGTTTGAGCCGAATTCAAAGTATGGCTCGCGTAGTAGATAGGCTTAAACAGTTTATCACGTTTCTGGCCCAATACGGCCCCAACTGCCATATCACTAGCGTCACACATTATTTCGAATTCTTGACTCCAATCTGGTGCTATCAAAATCGGGGCAGTCACTAACAAACGTTTAATATCTAAGAAGGCATCCAAACAAGCATCATCAAACACAAAGGGCACATCTTTTGAAAGCAAATGCGTTAGAGATTTAATACGTTTTGAGAAATCCGGTATAAACCGTCTATAAAAACCCGCGTGTCCTAAAAAACCTCTAAGCGTTTTCAAGTTTGTGGGGGGTGGCAATCGCTCTATAGCCTCAACTTTAGCTCGATCTACCTCAATACCCCTCTTTGATATCTTATGTCCCAACACGATACCTTCTTCTACCATAAAGTGACATTTCTCCCAATTTAACACGAGATTAGTGTCCTCACAACGTTGCAACACTTTATCAAGATTATCTAAACAATCATCAAAAGAATCACCAAAAACACTAAAATCATCCATGAATACTTCTAAAAACTTCTCAATCATATCAGAGAATATGGCAGTCATGCAACGTTGGAATGTCGCTGGGGCGTTACACAGCCCAAACGGCATTCGAGTGTATGCAAAAGTGCCATATGGACACGTAAAAGTGGTATTTTCTTGGTCTTTAGGGTCAATTATAATCTGATAATACCCACTAAAGCCATCTAGAAAACAGTAATAAGCATACCCACTCAAACGCTCCAACATTTGATCAATGAAAGGTAAAGGAAAGTGATCCTTACGTGTAGCATCATTTAGCTTCCGGTAGTCTATGCACACACGGTATCCGGTGACCAGTCGGGTGGGTATGAGTTCATTAAGTTCATTGGCTTGCACCGTCATTCCTCCTTTCTTCGGTACGACCTGCGTCGGGCTAACCCACTCACTGTCACTTATAGCATAAATGATACCCATCTCAAGCATCTTGATCACATCCTTTTTTACAACCTCTTGCATATGAGGATTTAACCTTCTTTGGGGTTGCCTCACCGGTTTCATGCCCTCATCAAGAATAATTTTATGTTTGCAAAGCTCCGGACTTATTCCTCGTATATCCGCCATTTTCCACCCAAAAGCACGCTTATGACTTCTCAAAACACGCAATAACTTTTCTTCCTGCAGATTAGTCAAAATAGAAGAAATAATCAACGGGAGCAAATTAGTTTCGAGAAAAGCATACTTAAGGTGAGACGGGAGTTCCTTCAACTCAAGATTTCGGGGCGGATCTTCTATGGAAGGCTTTGCTTTTTCATCATTGAGTTCAAGTTCCAAGAACTTGTGCCATCTTGCATCCACAAATTCGGTGATTTCGAGCTCACCGGCGGCTTCTGCTAACTCTTCGTTTCCATCATCAATTTCGCTTGACTTCACTAAACATTGCTCCATAGAGTCATCCTCCTTGTAGCCCTGTGTGTTAGCATTTTCAACAACAAGAGGCATAATAGTATCCGGAAAATTGCATTCGTTTTCATCATACGGGTGCTTCTTGGACTTGAAGACATTAATGGTAACACTTTCCTCATCTACCCGTAACACAATCTCTCCTTTCTGGATGTCTATCATCGCCCTCCCGGTTGCTAGGAAAGGTCTTCCTAACAATAGGGGTGTCCGACTGTCGGCTTCCATTTCTAACACCACAAAGTCCGCGGGAAAAACGAACTTGTCCACTCGCACTAGTACATCTTCGGCTACTCCCAACGGTTTCCTTAAAGACCTATCCGCCATTTGCAAGGTCATAGCAGTTTTGGTAAGCTTACCTAAACCTAATTCCTCGTAAATGTGGTGGGGCATTAAACTCACACTCGCACCTAAGTCACACATGACATTCGGGTACGTTTTAGAGCCTATGGTACAATGTATTGAAATACTACCTGGGTCTTTAAGTTTCTGGGGTAACTTATTCTGGAATACGGCGGAACGGTTCTCATTTAAACACACAACTTCCTCCATTTTTGCTTTGTTAGATAATATCCTTTTCAGAAATTTCACATACGAAGGCATGTTTGCAATCGCGTCAACAAATGGGATATTAATCTCAACTTTACGTAAAATGTCGAGGAATCTATTTTGACTCTTTGATAAGATGGTCTTCCTAGGACCTCTCGGGGGATAGGGTAACGAATTAACATCAATAGAAGTAGGTGTAAAATCCATACCCTGTTTACCTTTATCGTGTGCTTTGCTTAGTTGTGCTTGCTTACTTGACTCGGCATTCTTCTTCATGGGATTTGGTATTTCCACGACCTCGTCACAATCGTCATCACCATCCACCGGTTCAATCTTTACCTTTACCAATTCAGAATTGACCCCGCCGTTCTCATTCTCATCATCATTCACCGGTGCTTTCTTCTTCTCATCTCGAGCTATCTCATCATCAACTCCAACTTTCTTACCACTCCGAGTATAGATCGCATTAATTGGGTTAGCTGGCCCAAGAATTCTCCCGATACCAAGATCATCGTCCTCAATCACAGTTTCTTCAATTGATAAAGCATTGACCCCTCTCGGGTTCCTAACCGTATTGCTCGGTAGGCCTCCAACCGGAACAGTGTTTGACTTTTCCGCCATTTTCCCAATTTGATGCTCTATGTTTCGTATAGACGCTTGCATCGTAGTTTGACCATTTTTTAACTCTTTATAGTTGTCAGAAACTATCTTGCTCAATTGATCTACGATCTGTTCAAGAGTTTTCGGTGGTTGTTGATTCTGATTATCTATTCTCCCCGGAGCATTCGGGTGTTGATAAGCATTCGGCCTTTGATTGGACGGGCCAACTTATTGTTGATTTTGTTGGTAATTCTGATTTGAAGGGCCGGCTTGATTCCGGTTCCAATTCTGATTCGATTGCCATTGGTTCGGTTGCCATTGATTTGGTTGGCCCCTCCAATTCTGATTTTGAACATAATTAACATCATAGGGTGGGTTAACCGGCAACGTATTGGGATCCACCGGTGGCATCGCCCATGGATTCATAGCCATTTGGTTCACATATGCTTGATTCATTTGATCCGAAAACATTTGATTTAACTGTTCCGGGCTCAACATCGGTTGAATAGGTGCCTCTCCCACACTCACTTGATTAATTTGAGCTCTAGGTAATAACTGCTTTGGAGTAGCATCGGTGTTAGTGCACTCCGAAGTTTTATGCATACCACCACAAGATGAACATTTATTTGCCGCTCGTTGATCGAGAATCATCTCACGCAACTATTTTTCCAACATCGTCACTTTGTTGGATAACTTGTTGTTCTCGTCTTGCATCGACTGATCGTAGCCACCGACCATTACCTCTTTCTCAGAATTGCTCCCCTTTTGGCGCTCTTTAGGTTTGATAGAATTCCATTGTCGGTTATTTTCTGCTATCCTTTCAATCGTAGCTAACGCAACATCCGGCTCTAAACTCATAAGATCTCCTCCACTCGCAGAGTTCAATGTTCTTCTGGACTCTTTATCCGCCCCTCTGTAAAATATGTGCATTTGATTCCAAATTTGAAACCGTGTTATGGACACTTCCTCAACATTGCCTTGTACCGGTCCCAAGCCTCGTGTAATTCCTCCAAGCCCCTTTGTTCAAAAGTCGAGATGTCTCGCCTCATATCCAAAGTTCGTCCCGGAGGGAAGTATTTTGATGAAAAGTTCTTGTTACCCCATCCCAAGTGTGTAAGAAATCATGAGGTAACGATTCGTACTCACTCAATAGCATGTTCCTTTAAGACATGTGGAAATAGTATCAACCGAATCGCCTCTTCGAAACACCGTTAATCTTTACCGTCTTACATACTTGCATAAAGTGATTTAAGAACTTGTTTGGATCCTCCTCGGTTTTCCTTTAAACTGAGCGATCTCTTGTAGTAAATTCCAAACATGACCTTTGATTTCCATGTTGTTGGCCTGGATCGGTGGGATTCGGATAGAGCATGCCCTCACCGGCGGCCGGGTGTAGCATAATCCTCAATGTTTCGCCAGGGCCTCACCATACCTTGAATAACCGGGGTCGGAATATCGGTGCACGATAAGGATGTGCATTCGAGGGCTTGTTGTACCGAACCGGCATTGGTCGTGGATCGCACATTAGGTTGTTGATACGGATTCGATCACGCCCCATCATCGGATTCATAAGAATAGGGTTATACTGAGCAGCCATCGGATTGTATTGATTCACTATTGGGTTCATCTGAGCCATTTGCAACATCATTTGTTGATACTGTTGCACGACTTGATTCGGATCAACCTGAGGTGCGGGTTGTTGGACAAAAGCATTCTCGATTCAAATTCACCCCTTGAAATCAAGTGCATTGTTGAAGAATCTGTGGAGGCTCTCTTTGATTCTCGTTTCTTGCCTTGGGTTTTGAATAGGCGGTTGAAGGCGAAGTCCAACTCCTCCTCAACGGAGGATTCAATTCACCATGTTGTTCTCAGACTCAACTTCCTCAACATGATGCTCGGGTATCACTCTCCGGTTGGAGAGCCTTGATCTTACTGCTGTAGGTGTAGTCGTAGCCATTGAGGATTCAACTTCCGGGTTAGATGACACGGCTTGTTGAGTTGCTCGACGATCAATCGTCCTATTTCTCAAAGCCAATTGTCGACGGAAGTAAAGCTCGATCTCCGGATTATATTCAACCAATTCCTCGTTGCTACTACGGGTCATACACTGCACAAACAATGAAACAACAACAAACAATTAAAAAGAAACAACGACCTAATCCAGAAGATTTTTCCAACTTACAGGATATTAACTCTATTCCCCGGCAACGGCGCCAGAAAACTTGATGGCCGTTTTATAGTATACCAACTTTGACCGCAGAGTACCGAATCGGTTGTAGTATAAAACTAGCAAGCAAGGTCGTAATCCCACAGGAATTTAGTTAAGTACCAAAGCTAGTGTCATCTCTAGTTTAGGTCAAAAGATTTTTGATAAGGTTTCAAGTCTAAATTTGCTATGTTCGATCTTGACTAATTAAAACAGAGTTGCAAACAATTAAAGGCGATAGCCGAGCTATGATCCAATCAACTACGTACTCAAACCCTAGCTAAGTCCGAAGATATTCTCGATTTACCTAAACGCCTTGACGCCAAAAGTAGGTGTCGCCTCATTTCCGAGAATATACATTATTTCAATAATCTAACCTCCTATGTCAGTTCAACAATCCACGGACGGATTTAACTGACCTAACACGGTCTATGGTCAATGAAACGCTCGACAAGTCGATATAAAACCTCACAACGAAACCGAGTCTGAACAACTCAGTCGGTTTTACACAGTGATCCTAGAACCCATGTTCCCGTATCCTCTCGCAAAATACATATGTAAAGAAGACGCGTGAAATACGATTATCGAGTCGCGAGTTCAATAAAAGTCATTTACGAATAAGTTCTAGGACTACAAACACATCAAGAAATAATAAAAACAACCATCAAGAATAACTCATGAACAAGCTAGGATCTAGTTTCGATGATTATCGCATAACTCGGCTATAATGAAATTAGCTACCCATATTAACTATCGAAACACAAGATTTCATCATAAAAGAAGAACAATCAAACAAAAGATAAAGATTAGAAATACCTATACGAATTGAAAACCGATCGAAATCTGAAAACGAGCAAACTGAATTTATAACTTTGCAATCCAAGATGATCCAAGTGTTTGTTACAAAAGATTATGTTAGGAAAGCTTAAAAACTAATCTATGGTGTTCTTGAGAAGAAAATCGCCAAAATTCTTTGTAAAAGTAGTCTCTCCTTATCCAAAGCTCAAAAATGAGCTTTTATAGTGTTTGTCAAAAAAGCCTGCTAGGCGTGCGCCTATGAAATGCCAGGCGCACGCCTGACTACTTTTACAAAATATCCCAGGTGCAGACCCCTTGCTAGGCGTGCGCCTAGCCTTTCTTAGGCGTGCGCCTAGGATTTCTGATTTCTGGAATTCACGTACTGAAACATTGGGCTGTTTTCAGGGTCCTAGGCGTGCGCCTATGGAATGCTAGGCGCACGCCTAGCATGTAATTTTCCCAAAATGAGCCTTTTTGCATCCCGAAGCTACGTGTCATGTTTTCCGGGCATTCTCGAGTACCTAGTTCCTGAAAAACATCAAAGTACATACCAAATGTAATCCCTACGGGACACTAGGGTGACCGAGAATGAATGAAAAACACAGAAAAAGGCCGAGATTCACGGATTATGTACCCGAGTCCCGGAATAAGTAAAATGGTGTAAAAGCACCAAGACTTAGCCCAAAACTCCCAAAATAGCACAAAACGAGTCGTAATGGGGCACAAAATAAGTAGAAAACAGAGTCGAATTGACTCCCATCACTTACCACAAGATTGGGAATCAAAGTTCAGAAACTTTGTAGCCCAATAAGCTCTATGCTCTAACTCGACTGGCAGATGACATGGCTTACCATAAACCATTTGATATGGAGATGTACCCATAGGAGTCTTATAGGCGGTCCTGTATGCCCATAGTACATCATCCAATTTCAAACTCTAGTCTTTTCTATGACTGTTGACCGTTTTTTCCAGGATTTTCTTAATGCTTTGGTTGCTCCGTTCAACCTGACCACTCGTCATAGGATGATATGGTGTGCCAGTCTTATGACGAACACCATACTTTTCAAGAACTTTTTCTAAGGGTCGGTTGCAAAAGTGCGTTCCTTCATCACTGATCAAGGCTCGAGGACATCCAAATCTCACGAAAATATTTTTCTTTAAGAACTTCATGACCGTCTTATGATCATTGTGAGTCGTGGCCTGAGCCTCCACCTATTTGGACACGTAATCTCACATGAGACTAAGATGTATTTGTTACCACAAGATGATGGGAATGGTCCCATAAAATCGATGCCCCATACATCAAAGACTTCGCATTCTAAGATGGGTGTCAAAGGCATGTCAAAACGCCTTGTCAGAGTACCGGTTCTTTGGCATCTATCACACACTTTATAGAAAGCTTCTATATCTTTAAAGATCGTAGGCCAATAGAAACCGGATTGGAAGATCTTAGCAACGGTTTTCCAAGGACCAAAGTGACCTCCAGTGGGTCCACTGTGGCCTTCGCTCAATAATATCCTTATTTGCTCGCATTTAGGAACACATCTTCTCAACCAAACCATCATTCTGGATCTTAAGCAGATAAGGTTCATCCTTAACGAAGATTTCAAATCGAGAGAAGAACTTTTCTTCTCCGATAGGACAATTACGGATCGAGATATCGGGAATGAAGGTAATTGACAATGGAAGAATACCATGGAACATCTGGAGCGCAGCCATCGATAAGCATAATGTTTTCTAGAGGAAAGTAAATATCTATATCATCTGGATCATCCTTTTCCTCACTTAACATTCTCGAAACATGATCCGCCAAGACGTTTTCACTGCCCTTTTTGTCTTTAATTTGAACGTCAAACTCTTGTAGGGTCAGTATCCAACGCAGTAGGCGCGGTTTGGCTTCTTTCTTCGTCATCAGATATCGTAGAGCAGCATGATCAGTCCACACAATCACTTGAGCTCCTAACAAGTAACTACGAAACTTGTCCATAGCAAAGACTACGGCCAATAACTCCTTTTCCGTAGTAGTATAGTTAACTTGAGAAGGATTCAATGTGTGACTGGCGTAATAGATTGGCTGGAATTTCCCTTTGATTCTTTGTCCTAAAACAAGCACCAAGCGCATAGTTTGATGCGTCGCACATAAGCTCAAAAGGTAGATTCGGTCAAGCGATATAAGAATCGTAGCAGAGATTAAACGACTTTTAAGCTCCTAACGCTTGCTTGCAATCTTCATCAAAATCAAAGACAACGTCCTCCTTAAGTAAAGTAGACAGGGGCTTGGCTATCTTGGAAAAGTCTTGAATGAATCTCCTATAGAAACCGACATGTCCAAGAAAACCTTTGATTTCGCGCACATTTTTAGGATAACTCATCTTCTCGATAGCTTCTACTTTTGCCCTGTCAACTTCTATACCTTTGGCGGAGATTTTGTGGCCAAGAACTATTCCCTCATCTACCATAAAATGGCATTTTTCCCAATTCAGAACTAAGTTCTTCTCCACACATCTGGATAAGACCTGGTCAAGGTTGTCAAGACAATCATCGAAGGACTGACCAAAGACCGAAAAATCGTCCATAAAGATTTCCATACACTTTTCTACGAGCCCGTCAAAAATAGCCAGCATACATCTTTGAAATGTAGCTGGGGCATTGCAGAGACCAAATGGCATTCGCCTGTAAGCGAATGTACCATAGGGGCAGGTGAAAGTGGTCTTTTCTTGGTCAGCTGGATCAATGGGTATTTGAAAATATCCTGAATATCCATCCAGGAAGTAGTAGAATGCGTGTCCCGCCAGGCGCTCTAGCATCTGGTCAATGAATTGAAGGGGAAAGTGATCTTTCATGGTTACCTCATTGAGCTTTCTGTAATCAATGCAGACTCTGTAACCAGTAACAAGCCTCAATGCTATTTCTTCTCCTTCTCATTCTTCTCAATCGTAATTCCACCTTTCTTGGGAACTACGAGTCGGGGATACCCATTCACCATCGGCGATGGCATAAATGATACCCATATCCGAAGTTTGATGATTTCTTTCTTAACCACCTCTTGCATATGAGGGTTGAGCCTCCTCCTGGGGTGTCCAACACATTTCACACCTCATTAGTCTTGATCTTATGCATAGAGATGTCGGGAGATATCCCTCGATATCTCCTACTTGCCACCCAAAGGCTTCCTCGTTCTTTTTCAAGACGTTGATTAATTTCATTTCCTCTAAACGAGACAACTTGGCAGATATAATCAAAGGAAGCTTGTCGCCTTCTCTTAGGAACACATACTTAAGATGTTTAGGCAACGGCTTCAACACCAAATCTGCAGGGGGGTCTTCTAAACTTGATTTGAGATCTCCACTTTTCAACTCAACATCGCTGAGTTTACTTAGCGGTCCCATTGCCAAAGCTTCTCCTTTCAACAACTCATCCTTAAATTCAGCTTCTAACTGCTCTAGACTTACCACACCATGAATATTCAAATTATCAACCAATCGCTCATATTCAGTTGCAACAGCCATGACTTGCTTTTCCATGTAATCATCGAAGTCATCATACATATCCTCAATGGAAAAGCCGGTTGGAGGACCAGAGGGTACTTGAATGGATCTGGAGACATTATAGCATACTTCTTGATCACCAACTCGTATCGTCACTCGCCCACCATCGCAGTCAATGAGGGCTTTAGCTGTAGACAGAAAAGGTCTTCCAAGTATCAGGGGGACATTTCCATCCTTTTCAATGTCTAGGACGTACCAGTCAACGGGAAAGGTAAATCTATCAATTTGAACTAGTACGTCTTTTAAGATTCCCGCTGCTTTCTTAGAAGATCTATCAGCGAATCGCAAATTCATGGTAGTGGGTTCTAGAAAATCAATTAAACCCAGCTGTTTGCACACAGACAATGGCATGAGGCTTATAGATGCACCTGAGTCACACAAAGAGTTGGGAAGACCAGCCTCCCATTAACACCGTAAGCACGAACTTTCCAGGGTCACCTCTCTTGGTTGGTAAGTCTTCATAATTGATCACTGAACAATCCTCACCAATCAGCCTCTCCATGTCTGACAACTTCCTTTTTGAATAAACAACATCCTTGATGAATTTTGTATACTTAGGCATTTCAACCAAGACCTCAGATAATGGAAGATTTACCTGAGTATTTTTCAAAAGATTCAGCACCTTTTCATACTTATTATCTTCACTCAAAGGGATGTTGCTCTTTCTTGGTGGAAATGGAAGCTTTTTCAGATCACTCTCAGAAAAGACTTTCTTCGAAGATGCACTGACGGCTTTGTCTTCCAGATCCTTCCACCGAACAGCTTTTTCAATCTTTTTATTAGTCAGGGGATCAGCCTCCTGACTCTCACTTGTTTCTTCATTCCTCAGGGGTTCAGCCACCTGAGGACTTTCAACTCTTTCACCTCTCAGGGGATCAGCCACCTGAGTATTTCCTTTCGGCCAAGGGGAGTGTAGGTGCTCAGCTTCCCCTCCTACCTTATCAATGGTAGGAGGGGCTAGTGGTTTCCGGTGGGAAGGACCACTAACTTGAGTACCGCTTAAATTCATTGCCTTTGGCCTCTCTACCGTATGGAATTGATGGTACGAGGTCAGTACATTGGCCATTGTTCAAGTCGGTTTGAGCAACTTGACCACCCTTTGGATTTTTCTCATTGAAGTGGGCGATTGCCCTCTGGGGTCTGAAGCTAAGCGCTCACCCGGTTGCCCAATTTGTCTCTCAATGTTCTTATTTGTACTCATCGTGAGTTGGATACTTTTATTTTGCTCTCCAATTTAGCTTCAAGATTGTTAGATCGGGAGGGCCTTGAGAGTTTTGGAAATTTTGAGAATAGGGCTGGTGGGCCGACTTTGGACAGCAGGATTAGAATTGGCGGGCCAATTCTGATTGAACCTTTGATTAGAATTGGAAAAATTATTATTTTGGTTTTGAGGAAAAGCATGGTTTCGATTTTGATTCTGATTGAAATTAGAATTCGGATTGAAACTTGAAGATTGATTGAACCCTTGGTTTTGAAGATTATTCGGCGTAAAATTGATTAAACCTTTGATTGTTCTGGCCATAGAATGGATTTACTTGAAGATTTCGTCCGTTCATAGGGATGAGAATCTAGATGTGTGCCCCACATTGTCACAGTTTTGACATGTGACTTGGTTATACTGTCCATAATCATGAACAACATTAACTTGACAGGGAGCAGGGAGATTAATTCGACACTGGCCAATCATATGGCGATCGGCAAACAATTTTCAATCTGAACACGAGAGTTACGTGGAAAAGGAAGTTTGATTGACCGGATTGGAAATCGAGATGTTGCCATGCCTTGCAAAGCATGGTGATCAAACTTTGCATATTCACTTCCTCAACCTTAGGAGGAGGAGGTGCTTGAATGGCTTGATAAGAGGAGCATAATTATATTTACCGATGTCCTCGAACAATGCCCACCCCTCTTCAGTGTTTTCTTTCAAAATGCCCCACCGGAAGAACTATTGACCATGCCCTTCGTGAGCTCGGTCAATCCATTGAAAAAAGTATTGACTTGCCTTTGTAGCGGCAAGCCATGATGGGGACACTTTACGAGAAGAGACTTGAATCTCTTCCAACATTGAAAAACGACTCATTCTCTTTCGATAGAACGTGAAAATGTCGTTTAAACAACTGAAATTTGTCTTTGAAGGTGGGAAATATTGACTTAAAAATTCTTTTTCAGTTCGAGACAGGTGGTAATAGATTCAGCGGGGAGAGAGACATACCACTCTTTAGCTTATCCTTTTAAAGAAAATGGGAAAAGTTTCAGTTTAATGGCGTCGTCACTTACTCCTTGGATGCGTGTGGTGCCGCATATCTCCAAGAATGTATGCAAGTGAGTGTGCGGATTTTCTGACTGATAACCGTGGAAGATAGATGCATGTTGCATCATCTGAATAAGTCCCGGCTTTAGCTCGAAGGTCTGCGCAGTTATGGCTGGGATAACTATAGCCGGGTTGACTTTGACTTCGCCTGGCATGGCGTAGTCTGCCAACGTACGTCTATCTTGGCAGACCATAATTATGAAGTTTTCGAATTCTTCGGCTAAACGATCTTCTAAATCTTGATCGGCTTCTTCGGAAAGAGCCATGAACGGATTTCCGCCTGTTTGGCCTGACTATGGTCCGCTCTAAGTCAGGGGTATACTGATAATGGTCCTTTGACTTGAGTTTGCATAAACCAACCAAAATCAGGTGGTTGAAGCCTAAAAACGAAGAATTTAAAAACCTAAACTAAAAAAATTAAAGCCTAAGAAAAGAAAAATAAATAAAATTAGTTAACACAGGGGAACAGACGGACGTCCAGAAAACTGGACGGGCGTCTGCCTAGAAATTGAGCTAGACGGGCGTATGGAAGTCCAAACGCTCGTCTGATTAGCTGAAGAACTGGACGGACGTCCAAATTGGATGGACGCTTGTCCGACAAGTTAAAAACGATTCAGAGTCGAGAAATTTAGAACAGACGGGCGTCCACTGGTCTAAGACGCCCGTTTGGAAGCAGAAAAACGAGACAGAACGAAAAAGAAGACAGAAAAGAGATAGGGGAAAAACGAAACAACTTCAGGAAAACCTAATTGCACGTCACAAAACCTAACTACTAAAAGCCCCAATAAACAAGTATAACTAACTAAGAAGATTAAAAACAAGAAATAAAATTGAAACAAGAAAACAAAAACTAGACAACCGTCCGGTTCCCCGGCAACGGCGCCAAAAACTTGTCTCGGATTTTATCAATGAAAAAAAACAAGTAATAATATTTATAAATCCGATATACCTCAAGTGCAAGGATCGTAGTAAAGAGGTTAATACCGGGTCGATCTTACGGGGAATCGGAGGTTGTTAACTCTAGTTTTTATTCTAACTAATCTAAGGATGTCACGACTACTAACCTAAACAGCAAATAAAACTAAACGAGACTGAAAGTAAAAATAACACGAATGTAAAACTGGACAGAAGAATGAATCTAAAGCCAGGGAAAATACGGGTTGCGAACAATTTAAACTACAACTAAACCTAAGGTGCAATAAGAAGATTTAACTAAACTAAACAATTCAAGTTCAAGAGATTAAATTCAAATTATAACGAACAAACGAGCGATTGATCCGCCTATCCTAACAAGTATTAACTCCTATCTCGATTATATTGTGTTTTCTAACCAAGTTGTGATTTCACCTTGTATAAAACATGAACCCTAATTTCTTAGATAGTTCACCTATTAATCTATATCTTTCGATTTAAAGATTAACGACTTTACTAATTAAAGGTGTAAACTTTAGCGTTTGTAACCTAGAAATCTAACCTATTAACTCTCGTTATATAGATTAAACATCTATTCCTTATCACGATGATCTAATGTTTATATGACTTTCATCAACATAAAACAATCAAACGTGCACATATTTCGATATAATTGCAATAAAGAATATAAAACATGATAAAGGAAACAACTTGTATTAAAAACTCACAATATAATCGAAGAAACAGAATTAAAACGTGTTGGATAGGCTTCACAATGCTCGTTTGATGAAGGCTTAGCCTCTAAACATCCTCTTGAAAGCTTGGAATTGTTGAAGAAAAGAACATAAAACTAACTAATTTAATCTAGGATTTAAGTGCATAAAACTGAAGGAAAAATATGTAAAAACGCAGCCTGAGCCGCCCCTAGGATTAGGGTTTTGAGTAATGTGTATATGATATCTCTCTAGGGTTGAAAATAGCGCTGGTATTTATAGAAAATAAAGTCGGCTGTGCTGAGGCGGTGGAAGGACGCCCGTCTGGATGGGTGAACGCCCGTCCAGCCTTCAGTACGAACTTCGAATCGGGCCGAGTCATGGTCAGACACCCGTCCACTTCAGCGTCCAAACTCTCTGAATCAACTTTCCTCTCCCGGACGCTCGTCCACTTCTTCCGACGCTTGTCCACTCTGGACGCCAGTTCAAGCTTCTGGACGCCAGTCCAGGATCGACTTAATCTTGATTTTTCCATACTTATCTCTTCTTCTTCGATCCAAATCATCATTATCTCTTCTAGCATTAATGTAATTCGACTCTTATCTCTTTTTGATCATCATTTGAGCATCAAACATGTACCTATAACACATTAAAATATCACAAAACGTAATATCATCCAAATAATCATAAAATCAAAATTAAAACACCAAAATTAACCAATTTTGCGAATAACTCATTAAAAATCTCATTTACTCAATAATTCCATTAAACACTCGTTTCTTATGCAAATTTATACAAATATGAGGGGAATTATCATAAAATATATCAATATAAATCATATAAAATCACCCTTAACAAAATTACGGGCTAAATAACGAACGGCTAAGTGTCGGATGGGGATCTAACCATCCTATCAAGGCATAGAGGGGTTATTGTGGAATATGTCATGGGATGGCTATTTGGCTCTGGTCAGGTCAATGAAACGCCATAACTGTCATCCCAAACTCTACCAAGGTCGGCCTTTCTATTTCATCTCGAAGTTAATGATATGAGTTCTAGGTAGCCGAATTGTGCCTATGTCTGCCATAATCGATCACTAGTTACCATTGTTCATGAAATTGAAGCTATACGTGCGAGAAAATCCCATTTCCAAGATAAGATAGTAAGCCAAGTAACATGCATTCAATCATTCACTACACCGTTTCATCCTATCAATGTGAAGGCTCAACATACGAATGCAACATCAATACCAGGGAAAAATTTAAAAAGTGCTCAAATTTTGCTAAAGAAGTGACCAAACACTAAGTATACAACACAATGGCAAGAAAAACAATGAAACACATATCAAATCTAAGCCTACCACCCCCCACTTTAAATGCAACACTGTCCTCAGTGTGTGAATGATAAAGGAGAAAGAGGGTTAGCTTAACCAGGCAGAGAGGCGCAAACCATGTACATGACTCATCCACGAAATCTCCACTCGAATACCTAAAGCCATGGGACAAAAACACCAAGAAAACGCATGCACAGGGAACATCCTCCGTGCCAAAAGCAAGCAAATATCGAGATATAATCAAAGAGCTCAAAGTCACATACACGATCATATGAAACCAAAAAAGGGAACCGACACGGGGCGCATGCGATGCAAAGGCAATCAAACAAGTAAAACAACATCCATGCAAAAAGATACGAGCCACCAATGAATCGAAGAAGAACCACTCAAAAACGGTACCAAGATCCCCCAAAGTAGCACCCTAGACCACTCCTAGCACCAAAAACTAAAGCAAAAGCAGAGAAACGGTGGGTTGCCTCCCCCGAGCGCCTTTGTTTTACGTCATTGGCTTGACTTATTAAGAAACTAAAAGAAAAACAACGAAGCACGAGTGGAATGAAAGAAAAAAATTGCACATCTTTTGCTCAATAGCATCAAGAACATGGCAATTAAAAAAAACTTTCATCCACTTTTATTTTTTAACAAAAAAAAAATTAAAAAATAAAATAAAAACATATATCTAAAACATTCTAAGTTTAAAGTCCTTAGTTCGACTATCTACCCCAACAATGTTAAGGATAGTTATACCAAAGGAGAGCTAACCGTTGCGTCTCCCTACAAAAATCAAAAGAATTGAGCACACCCTTAAAATGGGACAAGACAGACAAGGGCTCAATCCCCACCACCAAGATTGGTTCAAGAAATTCACCGTGAAACACAATGAATTCAACTTCCCCAAATGAGAGCATATGCCAAGTAACAAAGATTCAAACACCAAGCAATAACATTTTGGCTCAACCACAACGTCAACATATTCTATGTGATCCACCACCTTTATTTTTTCAATAAGGTTCAAATGAGAAGGAAAAATTGATTCACTAGTAGCATGATTCGTACCTTCTTCATAACACTCATGATGGGTAATTACCTCAAGAGTCGACGGTGGAGCAAATGTAATTTCATCATTTTTAGCACTCATTTCAACCTTCCTCTTCTCAATCAATTGCTCTACCCGGTTCTCCAAGCTATTTAATGCCAATTGAAGAGTAGTAGCATTCGTTTTAATATCCATCAAATCCCGACCTTGCTCTTGCAAAGCCCGGCCTTGCTCTTGCAAAGTCTTGTTGATTTGCTCCAATAACATATCGGTCGTACTCTTTTGTGGAAGGGGAGGTATTTGTGAAGGTTGAGCATATTGCAAATAGGAATTGGTGTGTTGAAACTGAGAACTTGGAGGACTCCCCCACTCATTGTTATATGGTGATGTGTGTGGGTTGAACTGATAATATGGTGGGAATCCAAAACCCATACCACCGAAATTAAAGCCTCCAAATGAGTAGGGAGGAGAGCCCTCATGGCTATACGGATCCATACACTGCAATTCAAGGGAACAACAAGAACGCAATCACGGTATCTAGTCACCACCACCACCGCAGTAGGTGGTGTGACTCTTCAGCAGAAATCCAACATCAAGAAAGAAGAAAAATAAAAGAAACATAAAAAAACAACCTAAGCCTAAGTATTCCAACGACTTATGAGATATCGATATGATTCCCCGGCAACGGCGCCAGAAAACTTGATGGCCAAAATAGTGACGGTCCAACTTTAATCGGCAGTGTACCGAGTCGGATGCACTATAGTAGCGAGCAAGGTCGTATCCCACGAGGAATTTATCGAATACCAAAGTCGTTTTCGGATTTAGTTTAGGCTAACCAAGATGTTTCAAGTTCAATTACACTAAAACGTAATATAAACTAAAGATACTAAGGATAGAGGGACATAGCCAAACCATGATCCAATTGATTAATTTCACCCCTCTAATCGATTACTCGGGAATGAGATTAACCTTATATCGACTCATTCATGGGTGCAAACTCCTAAGCTAGTGTAAGACGCCATGCAACAATCAAACACCCTTTGCCCGGTTCAACAGTCCGCCTTTAAGGATTTAAATGACCGAAACAAGATTAACACGCTAGAGTTGCTCGATTTCACAACCGATCGAACCTCACTCCCTAATCAATCTAAACAACTCAGTTGATTATAAGAAATGATCTTAAAACCCCTTTTCCCACACCCCTTCGCAACATACATTTATGAAAGTGGTGTGTGAGGTCATGAACTAGGTGTACATTCTAATTCAAGCATTAAGAACAAGTTTTCAGACATGAATTCGTCGATACAACATCAATTAAGCACTACCAATTCCCAATTTCATCATTTAAAGGGGTGATTTCTTCAATCTTCACATGATTTGACTATGAGATGTTTAGCTACTCATAATAAAACAAGTGATAACAATCAAAACAAGAACTAAAGCCATAAAGATCAAATCTAAGAAGAAAATAAAGTTACCCATTGAAGAAATCACCAAAGAAAATCCAAACTTCAACCATCTCCAATGCAATCTTGTCAAGAGCACAAATGGGGAATGATACTCTAGAGTTTAATCCATGGAAATTACAAGAAAGATGAATCTAAGAGTTAATCTAAGGGAGAAGAGAGATGAAAATCGGCCTAAGAGTGTCTAGGTATGTCTAAGTATGAGTGGATTCCAAAATGGGGTGAAAAATACTCTTTAAATCGTCAAAAAACGCAGCTGTCAATTCTGCGGAAATCGTGGTAAGCACCAAGAGTAGTCTGGTAACTACCGAGATTTCTGTACATCATTTCCAAAATGTGGTGAGTTCTGGTGACCACCAAGATGGCTCCGGTAAGTACCAGGAATTCAGAGTTGCAAATTTACGCTTTTTCTTCAACTTTTCCATCCTCGAGCCTCGGTTTCGTCTTTCTAAGCCTCATGCCTCAACTTCCGGTTATACGAGTCACCTATTTCCTGCATTTCACATACCAAACAACATACCGAGCGTAATTCCGCAAGAAACATAGGCTCGTAAAGGGCCAAAACATCGTGAAATGGTGATATTTTCCATCTATTTGACGGTTCACCTCAAAGTGAGTGCTCAATGTATTTTTACCCTATAAATAGTCTAAAACTACCCAATATAAGCCAAAAGTGTCATAAATGGGGGTTAAACATGCATCAAAGCATAGTAAAGTTGACTCTCATCACCTGTTACTCGTGAAATATTGACCAAGTCCAAGCAGTGTTGGAACTTGATCTTCGTAACCACCTTTGTCAACATCTCTATTGAATTGTCTGCAGTCCCGATCTTCTTATACTATTTCCCGAACAAAGTGGTATCAAACGTCGATGTGCTTGGTGCGTCCATGATGGACTTGATTCTTTGCCAGACATATGGCACTCTGACTATCACAGAATAATTCAATATTCTCTTGACGAATCCCTAAGTCCTTAACCAAATTATGGAGCCAAATGCCTTCCTTAAATACTTCTGTGATTTCCATAGACTCTGCCTCTGTGGTAGACAAAGCAACCGTTGACTATAGCGTTGATCTCCAGCTTACTGGTCCTCCTGCCATAGTAAACATGTAACCAGTTGTTGATCGACGCTTGTCTAAATTGATGACGGTCAAATTATACCCGTAAAAGTCATCAACGTTGACCTTAAATCGAGATTAATAATATATATTTCATATTAAATCACATGTTTATATTTATTATTTAATGTTAAGTGATTATTAATATGATATTTGGTATTTAGCCGTTTTCATTATTAAAAGCCGATTTATTGTGCGATAAATGCTGATTTTGTAGATCACGACAAATCGAGAGGATTAATGTCATTCAATCAATGGTCTCAAGATAATAGAGGAAGAAAATCGGAGCATTAAATGAAAGATTAATCAGATCAACACGCAAGCGTGCAGTAGGGGAACAAGTCAGACAAAGAGACGCGTTTAACACGTGTAAAAAGGGCTCGGTCGACCGAGCCTATCCATTCGGTCGACCGAGTATGTCGGCTCGGTCACTTACGAGATTTTGCGTGTATATCTTCTAGATCCTCTCTAGGTCGGTTACAGCCTCTATATAAGCAGCAGCTACGAAATTTGTAAAACACACCAACACATACCTTGAATCATTCATTCTTTCTTCAATCTTACAATTCATAATACAACTTGGATACAATGTAGAATAATTTGAGGGTTTCCAGCGATTTAAGGGCTGCAATATGTAAGCCTTTATTTTCTGTTTCTTTCTTTTAAGTAATTAATCCCTCCCAATTATGCTTTATTGTTTGAGTTAGTTAATCATAGCTAGATGATGTAAATCTAGGCTATGACGTTAGGGATGTGGCGAAGCCTTGTCTATGAGGATCCCATAACCTACGTCACATATTTAGTTTCTATCCATGAATCTGCTTAGTTTAATTAATGCGTATCTATGTTAGTTTATATGAATCCTTTACGAATTACTGTTTAATCCGTTGTGTATGATGAAACGCCGAGAGATACGTTCGGGGATGTAATGGGGGGGAAATTGATTCGGGTGACCGAATGAGTTCACTCGGTCGACCGAGCCCACCTATTCGGTCGACCGAGCCCTGTTTTATCCGTTAAATAGCCACGTCTTTATGGTTAGGTTAACTTAATAGAATTTATTATCTCAGTAGGTATGGCTATGGCTACGTTACTCGCTTAGTTTAATTAAAATGTGTAAAAGGAAATACCAATATAAAACTCTTAGGTAGGCTTATGAATTGATCTTCGGACGCTCAACGTTATCTAGGTAGGTTTATATTTGGGGATTGCTAGCACTGATTATACATACGTCGTAGATTAGCATGAGACTATAACTTGGTAATTGCTAGTTGGACGAGAGCTTGAGTAATCGTTTAGGAAATACGCCTAACCATAGGAATGTTGCCTGGACGAGGTGTGCGGTTAATATCGGCATCCTTAGAGTCGTAAGCGTGTGAGTTATATGAGATGGAGGCACCAAAAGGCGAAGTCACGTAACAATATCACAGTGATCTAGTGACCTACCGGTGCTAAGTCAAGTTAAAGAGGATGACTCCCGTAGCCAATCTAAGATAGATACAAACGGATTGACAGATTAATAAGTTCGATTTATTATATAAATTATCTAGGTCCAAACGATAAAGACTATAATTGGGGAGGTTAATTACGTTGTGTCGTGTCGTGTCAATTTATCTTTTCTTGTCTTATGTTGGTCGTAGACCGCCTCTATGTCCTTGACATGTTAATTAATTGTTTGTATATAAGATGATCCACAATTGGTTCCCTGTGGGATCGACCTTGATTCACTATAGCTATACTACGATGGGCCTAGTCCTCTTGCTAGTATTTCTTTATGGTGGTCAAGTATATTATAACCTGATTGACCCCGATCAAGTTTTTGGCGCCGTTGCCGGGGAACCAACGGTCAATTTTATATATAAATAATTTTCTTATTCATGTTAAGTTTTCTGTTTTAGAGTCTGTTTTTACGTTTTTGAGTCCCTCTGGTTGTCTGCTCTGTCTGAAAATTCCAGATTCTTAAAATAAAAATAAAAAATAAAAAAATTTATTCGGTCGACCGAGAGACCTCATTCGGTCGACCGAGAATTTATAATTTATTTATTTATTTATTTTTTTGTGTTTTGTTCTTGTTCTGTTCTGTTTAAACAGTTTCTGATTTGTGTTTTTCGAGTCTGGAATTTCGCGTGTCTGTTTATCCCCGTATGTTTAATCCGTAAGTCTGATAGCAGCATGGGAGACCATGTTAAAATCAGCCTACGGTCTGTTTTGTTTTTCTTCTGTTTGCAGAAACCAGGGAAGCAATAATCCAAGTCAATAATTATTCGCGGGCGCTGAGAAAATAACCCAACAACATGTGGAGCTACGAATCTGCGATGGGAAAAGCGATGGAAGCAATACCTTTAAAGCACAAAGATGGCTTCGAAATTTTTTTAAAAGCTTAAATTCTTCGTGGTACAATGTTGAAGGCAAGGTACTACCCTTTTTTTTGCTTATGTTTTACTACCTTTTGGTTTTTTGAGCATAAGTTAGCCTATAAATGAACCTTAGTATGAATCTTAGCCCGGAGTGGTTTGTAAGATTAATTCTATTAGTGTGGAAAGTTCTGCCCCAAATCTGTCTCATCTAGAGGGTGTAAGGAAACATGTAGTCGTTGAAAGGAAGCAGTGAATAAAGAGTTCCTCGTAGTTACTGTTAAAATCTCATTGTCCTATGCATGAGATTGCTTCATCGCCAGGGAGCAACAAATTGTGTAGTTTAAGCATTCACAATCTAAAGAAGACGTTGAGTTTTGAGAGAACACCATCTTCTGCTTTCGTTGAGTTTTATGGTGATGGCTTCTCGGTGAACCCACCTTAAACACAAACGAGATTACGCTTTGGGTGACAATTTAGAAATCGCAGAATCGTAGTACATGGGTTCGGAAATGGTCTAACCATGGCTGGGCAAGTTGAACCGAGCTTCGGCTCAATCGACTCCCATCCACGTGTGATGTACGTTACAGCAGTTCAACAAGACTTAGCATAGCCGATAAGCCTTCGGGCTAAACGGGGCTTAATCTTGACGGATTGGCCTGAACTTTCACATATGTTCCAACGAATAAGACGGCGTGGGCTAGCCTACATAACCGACCTTATTCGGAGTTATTTGATTCATTGTTTCTTATTGTCAAGGCCAAAACCGTAATTTTAACCGAGTTTCTTAGAATTCACTAATTCCTAAAACGAGAGCCGAGGTAAGAGCTTTGTATAAATGGTATGGATAAATGTCGTTTCCTAGGTCTCACAACCAAGGGAAGGGTATTAATCCGCAAAAGCGACAAGCCACCTCTTATAGTGCTCAGAGGGTCAAAGTCTGGCGATCCAAGAATGATAACTGACAAGGATAATCTTTGGAAAGTCGAGCTGAGGACTTTAAACTCAGAACTACTTCCTTAAAACCCTTAGGATTTCTTTTTAGGATTTTAGGTTTTTCTTTCTTTGAGTCCAATAAGAGTAACGTGACATATGTTGAGGTTTTTTATTTTGCCGTGTTCCGATGGCCATTGGGCTAAGGATGTGCAAAACTTTTTTACTCAATATAGGCCACGTGAATTAGAGTTCCGTAGGAGAGTCGAGAAATTGCTAAAGAAAAGAAATTTAGCAAACAACCTTAAGATGGAAGCATTAAGAGAGCTTGAGAATTATTGAAAATGTAACAGAGAATGATTGGTGCGAACAAGAACAATTTTGGTCAACTTCCAAAACCTTTTAGAATGGTGATCCAAGTGAAAATCCAAAGTGATGTGCAATTCATTCTGCAATTTTTCACCTTCAAACTTTTCGATCCTCTCACCAATCTGCCCCGGAAGTTCACATTTCTAACCATTCTTTCATTACCTCTCTTTCTTTCCATCAGTTTCACTCTCCCACCCAATCTCAATGCCTTAACCATTTTCAACCCACCCATAAACACAATTTCTTACCCGTCCTTTAACTTTTCTTCCCATCCTTATGTGTATCTTTTTCTAAGCCCATCATACTCTCAACCTCCATTTTTACAAAATACCTTTGTGTTGCGGAATTTGAAATATTGCTAAGCTTTAATGATTATTTTTTATCATTTTGATTTTCATGATCCTAGTTGGGGGAAGTGTAGCTCTGACCCTAGCTAGATTTTAAAGGTTTTTGGTTCGATCAAAGTACGACTTATCTTTCTACCGGAAGTTTTAAATTTCACACTTTTCCGACTATTCCGGCATTTCTAGATGATAAGTTTTGTTCTGAACTATCATACTAATCCGACCTTGTTGATGACGGTTATGACTTTTACGTGATACATTGGGTTATTAGTCATTTCGAGGAGTAGCTACATCTCCCTAAGTTGTTGATATCCAATGCAAGCGTGAAGTTTCTGCGCTAAGTATTTGATTTTATCTTTAGTCAATAGGTCGCATTGAATCTGTTATACCTTACCAAGTTTTCTTTATATCTTTGGATTGAATACATAGTGAGCCGACCACCTCGTGTTTTCCCACGTCGGGTAATGCTTTTTGATCTTTGTCTTCTCCACCCAGTTTTAAGAATATTAGGTATCTCGTACCCTTAGAATTGTGAGTTCCTAGCTAAGAATTGATAGGAAAGGAACCAAGCTTAATGAGTACGTGATCATTTTATACTTATGTTAAGTAAATTTAAGGATATTCATGCCCGTTTTTGCAAATAGTTATTTATTATTCAATTACTCAATCTGTGAATCAAGTATATCGCGCAAATCATAATAACTGAAGAAATTATGTGTACATTGCGTAGATTATTGGTTATGTAAACTTAGTATCAACATCTATCTGCTGATGTATTCTGATATTCTTGCCAACAAAAGCGGAGTAATAAGCATGAGACGACTGTGTTTTAGCAAAATGTTAGACATTGGGCTTGTAGTAACATTACCAAAGTAGCCCCGCTTGTGGTAATATTCGATGCTATACATGATCTAAGATAGGGGGATACTCTAAAAAGTTTTCTTCCTTGAGATTGATAGTATTTGAAAAATATGAAGATATGAAAAGAATATTCAACTCTTTAAGAGGCTTTGAGTAGTACTCGGTCTCCAAGTCCAAAAACCCTATAGATACGCTCTTGCTTATTGCTCTAGTGCTCTACAACCATTTGCGAGGCATAAGAAGTATGAATGCTTTGAGGTTGGTAGGTTGAGATTGTGAAGTTAGCATAAACTCGATCTTGCCACGAATATATAAAACTAAATGCACATGCACACATCACTTGATTCATAGTCGGTAGTGAATAATGGATATCTTATGAGCATGACTAGTATGAGTTGACCTGAGTTTCTTGTGTAAGTATGATTTGACCATAGAAAATGTTGTCTTGGGGAATGACTTATTGATGCTTTGTTCGGGACGATCAAAGTCTAAGTGGGGGGTAGTTGATGACGGTCAAATTATACCCGTAAAAGTCATCAACGTTGACCTTAAATCGAGATTAATAATATATATTTCATATTAAATCACATGTTTATATTTATTATTTATTGTTAAGTGATTATTAATATGATATTTGGTATTTAGCCGTTTTCATTATTAAAAGCCGATTTATTGTGCGATAAATGCTGATTTTGTAGATCACGACAAATCGAGAGGATTAATGTCATTCAATCAATGGTCTCAAGATAATAGAGGAAGAAAATCGGAGCATTAAATGAAAGATTAATCAGATCAACACGCAAGCGTGCGATGAGGGAACAAGTCGGACAAAGAGCGCGTTTAACACGTGTAAAAGGGCTCGGTCGACCGAGCCTATCCATTCGGTCGACCGAGTATGTCGGCTCGGTCACTTACGGGATTTCGCGTGTATATCTTCTAGATCCTCTCTAGGTCGGTTACAGCCTCTATATAAGCAGCAGCTACGAAATTTGTAAAACACACCAACACATACCTTGAATCATTCATTCTTTCTTCAATCTTACAATTCATAATACAACTTGGATACAATGTAGAATAATTTGAGGGTTTCAATGATTTAAGAAATTTGCAATATGTAAGCCTTTATTTTCTGTTTCTTTCTTTTAAGTAATTAATCCCTCCCAATTATGCTTTATTGTTTGAGTTAGTTAATCATAGCTAGATGATGTAGATCTAGGCTATGACGTTAGGGATGTGGCGAAGCCTTGTCTATGAGGATCCCATAACCTACGTCACATATTTAGTTTCTATCCATGAATCTGCTTAGTTTAATTAATGCGTATCTATGTTAGTTTATATGAATCCTTTACGAATTCATTGTTTAATCCGTTGTGTATGATGAACTTATTTGAGAGATACGTTCGGGGATGTAACTGGGACGAAATTGATTCGGGTGACCGAATGAGTTCACTCGATCGACCGAGCCCACCTATTCGGTCGACCGAGCCTGTTTTATCCGTTAAATAGCCACGTCTTTATGGTTAGGTTAACTTAATAGAATTTATTATCTCGGTAGGTATGGCTATGGCTACGTTACTCGCTTAGTTTAATTAAAATGTGTAAAAAGGAAATACCAATATAAAACTCTTAGGTAGGCTTATGAATTGATCTTCGGACGTTCAACGTTATCTAGGTAGGTTTATATTTGGGGATTGCTAGCACCTGATTATACATACGTCGTAGATTAGCATGAGACTATAACTTGGTAATTGCTAGTTGGACGAGAGCTTGAGTAATCGTTTAGGAAGTACGCCTAACCATAGGAATGTTGCCTGGACGAGGTGTGCGGTTAATATCGGCATCCTTAGAGTCGTAAATAGCGTGTGAGTTATATGAGATGGAGGCACCAAAAGGCGAAGTCACGTAACAATATCACGGTGATCTAGTGACTACCGGTGCTAAGTCAAGTTAAAGAGGATGACTCCGTAGCCAATCTAAGATAGATACAAACGGATTGACGATTAATAAGTTCGATTTATTATATAAATTATCTAGGTCCAAACGATAAAGACTATAATTGGGGAGGTTAATTACGTTGTGTCGTGTCGTGTCAATTTATCTTTTCTTGTCTTATGTTGGTCGTAGACCGCCTCTATGTCCTTGACATGTTAATTAATTGTTTGTATATAAGATGATCCACAATTGGTTCCCTGTGGGATCGACCTTGATTCACTATAGCTATACTACGATGGGCCTAGTCCTCTTGCTAGTATTTCTTTATGGTGGTCAAGTATATTATAACCTGATTGACCCCGATCATAAATCACCAGCATAATCTGAATCGATGTATCCGACTAGACGATTGACATTCGTCTTGTCTTTCTGAAATTTCAAGCCAATATCCACAGTTCCATGAATGTACCGTAAAATCCGTCTTACTGCTTGCCAATGTCCCTTACCAGGGTTGTGCATATATCGGCTTACCATGTGACAGCATGAGAAATGTCAGGCCTTGTACACACCATTGCATACATCAGAGCTCCAACTGCATTTGCATATGGAATTGAATCAATTTGCCTCTTCTCTACTTCTATTATTGGAGACATAGATGCACTCAAGTTGAAATACGGGGCCAGGGGAGTACTTACAGGTTTCGTCTTGTCATCAATACCAAACCTTTGAAGTAGGTTTTTCAGATACTACATCAGTGTCAAACAGACTGTGCCATTCAACTTGTCTCTATGGATTTCCATTCCTAGAACCTTTTTGGCCTCTCTAAGATCTTTTATCTCAAACTCTGAACTCGGTTGAGCCTTCAATTTGTCGATCTCCGCCTTGCTCTTAGATGCAATCAGCATATCATCAACATATAAGAGCAAATAGACAAATGTACCATCTCGGAGTTTCTTCAAGTAGACACAGTGATCAAACTGACTGTGTTTGTACTTCTGTTTCTTCCTAAAACTATCAAAATGCTTGTACCGTTGTCTTGGAGATTGCTTCAGACCATAGAGTATTTTCCTCAACTTGCAAGCCCATTTTTCACGACCTGCAACTTTGAATCCTTCAGGTTGTGCCATATAGATCTCCTCGTCCAAAGTTCCATGTAGGAATGCAGTTTTGACATCAAGTTGAGCAAGCTGAAGGTCAAATTGTGCAACCAAGGCTAGTAGCATTCGTATAGACGAATGCTTAACAACAGGTGAAAATATCTCATTGTAGTCGATACCCTCCTTCTGAGCATAGCCTTTTGCTACCAGTCTAGCTTTGTATCTAATATTGTTACTTACAGGAGCACTATACTTCTTGGCATAGACCCATTTGCAACCAATCGCCTTTTTGCCTTTTGGAAGTGGAACAAGCTCCCAAGTCTGATTCTGATGAAGAGATTGCATCTCTTCCTCCATTGCCATCTTCCAATTTTTATTTTCCATACTTTTCTCAGCTTCTTTGAAGTTGTATGGAATATTATCTCCGGTAATTGGAGAAGCATATGCTACCATGTCAGTGTAGCAAGCAGGTTTCTAAATATTTCTTTTCGGTCTACTGGTTGCAATAGATTCTGGTTGTCTATCCTCAGGTGTAAGTTCTGGAACCTCCACCTAAACAGAGCTTTCAGTCTGATCTTCCAATTCATCTTCAGGTGAGTTGGCTGCATTCTCATGATTCGTATGAATCTCAAACTCCACCTGCTTATAAGAATTCAGATTATCATTCTCTTTGTCTTGTGCTGTCTGTTTCAACTTCACAGACTCGTCAAAAGTGACATCTCAACTTATGACAGTCTTCTTTGACATGGGATCCCAGAGGCGGAATGCCTTAACTCCTTCACTAAATCCCATGAAAAGAGCTTTCTTGGCTCAAGGATCCAGTTTTGACTCTGTTACATGATAATATGCAGGACAACCTAATATGTGCAAAGAATCGTAGTCAAAAATAGCTTTCCCAGACCATACCTCCTTTGGAATTTTTCCTTCCAGTGCTGTAGTTGGTAGTCTGTTTATGATAAAAGAGGCATAAGATAACGCTTCTCCCCAATATGCCTTGCTTAATCTAGATTGAGATAGCATGCATCGAACTTTATCAACAAGAGTTTGATTCATCCATTCAGCAACACCATTTTGCTGTGGTGTTCTTGGTACAGTGAAATGTCTGACTATACCTTCTTCCTGTCATACTTTCTTGAATGGATCTGACTTGTATTATCTACCATTATCAAAACGGTGCCTCTTGATTTTTCTTCCTGTCCGAGTCTCGATCATTTTCTTCCAAGTAAGAAAGATGTCCAAAACTTCATGCTCGTGCTTCATGGTATATTATGACAGTTAAAATAGTTTATCCTACGGTATCAATAATGTATCCATTACGAGCTAAAAATAGTTGTTTCGACCTATAAATATGAACCATTTGAGTTAAATAGCATATGTCGGGTTCACGAGTCGAGAAATCTGCACTTAACATTTATTTTCCCTATTTCGATATTATTACGTGCATTGTTTGATTATTTTCAGGATACGAAATATTGGGCTGAGCATCATGGAGGAATCTGGAGTGGACTGAACGAAAGGATTGGGCCTAGAGTATTCCAGAAGCTTCCAAGTTAAGTCGGCAAAAGAAAAAGGACGAAAATACCCCCGGTTTACCGTGGGTAGGCACCGACTTACCCAGGTTCCAAATCCTTCAGAAACGTGTTTTCTTGGACGAGGGGTAGAACTAGGTGTTTCTAAGTCGGTTTAGATAGCTATAAATAAGAAGCCTTGCCTCAGAACTAAATGTAACATTGGTAGCACATAAATACTGCAATTATTATGCAATAAAAGTTCTTTGTTCTTTATTTTATTTATTTTATGAGTTCTGGTCGGAGAGACAATGGAGTCGCCGCTAAGGAGAGATCCGAGGGAGATCTACGCTCGTCTTCAAGGGTATGATTTTTTGTCTTTTCCAAGATGTAGATCTATCATTGTTCTATTCGATTAGTATGTTTTAATTGCTTATTTAGTTTAATTATGTAGTAGTTAGTTTATTTTCCCAATGTGTTATAGATCTAATTCGTAGGTGAAGAAATCATGAAAAAGGGATTGCGTTCTTCAGATCTGCGATGGTCTATATCGCTAGATCTGAATACCTAGTAAATTACTAATTCATGATAATCGGCGCCAGCTACATTGATCGATAGATTTAATTTACATGTTAGTATCCTGATCAAATATTTGCATGTCTTCGTAAACTTGCATGAAATACGAATAGTGAAGTGCTATGTTTGAACATTATCTTGAATAGACCCTAGGAACGTGCCGATCAGTATCGACAGCTGTCTAGACGGGTTTGCAGTATGAGTTAGCGCTCAATATCGACAGCTCTAGTTCTTTATGCATATGGGCTATTACGGACCAAATAAGAAGGGAATCTTGCGTATAGATTGTATACTACTAGTGTCGGAGTATATAGGGTTAGGAGTTGTACCCGTATCTGAACAATGAATTAAAATTCACCAACGGGAAGGACTGTTGCATGTGTGGAGGAATAACTAATTACTCATTATTGAACTAATACCTTAGAAACTCTTGTTACATTCGTTAGAGCTAGCATAATATTGTTCGTTTGTGGCACCAGTGGCACCAAATTTACTACTGTCTATATTATAGTTGGTCATAGACCGTTAGTCGTGAAAAGCTCAATCTTGATAATCAATCTTGAGTCGCCAATACTTTACTACGATAGACCAAGTCCTATTGCTAGTAAGTGCTTTGCACGCGATCAGTATACACCCAGACATGTCTTGAAAAATCATCAATAAATGTGACATACCAATGTTTACCTCCCAGTGAAGAATTATGAGACGGTCCCCAAACATCAGTGTGCACAAAGACCAATGCTCCCTTGGTTTGATGGATGGCGGTGCCAAACTTGACTCTTGTTTGTTTGCCAAAGACACGATGTTCACAAAAATCAATTTTTCCACCCTTGGCACCCTTCAGCAAAACTTTACTCACAAGGTTTTGCAAAGCTTTTTCACCAACATGCCCTAAGCGCATGTGCCAGAGCCTTGACGTATCAGTTGAACTCTCTTCAGTGTCAGTGAAAATGGATTCTCTTCCGAGAACTGTATGGGTGTCAAGGTAATAAAGATTTCTTTCTCAATTACCTTTCATGGCTAACAATTCACCTCTTACTACCTTCAAAACTCCACCTTCCATGGTTATTTTGTAACCCTTGGATTCTAAAGTCCCTAGAGATATAATATTTTTCTTCAAATCAGGCACATACCTTACATCTGTAAGTCTTCAGATTGTACCATCGTGCATCTTCAACCGTACTGATCCAATGTCTTTTGTTTGACAAGCATTGTCATTTCCCATAAGAAAAACTCCTCCGTTCCACGAAGCTTGAGAACAATTATTGATCTGGACACATGTGGTGAGAACATCCAGAATCCAAAATCCATCTTTCAGATGAATCAGCAGAAGAAGATGCAATGAATGCTGTGTCTCCATCTTCTGTCTTTTCTGCAACATTTGCAGTAGACATGTCCTTACTTGGACAATCTTTCTTCCAATGCCCCTTTTGACGACAATACACACATCATCCTTTTCAGGCCATCTTCGAGAGTCTCCTCTCGACTTTGAGTGAGCACGTCCAAAAGATTTTGCTGATTTGTTGTTTGACCGACCTCTCAATGCCGTCAGAGCTTCTAATGTAATATCTGCATGATCATGTTGATCATTCTTCCGATACTTATTATTCACCAAAGAATTTGAAACATCAATGAATTTAACCTCGCTTTTAACGTATAACGGAGTTGTTAAATTTTCATTAGTTTCTGGCAGAGAATTCAACAACAAAAGTGACATGTCTTCATCCGTAATCTCCACATCTAGGTTCTGCAAATCCGTAAGAATCTTGTTGAAATCATCCAGATGCTCAATCATGGGCGTACCTCTTTTGTACTGAAAACGAAAAAGCTTCTTTTTTCTGGTAAAGACGATTCTCTACGCTTTTCGTCATATACTTGTCCTCCAGTTTCTTCCAAAGAATTTTTGCCATAGTCTCCTTCATGACAAAATACTTCTGCTCCTTTGCTAAGAACAATCGGATTGTGCCACAAGCTTGCCGGTTGATGAAGTCCCAATCATCATTTGTCATGTCTGTAGGTATAGAACCTAAAGCCACATCAGTTCCTTCCCGAAATAAAAGATATGAAACTTCACATTGCCACATACAAAAGTTGTTGGTGCTGTCGAATTTCTCCACCTCGAACTGTGTATTGGACAACATATTTCTTCTCATTGAACCGCTAGTGATTTTCTCCTCTGCAACCTCTGAAACTGATTGGTTATCAGCCATTAGAAATAATCACAATTAGTGTTTATCCATTTTCGAGACCTCGAATAGAAAAAACAGAGCTTGTAAATGAACTCAGAACTATCCAATTAGCTAGGAACCGACCAAACTTTGCAAAGAAAATCGATCAAAATTGAGCAATATTTCAATTCGGTTCAATTTTGGTTTAGCCACTGGTTCAATTCTGGTCAAAGACATTAAGGCTGACCGGGCAGGGTCAAAGGGCTGACCGGATCAAGCTCCTTCTTCTTTACCCGTCTCCTGCAAAATTTTACGAGAGTAGTTTAAACGCGAAGAAAAAAATAGAAACTTCCGAGATTGATATCTTGCAATTCGGAGGTCTGTTTATCACACCGTTTGAAATAGAGGACTCCTGGAAACGAGAGCTATCAGATGAAATCAACAAAAAAACGATTTCGAGTAACTTTATTTTCCGGGTTTCTTTAACAAACCATGGCTCTGCTACCAATTTGTTGTGCGGAGACACCCGAAACGAAAAGTAAAGCACGGCGGAATATAAATGGAAGAACATGAACACAGATTTAACGTGGTTTGGTAATTCGTCTACATCCACTGGAAACAGCAGTTTTCATATTAAAGAAAATTTTACACACACAAATTTATCTCTCAGGATCCTCACTTTGTACTGAAGCTAATACTTAGCTGAAAATTGGATGCTTCTGCAATGAGCATTGGGGTGGTTTATATAACAGAAGATGGTGTCATATTTCTTTCCGTAAGACATCTTCCTAGCGACCATGGGAGACTTTTTCAAAGACCATCATTTGAATAGTTAGCCACCATTTGAGCAATTTAACACACATGTTTGAAATGAGCCACAATTCCAACAATATCTCCTATTTGTTTTTACCAACTACCATTACAAATTCTAATCAACTGCTTTTTCTTTTTTTTTTCGTGATTTTTCTTCTATCTTGATGATGTGGCTTCCGGAAATGACACCGAGATCGGATGTTACTCGTTGGTTTCTTTTCGTTTTATTTTTATAAAAAAATATTTGATGTCTGAATAGTTGTTCCAATAGCATTACCCTTAAACAGTGAGCCGCGCGCTATTTTTCCTTCTTTCAATGCGTGCAATTGAAAAGAAATGCATGGATCACACTGTCGCGGTTTAATCGAAGCATCTTGTGCATCATAATGAATCAAATTTTGAAAAGTTGATTTTTGAGTTAAGAATCGACATTGTGAAAATCGATTATGAAGATACACCTTTTTAAAATCGATTTGTTGACTCAAGAATTGACTTCTCCGAAGGTCAATTTGACGTGATGCAGAAGTAGTTATTAAGAGGCTAAAAAAAAGACCTAACCGAAGAAGGGGTGACTGATCTGATGGCCACAGTAAATCTATTTTAGCATACAATCTGAAGCAATGATTGCTACTTCATTCCATCTCCGCAACCCGGCATGATCGAATTATTTTTCACTATATTTAATTAATGCGAAACAAAGAAGCCATCAATGTTTTGAGAAATTTTTGTGCTATAACAAAATTTACACAACGAATGACATAAAAAACTTTTAAGCCCTTTTTTGGGAACCATTTGATTCAATATATAGGTCCCACATCATAATAATTTGCTTCAAAGTGTGTTGTGTACATTGTTGTGACAATGTTATTGTAGCATTATCACTACTCCAATCAGTTGCGGATCTACGTACATCCAGGGGAACAATTGCCCCTCTTGATCCAAAAAAAAAAAAACACTAATATATGTACTATTTTTATAGTTTGCCCCCCTTAATTTTTGTATTCGTCTTTAAAAATTTTATTGCCCTCCATACCCGACATTCTGTGTCTGCCCTGACTCCAATGTTTTTACTATTTTTTCATAAAAAAAACTCAAAAGTTAGAGGAACAAGTTGCTGTAAAAGAGACGAGAAGTCAAACAAGCATCTCCAAAAACAAAGTTAGAGGAACAAGTTGCTGAAATCAAAAGTCAATAGTATTGCATCTACACCACAATTTACCAATATATAACAAATAATAAAGAAAGATGATATGACGAAGTTTTGCTTTCTAAATCCGCAAAAAAAATTGCCACTGAAAGCAACATATATTATAGTAGACCACTTGAACACTTGTTTTAAACAATTCAAGTGCACATTTAAACGCGTTCTGGACCAATAAGATAATAGAATGAAATTATGATTAATTCCAACCGAATTAAAAAAGGTCTATTTCGTTGCTTTGGACCACTCTATGTGTTAAAGTGTCCCACATTGGGAACTTGTGGTTGTTTCACCCACCATATTAAGAGATGGACTTCCCTCACCTCACAACCTAGGTTTTGGGGATGAGGCCCCTCTTCTTATATGGGTTTGGGCCTATGTTTTCCACACTACAGTTGTGTTTTGTACATAAACTCAACTCTAAAAATATCGAATTTCAGTGTGATATCATAGATGTATTTATTGTGAAGTCAATTATAGTTGCCTAATAATCTAATATATTCAATTTTTTTAGGGCTCTAAAATTCATCTATTTATACTCAAATCACAAAACCAATAGCAAAACACAGGCTTAGAAAAAAAAAAAAGCTGCGCCCAGTTCTAAAGTGGTTGGAGGCAAAAAGGATAAGAAAAAAGCTCTCCTTTTAAATTGTTTCGACTTTCGACTATCCGTTCTACAGATACAAAATAATCAAATCGATCACATCAACTGGGAGAATAACAATATCAAGGCAATCGGAGGCGATCGGAATATTCAGCAAGGTATTTCCTTCTAATTTGATCTGTTCCATGCATTTGTATCAATAAAATTTTAGTTTTATTGCGTTATTCATACATTCAGATATTGTCCAAAGAAGCCATCAATGTTTCCCATATATTCTAGAATTATATTTCTGCAAAATCGAACGTACACAATAATACTATTACTTTGCATACCGGGTGCGTGGAGTTCAAATTTGGAGGAAATGAGGTTGGTCAGGTCGGATCACGAGGGCCTCCCTCGCGGATCCGACCCAACCGATCCGTTTTTACCTTCTCTTGGCTCATTCTCCGGGCAAACTTACAAATTTAGCCAGGTAACTAAACACGTTTTGCAGTTTTGGTCACGGTTTTTCTTCGGTCACAATTTTGGTCCGTTAAGCGGTTGAAAATGCTGACTGGACAACTTTTCCGGACAAAAATAATGCTATGTCATCCGAAATTGACATGTCAGCCTTACACGTCAGCATTTTGTTTTGGCAAAGAATAAAATGTTGCTCCTGGAGTGATTCGGACCTGCAACCTAATGCTAAAAATCTAGACACTTGCCCATCCGACCAACAACTACATGTGTTGATTAAGACACAACATATTACTTAAAGACACGTTCAGTATAAAAATATTATAGAGCATCTAATGGTATAGACAGTTTTTTTTATAAAGAATAGAAAATATTTATTACAGGTGGTGATACATTTATTGAATTTTATTTCAAGTAATATTGGAGGTTCTTAATTTTTTTATTGTTTTTTTTATGTATTATATATATTGTATAATGCATGTGACTTAATATATGCTAATTTTTTCTCAGATTTATTGATTAAGGTGGTTATGACAAGGAAGAAAATACAACTAGATTATATGGTTTTGCAGCATTGAAGTATTGGGGTACTAGTACCATTACTAATTTCCCGGTTAGTTTATTTTTCTATCTTTAATTTCTGAATAATATTACTGTTACAACCACTTAAACACAATGCATCTCGTATCAATAAAATTAAGGTTCATTGTCATATTCATACATTCGGTTATTGTATTAATTTACATAGGTATTTATTCGTGGTGCGCAGTTGGCCAAGCAATCTACAAATTTATATAATATAATT
The DNA here is from genome assembly GCA_026214975.1 of Gentiana macrophylla. Classification (NCBI taxonomy): domain Eukaryota; kingdom Viridiplantae; phylum Streptophyta; class Magnoliopsida; order Gentianales; family Gentianaceae; genus Gentiana; species Gentiana macrophylla. The sequence continues at coordinate 9,835,092 of CM047813.1, forward strand.
AAATTTATTCACTATTCTTTTTAAGGTTTCCGATATATTCTGGAATTTTTTCTGCAAAATCGAACGTAGACAATAATACTTTGCATACCGGGTGCGTGGAGTTCAAATATAGAGGATATGAGATCGGTCAGGTCGGATCACGAGGGCTTCCCTCGGGGAACCGACCCAAGTGATCTGTTTTTACCTTGTCCCGGTTCATTCTCCGTTTACATCGTTCATTTTGACGGTAGTAGCACTTTACAATACTGAATATGGTTTTTCTGCATTCTGCATTTTTGTTGGAGAGATGATAGAGTCACAACGAAATTACATATCGAATTTCTACAACGATGATTCACACCATTGATTATAGTGGGACGTAGATCAATCAATATAGTTGCCAAAAAATCAACGGTGTGGACCACCGTTGTGGCAATTCGTTGTGTAATTTCGTTGTGTCTCTATCATTTCTCTTTTGTTTAATGTGGACTTAGGTGTGAACTGTAGTAGCTAGATGTATAATTGACATTTTTTTGTGAATTAAGAAGAATGGAATTAGGTTAAAATCGAGATCACAATTATTTATACGAGGATCAAAGAGTAGTTTACTGAAAATGTTTACTTTATGTTTAAGGTGATAATTTAATGAAATAGTTTAGATTTTTTTTGGCTAGACAATCTTGGCTGCATGCCAACTGTATTATGATTACAGTTTATTAATGTACTAAATGGATTTTAGATAGTTGCAGCAATCTTATAATAAAAATTTAAGAGAAAATACTCCGAGTTTTTATTGTTATTAATTGCTTCCACGTTGTTTTAATATATCATAATAGATCTTAGGCTGACGTGTTCCTTAAATAATGTTAAGGACACGTGCCGAACGGTCTGTTTCTGTAAAGGTTTCGGTCTCTGAAACAAGTCGTTACAATTAATATCAGAGCCAATTAATATCAGAGCCCAGTTTTTGGATACTCAAACTAGTACACTGTTCCATAGGTGTGAAATTTCTTAGGCATGGCCTCATTACGTTACATTCCCAAACTAGGATATTTTAAGTTTGACTATATTCAGAGATAGACTTCTTAAGCATTGATCTCCTGAAGTTAGTTTTAAAATTGACGATGCCAAGAAGTGAACTAGCCCACGTGGCACCTAATTAGTGGCTCAGCCTTAAGTACAGGGACAGAAGGGCTGTCTTGTCCCGGCAGCCGAACTAGAGTAGCTCAACTACTCTCCCCGGCCCCTTTAAGTAGACCAACACTCAGGACCGACCTCTAAGCAATATAGGCACGAATACTGCCCCGACCTTTGCAGGTCGGCCAACACTCATATTCAATCTTACCCTTTACCGGTGCGAGAGTCCAAGCGGACACCAGCTCGCCTCTTCTCCCCGACCTCCGCAGGACGGTCAAGACATGGGGGTTTCACCCAGCTCATCTCGGGCCATCTATGTCGGCCAGAGTTGGTCCTTACGTATATTCCCCACGTGTGTAATAAGCAGATAACCATGGAAGGAATCTCAAGTCTTAAAGGCTCCAATCTTTATCATTTGAACATAAATATTTGAATATCACAATTATCTCCTAAAATCAAGGAGATTAGCTAAACATAATCCGTTTCCTTAGGGAACACGCCAATCAGTGTCCATCACAGACACGCCACACATTAACTCTAGGGTACAAGCCCGTCTATATAAAAGATCCCTAGGGAACTAGGGAGACTTGATTCCAATATCTACATTGGATATGTAGGTAGCTTGAGAAATAACATCTCAAGTCCAGTCTAAATCACCCCAAAACACCCCTCATTTTTTTGTTTTTCTGTGTTGAAGGAGCACCCTTAGGTTATCATCAAGAGAAACAGCCATAAGTTTATACAGATGAGTTTTAGAATTGTCAATTGACGCTAGAATGAGGGCCTCTTTTGATAATCTCAGGAAAAGCTCTAGGATCAACATGGTAACCACACGACAACAAGCTGCCAACGGCAACAATGCCAACAATGCGACTGAATAGGATGCCAACAACCAGAACCAGCATCATGAACAGGTCTCTCTCAATACAACCCACCAGGATTTGGTAGATCAACTCACGGCTCTAGATGACACGACAAAAGAAGCTGTTCTCAATGACGTTTTGGCAGAAGAGGACGAAGATGATGAAGACTGGGAAGGTTTAGAAGAGGAAGACCCTCTTGATGAAAATTCACAAGATCAGGGTCAGCCGAACGGAGATTCATCTGGGGAAAATTCCTAAGAACAGGAGCTGGGGAGGAAGATGACCCTAATGATGGGTCGTGGCAGAAAACACCTTCTCCACCAAGGCGTAAAGGAAACAGGAACGATGATCGATCCTTCTCCTCGAATTTGAGAAAGCAGCTGGTCGTACCCCAGGCGATGGAGGTAGCTTGTTCCGAGCTAGATGTCATAGTCGGGAGGAGATCTGCACTCCTAGCCCTCGAATCCTTTTTTTCTGAACAGATTGAGAACTACCCCCGACCAACAAGGTTCAAGATCCCAAAGTTGGAACCCTACGATGGAACCAAGGACCTTCAGGACCATTAGTTCCTGTATCTTACGCACATGAATCTCGACTGTGCTCCCGAGGAGATGAAGTGCAAGGCATTTCCAGTGTTGCTTACTGGCCAAGCCCGTCAATGGTTTAAGAAGATACCGCCCAGAACCATCTACAACTTTGATACTTTAGGAAATATGTTCCACAACGTGTTTATCACGGCAAAACCGTTTCAAAAGAATGCTACCCACTTGTTTTCTCTCAAACCGAAGAAAGTCGAAACCGCACTGCAGTACCTTAAGCGGTTCAGTGGTGAGTCGCTTCGAGTACGAGATGCCGATGACCATGTTTGGATCACATCCTTTGTGGCAGGACTATGTGAAGGAAGGCTATATGCTAAGTTGAGCAGCAAGCTCCCTGCGTCTATGGAGGAGTGCATGAAGATAGCGTTCAAGCACTGTCAAGGAGAAGAGGCCAACCGGCTGAAGCGAGAACTGGAAAAGTCAGAGTCCAAGAAAGATAAGGTCGACGACACTTCCGATAAGAGAAGGAAGTCATCTGGAGATCGAACGCTCGGATCATCAGGGGGACGATCTGAGAGAAAGAGTGCCTTGCAGCCATGAGACTTCACGGCGTTAAATAGGCACTACTAGAATTTTCGATGTTTCCTACGGAAGAATTCGTCGGTACTTTGTCAGAAAAGCATGTTTCCGACGAAATATGCGCTGTCGGAAAAATGCCCGTAGGAATCGCGTTCCGACAAAATCTCTGACAAATTTATCGACAAAATTTCCTATGAAAGCTTCTGACAAATTTCTGACGAAGTTAGTGACAAAATTCCTACAAATAATACCGACAAAGTTCCTACCAATGTTTCTGACAAAGTTCCGACGAAGTGAGTGACGATATTTCCGACAAAATTGTGGACCAGTATTCCAACAAACTTCCGACGGGTTTTATATTAATTGTTCTGACAATTTTCCGACTAACTTTGTCACTATTTTGTTGGTAGCTATCACTATTTTTGCAGGTTTCCAACAGACTTCCGACGAAATTCATCACAACTTTGTCACAAATGTGATTTTTGAAAAACCAGTTTTTGTAAATTGTATTAATACCACCTGTCCAAATGAAATATAATATCACAATGTATTCGCATTGCCAGTTACTCAATCCACAAAAATTGCACACATAATATTTAATTGATGCATCAACCAAGTCTACAAAAGCTCCACAGAGATTAGCAGTAAGATACAAAAGAAAATGTGGCATTCAAAAAAAAGTGTGCCACATAGGATAGTGCAGATCTAATGTTTATTAAAATCTAAATAAATCCATAATCCTCAATGTCGAGCACCATCTGGATGAAAGAAGCCCTGGTCCAACTGTGCAATCCTTCCTATCTGTGCCTGCATGGAAGATTGTGTGGCTGCAAACTTCTCTCGCTCCTCAGCAGCTCTCTGTCTTTCCTCAGTCAAACTTTCACGTACAACAGAAAGGTCTTCCCGCAACCTTGAATTTTTCTCTGAAAGCTGTGACACTTGTTGCGAAAGCACCTCATTTGGCATCGAATACGAATTCGATCCACTAGTGTACTCTAAAGATAAATTACCCAATCTTTTCACACGCCCATTCTTTGCACCCCCAATGCATTCCAGAAACACTTTATCTGCTTCATGTAACAAATCATCTGGAATTCTATCTTTCTGCCCAAAATATTGCATGGCGTTTGACATTTTTTTCCTTAAAAAGTTCCTGTGAGGATTTAGAAAACATATCTGCCAATATCTTTCGTTCAATATGAAGATATTGTGTCACGTACCCATTACGAATGCATTACTAGCAATACAGAAACTAAAACCAAGAAATAAGTAACTCCTTTTAAAATCAACTTATTGGCAAGAAATTATATGTATATGTTATGTCATATTACATAGCAAAATTCACATTTTAAACACATATATTCAAGTTATTACCTCAATAACTGCTGCACTATCATCAATAGGCTCCTTATCATCCATGGTTGAGTGGGTATACATAAACACTTCCGCAATAGCAACAGGACGCTTCATCACCGTTTCCTAAAAAAACATTTAACCCACCATTACAACGAAGTTCTTTCAAAATTTATGATCGGTTTCTAGTAGAAGAAAAGTCGTAACCACAAATGACAAGTTTATAACCCATACCAAGTAGATAACAATGAAAATAACTAGGAAAAAGTTGGAAATGAAAATTAGTGAAAGTAAATCTAGAATTTACTAAACTTTTAGGAAAAGATGAAGTTATGCAAAATAAATTACTCACCTATCATGAACATAAACTCCTATTTTGTTAAGGAGAATTGAGATGAGCTTTTATAGATCATAAGCTACAGGTCATTTTTTTCATTGTCATTTCAATATCATGTATTAAAAATAACCTGTCAAACTCCTACACCTCTGTGAATCCCCCTGGACAGAAGGGACCAGAGCAAGTTTTGTACGTATCATCAAGATACTGGCCATTATTTGAATAGCAGTAGAGATTTTCAAAGGGATGTGGAGGTAGCAATTGCAGAAGGAAAGTTGGATGAGGTCGTGGAGCGACCCCGATATGGCGAACACCGAGGACGGCGGGATTACCCGTAGAGGAACTACAACCAGGATCGCAATCGGCAAGGAGGGCCCCAGCAGATGGATAATCGGTCGATTAACATCATCAACACTATTATGGGAGGCCCTGGCAGTGCATTCGAAGTTGGTAGCCTAAACGCCGGATCAGAGGGCGTCCAGGCAAGCAGAGGAAGTCAGATCCCTTTTCAGGAAGTAAGCTATGGGCCAAGGGACCCACTCCCCCTGGTCCCGAACAACGAAGGTCTGGTGATAGAAGTGGTGGTTAACAAGAATCTAGTAAAGAGGATTTGCGTTGACACTGGTAGCGCCGTCAACGTCTTGTACTTTGCAGCCTTTCAGGAAATAGGTCTTAAGAAGTCTGAGCTGACTCCTATTTCTGTGCCTTTGTTCGAATTTGCTGGTCTTTCTGTTCATCCCATGGGAATGGTTCGGCTCACAACAACGCTCGGGGAAGGAATCTGTGGGAAGGACTCTCATGTTCAACTATATGGTGGTCAAGTCATCATCAGCATACAACATCATCCTAGGATGGCCTACTCGGATCGATGTACGGGCCGTGATCTCCCCAGCTCATATCAGCCTGAAGTTCCCGAACCGCCCGTGGCTCGGTAGAGATCAAATGAGATCTAGAGGTTGCTCGAAGTTGCTATGTAGCCACTGTCAAGGACAAAAGAGTCGTTTTGGCATGATCGATTCGGCAAGTCTTTATCATTTGTTGTTTTTCCTAGACTTTCTCTTTTTTACACTTTAGTTCTATTTGTTTTTCATTATCTGCCTTGGATATTTCTGCTTCTTGGATCTTTTTGCTTCATTGAATAAATTCTACCTTCTGTTGTTTACTTGTTTCCTTATCTCGATTTATTGTCCATACTCCGCCCTAAAACTTTAAAGGAGACGTCAGCACTTGCCTGGCCCTGCTCGTCCTTAAAACTTCACGCGAGAAGTCAGTCCGGCCTGGCCGTGCTCGCCATGCTTTTAAATGAGAATTCAGCACTTTCCTGGCCCTGCTCATCCTTAAAACTTCACGCGAGAAGTCAATTCGACCTGGCCCTGCTCACGGTGCTTTTAAACGAGAAGTCAGCACTTGCCTGGCCCTACTCGTCCTTAAAACTTCACGCGAGAAATCAATCCGACCTGTCCCTGCTCGCCATTCTATATGTAAAATTCATCTAACCTAACTCAGTTTACCCTGAAAAAGGTCAGACTTAGTCCTATAGGATGATCTTGGGATAATTCAGATTCATATTACACAAACTCACGAGTGGAGTTCAGCCTTACATACAAACATAAGTGTGCAGTCGGAAGATTCAGAATTGCATAGAGGGAGTCATTAACTAACTTAGGTTTGCACGAGCCGAACCCCCCGTTGGGGCTCAGCAACACGCGTGATCTAAACAAGTATGCCATCCAAAAGTTGAGAGTAATAAATGGCATACTAGGGGGCGCACCCTCCTCCAATATAACAAAACAAATAAAAACAAAACAAAACTCAGAAAAACAACAATAAAAAACAAAACATAATTTAAAAAGGTTTTTTTTACTAAAATACAAAATCAAAATACAAATTCTTTCTGACTTTAAGAGTCTAGGGTCGGACTCTTCTGAGGCTCGGACGACGGAGCCGGACTAGACACAAGTTGAGTAGGTATTTAGAAACAATGTCCACCCCAGCCTTAAAGTCCCTCACCTGTTCATCATAAACCTGGCTCGCCCCGGGTTTGTAATAAACCTTCTTAGGAAGATTATCTATAACGAGGAATGATGTTGAATCCTTGCCTCGTCTACTCCCTGGGTGTACCCGTGGTTCAGGACAGGGATTAGCAACATCCTCAGGGCCGCAGCAAAGTCCCCGGAGGCTTTATACTCCTGGACAGCCTCGGCACATCGAACCGGAATGGTAGCCTCCAGGTCGGTCACTCTTGCTTGGAGGTCGGCGACCTCCTTTTCCTTCATCTTCATCTCCTCAACGAGCTCACTTGCCAAGGACTTCAACTCACCCTCTTGAGCTAGGAGCTGAGCTTGCAGGGCCTTCATCTCTGTATCCTTAAGCCGAGCAGCCGCCTTAAGTTCTTCACATGTCTGCCTCAGCTCGGCAGTCTTATTCTTCTGGTCAGCTAGGTCTTCTGAGACCTTGCCCAGCCTCTTAAAAACCTCATGGCCAATCGTGCCCCCCCTGAACAATTAGTAAGAGAGAATTAATAACTCCAATAATTTGGGTTTAAAAACAAAGGGGGACAGAAAAAAAAGTCGCTTACCAGTTCAACTGTCTTACAACCTATAATCGCCAACTCCTCGTCGGACGTGTTGGCGATCCGCTGCTGCTCGGAAGCAACCTCATCCTGAGCCTCCTCAGAAGCCTTGGACTTGCCTCTTTTTGGGGGGCGACCTTCTTGGGAGATCGGCCTCGACCGCCCTTTCTTCCCCAGCATCAGGCCCCTTTCCGTCACTTCCTCAGCATCTTTAGGATCGACCTGTCCCTGAGGGGTAGCAGACGAAGAAGTACTTTCCACGTCCATGACAGGATCCTCTACAGACACAATCTGGACCGGTGGAATAGGCACAGTCTGACAAACCACCACCTCCATCTCTGCTCCAGCTAGCAAGTCAGTAAAATTGGCCACTGCAAATGTGAGCAAAGCATTAGTCGGATAGAAGCATAAAAACAGTAGCAAAGCTATATTATAAAAGATAGGCTCCTACAGGACTTCCACTCAGCCTTGGTTAATTCCACGTAAGGGTCAGGCCCGCATCCTCCAGCCGAGCAGCTGCAATCAGATCGTCGTATAGATTCTGCCACTCGATGGAGTACCCTGACTCCTACATCTTCTCCACCAACATGTCCGGTAAATGGACCATCGTCTTTGTCTAGATCGGCTGTGTTCCACACGCTCAGCTCGGGGTGACCTTCATGGCATACGTAGAAGAATCTCTCCTTCCACCGTTTGAAAGTGTCCTTGCCTGGGGGAAATATGGGATGTCAGAAGACTTTCCCTGCCTCCTGGAAAAGTAGTACCGGTATGGGTGGTCCTTTACCCCTACACGGTGGTAGAAGTGCCTAAACTTCTTTACGCTAAATTTTAGATTTAGGAACCGGCACCAGATAGCAAACCCAATGATGGCCCTGATGCCATTGGGGTCTATCTAGGAAATCCCGAGTTCATAGCGCCGAGATCTGCCAATGAGGAGGCGAGGCGAAAGGTACCCTTAAACCTACCTCAAAGTATTCTTGGTGAATTGTACAGAAAACCTCTTGCGGGTCCAGAGTGAACAAATGTAGTTCCGAAGGCAATGTCGGGGCAAATCTTTCTTTATCCATCCTACATCGCTCGCATATCTCGTCCAGATCCTCTTGACCCAAGATGGATCCAACGTCTCTACTGTCAGCAATAGCCATCTCTATACAATCGAACTTGGGGTTCCGGCGAAAGTAAGTTTTATATCTAGGGACAAAGGAAATTGAGCTATAAAGATATATTATGAAGGGAGAAACGCTTACTTGAAAAATAGATTTGAAGATGGAAAGATGATGAAAGGCAATCGGCAACCGGCAGTAGACCCTCTGATTTAATAGCCATTGTTATTTCGAAACGATTGATATGACGGGGTTATAACCCCCCACTCACCTCGAAAAACGGCCTTAATTAGTGTTGGTGGGCAACGACGCCTCGTTTCCTGGAATAGCTATAACCGCATCATAGTAAGCATGCCACCTAGCACTTCGAATTCAAAACCTACAAGTTAAACACCCGAGCCACGACTTAGGCAGATCCGAGCCGACCAACCAAAGCTCGGCTAGATCTGGGGGGCTTATGACGATGCCAAGAAGTGAACTCACCCACGTGGCACCTCATTAGTGGCCCAACATTAAGTACATGAAGAGAAGGGATGTCTAGAGGGTCGGATGTCCCGGCAGCCGAACTAGAGTAGCTCGACTACTCTTCCCGACCCCTTTAGGTCCACCAACGCTTAGGACCGACCTCTAAGCAATATAGGCACGAATACTTCCCCGGCCTTTGCAGGTCGGCCAACACTCATATTCAATCCTACCCGTTACCGGTGCGAGAGTCCGAGCGGACACCAGCTCGCCTCTTCTCCCCGACCTCCGAAGGATGGTCAAGACACGGGGGTTTCACCCAGCTCAACTCGGGCCATCTATGTCGGCCAGAGTCGGTCCTTACGTATATTCCCCACGTGTGTAATAATCAGATAACCATGGAAGGAATCCGATGTCTTAAAGGCTCCAATGTTTATCATTTAAACATAAATATTTGAATATCACAATTATTTCCTACAATCAAGGAGATTAGCTAAACATAATCCATTTCCTTAGGGAACTCGCCAAACAGTGTCCATCACAGACATGCCACACGTTAACTCTAGGGCACAAGCCCCTCTATATAAACGACCCCTAAGGAACTACGGAGACTTGATTCCAATCTCTACATTGGATATGTAGGCAGCTTGAGAAATAACATCTCAAGTCTAGTCTAAATCACCCCAAAACACCCCTCCTTTTTCTATTTTTCTGTGTTGAAAGAGCACCCTTAGGTTATCATCAAGAGAAAGAGTTTTAAAGTTTATACAGACGAGTTTTAGAATTGTCAAAAATATTCAAGTTATGATCCTCTTACATTAAGTTTACTTTGGAAAAATTGGGCGATAAGGATTTATTTTGTTGTGATTTCTTAAGAGTACATCATTTTTTTGTGATTTCTTAGGTTAGGTTAACTCTGGAAAAATTGGGCGATAAGGATTAAGGATGCAACATTTATAATTAGGCGGGAAAAAAATGGAAAAATGTTCTAAAAAATAGGCAAAATTCCACTGTTCTCGGAAACCCAATACCTACTATTTCCTACTCCGAAACCCACAATTCGCTACGGTGAAACAATGAAATCAGGTTGTGTTAGGGTCTGACATTTTTTTTAATGTTACACTTAATTTACATTAGGAAAAAAAGGTTCACTTAATTAGTTGTTATCTGCCGAAAAGTGTTGTTATCCATATATAATATTTACGGGTAGAACTCACCTAAATAAAAATTCAAAATGAGATTTATCTACGGTACGAGCTATTTACCCGTACATATATACATGTAAAAGCTCCTCGTAAACCAATTCGGAGCTTTGGCTCAAATGTAAGTGACTTGTGAATACTTAGCTAGGGAGTTCACTGTTTCGATTCCCCTCTGAGGCGTAATGTTGAAAGAGCTCTTGGTCATACATGCCTTATCCTTGAGTAAGATGCATACTCTATAGGCACGATCTGGGCCGAACTCCGGATTAGTCGGGCCAATTGGTCTTGGATACCGGGCGCTTCAAACATAAAAATAAATAAATAATTAAAAGCTACTCGTATCTGCGAGTAAATACCTCATCATGTAGATAATTCTGATTTTGAATATGTACATGTTAAGACATTTACCCGATACATATTATCTATGGAAAATTTTACACAGATAATATCTACGGATAAATGACTCGCTCCGTTAATATTTTTCGTGAAGAGTTTACGCGTAAAAGAAGCAAGAAATCAAACAAGCTTCTCCAAAACAAAGTTAGAGGAACAAGTTTCTCAAATCAAAAGTCATTATTTTTTAGAAAACGAGCGTCGGAGGAAAGTTATACAAAGTGATATACATCATTTACTTTTATTTTTACTCTATTACACAAAGTAGATGTGTAGTATGTGTAATAATGTAGAAATGAGAATGTGATCGATGCATGTTACTTGTTGTGACATTACTACAATGGTGGTATCATAAAATCTCTTATGTATAAGCGGACGGATGTTGTCCATGAGAAGAGTTCTTACACATTAAGTATTTGTTGATGATGCCAAATGGAATGTTGAGATGTATCCAAATGACCCATACAAACTGTTATAAACACAGACCTAAATCTTGCAGTTTGAGAAAGATAAAACAGATATCAATGAAAACATAATGAATGGCAGAATTGATAAAACACATAAACAAGAAAAACACAGTGATTTAACGTGGTTTCGGGCGTTGTGCCGACTACTCCACAGACAGAAAAGGAGATATATTATTATGCACAAAGTTACAAGGTATTCCTCACAAAGTGAAGGACACACTCTTGAAAGACACACTCTTGCATTGATTACATCATTGGTATTTATAGACACAAATCCCAAATCCCAAACCCTAACCGCCAAAGATCTTTGTCGGAATTCTCAAAATACCCTAGATGTGGACCCCAGCTCCAGCTGTTATCCACCAGACGAAACTCAGCTCAAGACTGACTTTCCAGACTTGTAATCAACCGCCCAGATGTAGATCTCAGCTATACTCAAGAAACTCGTGAGACTGTAAATCGATGCGACTTGTAAGAAACTCAGTTGCACTTCATCAAACTGATTTTCACAGAACTGAATATACTTAACTGAACTGACCATCAATCTCAGTTTTAGTTTTCCCAGATTAGTTCCACCACATTATTCATCACTTTAGAGATCTAGTCACCAAAACTAATACAAACCATTACTAGCAAGAAATGCTAAGAGGGTAAACTTAGACTAGTTGGATCCGGTCCAACAAAATTGAGTTTAAGGCACTACATTAACAACCCTTCCCCACCCCACCCTGCCTCACCCACTTTACCCCACCACCCACCCTACCTCATCCAATCCCAACCCACCTCACCACCCACTCTACCCTACCATTCACGTGTTTTGTCGGTTTTTATTTCATCCATTGAATTCCATACATTTTCAAAAGTAATGATATATTTGTCACTATTTTACATCTTTAAATTGTTTTACTATAATACCCCATACAAAATATAATGATATTTTGATCTATTTCAATAATATTGTTTTTGTCATTAATGATGTTAATTCAAAGAGTTTATCGGGACTTCCATGAAAAAGTGGGAAATTCATTTGTGGAGACTCCTTAAATAATTTCATTTGCATTCAATCAACACATAACTTGTTTTGATTAGTTGCTGATGAAACTCGTTATTAAAGAGTTTTCACGATAAAATTTTCCCAAAAAAGTAACACGATTGATTTAGAATTATGATTGAAAATTATATTCACAATTGAATGGTGTTACAATATATAGGAAAGTCTAGTAAAAGCTACCTATGAATGAGGCTAAAACTGTGGCTAAAAATATTCCTAACAATAAAGACAATCAGTACATACAATATACAGATAATACTACCCCTCAAGGTGGGCGAGGGACGAGACCCAACTTGCTGCGCTGTTGAACAAAGGCCAAGCGAGGGAGAGACTTGGTGAGGCAATCAGCAAGTTGATCCTGAGCACTAACATGAGCAACACGTAAGGAACCCCGTTGCACTTGATCCCGGATAAAGTGGTAATCAATGGCAACGTGTTTCATCCGTGAGTGAAAGACAGGGTTGTGACAAAACTGTGTAGTGCCCAAATTGTCGCAATAGACAACCGGAGCTCGAAGTGGGGGGGAACCAAAATCACGTAACAAAGAAGTAACCCACATGAGCTCTGCAGTAGTGGAGGCAACAGAGCGGTACTCAGCCTCAGTAGACGACCTGGCAATAGTGGACTGCTTCTTGGAGCTCCAAGAGACGGCATTCTTGCCAATATAGAAAACATAAGCTCCAGTGGAAGCATAATCATCGCGAGAGCCACCCCAATCCATATCAGAAAAAGCATGAAGGTCCGGAGGGAAGCCACCCCGTGTAGTATCAGTGAATGCATGAAGAACCGGATGGGAGTCACGATAAAGATGCAGGCCTAAGTCAACAGTCCCAGACAAATAACGAAGCATGCGCTTGGCATAGGCCCAATGAATATCGGTAGGAGCATGCATGTACTGTGAGAGTTTGTTCACGGAGAAGGCAAGATCTGGACGGGTGAACAGAAGATATTGTAAGCTGCCGATAACCCTACGATACTTAGACGCATCATCAAGAGGAGATCCAGACTGAGCAGTGAGAGCAGACAAATCAGATGGAAGCGGAGTAGTGACCGGATTAGCCTGATCCATGTGACAACGAGCTAGAAGCTCAGTGGCATATCGCTTCTGAGATAGAATACACCCGTGATCATTGTAGATTATCTCAATGCCCAAAAAATAAGAGAGTGCACCAAGGTCTTTGAGCGCAAACCGACGACCCAGCAGAGATATGAATGTTTCTAGAGCCTTGGTGTCATTCCCTGTAATAATGATGTCATCCACATATACCAAAAGATAAATAATAGTGGAACCATTAGTGTAGACAAAGAGCGATGAGTCGCCAGTAGCATTCCCTGGTTCTTGGAAAGGAGAAATCCTTTAAGCTCCTCATACCAAGCCCTAGGGGCCTGCTTCAAACCATAAATAGCCTTGCGTAACCTACACACATGATGAGGAAGCTCAGTACTGATGAACCCCGGTGGCTGGGCCAAGTAAACATCATCGGACAGATGACCCTGTAAGAAAGCGTTGTTGATATCGAGCTGGCGTAAAGACCACCCCTGAGAGCTAGAGCAAGAACAACACGGACTGTTGTGTGTTTAACCACCGGGCTAAACGTCTCATAGTAGTCAATACCAGGGCATTGAGTGAACCCCTTAGCCAAAAGCCGAGCCTTGTGGCGATCAATGGTGCCATCTGGGTGACGCTTGAGACGAAAAACCACTTAGAACTGATGACATTCTGATTAGGACGAGAAGGAACCAGAGACCACGTCTTATTTTGGATGAGAGCGTCATATTCCTCTTGCATGGAAGTTCTCCAATTAAGATTTTTTAGAGCTTGAGTGATGTTGGGAGGTTCAGTGTCAAGGGAAGGAGGAATATGAGTGTGAAGATTGAGCTTTTGAATAGGTTTGTGAATGTGATTTCGAGCACGAGTACGCATGGGGTGAGTGGATAGTGAAGGTGGAGAGGGAGGAGGTGGTGTGGAGGTGAGGGAGGTGGTGGTGGAGGTGGTGTTGGTTGTGGTGGAGGAGAGGGTGAGGAAGGAACCCAGTCACAAATGGACGCAAAGGAAGGGGAAGGAGTGGAAGGGACCGAAGGTGTGTTGGTGTTGAAGGGGAAAACAGACTCAACGAACTTGACATGACACGAGACATACATTCGAGATTCAGAAATATCATAGCAATAGTAGGCATGCTGATTAAGGACATAGCCAAGAAAAACACACGGACGGGAGCGAGGTTGGAATTTGTGATTGGTGTAAAGGCGGAGCCAAGGATAACAGAAACATCCAAATATGCGAAGTTTGTTATAATTGGGAGGAGTTTTGAAGATGGCTTCATATGGGGTAAGCATTTTTAGAGTGGGGGTGGGCATACGATTAATAAGATAAACGGCTGTAGAAAAGGCAAAGGGCCAATAGGTGGTGGGTACGGAAGCATGATTGATAAGGGCTAAGCCAGTTTTGACAATATGCATATTACGACGTTCAGAAATACCATTATGTTCAGGGGTGTGAGGTGGGGTGGTGAAGAATGAAATACCGTTAGTTGCAAAATATTCGCGAAGGGAAATGAATTCACCACCGTTATCAGAGTAAAGTATTTTAATGGACGTTTCGAAGTATTTTTCAACAATTGAGCGAAGCGAATAAAGGTAGGATGGACGTCGATTTTCGCGTTTTAGTGGATAAAACCAAATATAACGCGTAAAATGATCAACAAAAATGATAAAGTATTTGAAATCATCAATGAAATAATGGTGATGTCCACACATCACTAAAAATGACCTCGAGAGGACGAGAAGAATGTAAAGTAGGTGCACCAAATGGCAGTTTGTGACTTTTACTCTCTCAGCATGCAGAGCAATGCGTAAAGGAATTATTGCTAGACTGTAAATTATAAGTGCGTAAAACGGACGATAAAATGGGATGAGCCGGGTGGCCCAACCGATGATGCCAATCTTGAGAGGAGGCTTTATTGGATGCAAATGCGACAATGGAAGGACTAGGCCACTCGTACAAGCCGTGCTTAACTGGACTACGGAGGATAGTTTGGGTCGTCCGAAGATCCTTCACAACAAATTCATAAGGTAAAAATACCGATAAATTGTTGGCTTTACACAATTGTGAGATAGACAGTAAGTTTCAGGACATACTGGGAACACAGAGGACATTACTTAAAGAAATAGATTTAACGGAATTAACGGGAATTGAAGAAGTGCCAGTATGAGTAATAGAGAGGCCCTTACCATCGCCTACCAGAAGATCGTCAGTGCCAGTGTATGGTGCATGCAGAGATAAATTTTACAGGTCGGTGGTTACATGATGCGATGCTCCACTGTCCAGTAGCCAATTCGGAACATTGGGATCAAAATGAGCCGAGTCGGGTGCCGGGGCTGCAACATTTGCCCGAGGCTGTGGAGACCGTTGACCCGACGAGCCAAAAATATGACCAAGCTGACTGCCAAAAGTTGGACAATTCTGCGCAAAGTGACACTGAATAAAGCATAATTGGCATTTACCGAGAAATGGACGACGAGTCGAGCCAGCAGCCGATCCAGTGGTGCTTCGTGAGTGTCACGATGGGGACGCCGATTTGGGCGGATGTACGAGCCGAGTCCTGATTAAATGATTGAGCCGGCCCTATATTTCTCCAATTTGGCTGTGCGTGCCATCCGCTGTTTGCCTGGGAGTCACCGAAGACCTGCTGCTGCCTGGAGGGATGAGATGGAGACCGATAGGCGGCATGAGCAGTGGCTGGACCGAATTGAGATGTCGGCGGCGGCGAGTAGTGCTGGAAATTGAGGAGTTTCTCATGGAGCTCCTCAAAGGTGATGGAGGTATCACGAACAGAGATGGCTCGGGCAATATCCGAGTATTCCGAGCCGATGTTGCACAGAATCAGATGGATAAAATCGTCATGGTCGATCGGTGACCCAAGTAAAGCCAATTTATCCTTCTTGTGTTTCATGGCGTAGAGGTATTGACGGACAGGAGCTGTACCACGTTGATAGGATTGCATAGCTTCCTTGAGATTACAAACTCAGGCCCGACATAGAGTGGCAAAGACATCGGTGAGGGTCTTCCAAGCCTGAGCCGCTGTTTTTGTGCCGTAGAGGAGGGTGGCAGTTTCAGGCGTGAGGGAGGCAATCAGCAAATTTCGAATGAGGTTGTCCTGGCGCGTATGAGTAACAAATTTGGGGTTGGGCGAGGTTTGGCCAGCAGCGTTGGTGATGGTGGCTGCCGGAGCAATTTTTGTACCATCAACATATCCAAAAAAGGCCGTTTCCGACAAGGAGAGACTCGATTTGCATGTGCTAGACATAATAGTTGGTAGAATCGAGTTTAATTGTGGCTTGAGCAGCCGTATTGAAGGTGATAACATTGGGGGCAGCCATTATTTCCGATGACCTTGAGAGGGATGATGGGATGAGGGAGGAGGAGGATGGGGACCGGTGGCTGCTATTTGAGAATTTAGGTTGAAAGAAAAAATTTGATCGTGAGGCTCCAATACCATAACACGATTGATTTAGAATTATGATTGAAAATTATATTCACAATTGAATGGTGTTACGATATATAGGAAAGTCTAGTAAAAGCTACCTATGAATGAGGCTAAAACTGTGGCTAAAAATATTCCTAACAATAAAGACAATCAGTACATACAGTATACAG
Organism: Gentiana macrophylla; assembly: GCA_026214975.1. Lineage (NCBI taxonomy): Eukaryota > Viridiplantae > Streptophyta > Magnoliopsida > Gentianales > Gentianaceae > Gentiana > Gentiana macrophylla. The sequence continues at coordinate 9,851,786 of CM047813.1, forward strand.
CTAATAAAAAGTACCGTCACATTAAAGACACGTACATATATAGAGACGTTTGAGCTGCTCATTAAAAATTGTCGATCACCATCAATGCATTTATAAGCAACGTTTGGGCTGCCAATCTCATATACTATAATAATATAGTATTGGCTTTGCAAAGAGGGAAATAGGATAGGAAGGGGCTTGATCGGATTTTGGCGCGTAAATTAGGGTGGTTATTTTACCCGCCCTAATTTAGGGGGTGGGATTGGGGGTCGGGTAAAGAAGAATTAATCATAATTTTTATGGGAAATTAGGGATAAGGACACATTCTGGAATATTTTTAAGAATGTGACAAATACATATTTTTATAGTGAGAATGACAATTGCATAATCTTTATAGCGAGAAGAATGAGCAAATGACTTTAAAATCGGTGAATCTCCTAGTGAATCAGAAATCGGTGAATTTCGACGGTGAATCCCGAAAATCAATGAATTTCGACAATGGATTTTAAAAATTAGTGAATTTCGATAGTGAATTTCGATAGTGAATTTCGGCAGTGAATTTAAACCGTGAATTTCGAACACAAGTGAATTTCGACAGTGAATAAATAGTTTAGTCCTTTATGCAAAAGTTTCAAAAGACTGTCATTCTACTCAATTGATGAAATATTTCTGTTCTTCTCCCTCATTCCCCCTAATTTTTAATTAGGGTTAATTACATTTTTAGGGTCAAGTAAATCACCTCAAAATCAAGAAGGGGGAAGGGCATTATTGATTTTTCACCCAACTTGTATAGTTCAAAATTATTCATGGCATGAATTATATGATAAGCTAATGCTTACAACAATTTACGTTAACAAATTCATATAACTAAAGACCCCTTGAAATAATTGAGCTAACTTACACGTTAAACTTAGAACAAGTGGGAAATTGTTTAACAGTGTGCTACTTTTGGTTGACTTTCAGTTTACACCTCCCCCGACTTCTCCATCTTAATAATTTAGAAAAAGAAGCCAAACTAACACATCCGCAGGAAGGAATGCAACAACCGGAAACTAACATCATCCTATTGGATCCGTGTAAAAGCATTAAACGGGTCTTCAAGCATTAAACGGGTCTTACTCTGGAAATGAGTTTGTTATTTCGATTATTTCCCCTTCTCATAATATACCAATTACATCTTACACTCAAGAAAGTGTGGAAAGCGAAGCAACCATATTAATTAGCTCTATTCATTGTGTAGGTATGTAATTCTATTCTTTAATCTTGGTTAATAAGTGTTGATTTGTGTTGTCTTTTTAACATAGCAATTGGTATTCTTGCATTTGTGATTCGATACAACCGGGGTTTCAGAGGTTCGTTTATAGCTAATTAAGGATTGAGGAGCTTATCATTTAGGCATCTTATTAATTTTTTTCTAATTAATTATTTGCATAAATTTTCCTGCTTTTATTTCCTAACAAAGTTTAGACAACATTTTATTTCAAGCTTTAGTACCTACAAGTTGATCTACTAGTGTATGTATCTTCAAGTAAAAAAAAATGGTCTTCAATGGCATCTGAAATTGTATTCCCAGAAATTAGTACTGCACTAGTTGATATTTTTTTTTCTTTTACTTTTAAATCCAGGACTAGTTGCTGAGATTTATTAACAAGTAGTTGTTGAGATTATTGACAAGTAGCAGTTTAGCAAAGGAGGAATAAATGATGACTCCCGGATACTTCCAACTGATTCAAAATGAGCTCTTAGCAGTAATGGAGTATGCCTGGCGGGCTGATGCGTATGATGATGTTTTTATGCGCATCTACTTGCTAAAAGCGGGCGTCGGAATCCTGGAAAAGTTTTGTATGTGCCTTGAAACATGGAAATATTCCAGTATTATTGATGAAGAAAATGAAGAAATCATGGAAAGACTGAGATCTGTGATCACTTCTCTTAAATTGATATGGCCAGAAGACTTCACATTAATATTGTCTCTTCTTCGCGAACGAATGGGTGAAACTAGAGGTCCCATCGATGTGTGCATACAGGATTATGATTCAGTAATGTTTGAATTGACAGGGAAAATTCTACAGAGTAAACAACAAGTTGAAGGTTGGTGTCGAAATATGATACATTCGTCCTTGATACATTCTTCAGGATTTCGGCAGATTTCAGACTTTGTTAACGAGATTTGGGTGATTTGCAAATCTTTTCCATTGGGAAAGCAATTTGGTATCAAGATAAAATTTCTGAAAAGAACATTGAAAAAAGCTAATATACATTGCCCAGATGGGAAGGAAAACCTTCGATTTATGAATTTTGCTGGTAATTATGCCAACAGTGTAGCATGGTTAGCATTTTTGTATTGGGCAAAAGAAGACAATGATCATGAAATTGCTTCTGAAATGAACATAGTCCACTTTGATATGTTGCACAAGTCCTTACCTTACGCATACAATATTGCGCAATTGTACGTTGGCATCTTAAAGTCCGACGATGTGCGGCCGATGTTTGATTATTTTCTTCTCAGTGAAGCTGTTGAAAGCATTGTTGATTTTTTCATTGACCACCTGGCTATCGTTTTGAAGGATGATTTTCTATTTTTTCGGGATCGTCTAATATTTCTTTTCACATTTCTCACCGATCCACAATGTGAGGATGTTGAAGAAAAGGAAGGAGATTCAATCCGCACTCAAATTTATGCTATTTTGCATGAGGACGTGTATCTCCTTCTGTCTTTTGAGGAGATGAACAAGGATTTCTCTCGACAAAAAGGCGCTTTTCAAAGTGCTTGTATGATCGGGATCGATATAGTCAATGCTATGATCGAGCAACTTTACCGTGGATCATCAGGCTCTCAGATCACACTTTGGAAGTGGAGAAAATGGAGTACAACTATTTTGTTTCTCTTCATAGAGAGCTCTCTTTTCTTGAGAAGAGTGTCAAGGAGGCTGCTGATGTGGAGAACCTGCAGTTATACAAAATGGATCTTAGATTCCTAAGTATGTTCTTTCTATGGTTAGCCACATGGGATGATACCGATGAAGAAATCAAGCTAAAGTTGAGCTCTGTGATCACTTCATTTCAAGGGATATGGGGCCTAAAAGAAGAAGAGGGACTTCTTGCTCACCGCTTTCATGCGGTACGTTCAAGATGGACGATATTCTCAAATTGGTATCCATTGGATTTTGAATTAAAAGGAAAAATTCAACAGTCGAAGCTAGAAACTGAAGCATGGAGGTGCGTAGATCTGTTTCATTTGACATTTCGATACAAAACGTCCACAAGTTATAATATCCTCAAGTTTATGGATTCTATCCTCGACAATTTAAATGATCTTGTCACTACAAAGCTAGTGAAATCATTCCGTTCAAGAAAAACTGATTGAAACCTTGGAAGAGAAGCTAATATTTTTGAAGAATCTTTTGAAACTCGCCGTGAATTGCAAATATTGTCAAGACTTGGGAGAATTCGAAATATTTGTTCAAGCCTTTCTTTGGTGATCTTTGCACGGTTGGCATTTCATTATTGGACACAAGAGCGCCAAATCTTTGAAAATGCATCCGATGAAACAAATTTTATGTTTTTCATTTCTTTCGCAAAAGATCAAACCATCCACGCCTAATGTTGCAGATTGTACTTTGGAACCCTTATGGCCATATATGCGCATCGATCGATTCTCATATGTTCGGACAAATTGCTTTTAGCTTTGTCGAATTTTTCTTGAGGACCTGGTGACTCACTTGAAGGATGATGATTTTCAAATTCTTCAAGACAATATCATCTGTCTTTTGACATTTCTCAACGATCCTCCTAATCAAAATGTAGAGGAATCGATTTGCGGCCAATTGATGTTCTTTTTAGGAGGGTTTGTATGGCCTAATACCATTTGATGACATGGAAGAGGTTTCTCCAAGAAAAAGTGCTTTAAGTGATTTTTGATGAAAATCGAAGCTATCAATGTCGATATTAGATGCATTTATGGTAAATTCCCAGATTCATCTCTGTATAATTTCCCAAAGGTTATTTCTCCACAATTTCTTGACTTTCTCTTGAAGAATCTTAAAATCCTGAAGGATAGGATGAATAGTGACCGTAAATATGTCTCTTTTGCGAAATACAAGATCATAAAAATTGAGGAGGAACTAGCTTCTCTCTATCCCTTTTTCATTCAACTTTTTGATTTACAAAGTGAACAAAACGAGACATGGTTAGAAGTTGTCAATGTTTTACATCTGACGGAACATGTCATCCTGACATGCATTAATTCGTTGTTTGTCTTTGATCGTCCATTCTGGTATCATATGGCCTATCTTTCGAAAGTCTTTGATGATATTAAGGAGGTTAAGGCAAAGCTTGAGATGATCAAATTAGAGAACATCATAAACAAACCAAGATGCCTCTCTGGTTCGGTCGGTTTCATTAGTGAAGTCGCAGGACAAGGTCGACCTTTCGAAATCAATGAATTTGTTGTGGGTTTTGAGGATGAGAAAGAAAAAATTATTGGCTTGCTTACAAGGGGACCTATGTCACTTGACATTGTTTCAATTGTTGGCATGGGTGGATTGGGGAAGACCACTTTAGCCAAAAAGGTTTTAGTATCAGTGAAATGTCATTTTAACGTATTTGCCTTCTGCTCCGTTTCGGTAGATCATAATGCTAGGAAGTTGCTACTTGACATTATTCGCGATATTGAGGGGGTTGACTACATAAGTCATGACATGACTAATGATGACTTGGCTCATCAACTATGGAAATGTTTGAGTCGTCAAAAGTATCTTGTTGTATTGGACGATATATGGAATGTAAGTGCATGGAATGCAGTAAAAAGCTCATTCCCTGATAACCGAAATGGAAGTAGAGTTATGTTCACGACCCGATCCCGTGATGTTGCGGACAAATGCAAAATCAATTGTAGCCCACATCAGCTACGTTTTCTGAATGAGGTTGAAAGTTGGGAATTATTACAAAAGAAAGTGTTCCGTAATGACATTTCACCACCATATCTCCATGAGATTGGAAAGCAGATTGCTAAAAACTGCAAAGGCCTTGCTTTAGCTGTTGTTGTAATTGGAGGGCTCCTTGCTAGAACGGAAAAAAGCTGGTGGAGCGAAGTTGAACAAAGGTTAGCTTACTATCTTTCTAACGAGGGATGTATGGAAATTTTGGAATTAAGTTACAAACATTTACCCGAGAATTTGAAACCTTGTCTTCTTTATCTTGGAGCATTTCCTGAGGATTGTCTGATCTACGTTAACCGTGTGATAAGGCTGTGGATTGCGGAAGGATTCGTACAAGAATCCAAGACAAAAAGCCTAAAAGATGTCGCAAAAGAGTACTTTCACGACCTAGTTGATAGAAGCTTGGTGATTGTCGGTAAAAGAAGTTCTAGTGGGGGGATAAGAACATTTCATGTTCATGATTTAATACATGAATTTTGTCAAATGAAATGCAGAGACGGAAACTTTTTCCAGCTGAACCATGGAATTGCATCATCTAGTACTTCAAGCCATTCAATAAAAAACCCTTATCGTGTTTCCATTCATAGGGAAGACGATGTTACTATTGCTGCTGGATCCTCACTTTCTAATGCACGCACCCTATGCTATTTTAGTAAATTTTATGGTAGAGTTAGTGAAATCCATCTAAGGAAGTTCAGATTTCTTCAAGTGTTGGATTCGGGTCTCCATTTGAAAGAATATGATATAAATGAACTTAGCTCTCTGATTCATCTGAGATATATTGATGTTTTTTTGATGGAGTTGTTACGAAATTCTATCCCATCGTCGATATCCAATCTCTGGAATATAACATCTTTAAAGTTGAAATTACGCAGTAGTTGTGAAATACATTTGCCAGAGACTTTTTGGAGAATGAAAAGTCTTAGGTATGTCGATGTATTCAATTGCATCCTAAAATTTCCAGATGATGACGACAAGCATGATGAGGCATATCTATCTAGTGATCAAATATTGGATAAGGTGGTAAGCTTTTCATGTCCAAATTTATATACCGGAAAAGATGTCAGAAGGCTTCTCCAAAGGCTGCCCGTCGTTCGGAAGCTGCATTGTCTTTTGGATGGATCTCTAGTTTATGATGAAGGATCAGTAGAAACATTTGACTTTTATAGGGAATTGGAGTCATTGCGGCTAGAAAAAAGCATTGGTCAAAGACAATACATGATCAACTTCTCTTCAACTCTCAAGAAACTAACTTTAAAGAGCTTTCAGCTACACAGGACGGATATATCAGCAATTGCAGAGCTACATGTTCTTGAGGTTTTGTATCTAAGAGACTGTTCCTTTGTGGAGCCAACATTGGAGATGGAAGATTTGGTATTCCAAAAACTGAAATTCTTTTATCTTTCTGCTGACTCTTTGGAGGAATGGATTGCCTCCACTGAGTCCTTCCCTCGTCTACAGCAACTTGTGATTCAATGCAAAAAATTAAAAGAGGTACCGTCCTGTTTCGGAGAGAGTTCAACCTTGAAGTGGATTGGCTGTATATTATCTTCGGAAGCTGAGAGTTCAGCCCTTAGAATCAAGGAAGAACTGATGGATTTGGGGACACAACTTGTATTTTCGATCTGGATCAGAAACTAATAATCAAGTAATTCTTCTTGAAATTAAAAAGATAATACTAGTAATATATCTACTATTTGTTTTTACCATTTAGCATTAGTAATCCTAATCAATCTGCTTCTTTTTGGCAGGACTTCTGCTTCTATGTTAAATATGCTAGAGTGGCCTCCAGAAATGACACGGTGGGTTCGGCATTGTTTCATGTTGATCACCATAAACAAGGAAGCCAAGTTGATGTGTGCTTTGATTTTTATTTTTTATTTTTGGTTGATTAACATGTAAAAAAGATAATACTAGTAATATATCTACTATTTTGGCATTTTCTTCTTCTTCTTCTTTTCTTTTCCCAGGAAAATTTGATGTGCTTTTATTTAATAACCATTTTGAAGCTTGTCCCAATATATCCTTATCCTTATTTATACAAAAAGATGTTAGTTTGGCAACTAAAGTGTCCACGTCGCCTGTTTTGCTATTTAATTTCGTTTGGGCTTTTTTATTACTTAGCCCAGTAAGCAAAAGAATTCCAGCAATAAGGTCCGTTACTTGCACTTCCATTTAGTTTCGGTAGTAGTATATATATGTTGGATAATCTTTGTTAGGGTTTTCAATTGCAGATGAAACTGCGGCTGCAGTTTCTTCATCACTCTCTCCCACGCCTCCATAAAATCAAGGATTCTTTCAGAAATTCTATCTTGGCTCTCAAGATATCGATTTATTTCTTCTTCAGTGGAACAATTTTAGCAGCTTGGTATGCGGGGAAATCATTCAGATCCCATTGAAGAAGGGAGAGAAATTTTCCGAGAACCGAAAATGTTGAAGGCTTGTATTGTAAGGATGAGGAAAGCATCAAAATTTCAGTGCAAACTTCAACTAATCGTTTGCTCTGCTGAATTTTCACAGGTTGCTAAATGGAAATCTTGCATCCAAAAGTCGTTGTCGTCATCCAAGATTCACTCTTTCTTCAAAGTCGTTGCCTTTTCATGAGTAAGTTGATTCTGAGCGTGAAATTGAGGATGAAAATGAAGTGATTACTATTGTGAATGAGAGGTCTAATGGGGTGGTTGGGAAAATTGGGCCAGGGGATTTTGAGGGTAATTGGAAAGGGTGCTTTTGGGAAAGTTTTTCAGGTGAAAATGAAGGGGAGGAGGGTGTAAAGGCCATTGCTCGTTTATTTGCGGATATGGGTGATGCATATGTTGAATTGATTGCTACCGGTACGCATTTCATTCCTCTGTGAATTATCTTTATTTATTTAGTTTTTGTAAATTAACAATGATTTCATTAGTAAGAAACAGCAAATCAGCAAATGCATACAAGGTTTCATTCCTCTTTCCTTTCATTATTGGTTTCTTTTATTATTCTCTTCATTTATTTATATGGAAATTACACTCATTTATAATCTCTTTGGTGTTTTTTACGAGATTTCTGGCTGTCATTGGTAGGAAGTGTACAAAAATTCTTTCTTTTAACCAACGGGTTATACAAGGGATTCATATTTGTGGTTCAGAAAGCAGTAAAGCCTTAAGTCTATTGGTCTATCAGTTCGACCTTTGCCTTCACTGAGTTATTGCAATTTAAAAGCTCTTCTGGTTTGTTCTCTGATGCGTGTTTGGTGAGCTTCTTTGAATATGTCTATTCATTAATACTGGTCCAATGAAATCAACGACCTTTTCAGTTTCAGCATTTAACACACAATGTGGTCATATGTTTAAGAATGTGTTCTGTGTTCTATAGCTTTCATGTTGTTTTGTGGTTGTATTCCATTTTCAGCCATGTATTGTTATGATGGCATGCTTTCTTCTCTATACATGTTGGTTGTAGTCTTATCGTAATATGATGGCTGTGTTGTTTACATGCCTTCAATTGGAATTCATTCCAATGATTATGCACTATTAAGTTTTTGTTTCTTACCCATCTGCTTGGTGCTTTCATTCTTTTCTTGCTCTTATTTTTTTCCTCTTTGTATTGTGTTTCATTTTCAGCCATGTGCTTATTCTGTGTAGTTTTTGCAAATTCTTGGGCTACTGCTTCAAATCCTTTCCACAAGAAGTATGTACTTCTCTATTGGGTGAAAATTACTTTCTTTTATTTCTCTACTGATACATATATTCAATCTTGGGTTCACTGACTTATTATTGCATATTAAAAGCTGTTCGGATTTGTTCTCTGCTATCATTTGGGTGAGCTTCTTTCAATATGGTTGTTCATTAATACTATTGCAATGACACTAAAAATCTTTTCCATTCTAGCATTTAACAAACAATAAGGATATATAGTTGCAGTACTTGGAGCCACATGTTTCAGACTGTGTGTTGTGTTCTACAACTCTCGTGTTCTTTTCTGTTTGTGTTTCATTTCCAGCCATGTACTTATTCTCTGTACTTTTGCAGCTTCCTTGGCTGCTGCTCCAAATCCTTTCTATACGAGGTATGTACTTTACTCTCTCACTTGTTATCATGGCATGCTTTCTTCACTCTGAATGTTGCTTGTGGTCTTACGCTGATGTAATGGCTCTGTTGTTTAGATGCCTTCACCTGTCATTCGTTTTAACCGTTCTATCTTCTCTTTAATTATCATGTAGTCTGGTTTTTTTTTCCAGTGTGCTTCGTGCTGTTTTCATGTTTCTATTGTGATTGATTTTCAGCTACGGGCTTATTTCTGTGTACTTCTTGCATTTTGTTTGGGGTGCTACTTCACATCCTTTCCATACGAGGTATGTATTTTTCCGCCTGGCTTGTTATCATGGTATTTTTCTTCTCCATACATGGTGGTAGTTTGATGTTGTTGTAATGTATCTGTAGTTTAGCTGCCTTGCCTTTAGGATTAATTTTACTCATTCTGCTTGGTTAGATTTTGGCTTTGGACATTTAGGTCTTAACATTCGTTATTTTTGTGGGTGGCATGAAATTTCTCACACGGCCAACTCTGTGTCGCTTTATCACGTGCAAGATCATCATCGTGCTTATAAGAAAAACCTTAGGTGATGATGATCATGCTTACATGACTAAAAGTATTGTATACAAGGATGTCTTGAACAACTAATAAATGTAAGGCATGCTGATGTTACTTTTAACTCATGTGTGTTCTTTTCTCTTATTACAAACCTTAGCTTGTGTGGAAATAAGCTATACTGGTTTTTCATCGTTTTGTAGTGCAGATGTAATTCACCTTCCACTGTTTTTGCTGGTTCACTTTTCCATGTTATACATGTGTGCAATGTTTGGTTATCATTGCTTTCTGCCATGTTCTCCAATTGATCGATTAAAGATACATAACATTCTTTCCTGATGTTAAAAACAACAATGGCTATGGTACCTAATACACAACTCTCTTATGTTTCCGAAATCACTGGAAACGCCAAGTTATGGACAGTTGCATTCCAGGTGGTAGAATGTCATAGGTCTCAAATTATACATTTTGCTTCTATCATTTCTTTTGGGCAGGGTAGGCAATACATTATCAGCACAATGTATCCCTATAATTTTACATTTTTCTGTACTTTACTGCGGGAATCTTCTACATCACTAAGCATTTTCGATGCCGTGTAATGAAAATTATGCCTTTCAGTTGTATTTTATAAGGCATTTAAGGTTCTATTGTTGTTGTCTTCTAAAGAAAAAAAAAATACCAGCATGCTTTACGGTTGTTGCCCTTTCAAGTAGCTACGACATTTTTCTATTAGATACTACGATTGTGTATTTGGTTTCTTTGTCATGATGTATTTCATCACCCCAACATCAAAAAAATCAAACCCTTCCCAGGGTATGTAACATATTTAAAGGTATGCCTTTCTTTCCTCAAATATGTTTGTTGTCTAATGCCTGGATACTTGCTGTGTTCCTTACTCTCTTCTTCTACGCATGGCTTCATTTTCGTTTCAAAAGCATTTTCTTTTCCAGGGCCATATTGCTGTGCATTGCATGGCAACAGCCACTAGTATATTTATATAGAGAGAGAATTAAGTTACAAATTATGATTTTTTTTGGAAGCGAAGAATGTGAAGATGAATAATAAGAAGATTTGTGGGTTTTTTTTTTTAAATTATTGTTTAAGATGGTGGGTCTATGTCATGATCAATGGGTCTACGTCATGATCAATGATGTTTGTGTTGTGTCACTCGTTGTGTCCGAATGGTCTACACATGATCAGTGGGTCCTGAGCTGATATTTTTCCTTCTTTGAATGTGTGCGCTCAGAAAGGCATGGTTATATAATGAGAGTATTTGTTCACCCTATCGTGTTTCTATCAGTGTTGCATCACACTACTACTTGTGCATGACAATGAATCGACTTTTTTGAAAGCATATTCTTGAGTCGAGAATTGACTTTTGAAAAGTCAACTGAGAGTTGGTTTTCGATTGTGTGAAACGGTAATCGGTGTCTGGGAAATTGCAGAAACGTACTACCAACGAGTTTATAGTTTGAGTTGTCTCTGCTATGCATAGAATCGCGTTGCACCGTTCTACTCGTGGGGTCCCTTTTTTTTTCCTCAAAGGATGAAAGTATTATTATAACCGAAGAAACAAAGTTTACAACACGGCCAAAGCCGTACTACAACGCGGCCTACTACCGCACTAACAACGCCAATGAAGGCTATCAAGACCTAAAGTCTCCATGAGACAGGCTTGATAAAAGGGGTGAAGAAGCAATGGAGGCCGAGAGCTTCACCCCACAACAAAAAACTAAAACTAGAACAAACTGGACAAAATACAAGACAGTCTAAACACTAATTACAACAAAAAACGGCAAAAACTGAGACCATAAACCATGGCGTGCCACAGAACTCCACCACCACAGGCTGCCTCCGGGCGGAGAGAGAAGCCTGTAAGAGATGACTAACACCTTCGTCAAGAGAACGACTACCATAACCGCCAATTAAGAGCCCGGAGCCTTAACGGAATTATGAAAGGCACGCAACGATGGATAGCACCACCAGCCAGTAAAGGAGACAGTCATGCCGCTTGCCCAAATCCGGCCACCGATAGGCATCAAACCGACCTTTTCTCTGTACTTTAGTCAAAAAGCCTACTCAATAGACGTACGCTTTGATTGCTTTTTTTATTTTTTTTATTTCATCGAGACGAAATTACATATGATAGACATCTACCCACGCGTACACATATTGTTTCATGTTGATCACTATAAACAAGGAAGCCAAGTTGATGTGTGCATTGATTTTTCTTTTATTTTTTATTTTTGGTTGATCCCTTCTTCTTCTTTTCTTTTCCCTGGAAAATTTTATGTGCTTTAATTTTATTTAATAACCATTTTGAAGATTGTCCCAAAATATCTATAGAGAGAGAATTAAGTTACAAATTATGATGTTTTTTGGGACTGAAGAATGTGAAGATGAATAAGAAGATGTGTATTTTTTTTTTTTAAATTATTGTTGAAGATGGTGGGTCTACGTTATGATCAGTGGGTCCTATGTCATGGACTCATGATAAATGGTGTAGGAGTGTTGTGTCACTCGTTGTTTCCGAATGGTCTATGTCATGATCAGTGGGCCCTGAGCTGATATTTTTCCTTCTTTGAATGTGTGCGCTCAGAAAGGCATGGCTATATAATGGGAGTATTTGTTCACCCTATCGTGTTTCTATCGGTGTTGCATCACACTACTACTTGTGCATGACAATGAATCGACTTTTAGAAATCATATTCTTGAGTCGAGAATTGACTTTTAGAAAGTCAATTGACAGTTGGTTTTCAAGTGTGTGAAATGGTTATCGGTGTCTGGGAAATTACAGGAATGTATTACCAATGAGTTTATAAGTATTATTCCCTGTGGATTCGACCTTGACAACACTATACTACCGTTGACCCGATACTCTGTCGGTTAAAGTTAGCGGTTAAGTATTCTGCTATCAAGAAGACATGGGCGGAGGAGCAAAGGTTAGTCTTGAAGAGCATTCTTGATGCTCTTTTATCTCCAACTGGTGATTCTAGTCTCTCTCAGCTGAATCCCCTAGCCATAACTTCATGTGCCTACCCTGGCACACTAGATGGTTTTATTACGCAGGTAGCTTCTCAAGTTGACGATGGTGAGGGATCTGGTGCTAGAGTAGGCGGTGGTGATCAGGAGGGTGGTGTTTCAGGTGATGAGGACACAGGTTCAAATGAGGATGATGATGGGGCCACAGAGTCTCAGGCTGAGGGTTCTTCTAATGAGGAAGCTCAGGTTACCACCACCCAAGGTACATGCACCTCGGGAGGGACACAACCAGCACCACCTATAGAGGCAGCAGGACATGATACTCATCCAGAGGTTATGGTTAGTGTTCAGGGTGGTTCAGTGGTGATAGAGAGAGGCCCTTCCATGAGTGCAGCTACTCTAGTCCCCACTTCTGCAGCTCCTGATGTTGACGCCGCTGACCCTGCGGACCTCTACTTAGTGACTCCACCACAGGGCTCGGTCTAGATTTTTCTTTTTTCTATCAACATTTTGTACAGACTAGATCTGTAACTGTTGTTTTGACTATTTTGAGATGTAAGCCCGAGGGGCACCTCACTTTTACTTTTCGCTTCTTTCTTTTGTATGACCTTGGATGATTTCATTTTGGCCCGTGTTTTGGCCTCATCTTTTTGCATGGACGATGTCTTAGTGTACGTGACATTGCTTTTTGTTTATATCTCTTATCTGTCACCTATATTTGGCACAGTGGCTGTTCCCCGTGCATGCATTTCTTTGTTTTCTCTCTTATTGGTGTAGATACTTGAGATGGAGCTTTCGCGGATTTGCCACATACATGATTTGCAGCTTTCTGCCGGGTTCATTTAAGCCTCCTCTCTTTTATCATTCACACTCTGAGGACACTGTTGCATTCTAAGTGGGGGGTGGTAGGCTTAGCTATGTTATGTGCTTTATAGCTATGTTATGTGCTTCATTGTTTAAATTTATGGCCATTGTGTTTTATGCTTAGTGTTGGGTTACTACTTTAGTAAAATTTGAGCATTTCTTAAAATTTTCCATGGTATTGATGTTGCATTCGTATGTTGAGCCTTCACGTTGATAGGATAAACGACTCAGTGAATGTTTAAATACATATTACTTGTCTTACTATCTTATCTTGGAGACGGGAATTTTCATGCACGGATAGTTTCAATTTCATGAACCATGGTAACTAGTGACCGATTATGGTAGACTTAGGCACAATTCGGCTACCTAGAACTCATATCAATAACTTTGAGACGAAATACAAAGGCCAACCTTGGTAGAGTTTGGGATGACAGTTCTGGCGTTTCTTTGACCCGACCAGAGCCAAATAACCATCACGTGACATTTTCCACAGTAACCCCTCTAAGCCTTGATAGGATGGTTAGACCCTCATCCGAAAGTTTGCAATTCGTATTTAGCCCGTAATTACCCGACCCGTGAGCCCTATTTGTGGTCTACATTCCCTTGAACACCCTATGAGTTGAGCTTAATCATTTCATTTTATCACACATGCTTAGGCAAGTGTGGGGTGGTAGAGTGGTGTGTTTGTAGAGAGGAGTTGGTGTTTATTACGAGCTATTTCATGATTTGGAGGGTATGAGCTCGATTTATTTATTGTGTATGCGATGGCCTTTAACTCAAACCTAATAAAAATTCAAGTTCAAATTCAAAAAAAAAAAACAAAAAAAAAGTTATGAAAAGTAAATAAAGGTTGAGTCAAAGAAAACCAAGTGTTTTAGCACTCATGTATTGACTTGTTTTTGTTATGTTGGTGTTTGGGATGAGTTTTTAGTGAAGAAACATGATTATCATACATTTTTTTCTCGTTACACTTGAGACATAGTGCGATATGGCATTTTACTTCATGAATCATGTTTCTATAGTCTCTTTGAGCTAGAGAAGGGTAGAGCTAGCCACGTTTTGTATTGTTACACCCCATGATTGAGCTTGCTCGTGTTTATCTCTTTGTTGTTTATTCCCTAGAAAATTCCTTCGGTTAGCCCCGTCCCTAGCCTAACATTACAACCTTGCAAGTCCTACTCGACCTTGCTTAGCCTCGGTTGGCGCCGATTAGTGAAGATGCTTATGAAGTATGAGCCTATGGTGTAGTTTCAATAACCAGGCGTCCATAATCCAAACCGGTGAACCGTGGTAAATGTAGGAGAAGCTATTCACACACACATACACACATCCCGTTTGCTTGATAAAGTAGGGTTAAGTGGCAAATATTTACTCTTTTACTTTCCGGTTATATTTGATATGTGACTGTCTTGACCTACGCATGTAACGTTGACTCTTTGGTTTCTTTTAAAACGCTCATTTTGCTTGAGGGCGAGCAAACGCTAAGTGGTGGGTTGATGAGAGTCAACTTTACTATGCTCTGGTGCATGTTTTAACCCCCATTTATGACACTTTTGGCTTGTATTGGGTAGTTTTAGACCATTTATAAGGTGAAAACACATTGAGCAGTACTCACTTTGAGGTGAACCGTCACATTGATGGAAAACCTCGGGCATTTTACGATGTTTTTGACCATTTTTGAGACCTATATTATCTTGTGGAATTATGCTCTGTGTGCGTGGATTTAGTGTTGCAAGATACAGGTGACTTGAGTACCCGGAAATTGAGGCATTGGGCTTAGAAAGATGAAACCGAGGCTCGGGAATGGAAGAATTGAAGAAAAAGTGAAGATTTTGACATCCAGTGCGTGCGCACCAGACGAGCTGAAGGACCAGTTTTGTTACAGAGCCTCCAATGCTGGCGCACCAGATGCTGTGCATGCGTACCGGAGGGGCAAATTGCCCTGTTTGATTCAGAGAGTTAGTGCCTGCGCTGCACACGTTGGAGAATCATGTTTTCGCAATACAAGAGCCAGTGCGTGCTCACCAGATCTCTGTGCGTGCACACCAGGCTGTTTTTCTGCACGTTTTGGGCATATATATATATATATATATATATATATATATATATATATATATATTTTTTTTTTTTTCTTTCTTTTTTCAGATAGATTTTTGGAGAAGATTCATTCTCTTAGAACCCTAAAGTTTATCATAGTTTAATCCCCTTCCCTTTACCCCTCTAAACTCTTTTCCCACTTTAATTTCTCTTAGATTAAGCTCAATCTAGCTTAGATTATAGCTCCTCTTACTTTATTTTGCATTTTGGATCATCTTCTTCATCTTTGGACATGGGTGTTGAAGAAACTTGATGTAAACCACAACTTCTCTGCGATTTTGGTAATTAATAGCATTTCTCTTCTTGTTTTATGGCTTTAATCCTTTCCTTGATTGCTATTTCTTGTTTAATAATGTGTAGCTAAACTATATCATACCAAACCATGTGAAAGTTGAAGAAATCACCCTCTAATTGATGTATTTGGGATTGGGTAGTGTTTAATTGTTGTTATATCGATGAATTCATGTCTTAAAACTTGTTCTTAATGCTTGAATTAGCTTGTACACCTAGTTCATGAACACACACACAACTTTTATAAATGTATGTTGCGAAGGAGAGTGGGAAAAGGGGTTTTAAGATCGTTATTTACAATTGACTGAGTTGTTTAGATCGATTGGGTAACGAGGTTTGTTGGTGTAAATCGAGTGGCTCTAGAGCGTTTATCTTGTTCCGGTCAGTTAAATCCTTAAAAGCGGACTGTTGAACCGGGCAAAAGGTACTAGGTTGTTGCATGGCGTCTAGTACTATTTTAGGAGTTTGCACCCATGAACGAGTCGATATAAGCATTAGGATGGTTGGTTGGTAGTTTCCACTCCTAAATAATCAATTAGAGGGGCGAAAGTATTCAATTGGATCGTGATTTGGCTATGTCTCTTTCTCTTTTTATCTCTAGTTTAAATATCGTTTTAGCATAATCAAAACATGAACACACTTGATTGACCTAAACTAAGTACGAAGACGACTTTGGTATTCGATTGATTCCTCGTGGGATACGACATTACTCACCTCTATAGTGCATCCGACCCGATGCTCTGCCGGTTAAGGTTGGTTGTTACTATTTTGGTCATCTGACATCAACAAAATTAAGAAAAATTCAAAACATACTTCAAAATAAATGCAATAATTTAATACCTAATGGAAAACTACCCAATCTGTTGTATCTTCTTTTCTTGTTCCGTTTACAGGATAAAGTTTCATAGAATTTAGACACCAAAACAAAAGATATTTAAATTTGACATCAACACCTTTTCCCAGAAAATTAAGAAATATATCTAAACGAAAACAAATGGGAAGAAAGAGAACGAAAAATTCAAGATATGTAACATTAAATAGTGATTACAGAGCCGAGAAGTATGCATTATTTTTATTTACTTTTTTGGGTTCATTTTAAGAATGCTTTATTTTGTAGGATACACATTATATTATTTGTATTTATTTTTATTTGTGTTTTTGTTTTGATAATGCTTTTTTCCGGAAATGGAGCCGGTCAATTGGGTAATTAGGTTAAATGTACTCCTCTTTATTATATAGTAAGTATAGATTGTTGGAGAAATTTGAATTAAAATTAATTCTAAAATTACGGAGGGTCACATCGATTCAGTGAAAGGTTACGACTACGTAAGAGGTTGTATCCTTTCGGTTAAAGGTTGCACCTGTTCGGTTGATTCATTTTTGAAAGGATGCAACCGTTAGTGAATGGCTTTTTACTCCTATAAATTTCCTCCATTTTTGAATGAATAAAACACAGATTTTTCCTGCACTTTCATATCGAAATTCTGTCAAAAGAAAAAGACACTTTTTCAGCATTTCACAAGTCTCAGATATCAAGACCGGATCAGTTCGTTGCTTGTTCACATCTAAGTGCAAGACTAGAACAAGGAGCTCATTGTATCTTGGGAGACATCTTGCCATATCCGTGTGCGTAGTAGGGGCAATAATGTCTTGGGGCGACAAACGTTTCTACGCGCTTCGATCCTAACGAATAAGTTTTCGTTTTTTACTCTTGCTTTCTGCATTTTATTTCGAATGTGTTGCAGTAATTTTCTATGAATGAAATGTTCTTTCTTCTTTCGTGTTCATCATGCCTGCAATATGTTTCTACAAGTTTATGTTATTCGATTTTCAGAAAAATTAGTAAATCGGTACTACACTACTAATTTTTCCAACAATCTTAGACATTATTTAACATTTATACAATCAGCACGTTATCTAGACACAGCAACTGCATTGTTAATTAGACAGAATGTTTGAGGCGTTCTGTTTTATATATAGCAAGGTGTTGATTTCGCATGATTTCGGTTGTTCTTCAATGGGGAATTTTTTTATTTATAAAAGGAATGAAGTTGTTGTCATTAAATGAAAAACTGGACGGAAATGAAAGAAAAAAAAACAAAATCTATGTTTGATATATAGAACTTGTTCGTCTATTAGATTACCAATATTAAAGGCTTTAACTGTGAAATGATTATTTGAATGCTGATGATGCCCGACTCGAACTACGCCACGTGTCATCCTCTTAAGTCGTGTAATAGATGATCAGCGGGCATTGAGGGTCAGGAGCCCAGAAACATAACTAAGGGCAGGTCTCTTACCCCAGGTGGGAGATCGGCACAAACTCCTCCAACCACCGTAGGTCGGCTACTGCTTGACGAAGAGGAGGTGCCCAGTTCGGCCATAGTGGCCTTGGGGGCTGAACGGAGGATGCTCAGACCTGCCCCTCTGTTATTCCATATGCGGGATAACTAAAGATAAATAAGGGAAGAATCCTAGGTCATAAAGACTCTGATCCTGACATTTAAATATGTCCATAATTATCCCTAAATTATAGGGATTTATGCGTGTATATCTTTAGGGAAATAATAATATTAATAATAATAATACAAATCCTTGTAGAAGAAGGAAAGGGATAAATCATCCCCTATATAAACAACCCTAAGGAACTACGAAAGACTTGATTCTCAAACATAACAGATATCGTAGGCAACTTGGGAAAATAACCCAAGCTCAGTCTAAAAATCACCAAAAAAACATCCCTCGTTCAATTACCCCTAGATTAAACGGCCCGGATTTATTCATAGACGAAATCCAGTATCGTCAAATGGCGCTAGAAGGAGGGCTTTCTATCGGTAGTGGATCGAGGTTGTTCGTGATCAAGTTAATGGCAAAAACATGCCAAAAACGCAGTCAGATCCGAAGCTTATTTCCGGAGTTTGAACCGTTGGAATACAAATTTCAGCTTTCAGATTGAAGAAGGAGGAGGAACGAACAAACCCTCCAAATTTCGTGCCGATCGGAGTCCGTTTAGATGCCCAATCGTCGACGGAAAGTTGCTGCTATAACAGCAAAACGCAACAGCCCCAGAAATGCAGTCAGATCGACGGCTTATCGCCGGAGTTTCAACCGTTGGAACAAGAATTCCACCGTTCATATTGACGAATAAGGAGGTACGAACAAATCCTCCAAATTTCGTGGCGATCGGAGTCCGTTTAGATGCCCGATCGTCGCCGGAAAGTTGCTGTTGTAACAGCAAAACGCAACAGGCCCAGAAACGCAGTCAGATCGATGGCTCATTGCCGGAGTTTCAACCTTTGGAACAAGAATTCCACCGTTCATATTGAAAAAGAAGGAGGGACGAACAAACCCTCCAAAATTAATACCGATCGGAGTCCGTTCAGATGCCCGATCGTCGCCGGAAAGTTGCTGATGTATCAAAAACGCAGCAGAACCCTAATTGGGAGCAGACAGGTCGGCAGCCTATTGCCGCCAATTGAACCGTTGGAAAAACAATTCCACCGGTCATAATCAAGGATTATCAGGAATGAACAAGTCCTAAAAGTTTAAGGCCAATCAGAGTTCGTTTAATTGCCCGATTGTCGCAAAGAAGTTGCTGCTGTATTATAGAAACGCAGCAGAACCCTAAACGACAGTTTCAGGTCGGAGGGATGTTACCAGCAATTCAACCGTTGGAATGAAAATTCCTCAGGTCATATTAAATAATACAGAGAAAAGAACAATCTCTAAATATTTCATGCCGATCGTAGTCCGTTTGATTACCTGATCGTGACAAGGAAGTTGCTGTTGGGCACAAAAAATGCAGTAGAATTTTGGACAGCTCCTTCCAGGTCGGCGGCTTAGTCCCGGAGATTGAACCGTCGAAAGAAATATCCCACCGCTCACATCGAAAAAAAAATGAGGGAAGAACGATCCCTCCAAATATCGGGCTGATCGGAGTCCTTTTCGTGGTCTGATTGTCACCAGAAAGACACCGCAGTTGGCGCCAAGAAAAGTCGCGAATTATCTATCTATCTAGCTATCCATGGCTTAGTTCTCAAACTCAAGGATCGAGCCGAGCTCGTTAGCTCTCCAGTTCCTACAATTGTTATTTTAAATTCTTATATACTTTGTAAGTCTTTATTATATGTGTAATGTTTTTTATCACAATCACATTGCACCACAAAGACTCGAGATATCGAGCACCGGCATTCGAGCTTTACGGACTCGTCTTGCCCTAGATCCGAGCTTGACTCAGCATCATATTTGTAGCTCACCTTGAGCGTATCTTTTATAAGACCGAGCTCGACTCGGCATCATATTTGGAGCTCACCTTGAGCGTATCTTTTATAAGACCGAGCTCGCCTCGGCATCATATTTGGAGCTCACCTTGAGCGTAGCTCGACTCGGCATCATATTTGGAGCTCACCTTGAGCGTATCTTTTATAAGACCGAGCTCGCCTCGGCATCATATTTGGAGCTCACCTTGAGCGTATCTTTTAAAAGACCGAGCTCGCCTCGGCATCATATTTGGAGCTCACCTTGAGCGTCTCTTTTATAAGACCTTCTATAAGACCGAGCTTGGCTCGGCATTATATTCAGAGGTCGCCTTCGAGCGAATCATTTATAAGACCGACTTCAGTTCGGCATCATACCTGGAGCTTGCACCAGAGCAAATCTTATGTAGTCCGCTAGCCGTCTAAGCATGCTCCAACAGACTATGCCAAATAAGCAAACGGTACATTAATTTAATATTATCTTGTTTTCTATTACGCATGGTCTTTATTGAGTTTGCAGGACAAACACTCGATCAACAATATGCGGGAAATCAGTACAAACCGGCCCAGCTCGCTCAAATAAAGTCCGAGAAATCAGAAAAATCTGGCCCTTCTCGGCAAAAAATCATAAGTCAGCAGGACTGACGAACTGAGTTCCGCAGGTCGGACTCAGCAAAAATTTCATAAGTCAGCAGGACTGACGAACTGAGCTCCGCAGGTCGGTCTCTAGAAAAAAGTTTGCAAAGGACAAACTATAAGTCTGCAAGACAGACCCAGTGAACTGATCCGCAAGTCGGACTCAGTAGAAGAACTGAACCGCAGGTCGGTTGTTAAGGGTGATTTTATACGTTTTATAAGGATATATTTTATGTCAATTTCCCCCATATCTGTATGTTTCTCATAGAAATCGAGCTTTATATCGAAATATTGAGCAAGTGATGTTTTTAACGAGTTATTCGCAAAATTGGTTAATTTAGGTGTTTTATTGATGGTTTTATGTTTATTTGAATATTATTACACTTTGCGATGTTTTTGATGACGTGTAGATGAATTATTGCGGTTCAAAAGATGATTAAATGAAGATAAATGTCGGATTTAATGGATGAAAAAGAGATAAGGATGAAATTGGCTAGAGGAAAAGAGATAGAATTGAAGATTTCGAATTTGGATCAGATTGGACGAGCGTCCAAGTCCCGTCCAGAGTGAACTGGCGTCCAAATAAGTGGACTGGCGTCTAGGAGAGGAAGTTTGATACAGAGAGTTTGGACGCTGAGTGGACGAGCGTCTGGAGCAGTCCAGAGGCACCAGACTAGCGTCCAGAAAGTCAGACGGGCGTCCTTAAGCCGACATAGTAGCAGCCGCCTTACTTTTCTATAAATACCAGCGCGATTTCAACCCTAAAACGCACATTATTGACTCTTATTGATACACATTCATAAGAAGAAAACCACTAGCGGCCCACTTCTTTCTGGGAGGCTGGGGTCATGGATTAGTTAGAGTTTTTGTTTTCGTTTTCTATTCTTGTTCGATTCATGGTGTTGTCTTGAAGCTGTGAACTTGGAGCAGCCATGGGAAACTTTTCCAGCAGTGTTTTATTTCTTCCTTTGGATATTTTGTGAGTTTAATTTAAAGTTTGTATCTTTCCTTTGTTTATTTGTTTATGCAATCGATATCGGAAGATGTATTGCTATTTGATGTTTACCGTATGATGGAAATCGGTGTAAACCTTAGATCGCCATAGGAAAGAGTAGACTTTTAACCTTGACATAACGGAAGTTGATAGGTTAGATCTCTAGGTTGTTAGATCTAATAAATCTTGCACCTTGTTTTGAGAGCGTTAATCTCTATAGATCGGAAGATGATGAGATTGATAGACGGATTACTTACGGAAGTAGGAATTCATACCTTTGATTAGGTGAACCACAACTTTGATTGAATCATCATAAGATAACCTAGGGAAGATTTGAGGGTTGCGGGATGGTGGATCATGTTTGTTCTATGTTGGTTTGCTTCAGTCATTATCATGATAGTTAGTTTTATTGTTTTCTTAGTTGTAGTTTTATTTTATTTGCTTTTGTTCGCATAGCGATATTTTCCTGGCTTTGGGTGACAATCCTCTGCATCACGATTTATTTTCCGTTTTAGTTTAGGTTTAGGAATAATTGTATCAACCTTAGGAGAATTAATTGAACTAGATACCCCGATTCCCTGTGATCGACTCCGGTATTAATCGCTATACTACGATCCCTACACTTGGGGAATACCGGATTTATAAATTTTATTACTTATTGTTTTTCTTAGATAAAATCCGTGACATCGGTCTCAGAAAAAAGTTTGCAATGGACAAACTATAAGTCCGGCAGATGACTCAGTGAAGCGATCCATGAGTCGGGCTCGATAGAAGAAGCCCGAACCATGAGTCGGTCTCAGAAAAAAGTTTGCAAATGACAAACTATAAGTCTGCAGGACAGACCCAGTGAATTGATCCGCAGGTCGGCCTCAGTAGAAGAACTGAACCGCAGGTCGGTCTCAGAAAAAAATTTGCAAATGACAAACTCTATAAGTCAGCAGGACTGATGAACTGAGCTCCGCAGGTCGGTCTCAGAAAAAAGTTTGCAAAGGACAAACTATAAGTCTGCAAGACAGACCTAGTGAAATGATCCGCAGGTCGGACTCAGTAGAAGAACTGAACCGCAGGTCGGTCTTAGAAAAAAGTTTGCAATGGACAAACTATTAGTCTGCAGGACAGACCCAGTGAACTGATCCGCAGGTCGGACTCAGTAGAAGAACTGAACCGCAGGTCGGTCTCAGAAAAAAGTTTGCAAATGACAAACTATAAGTGCGAGGGATGACCCAATGAATCGATCCACGTGTCGGACTCGAGTAGAACCGAGCTGCAGGTCGGACTCGAAAAAAGTTTTCCAATGGACAAACTCTATAAGTCTGCAGGACAGACGATCAGCGCTTTCTATAATACTTAGAAAGTTAAAGTAATCATACTTCCTAAGTCTGCAGGACAGACGATCAGCGCTTTCTATAATACTTAGAAAGTTGAAGTAATCAAACTTCCTAAGTCTGCAGGACAGACGATCAGCGCTTTCTATAATACTTAGAAAGTTGAAGTAATCAAACTTCCTAAGTCTGCAGGACAGACGATCAGCGCATACACTGTAGTACATCATTCGAAAAGCAAATCTTTGTAAAGGACGTACTTCAGGGGGGGTAAAGGACCCTAAGCTATGCTTAAAACAAAAGCAAAGGAAAAACCAAAAGCCAAAGTAATAGCAATGAAGGGCTGAACGCCAAAGAAGAAAATATTACAGAACAAGTGCCAAAAAGGCACAAATTGGCAAGAACAAAAAATAACAAAAGTTGGAAAATATTGCAAAGTCTTTCAACAAGTTTTTCAACAAAATAATAAAGGCCTGATCTTAAGAATTGGCAGCAGAATCCTGTTGCTGATGTTAATCTGAGGGCGTACCGGAGGGCTGAGTTGAAGACGCACTGGCTTGCTGGGCAGCAGGTCTGCGACCATACTTCGCAGCCATATCTTCACCGTCTTGAAACTCCTTAAGCCTAGCCTCATAGATTTGACTACATCCTGGCTTGCAAAGCCTCCCATGTTGAAGATTCTCAATAATCGGATGAGGGCATTGCTCTTTAGCCTGATTCACGCCAAGGGTATAACCTTAGCTTAAGATGGAGCCAAGTAAAACCTTCAAGGCCCTAGTGAAGTGAATAGAGCTCTTGTATTCATGAATGGCTTGGGCGATCTGAGCAGGCATCTCGGCCTCAAGTCCATCATGATCAGCGTGGAGATTGGCCAGGGCGTCCTCCCATTCGGTATTAGCGATCGCGGCTCGTTCAACTCGACTTTGCGAGCTTGCATAATCTTCTCGGATCGCCGATCCTGGGCATCCTGGACGAGAGACTCGTCCTTGTATTTTTACGACCGGCGCGAAAGGTCGGCGATCCGTCGTTCCAAGGAAACCTTTTGAGTGGAGAAACCGTCCGGCTGTTGAGAATCTCCTTCAGCTCACTCGACGACCGACAAAGGCATACGGGGTCGTGATGATAAAGCAAAGAAAAAGAAAGCAAGTACGAAAGTATAAAATACTATACCACTTAGGCCAGATCCTTGTCTGGCAGTTCGAACAGAAAGTCACCTTGGGGAACAGATCCCCCTCAGAAGCATCCTGATCTCCTCGATCAGCCTTGCCTCTCTTGCGTCCAGATCGGCAGCGCACTTGGAACTCTCCCATAATCAGAACCGCCCAGGATGATCAGGCTATCATCTAGCTGATCAGTAGTCGGTGTGGGGTCAACCAAACCTCTTGTTGAAGACCCTCAGTAGGATGATCTTCAGGATTGATCTTAGGATTATCCTAGGTAGGCTCCGGTTCAGGACCACCCCAAAGAGCCTCTGGATTCAGAATATGTTCATTGTGCTCAGGAACAACCTCCTCTTCCTCAAATGCCTGCTCAAATACATCAGCAAAGTCGGCCCTTTGAAAAAAAGAAGAAAAGGGGCCTGAGGCGGGTTAATGAGTTGTGGGTCGATAACGAACTGCTTAGAATTTCTACGAGCAGAGATTATGTTGAGGGCAGGGATGTCTATTGGACCCCCTGGTTGAATAATTTCGGCTTCAGATTCAGAGCAAGACTCAAACTCTTTCTCAATTGTACTGCTAGATGCAGTGCTTTCCTCATGCTTGGGAAAAACATAAGCGAAAAAGAAGAACTCATAAAAAACGAGAGGAAATATGCTTACTTGGATTGAAAACTCTTGAGATAATGAAGATCTTCGGTTTAATAGCAAATGAAGAGAAGAGGGGGAGCCTGATTTGAAAAGACGGGTTATAACCCCCCTCCAGACGTGTAAACGACGTCATATATGGGAAAAGGTGAAAAACGCCTCGTATCCTGTAAAGTAATGATGGCCTATTTAATAGACTGCCACCTGGCAGTTGGGCAATTCAACACACGAGATCGGACAAGTCCGGCCGAACCGCCAAAATGGTGCAGATCTGACCAACTAGAAGAAAGATCAGATCAAAACGAAGCATAAACGAAATGCAAGTTCAAAAACCAAAGAAGTATTAAAGGTTGAGTTCTGCCCAGACTCTGTAGCAGGAGTAAAATTCTCCATAGAATTATTCACTTGGGGCAGCTCGGCAGGAGCCATTGAAGCATCAGTAGCCGCAGAAGGCACTAAACAAGGGGTTGCAGCAGCGTTCTCAAAAACTGTTCCACTTTATCAGACGTGGGCACGAATGACAGCGTCATAACAGTAATTATGTCACCTGGCAGAGAAGACCACCGTAAAATCCTACGAGTCCAGATGACAGGGGCCGATCAACACCTCTAACAGATCCGACATCACAATGAGTGGTTCAGCCAGATCTTGGGGGCTTATGATGATGCCCGACTCGAACTACGCCACGTGTCATCCTCTTAAGTCGTGTAATAGATGATCAGCGGGCATTGAGGGCCAGGAGCCCAGAAACATAACTAAGGGCAGGTCCCTTACCCCAGGTGGGAGATCGGCACAAACTCCTCCAACCACCGTAGGTCGGCTACTGCTTGACGAAGAGGAGGTGCCCAGTTCGGCCATAGTGGCCTTGGGGGCTGAACGGAGGATGCTCAGACCTGCCCCTCTGCTATTCCATATGCGGGATAACTAAAGATAAATAAAGGAAGAATCCTAGGTAATAAAGACTCTGATCCTGACATTTAAATATGTCCATAATTATCCCTAAATTATAGGGATTTATGCGTGTATATCCTTAGGGAAATAATAATAATAATAATAATAATAATACAAATCCTTGTAGAAGAAGGAAAGGGATAAATCATCCCCTATATAAACAACCCAAGGCTACGAAAGACTTGATTAGGAAACATGCGAGATATCGTAGGCAACTTGGGAAAATAAACCAAGCTCAGTCTAAAAATCACCAAAAGAACATCCTCGTTCAATTACCCCTAGATTAAACGGCCCGGATTTATTCATAGACGAAATCCAGCATCGTCAAATGCACATCACAATATCATATGCTTCATGGAATTCATATTCTGTGGACTTTGAAAATTGATCCATTAATTTGAATTATTAAAAATGGCTACAGGGGATGTATTTTATGATCGAAGTTGTTGTTGTTTCCGTCCACTCGACTATCTTTTCACATGATGATTGACAAAATTTCGTTGTTGTGAAAAGTTTTAGTCACTGTGACTATTGAGTGTGTTTAAATAAAAATAAAAAAAATTAAATAAAAAGTTTAACCTGGCCTTTGGATTTTCAAATGAAACTAAATGTGGAAAGTTGGATATTT
Organism: Gentiana macrophylla; assembly: GCA_026214975.1. Lineage (NCBI taxonomy): Eukaryota > Viridiplantae > Streptophyta > Magnoliopsida > Gentianales > Gentianaceae > Gentiana > Gentiana macrophylla. The sequence continues at coordinate 9,878,099 of CM047813.1, forward strand.
AAGCGAATGGTTGTGTTGTTTTGCAAAGTTATTTGTGCACCTTCCATTTCCAATTTTCCGTAAGGTGTTGTTTTCTTTATTTTAGTGAATTTTGTTAATTAGGAACATAATAATACATTGGGTTGCATGTCAATACAGTCACTGTATGCATATTTGCATGGACTATAAACTTCATATGCTCAACATTCAACAGAAGGTAATAAATTTGAGTGGGTTTGATTTGAAAAATTGTTGATACATGGATGAACTACATGTATATTGGTGTTTTTTCTTATTGTTAAATTGTTCCTAATTTTTTCATTAACCGGCATTATTATAGTTGGTAATTGATGTAGCTTTACCGAATGGCTGGGACGGACATTGCATGTATGTTGAATTTGCTCATTCATAGATGTTCACTATAATATAAATAGTACTACTTCCTGAATGTTAGAATACTAAAATTTTCGAAATTTTAAGGTTCAACCGGTTCATATCAATGGCATTTTTCATGTTGTGGTTTCGGTTGGAATCAAACTGTACATGGTGACTTGTTAATCTTCTGTTCGCTGAACAGAAATGGTAGGATCACCGAGGTGTGAGAATAAGGGTGTAGGTTTCTGTTGTGACACTTGTGAATGCGCCGATAGTCACAACTTTCTAAAAATTAAAAATTAAAAAAAAAAATAGAAATTATTAAATTGTCGACGTTGTGTTGTAGTCCAAAATACTTTGTAAATACTCGTTCATTTCTGAAAAGTTAAAGAACGAAAGTTGTTTATTTGGTGCTGTAGATTACAGAAATGTTGATGTTATGTGTTCAAAATGTTCGTGAATTTTTAAAATTACGATATACTAATATCGGGAAAAGTGTGCATAACAGTGTCTGTTTTATAATTTTGATTGTTGATCTTCTGTTTAGAACAGAAATGAGAGGAACATTGAATTCAACCATTTCGTTGTCAATGGTAGTGTCAGAATGCAACACGTTTGGAAATTCCTGAGAATGGTTCGTAGACACAGGACTACGCGCCATGTTTGTGCTATTATAGCCATGTTTCCGACTACTAAGTAGTGGAAGGGGAAAAATTGTTCATGGGAAATTTAGTCAGTTCTAAGGTTGATGGAAAATGAAAAGATTGTCTTGAAGATGACTTCTGACAAGTTATAGACTCTGAACAATGTGTTGCACTTGCCAGACATTCGTAAAAATTTGGTGGAATCCAGTTCCGGTGCAAAACACTGGCAAGGGCCATAAAAGGAAGTTCAAGGGAGAAAGTTAGAGGCTAAGCCATTTAATGGTAAATGCTATAATTTCGGGAAACAATGACATCGCAGGAATGAATGCCGAGAGCCTCGGAAAGTTGAACAAGAAAACGTGGCAGAAATAGTCACCGAGACTATGGATTATTTGAATATGTCCGCGTAATGATTGCGAAAACTTGATGGTTGAACTTCCTTTGTTAAACTTTGAGTTTAATTCATGGTTTGTAATAAACAAATTAATTTATACATTATTATTGTGTGTAATATTTGTATAAAATTAGTGTGTAGGTGTTTATGTAAACACCTTAATGGTTGTGATGATAAGTTATTATGAATATATGTACAATATGTTGTTGTTATATTCATATTAATTATAGATTTGCTTTCGGTTTTTAAATGTACATTTCAAGATGTAAAGACGAAGTCGTTTATGCGTTTGTTGATACGTTTAAATCGGCATAATAAAAAGATTAATCAATTAATGGTGATCATGGTGGAAAAGTGTGATTCAAGATGTAATGAATTTTGTTTTGGTACCGACAACATTCATCAAATCGTTGAACTATACATACCTTAATCAGTTAATGTTGCGAAATGATGATTAACTTGAGGTTTACCCAAAACCTGTGGGGGAAGAGTATCCTCTTGATTTAAACTTCATCATATTCTTGGAAATGTGGGGGTGCTTGGTAATGGAAATTTACCTAAATAAAATGATATAATGAAATCAATGAAATGGAAAGGAGTTGAATACTTGAAAAGATATTGTGTGTGGCTCAGAATCTGTCACTGTTATTATCATGCAATAATCGGTAAGTGATAGAAAAGCACACAGCAATACGGAAAATGGTAAGTTACGATTAATAAATCGTAGAAATAATACCATTTATTAATTGATCTCTAATGGTTTGATTTCCTCGATTGTGTAAAGTTGAAGGAATCTTGCGGATCCGCTTATAAAAAAAGGTTTAGCTAGAGATCGAGTGTCAATTTTTGACAAACTGGATGGGAGTTAAGCCTATTACGCATGTTCCCTTATAATGGTAACCCAACCATAGTGACTGGAGATCCCAAGATCATGGTTCAAAAGGGACAGCTAAGTTATGAGGGACATTTATCACTTACCCATTCTGTTAAACAAAAGTGCTTTCTCTGATTTTGTTAGGTTAAGCATTAAACTTTTAATGATTCCTATATCTTGGTCAAGCCAAGTGGGGTATTGCAGAGTACTCTTTATAGGAGGTCACCTCTGTAAGTGGAAGTGGGGCCGCTTCTGTGAGAATTTAAGGGCTGAATTCTCTAACACACTTTCTGAAACCAAGGTGTTCCAGGGCCAGAATGGACACAACCATGAGAATTTCGAGAATGCCAGGGGTCTATTGTGTTGATATCATTGTCTAGGCATGCACCAAAGCCTGAGCAGTTCAAGACCTAATTCACTGCTTAGCCGAGTATGTCCGATGGTATTCTACCAAGGAAGGTTCAAGGCAGCAAACCACCTCGCCCGATGCAATAGAGCTCCGTTTGATATCTCTTCAGAGTCTTCACTACATTTGCATTAATTTTCATTCATGTGGGGGATTGTTGGAGAAATTTGAATTAAAATTAATTCTAAAATTACGGAGGGTCACATCGATTCAGTGAAAGGTTACCACTACGTAAGAGGTTGTATCCTTTCGGTTAAAGGTTGCACCTGTTCGGTTGATTCATTTTTGAAAGGATGCAACCGTTAGTGAATGGCTTTTTACTCCTATAAATTTCCTCCATTTCTGAATGAATAAAACACAGATTTTCCTGCACTTTCATATCGAAATTCTGTCAAAAGAAAAAGACACTTTTTCAGCATTTCACAAGTCTCAGATATCAAGACCGGATCAGTTCGTTGCTTGTTCACATCTAAGTGCAAGACTAGAACAAGGAGACTGTTGTATCTTGGGAGACATCTTGCCATATCCGTGTGCACGTCGGGGCAATAATGTCCTAAGGACAGCGTTCTACGCGCCTCAGTCTAACGAATAAGTTTTCATTTTTTACTCTTGCTTTCTGCATTTTATTTCGAATGTGTTGCAGTAATTTTCTATGAATGAAATGTTCTTTCTTCTTACGTGTTCATCATGCCTGCAATATGTTTCTACAAGTTTATGTTATTCGATTTTCAGAAAAATTAGTAAATCGGTACTACACTACTAATTTTCCCAACATAGATTTTTATTATTGTTGTTGTTGTTGTGTTTTTTTTAATGCTGAATTTGTCACCGAATATGTTTGATTCTAAATTTTAAACGGTTTGTGAAATTATTTAGAAGAGATTTTGTTGAAAATTTGTTACCAACATTTAATATTGGACTTTGTTATTTTTAAAAAAATCAATACATTGAAAAGAATTTGTAGAGAGATTGCATAGAATAATTGGTATTTTGTAGATTTTGTAGGATATGCATTATTTTTATTTATTTTTTTTGGTTTTTTTATAATGCTTTATTTTGTAGATTTTGTAGGATACACATTATATTATTTTTATTTATTTATTTGTGTTTTTGTTTTGATAATGCCTTTTTTTACGGAAATTGAACGGGTTAATTGGGTAATTAGGTTAAAAATGCTCTTCTTTATATTATAGTATAGATTCTTTTTCTCTTAAAAAAATAAATAAATTTCCAGACACGTTAGGTTGACTATGACAACACCTTTGAATTCTTCATAGTACATTTATTAATTTCAAGCAACAATTTTTTTTTGTTAAGATTTCAAGCAACAATTAATGGTTCAAAGTTGTAAATATATAATACAATTGTTTTAGAGGTTTTACACAAATTAAAAAGAAATAAAATATCATAAATTCGATCCAAAAAAATAACATAAAATACATGTAAAGTGAATGAATGAATAATAAATAAGGGAAAGTAGCTACAATGACAAAAAAATTAATAAATGGATCTAGAAGACAAAAGTAACATTTTCACGATTATAAATGACAAAATCACAATTGTTACTTTAAAATTATTCTTCACGTGTTAACGTTCTTTGTCTTTCACAATTATTCTTCATATTTATTGTATTCCACATTTATTATTTCATATTTGTTATTTCATAATTATTCTTCATAATTATTCTTCATAATTATTCTTTTGTCCTTATTAAATTACTGATTTCTTCTTTCCCGATTTTTGATAATTTTGTCTTCCGGACAAAAATCTAAATAAACTATACACAAGATGAGCAAAAGTGTAAAACAAAAACGATCTAGTGATATATATATATATATATATATATATATATATATATATATACTAGTAAATGACAACGCGTGTGGCGTATCTATATTCATGGATATGAAATCGTGGGATACATGGTAAGGATGAAATAATGAAACACGGAATAGGAATACATTAAAACATGCGACGTTGATCGTTTTGAAAGTACCCAACATATTATACAACAAAAAGCATATTATTATACTATTACCACTTTTATAGGTGGTAATAGTTTGTAATGCTAAGCATACATCATATTGATGTCGCAGCCAAGGCTGATAGTTCAACAATACGATTACAAGCAAAAGAGGTTTATTTAATACTACATGATAATAGTAGGATTTTAATAATAAGGCATAACGATCAACTATTACACGATAGTCTCGCAGACAATTATCTGCGGTATATTACCCGATAAACTGACAATTTACTTCAATGTATCCAAAAACAATCAATGTGGTATATAAAAGAAATCTGGGAGATTTATAACAAGAAGTTCTAATCAGATTTATCCACCTTGCATGAGCCTAACATCAAAGTTGAAACCCTTCTCATGTTCTGTAGTAGACGATTTTTGAACCTGTGAGAATAGAATGGCATCAAAACATGGATAACCAAAGTTGGACATTTTTCACCCCTTGTTTACAACTCAATGGTTGAGTATTTTGAGCTCTTTCCTGAAATAATAATGATCACCAAATGAATAGACAATTTGTCTCTGTAATGCATCCCTCTTATTTGGGCTAGATTTTCTCATAATTCGAAGAAGCAACCTCTTAATCGGTCCACGTGTCAGTAACCATGAGGCTATGAAGGAAACCTGCGGTTGATTTTTCGCAATCACATATGCAGTTACAGTTTAGCTTCAACATTATATTAATATATTAAATCACGTAAATATACTTAAAATAAAGTCCCTGAATGCATACATTGTTGCTATACCTCTAACAATCGAGCCTTCTCACATTTACTGAATGCATCAAGGAATGGCACAGTCCATGAATCAATCAGTGCCTGCCATGAGTGGATGAAATCTTGAGTGAGTTTCAAACAAAAAGACTCATCGATTTATGCTTTTATCATTAATAAAACACAATCATAGTACCAATTAGCATTGCTAGCCACACAGCCCACACTACTTGTCCAATTTTTGACTAAGAGACATCACATTTTCCTCTCTATCTTCCACTTTACTTATTGCACAAAAATTCTCATAAAAAGAAAAGCAAGTAGCTGGTTTTCACTAACGAGTCATCATTAATGGACTTGTAGTGTGGATATTCATCCAATCCAGCTACAAGTCCATGAGACTGTACATATTCATCCAATCCACCCATCACATTCTCCTCTTCATAACGTTTTCTGTAGTATGAGATCAAAGCATTCTTTCGCTTCTGAAGAAGGACCCATTTCTTGTCTAAATCCTGAATGGCCCACAGAATCTGCAGTATTCACCATTTCCATTAGTTAAACGGACCACAAAAAAATATACAGTAAGGGCCATATTACATACCTTGTGCCACTTAAGTTTAGGCGCATTTACAGAATCGATCTGATCATCATTTTCAGCTACATGCCCCTCTGGATCGTCCAAACGGTCAAAGCGTCGATCTTTTAGATCAACCAAGGTAACCGCCGTCTTTAGTTTATTCGTTTATTGCTTAAACGAAGTCGATCTTGGGGAAAAGGAAATCAAATTTTTGAATTCCGCTGTGTTCCCGCGTTGATTTCCTAACAGTGGTATCAGAGCGAGCTTCGAGCTTAAGCAATAAGCATGTTTAATTGCGTAGTTAATTTTATCGTTTAAATCACATAATTAAAAGATGATAGATTTTGATTCGTAAAACGATACACGAAAAGAAAATTTTTTGTTTTGTGTATTTATGTTTCAATATAGTTCATAGTTGTGATTGGGTGATGGATTCTCGGTGAATCCCACTCGATAGATGCAAGATTTAAATCACGAGACGTTAAGTCGAGGTTGAGTGATGGATTCTCGGTGAACCCACTCTTCGATAATTAAATGGGGGCTCGGCCGACTGGCGGTGGCCTCCTCCCCAGCGGTGGCGGCGACGGCGGCGGTGGCCTTAGGGCTGCCGTCCGTCGGTTGTCCTCTTCCAATGGGGGAGATCGACTTTTTCGTTTTATGATATTAATTGTGCATGGATGTCTCGATTAAAATTAATCGTTAATTTTATTTCGATTAAAAATCATTTAATTAATTAAATGTTAATTAGTTAATTGATTAGATAAAATTATTTAATGGATTAAATGTTAATTGATTAATTAAGACGCAAGTAGTTAAATTTTAATTTTATCTTTTTCATAAGATTTAATTGTATGGATTAGATAGTGTAGATATAATATGATTATATGGACTGCGATTGATCATGGATTCAACCGATAGGATAGATGTGAATGATTTTATTTTCTCGTTGGTTTAAAATTGTCCCAGCCGTTATGAAGAACGTGACCTAGTTTATTTTCTCGCATTTATCCCATTCCGTTGGCTCCCCCGTGTGCGGCGGGTATATTAGATAGAATTGAATGTAACAAGAATGGAGCAGAAGATGGAGACCAAAGAAAGACGAAAATAAAGATCCCATTGGAGAATGGCGCATTGAAGATCCTATTGGCGGTTGTAGCTAACCTTAGATTGTGACCCGCGGTTTTGTCAGTTTGTATTCGAAACCGCACCTAGGAAAAGTCCATGATCATACCGGTTACTTTACGCATTTATTTATTTTGTGCTTGTATTTATTTTATATGATACGATAGATGCATGACTAGGAACGATCTAGATGAATGTGTAGGATGTATGTCTATAGAGATAGATATATAACTGATGAGACCATAATAAAATTGATTAAGTGAATTAATTTACGTAAATACTTCCATGACAAAAATCGAGTTATAATATGTCTCCCAATATTATAATGACAGTGAAGAGCCTTTGTTCGGATCCAACTGATCGACCACCGTCGGGAGTTGACCTACCACGGGTATATCGTTATTATTGAGATATGATCGTTACGAGATCTCATGAATAGTGGGTTACGACTCGACTAAAGTCTTTCGGTGATTGGCCACCGTCAGGGCCGTCTGACTTTAGAGACAAGGGGTTGACTAACACATAGTGATGTGTATCACCAAAGAGTTGACTAGTCAACCACTGAGAATCACATAGAGATGTGAATGGTAAAGGGTTACCTACCTTTCGAAATTATCTTGGTTGATCGACCACCGGGAATCAAGGTAACTAGATTGGATCTCAAACCACTAAAGAATTTTTGAAATATTCTTGAAAGTCAATTGGGAGTAGTTGACTAGTGGGAGCAAAATCATAAACCAAAAGACCATTTTTGATTTTGCGTGTATAAACAAACAACACTCTTTTATTTTCATTTTTTTAATGTTGTAGTTAGCAAATTTTATATTTATGTCTTATTCTCGATTAGTAAAACCAAACATGACTGTTACCTTTTGAGAATCGTTCTCAAATATGGTTAAGTAGTTTTAATCCTTATAAGCAATGACACGAGCAATCCTGTTATAGTAGTTAGAGACAAGGAGACTACATAATTGATGCAGTACTCCGTGACTTTAATTATTAAAGAAAAGGGGAAGCTCATGATATTGGATACGATCCAAGATGATCATTCAGTCATACGATGACAAATAATTCAAACGTTGAATAAGAATGACCATGTCTTATTTTGGAAAGGTTGTTTTCAAAATTATAAGATTTAAGTATCGACTTAATTCTATCATTACTTAAATGTTAATTAAATAGTTGATGTTTTGAATACGATTCAAAAGGTTAAATAAACTATTTAATAAATTTAGATTTTCTTTATGAGAGGAAATCGAAGACATGATTCTTGTGATCTTTCTTAAGTCTTATGAAGACTGCAATAAGAAACTTCTACAAGAGCTTAAAGGATTAAAAAGGAAAGTTAGGGCATGTGTGTTTAAATAGAGAACTTATCAAAGTTTCTATTCTAGGCAAGTGAGTTGAGATAAATCTTTCCAAATTAAAAGTCAACTCTAAGATATATGATACCTTACGAGTGTGCTTAAATTAGAAAGATTGAATAACAGATATAGAAGGTGAAACAAACGTTGTAACACTTACCATATTCTGGATCTAGTAAACTGAAATGGGAACTAAATAAATGTTATTATGTTCCGGTTCTTCTGAAGAACATACTTTCAGTTATTTGTTAAGATTTAGTAGACGTATTCAATTGTAAAGAATAAATGTTATTCCGATAAAGTTGGAAGGTCACTGAATCTAACATACTAGATTGATGTCACTATATAGTTGATATATGTGATGACATCTCAGCTAAATATTTGTATGGTTGTTATCCTTGATTTGTGGTTGTTCTAGGGACAGTCTCTATGGAAGGGAAGCGTGTAATTAACCGTCATTCTGATGATACTGAACCATATGATTATGAATCGTGTGGGTTATACGTGTCTCATCCAAAGAGGACTAAAATACCCTTTTAAGAAAAGGTTATGAAACCTAGAAGATTGACTAGAGCCTGAACATACCGATGTTTGTTGGCTCATGACAATTAATGTCACAAATAAATGTTTATTAATCTCTTTGACTGTTTTTAGAAATAGTTGAACGTAGAGATTGATGAGCTACTTAGGAATTAATCTTCAATTGGATTGAAGTAATTAATACCTGAAGGGTGTTTCAGAAGTCGTCTGAAAAGGAATAAGATTCTCCCTTGAAGGATACCATCTTTGAGATACGCAATTAGATTGTGTTCCCAAAATGGAAACAACACTTTATATGATAAAGGTGTGACGCAAGCCATGCAAAGTATCCCTTACCCGTTTCGGGATAGAGCCCTTTTACTTAACCAAGTTCCAAAGAGTAAAGGTTGAATAAATTCCATATTAGATATGGAAGAGAATAATTTCAAATCTATCTTAACCGATAATTTGAAGTTGCCATAGGCATGGTCAGAAAGGCTTGGAGCCTAGTACGACATATGCGACTTTGTGGAATATCTTAGCAAGTACGCTAGATATTATTTACTTGCCCACGGAGCAAAATGTTTGTCTCCAAACATGTTGTCTTCTAGAGGAAGTGTTTCTTCCAAAAGAGACAGTGGGAGTAAATAAGATCTCAAAAGAGTTTGAGAACCACAAAGATACATTCAACCATTGGGACATGAGCAAACACCGCATAGTGATGAGGTGTAGATCACTGCTCAGTGCACATGAATGTTCTGTAAGTCTGTGGATAACCTAAAGCCTGAAAAGGCTGCTGGTATGTTCATCTTGAAGAATGAATACCTCACGACTTATGAAGGGATGTTTGAAAGGCAAGATTGAGAGATATGGCTAGGAGCCATAATATCTGAATTAGATTCCATCAGTGACAACCAGGTTATGAACCTAGTCTGACTTACCTAGAGGGAATGTCCCTGTAAGGCTGAGCCAAGTTCTATTCAGATGATGCTTGTTATAACTTCGTATCATGGCTATATGATAGTGTTGAAAACGTTGGGCACACAACCTGATGTTCATAGACGATAACATGATATGTGAGCCCACGAGGTCCATTTATGGACTCAAACAAGTTTCTCTAGAAAATTTCTTTTGTTTGATAATCAAATCAGTTTGATTTAGTCAAAAGAAGGATATGCCCAATGTGCAAGAGGGATAGTGGGAGTGTGTTACGATTTTTGAGTAAGGTATTGGATATCTCTCTCGAGAATTAATACCCAATGTCACAGTCGATTAATGTTTGGTAATTCAAGGTCTTTACGAAAGCACTTGGATAGCAGTTCTTATTTTTGGAAATAAGAATCTATAGCGATAGATTTAACTGCTGTTAGATTATAGTTTACCAATATAGATGTGATGCTAAAGAGTTTAGCATAGATCACGATAGGAGACACTGCTAACCCGTGTTCTCGAGATCTATCTATGTTAGGACGTTAGTCCTAAAGATAAGGTGAAGGATGATACTTATGAATAGTTCACTTTGCTGCGGCAATTGGAACCATCATAAAAGTAATGTCGAGAAAATCCTTAAACAAGTTAAGGAAATATTCTTAGTTTATTTAAACTAGGAATCAGGTAAATATAGTTATACAGACGTATATCCTGAGTCTTACGGGCGCGAGTGGGAGCTACGGTGCAGGTTTGCGATCACTTTATTTAAAGTGATACAGTGAGCTAGAAATGTTCTAGCTTATGGGCATTGTAAAATCTACAACTAGGCCAAAACACAAGAGTGCCTTGGAGGCGCCTCGGGGAGCGATACATGGATCTAGGAGGTTCATTCCTGAACCTTATGTGGTTCTTCCACCTTTTCTATATAGCTGATATAGTAAGTGGATTCATTGCTTGGAGCAAGGACCAGGGTCTCGTCAGAGATTCGTGTGTGTGTTGAGGCGCCTTTGACTTGGTCAATTGGAACATGATATGGAGATAGTCTCGAGTCCCCACGGATAGCAATCCGTTTATGGCTGTGGTCGGGGTTGTAGTATTGCATGAGATTCTTGTGTTTCAACTTGGTCTTGTGTGTGCGAGTGATTGGTTTTAGGCCAAGTGGGAGATTGTTGAAATAGTGTCCTAAACCCAATCGGGTTGGACCGGATCCGACCGGGTCGGATCGTTTATACTATTTCTTTATGTTTATACATATATAAAATGGCTTTTCTGTTGTCATATATATGTTCTTTTAAAGAACCAATTATGAATTGTTATATGATAACGTCCTTAGTATTAAACTGTGATAGAGAAACCATGATAGGCGATTATGGTTGATGAGATCTCTAATCACCTTAATAAGTTTAATACTTAAATGTCTCTAGGCTGATGTACTATCAAATGGGGCATTGATAGTATAAACAGACTAGCACGTATTAGATGTCTTCTGTCTTTAAGGCAGGGATAGATCTCGTCTATCGAAGTGTAGAGACACTTGGACTGTACGTGGACGTGTATTAGAGAATGCGTACGTTAGACTGACCCACTTACACAGATAAGTGTCACACTATGTGGCGGTTGTGTAATTATCCTTAAGACCGGAGTCTTCATGGCATCACGGTGTGGATTGTCATGCTTTGACACTATTGAGGTTTCCCCTAGCCATGGGGCGATCATGCGGTAGTGATTGGGTGTGATACTGAAGCATGCGGAGTATACATGATTGGTCGTCCGGGAATCGCGTACCCTATCAGTAGGGGTAAATATCCGAAAGGGCCTTCTTATAAGGAATGTCTCGTTCTCGTGAATCTTTGCAAAGTGGGAGTAAACGTGTTACTTCGAGAGAACTTGATATCCAGTTTATAAGATACGGTTGTTAATGTTTGACACTCGATGTACGACCGTAGGGATATTATTACAGCGATAGGATTGTAAGTTACACGGTAACTGTTTCACATGAAAGGTAGTAGTCATTGCATTTGACTCTTCCGATGATTGGGGGTCACGGTGTGTTGCTAGACGCTATCCCGTGATCGTTAGGCATGAAGGGCATTTTCGTAATTTGCACTTTATGTCTACGGCCAACATATTCGGAAGCCTATCGGGTCACACACATATGAACATCCAGCCGGATTAAAATGTGGTTATAGATGATAACCAAATAAGGAAAGTTTATCTCGAGACTATAAGGGTTATAGTAGTAAATTAATATGGTGGTATTTATTTATTATGAATAAATATAATACAAGATATTAATTATGATGATTAATTAAATATGTATATTGATACATATGATTTTCGAAAATATGTATATATGATATACATGTATTTTTTGCAAATTAATTAATCATAGCATTATATTAATTAAAGAAGTTTCCATAAGTCAATTAATGAAGATATGGGGCGCATTCTTGTTGTGTGTATGACACACTTGGATTGTGCAATTTAATTAATGAGATTACCATAATATTAATATGTGATATTAATTGATTTTGAGAAAAGTAGATTTATGGTAATAACATAATTTGCATTCAATATAAGATATTGGAAAGTTAAATTATGGAAAGAGAGATAAATCACATTAATTGTTTTTCCTTATTTTATTGGAAAGAGATTTTTCTTCTCCTCTACTCCAAGGAAAAGTGGCGCCCCTTATACCTATAAATAAGAGGGATTGCCAAGCTCTTTAGCACACCATTCTTCCAAGAGCAATTGTTCTTGTGAAAAATTGCAAGAACTCATAGTTCTTGTGTAAGAAAAGAGGGCTTTCTATAGTGAGTTTGTGAGGAAGAAAAGGTCCGGTCTAGCAATCGGAACTTTTCAAAGTAGCAATCCACGGTGGGATTCCGCGGGTGTTCGTGTGGACTGGCGGTAGAGGCCGAACACTTGGGCGGCTCCATGCTGAACTACTCTCCTTAGACGGTCAAAGCGTCGATCTTTTAGATCAACCAAGGTAACCGCCGTCTTTAGTTTATTCGTTTATTGCTTAAACGAAGTCGATCTTGGGGAAAAGGAAATCAAATTTTTGAATTCCGCTGTGTTCCCGCGTTGATTTCCTAACACTAACATCCTAACATAGATAGATCTTGAGAACACCGGCTAGCAGTATTTCCTGTCGCGATCTATGCTAAACACTTTTGGCATCACATCTATATAGGTAAAGTATAAACTAACATCAGTTAAATCTATCACTATAGATTCTTATTTTTAAAAATAAGAACTGCTAATCTGAGTGCTTTCGTAAAGACCTTGAACTACCAAACGTTAATTGACGGTGACATGGCGTGATAATTCTAGGGAGAGATATCCAATACCTTACTCAAAAATCGTAACACACTCACACTATCCCTCTTGCACATTGGGCATATCCCTTCTTTTGACTAAATCAAACTCCTTTGATTATCAAATAAAGAAATTGTCTAGAGAAACTTGTTTGAGTCCATAAATGGATCTCGTGGGCTCGCATATCATGTTATCGTCTATGAACATTGAGTTGTTAGCCCAACGTCTTCAACACTATCATATAGCCATGATACGAAGTTATAACAAGCATAGTCTGAATACAACAATTGGTGTTAGAACAAATGTAAGCTCTTGATCCTAATATGGTATCGGAGCAGGAGATCACGAGTTCAAGCCCCTCTTCCAGCACAAATAATAACAAAAACAAAAAAAACCAAGCGTTGGGCCCCACTCTCTTCTTATAGGCCCACATTTCGGAAATATATAGTAGCATCCTTACTAACACCAATAGTACAACAGTAAATGTTTGATCCTAATGTATATACAAATATTTCTATTTTTATTAAACTATATTCATATACTAACACCAATTGGTTTTAGTACAACAGTAAGCGTTTGATCCTGATATACATACAAATATTTCTATTTTTATTAAACTATATTCATAATCATTACAATCATACAATACTATTATTCAACCACCAATTCATATATATAAGGTCACTAGAAGAAGGGTTTGGGTTTCTTGACACCTAAAACCCGTCTTGTTTCACAGACCACCAACAAACGAACGCATGCTTGCTTACTTGTCCACAATAAAGATTCCTTATCATGCGGTCGAAAACTACCATATCTCTTTTCTTCGAACCCCACCAAAAGTCACAATAAAACTCTGTTGCTTCAACTGGACTGGGACGAAAACTAAAATTGTAGTCGTCATTTACCTTGAGATAATGATCACCCAATTCGTCGTACATAGAATAGCAATTGAGTTTAAGGAGATTTGTGTTGTCAGGAATTGGATGTTATTTAAAGTGTAAGAGAGCTAGGCAAGACAATATGAGATTGTTCGGTAAAAACGAGTTTTACAATTTATAACCGAAACACCCCAAGTATAAGGTTCGTAGTATAGGATGTTAACGGGTCGTCCTAAGAGAGTGGAATGTGTATCGGATCAAGGAACAATTATTCTATCGATTATGTCACGACTATTAACTAAACTAGGGTTTAAACTAATTATGAATTAATGAACAAGTAATTTGAATGATGAACGAGACGGTGAACAAGTAAAAGCGATGAATAGTAAATTTGCAGAAAATTAACAATTAACAACTAGAATTTAAAACAACTAACTTAGCAATCAACGATTTATACTAATGATTCGATTTATCAAGTAATTAAAACAACGGCAAGGCAACGGAATCCACGATCAACCAACCCAACCCCAACTAGACGGCAAGCTAAAGATATAATTTTTAGTAACGATCAATCACGAATTCGATTAAATTTCTCTAAGCGAATTCTAGGGTTTCGTTTTCTTTTTCAAGTAAAACAAAACGACATGCAAAACACGATCACGAGATTATTTCTAATACTCTTACTCAAATAATTATAAACGATCTCTCGAATTATAATTAAGTGCATCACTTGAAAAGATCACAACTTTGAACAATATTTTCATATAAATTCAAAGCATAAAAGATGGTTTCATCGATCTCTCGATTCGAATAAAACATAAACAATACAAAACAAATTCTAATTGATGAAAAACGATAACTTTACTCACTAAAAGTACGGCTAAAAATCTCTCTAGTTGGTGTTGATGTTGATCGGTTTCATCCGTTGTCTCACCGCGATGTGCTTAGCCCACAACCATCTTTGATCTCCAAGATAGAATTGAAGGGAAAGAATTCATATTTCTAAAGGTAAGGTGCGGCTGCTCCAATTGTGTGTATGTATGCGTGAATGATTGTGTAATGCGGCTGCTGCTCAATGCATGAATAATTAGGTCTCCCCAGAATGAATATGTTGTTTGCTGCGAAGGAATATATATATATACCATATGCTGCCGCCGCCGCTTTTATTTCCCTAGAAGAATTGATATATATGATGCCAATTGACCTAAGGTAAGTACTATTCTTTTTCCTCCTTTTTTTCTTTTTTTTTATTTAATCCATATCCAAATAAATATTGTATCACACTTTGTCACAATCGCCCGTCCTTCTTAATGTACCTGAAAAATCACATAAAACACACCCAGCGTAAAACCGACAATAATTATAAAAAATTATACAATTAAGCGCATAGTTAATTTTTCTCATATAAAAATAATAAAAATAATATTTAAACACATATGAGATAATTTTCTATAAAAATTAATAAAAAGCTTAGGAATGTTTGCATTTTTATAATAAAATATTGCATAAAATATAGTGCAATCAACACCCCCACACTTAGCTTTTTGTTCGTCCCGAACAAAGTAATCAAAACCGGCTCACTGTACATGCAATCCACATAGATCCCGAACTCACGTAACAAAAGATACAACAACTATAGCAAGTAATTCCAACATAGAGATAGATTCGGTGTGTGTGTAACAAGCCCTTTTCAATCTTCACACAATCGTCTCAAACAAATATCCCTTCAAATAATTTAATGACTATCCTAGGTATAGACAGTAATCGTTCCACACAAAGTCTTCCTGCGCACTCATCAAGATAATCCTTAAAGCATATCCTTTAGTTTATACTAGGTATAAGATTAACGATAACCAAGTC
The DNA here is from genome assembly GCA_026214975.1 of Gentiana macrophylla. Lineage (NCBI taxonomy): Eukaryota > Viridiplantae > Streptophyta > Magnoliopsida > Gentianales > Gentianaceae > Gentiana > Gentiana macrophylla. The sequence goes on from CM047813.1 coordinate 9,894,081, forward strand.
TTGAATTTTTTTTCACTTTTGTACGCATATTAGAATGAGCTCTTACCCGTCATAGTAGAATAGGATGTTTCGGGATAACACCCTACCTTACTCAAATCATAAGGTAGCTTCTTCTAACTGTCGTGAGCTCTTAGTCATCATAGCGGCATAGGACATTTCGTGATAATGCCCTAACTCACTCCAATCATCGACTAGCTTTCGACAAACCATTTATTTATTATATATTTTTGAAAGACTTCAGTTACGTTTCACTTATCACATTCAAACTATCAGATATTCACAGTACACGTTCAGAACTTAGGTGTTACTTCACGGTTACTATGAAGAACAATCTCTCTAAGATAAATCACTAAATAATGAAAGGATAAAGTTCAAAATTTTTGCTTCAATATCAAAGGCTTTCGTGAGTGTGAAATGAATACTATTTCAAATCAGTAAAAACATGCTATAATTATCTCACAAAGTCACATAAAATCATTGTCAGGAAACTACAACTAGCAAGCCATTTGTTCCAATTACATGCTCAAGATTTACAATTATCCAAGTGCCAAAATTTTAAATTTTAAAATTTATCAAGGATCACAAATATCTACTCATATTGTCGAAATAAAGCATGAATTGCACCCCCCACACTTAAATCACATCATGTCCTCAGAATGTGCAAATAAAAGAAAAGAATACTTATTTGGTTATGAAGTGGTTGTCGGTTTGTAGGTTGGCAGTGGTCAGGCCGTAGCATGAATAAACCGCTGCACTCGTATCAGGGACAGACAATACCGAAAGTAGAAGCTTGCAAACCTGCTCGAAAATATCTGCAACACTCGACATAACACATAATCTCGGGGTACACGGGGTATATGAGTAAACATGCACGCAAATAACGCATTCACAAATAGGACAAGGATAACCAACACACAAACACCAAGGTTCTATTCCTAATAAAATAAAAACTTAACTAAAAGGAATTAACTTAAGAGACTAGGCGCGCTCCTAGTAGCGCTTTTTTATGTCATTAGCTTGACACAGATTTCAAAGTTAACCCGGATCGGGCCACTTTGGCTTACTGCTGGCCACTTCCTCATCGGAATCAGAATGAAGGACAGGGGTGTGACCACAACAACAGCAAGTCAAGTGCTCTACTAAGTGTTTGAACATAACTCTCCAGATAGCACTGACTCTTTTCTTCTTCTCGTTCTTGCGTAGAGTAAGCTTCGGTACACCGACATGTTCAGAAGGCTCGGAAGAAAGGTCCTCACGGGTAGATATAGAAATGTCATCATCCGAACTAAAGAAGTTGGATGGGATCTCATCGCAAATCAGAATATCAGGCACCTCAACTCTCTTTTGAAAGTACAAGGTCTCGAGGCTTTTCTCTTGGTTGCCCAAAATACTTTTTGAGTCTTTGACCATTGACCTTAAAGGGTTGATCACCATACCCGTTTAACGTGATCGCTCCACTTGGATGAACATCGAGAATCTCAAAGGGGCCAGACCATCTAGATTTGAGCTTACCGGCAAACAAATGCAGCCGGGTATTATAAAGTAAAGCCATATCACCCACTTTGAATTCTCGATCCTTGATCTTAGCGTCGTGGAGTATCTTAGTTCTTTCCTTCATCGATCTTCGCATTCTCATATGCTCGAGTCTAAATTCATCGAGCTCGTTTAATTGCAATAATCTCTTCTCCCCACAGAGGTGGCTATCGAAATTCAAGAATTTAATAGCCCGAGAAGCTCGTGCTCAAGCTCGACTGGAAGATGGCATGCCTTGCCGTAAACCATTTGAAATGGCGACGTACCCATAGGGGTCTTGAACGCAGGGCGATAAGCCCAGAGTGCGTCGTCCAACTTCAGACTCCAGTTGGATCTATTAGAATTCACCGTTTTCTCCAAAATCCGCTTTAGACTTCTGTTGCTTACCTCGACTTGGCCACTGGTTTGGGGGTGGTATGGTGTACCAATTCTATGCTTGACACCATATCTCTCAAGAATTTTATCTAGTGGTGCATTACAGAAATGCGAACCTTCATCGCTGATAAGAGCTCTAGGGCAGCCAAATCTAGTAAAGATATTCTTTTGCAAGAATTTCTTTACAACTTTGTGATCATTGGTTTGAGTGGCTATAGCCTCTACCCATTTGGAAACATAGTCAACGCAGACTAGGATATATTTATTACCGCACGATGATGGGAAAGGTCCCATGAAATCAATGCCCCACACGTCGAAGACTTCACATTCCAAGATAGGCCTCAAAGGCATCTCCATCCTATTACTGAGCCTCCCTACTCTTTGACATCTATCACAGCCTTTGCAAAAGGCTTCAGCGTCTTTGAACAGAGTGGGCCAGTAAAATCCAGCTTGAAGGATTTTCGCAACAGTCTTTGGTGCTCCGTAGTGTCCACCAGCAGGACCACTATGACATTGCTCTAAGATATCCAATTGCTCATGTTCCGGAACACACCTCCTAAGCAACCCGTCTTTGCAGACTTTAAACAAATGTGGATCCTCCCATACGAGATACTTCAAGTCACTGAAAAACTTCTTCTTTTCCTGATACGTCATCTCTTCTAAATGCCCAGTCGCTAAGTAATTGACGTAATCAGCATACCATGGCCTCACATTCTCTAGTCTCATTAATTGCTCAGTCAGAAAGTCAATGCCTATTTCTTTAGGATTTTCGTCACCCTCGTTCACTAGGCGAGATAAGTGATCAGCTACAACATTTTCGCTACCCTTCTTATCCTTAATTTCAAGGTCAAATTCCTGTAGAATCAGAATCCATCTCAGTAACCTTGGTTTAGCATCTGTTTTTTCCATAAGGTAGCGTAATTTGCGTGATCTGTCCAAACCACAACTCGAGACCGAGAAGGTAACTTGAAACTTATCCATAGCAAAACGCATCGCTAGGAATTCTTTCTCTGTAGTAGTGTAGTTACACCGAGTTGGGTTCAAAGTTCGGCTCGCATAGTAGATTGGTCTCGAACTTCTTCTCAATTCTCGCTTCTAGAATCGCGCGCTATAGCGTAGTTAGAGGCATCACACATGAGTTCGAAAGGTTTAGTCCAATCGGGTGCGATCAAAATGGGGCACTTTGGTTAACTTATCCTTTAAGCGGTTGAAAGCTTTCTTACACCCATCATCAAACACGAACTCTACTTCCTCTTTAAGCTGAGTTGGATAAGCGGCTTTGCTATTGTTGAAAAATCTTTAATGAAACGCCGATAGAAGCCTACATGTCCCAGAATCCTCATTCTCCTTAACTGTCTTTGGATATGACATTTTCTCAATGGCCTCTACTTTAGCCCTATCCACTGAATACCTTCATTTGGACAACTTGTGTCCCAAAACAATCCTTCATCAACTAGAAAATGGCATTTCTCCCGATTAAGCACCAAATTTTTCTCAACACATCATTTGGAGTACCATATCTAGATTCTTTAAGATCTCATCAAAACTGTCACCATAGGATCGAGAAGTCATCCATGAAGACCTCCATGCATTGTTCCACTAGTCCATCAAAATGGCTAACATGCACCGTTGAAAAGTCGCGGGTGCATTGCATAGGCCGAATGGCATTTCGCGGAAGGCAAAAGTGCCCGATGGACACGTAAGCGTGGTCTTTCCTGGTCATTAGGATCGATGGCTATCCGGAAGTACCCGAATATCCATCGAGAAAACAATAATATCTGTGACCACTCAGTCTTTCAATTAGCTGGTCAATGAAGGGTAAGGGGAAATGATCTTTTGCAGTGACTTCATTCAATCTGCGATAATCAATGCAAACCCTATAATCAGTCACAAGGCGTAGAGCAATTTCTTCCCCTTTTTCATTTTTTTCTACGGTAATACCCCCCTTCTTTGGCACAACTTGAGTAGGACTGACCAACTCACTGTCGGCGATGGCATAAATAATCCCCATATCAAGCCATTTGATGATCTCCTTTTGACAACCTCCCTGCATGTGCGGATTTAGCCTCCTTTGAGGTTGTCTAACCTTTTTCGCTCCTTCCTCCGTTCGGATCTTATGCATGCACACGCCTGGGTGATTCCTACGATATCGCCCACTTGCCATCCGAACGCGAGGATATGTTTTTCAAGCACTTTGATTAATTTCGCCTCTTGCTCAGGCTCGAGTTTAGATGAGATGATTAGAGGCAACTTATCGCCGTCTTTAAGAAAGATGTATTTTAGATCTTTGCGGAAGTGGTTTCAATTCTAAGTCAGGTGGTTGGTCGATACTCGATTTTAACGGGCCACCTCTTTCTTTTGAGTTAGGACCGGTTGGTCAAGAACACCTCATCTTCCCGGGGTGTAATCCCGAAAGGTATTGAATAACGTCATCAAAAGGAATCTCCCATCTACTTCCGTTTTTCTTTGCTATGTTCAATCATCTTCTTAAGCTCTTCTTCTTCAAGTTCATCTGCAAGTTGCTCCCAATCATCCAACTCCCAATGGGTAGTTTCTCTCCAGAAATCAATTTCATCCCAACTTCCCATTAAAACTTCCTCTTCTTCAAGGTTAAAGTCTGCCTGATTGAGCTCCTTCAGATCACTACTGCTCATCCCTGGAATGTCCCAGATTTTCTGTTCACTCATAGGCCTAGTGTGCGCAAGTTGTTGAGATAACTCTGCAGTGACTACGGCCCGTGAACAGTTATTTCTTCTTCGTGATTTGTGGCATCCAGGGTTCCTGTCTCTGTGAGCTCTTCATTAGGGTCAGATTCATCTCCATAGATTGCTTCAATGAATGAGATCTCCTGATTTGAGGACTCTGCAGCACTTTTTCCTTGCTCAAAGGTAATGGAAGTGTTTTCAACTCTAAGAGTGATTTGGCCAGTGTGGAAGTCAATGGTGGCGGCAGAGGTGTCTAAGAAAGGCCGGCCCAGGATCAAGGGCATTTCCTTGTCAGATTGGTAATCCAGTATAACCCAGTCGGTTGGAAACACTAATTGTTTAACATGGATAAGGACATTGTTAACACAACCGGCTGCTAAACGGCTAGATTTGTCCACCAACTGAAGAGAGATGGGGCGCTCCCTTAGCCTTTTGTCCAACCCGAGACTCTTACAGATGTTTAATGGCATCACATTGACAGAGGCCCCTGAGTCGCATAAGACATTGTGGAATGTGCGGCCTTCAATCCTGCAAGAGATTGAAGGTCGTCCGGGGTCACCTCGTTTCATTGCAATGCTCTGTGAAATTGTCGAGCATTCTTCACTTAGCACCTCATCTGCCATTCCCTTTAGCTTCTTCTTACTTCCACAGGCGTCCTTAAGAAACTTGCAGCATTTAGGCATCTCAGTTAACACTTCAGCAAGAGGCATAGTCACCATGGTTTCTCTAAGAAGCTTCCTCACTCCATCGTAAATTTTATCAGAGTTCAAAGTGTTCTCATTTTTCTTTGCTGGATAAGGAAGGGTTTTCGGATGATTGATTGGAATTTGATTTTTAATGGCTTCATCCTCCTTATCCTTCCATCTGACAAACTTTTCACTTTTTCTTTTAGTCGTGGGTTTCGCCACGACTTCTCTTTCAAACATCCTCGTCACTCTCCCCCGAAGAATCATTATCATTAAGCTCTTGCTCGCTGTCGCTTCCTTCGGTATTTGTCTGCTGCTTATCCCCTCCTGAACTCATGGCGTCAGGAGGGGCTACTCGTTTCCCGACAACTTCTCGGGTCCAACTCTCTTTCCGCTTCTAAGTGTAACTGCATTCAACTCCTCCTCTTGTCCATAATTCCACTGCGGTGTGATGGCATTACAGGCACTGACTTCTGCCTTAGGATTTTTATCTGTATAACTAGGCAGTCTTCCTTGGGGCCTGCTTGCTTGTTGATCAGCCATCTGGCCAATCTGTCTCTCTATCGCCTTTTGACCGGTGGCTAGTGCTTGCACCATATCTACTAGCTCATCGAATTTCTTTTGAGAGATAGAGAGACGGGCTGTGGATTTTGCGTTTGAGCCCGATTGCCTTAGGGCCTTTGATTGTTGGAGTTGAAGGGTCGGTTGGAATTGGATGCGCAGGTGGTGTATAATAATGCTATTTTCGTGGATTTCACGAAAAGTTACGGTTTGGAGTATAGCTTGATTGACCGAATTTTGACCGAAATTACGAAAAGTTTGTTTCGGTTGTCCATTACATTTACTTCGTCTCCATTCTCATTGCTCGTCTGCGTTCTCCTAAAACTCATATCCACCGATCCTTTCTCTTTGTTGCATTTGTAAATTTGCCATTTGTTGGTTTATCATCTCCACTTGAGCAACCAACATCGTGTCCTGAGGATCGCTTGCAAATGATTTACTCTTATCATCCTCAACATGGGTCTTCCTGAGGTTGACCACATGTTGTTCTTGGCAATTGTTTCACTACCCTATAGGCAAGCATCATCTCCTCCGCCTAGAAAAGATCCATGAAAGTGTGGAATCTAGATAGTCTCTATTGGGTTGAGTAACACCCCGATAGAATAATTCTAGAAGCTCATGGCGATCGTATCCATGGTTGGGGCACTTCCTCATCAAAAGATTCAGTCTCTCCCATGCTTTTCCCACACTCTCTCCGTCAAGTTGTTCAAATGTGGCTATCTCCCTTTTCATATCCATGATTCTGCCAGGTGAGACCCACTTCAGAGCGAAGGCTCTTTTAACATCATTCCAGGAACGGAGAGAATGATGGGCTAAAGATTTGAACCATCTGTTTGCTTCACCTTTTAAAGCAAACGGGAAGAGTTTCAGCTTAACAATCTCGGAATCAACACCCGGATAGTGGCCTGCTTCGCAAATTTGAACGAAGGTGGACAAGAAGTCGTGTGGATCTTCTTGAGCAGTGCCATGAAAAGAGCTGTTTTGGACCAGTCCGACCACACCATTTTTCAGATCGAAATGCACTTGCCCCATATCTGGAGGTCGAATAGGTCTATGCCCCTCTAGGAAGTCTTGGTTAAGATAGGGGGCATAGGGGTCTGGATTTAGCTGGGCTTGCTGGAGTTGTTGCAATTGATTATGTAGCCCAGCTTGCTGATTCTGTTGTTGTTGTAACAACTGTATTTGTTGAAGGAGCTGATTTAGCTGAGCTTGAGGATCTGGATTTTGATTTGGGAGAGCTGGATTAGGAGGAACTAGATTCGGATTTTGAACTTGGTCAGCCATAATGTCCATATCGGGAAAGAGCTTCCTTCTGAGAATGGATCGTTCAGGTTCGGGATTAAAGATGAGAGGTCCCTTCTTGCTCCTAGTTTGCATAAACCAGAGGAGCAGAATAGGAAGAAATCAACCTTAGGGTTGATGAGAACGAGTTAGAGAAGATTAGAGGGTTTAGAAGTTTAGAAAGAGAAAAGAGAAGAGAAGAGTGAAAATTGAAGAAACTGAACGCTCGTTCAGGAGTTGGACGTTCGTCCAGTTCTCTGAACTGGTGTTCAGAAGATGAACTGGGGGGTAAACGGGCGTTTAAAGGCTGGACGAGCGTTTGGAAATCCAGACGCTCGTCTGATCAGCTTAAACGATGCAGAGAAGAAATTTCTAGAACAGACGGGCGTCTGAAAGGATGGACGCCCGTTTAGACTGCGAAAACTATAATCTAAGGTGAATTAAAATAAAGAAAACAGAAAAGAAAAAAAATAAGTAAAGTAAAATAAATAAGAGCTATAAAAAAAAAATCTATGAAATCAAAAAAAAAAAAAAAAAACTTAGGCAAGCCTAAATAAAATAAAAGTTAAATTATGAAATCTACGGCAAAAATCTTAATTAAACAAACTTAATGAAATAAACTAAAAATAAAAATCTACACATCTAAAAATAAAAAATAAAATAAAAACGTAACTACTATATTATCACCTAAAAAAAAATATTAGTATCGAAACAAAAATTGCACCTTTAAGAATCCGACAACCGTTATCGACTCTCGACAACGGCGCTAAAACTTGTTCGGTAAAAGCGAAGTTTTACAATTTATAACGAAACACCCCAAGTATAAGGTTCAGTAGTATAGGATGTTAACGGGTCGCCCCTAAGAGAGTGGAATGTGTATCGGATCAAGGAACAATTATTCTATCGATTATGTCACGACTATTAACTAAACTAGGGTTTAAACTAATTATGAATTAATGAACAGTAATTTGAATGATGAACAGTACGGTGAACAGTAAAAACGATGAATAGTAAATTTGCAGAAAATTAACAATTAACAACTAGAATTTAAAACAACTAACTTAGCAATCAACGATTTATACTAATGATTCGATTTATCAAGTAATTAAAACAACGGCAAGGCAACGGGAATCCACCGATCAACCAACCCAACCCCAACTAGACGGCAAGCTAAAGATATAATTTTTAGTAACGATCAATCACGAATTCGATTAAATTTCTCTAAGCGAATTCTAGGGTTTCGTTTTCTTTTTCAAGTAAAACAAAACGACATGCAAAACACGATCACGAGATTATTTCTAATACTCTTACTCAAATAATTATAAACGATCTCTCGAATTATAATTAAGTGCATCACTTGAAAAGATCACAACTTTGAACAATATTTTCATATAAATTCAAAGCATAAAAGATGGTTTCATCGATCAATCGATTCGAATAAAACATAAACAATACAAAACAAATTCTAATTGATGAAAAACGATAACTTTACTCACTAAAAGTACGGCTAAAAATCTCTCTAGTTGGTGTTGATGTTGATCGGTTTCATCCGTTGTCTCACCGCGATGTGCTTAGCCCACAACCATCTTTGATCTCCAAGATAGAATTGAAGGGAAAGAATTCATATTTCTAAAGCTAAGGTGCGGCTGCTCCAATTGTGTGTATGTATGCGTGAATGATTGTGTAATGCGGCTGCTGCTCAATGCATGAATAATTAGGTCTCCCCAGAATGAATATGTTGTTTGCTGCGAAGGAATATATATATATACCATATGCTGCCGCCGCCGCTTTTATTTCCCTAGAAGAATTGATATATATGATGCCAATTGACCTAAGGTAAGTACTATTCTTTTTCCTTCTTTTTTTCTTTTTTTTTATTTAATCCATATCCAAATAAATATTGTATCACACTTTGTCACAATCGCCCGTCCTTCTTAATGTACCTGAAAAATCACATAAAACACACCCAGCGTAAAACCGACAATAATTATAAAAAATTATACAATTAAGCGCATAGTTAATTTTTCTCATATAAAAATAATAAAAATAATATTTAAACACATATGAGATAATTTTCTATAAAAATTAATAAAAAGCTTAGGAATGTTTGCATTTTTATAATAAAATATTGCATAAAATATAGTGCAATCAGAGATCAAGTGATTATCTATTACAGCTTCATGAGAATGACATTAACCTACGAACCATCAAATGATGACCTTGTGTTAAGTTTGATGGTACAACCCTTCTAGTTTTGTTATTGCCCTCATACGAGTGTACATAATCACATGGTGCCTCTCCCACGTCCTCACCTCGATGAAACTCTACCGATTAACACGATTAAGCTCTCGGTTTGACATATTACATTAATTTCAAAAGCTTCTTCGATGGAGAAGTGTACACCTAAAGAGATGAAAACTCCTCCACAACAGAACTTATGAAGGATCTAAATACGGTATCATCAATGATTACAAGGAGAAATAATGGCTAAATTAAAACTAGGGTTGGCTTTAAGATCCTTGAAGAGTTGGTGTCTTCAAGATTGGTAGTTAGGGAAGATGGAATCGAATGATAATGAATGCAACTCCTAAAAATAGAGTAAAAAAACCGCTGGTTCGGGTCCTCCGGGCCGGTTCCGGCCGGTTTTTCGTTTGGTTCCTTAAACCACCGGTTCCAGGCCGGTCCGGGTCCGGTGGAACCTAGAACTGGGTTGGACCCGTGGAACCTCCGGTTCCTGGACCCGTGGACCCGTGAACCCGACAGACCCGTGGAACCTCCGGTTTAGAACCGGGAACCGCCGGGTCTGACCCAGCAGCAGACCCGGAACCAGCCACCTCTCATGATCCTCACTTTGTATTGAAGCTAATACTTAGCCGAAAATGGGATGCTTCTACAATGAGGATTGGGGTGGTTTATATAGCAGAAGATGGTGTCGTATTTTCTTCTATAAGACATCTTCCTAACAGCCATGGGATTACTTTTTTCAGCAGCCATCATTTGAATAGTTAGCCACCATTTGAACAGCTAACACACATGCTTGAAATGAGCCACAATTCCAACAATCTCCACCTTGGAGAACTTTTCCCCACTAAAAAATGCTGCTTCCATTTGAACCCTTAGGCGCCTATCACTCCGGAAATATTGACCAAGTCCAAGCTGTGTTGGAACTTGATCTTCGTAACCACCTTTGTCAATATGTCTTCTGGATTGTCTGCAGTCCCGATCTTCTATAGTAAAATGTCCCCCTTCTTCTACTATTTCCCAAACAAAATGGTATCAAACGTCGATGTGCTTGGTGTGACCATGATGGACTTGATTCTTTGCCAGACATTTGGCACTTTGACTATCACAGAATAATTCAATATTCTCTTGACGAATCCCTAAGTCCTTCACCAAATTATGGAGCCAAATGCCTTCCTTAAATGCTTCTTGTTGGGGAGATTTTGCATCATTAAAACAAAAGAAAATTTATAAAACCTATACTACCATGCAAAACTACCTCCTAACCGGCCGAATACCGGGTAGTTGCTAGTAAAGTTGGATAAGTACAGGTATCGATCCTCAGGAAAAAGGGATATTGAATCTAATCTAATTAATTATTCTTTATTAACTATTCCTAAACCTAAACTAAAACAGAAAAGTAAACTGGACAGAGGATTGTTAGTCCAAAGCCAGGAAAGATAGTTGCGATCAACATAAAATAAATCTAAACTACAACTAAGAAAACGAATAAATCTATCTAACGAACATGATAACGATCGAAAGCGATCGGACATGGAACGAACCATAATCCACCATCCGCAACCCTTAATTTCTTCCTAGATTATCTTATAGTGATTTAATTCAAGTTGTGGTTTCACCTATCAAACGTATGAATTCTACTTTCGTAGATGAATTCGCCTATCAATCTCTATCTTTCGATTTACGGAGATTAACGCATCATAAAATAAACCAAGGTGCAAGATTTTCTAGATCTAACAACCTAGACATTCAACCTATCAACTTTCGTTTGATATAGATCAAAACGTCTATTCTTTCCTATGGTGATCTCGCGTTTACACCGACTTTCGTCCTATGGTAAACATCAATCGCAAACATCTTTCGATATAAATTTGCAATAACAAATAATCATAGAAAAGATACGAACTTGGAATTTAAACTTACAAGATATCCAGAAAAAAGAAAGTAAAAACGCTGCAGAAAGATATCCATGGCTGCTCCATGTTTATTCAACCTCAAAACATCATCATGGTTCAAGAAACGAAGGAAAAACAAACAAAATAAAAGACCTAATCTAACCCGATCACCCCGGCACAAGGCTCGGGTGATCGGCCTGAAATCGCTTTCTCAAGAGGCCGCTGCTTTGTGTGAAAAGTCGGCTGAATAATTTTTTTTTTCGAATTAGGGTTCATGCGGGCTGCTGTATTTATAATCATCAAAGGCGGTTGCTACAGTAACCTGTATGTCGGCTGAATGAAATTGGGTCCAGACGCTCGTTCACCTGCATGAACGCCCGTCCAAGCTAAACCAGACGGAAGGTGGACGTTCGTCCAAGCACATGCTGAAGACTCTGTACATGTTTTTGCCTCCTGGACGCCAGTTTCATCATCTTGGATGCCAGTTCAGCCTTGAACGCTAGTCTGCATCTTGGAACGTCCGTTCAGCAGCTTGGACTGAGCATTGACGTTTTGAACTCAAACTTCTAAAATTCATATCTTGAGTTGTAGACCTCCAAAAATTATGATCCGAATGTCATAATTAAGCTCTCGGAAAACTCTACAACTTTCATTAAGGACTCTTCTTCATAAAACGCCTTTTTGATTAGCCCGCCGTATTACGAGTCGTTTTCGGGATTTTCCCAAGCTTTATTTCATCTTCATCCTCTTGTATCTCTTTCTTTCCACTTTAATCTTCAATCAAACATCATTTAGACCTCTTCCATTCCACATTTGTGCACCTAAAAGATGACAAAACCGAGCAAAACGTAAAACCATACAAAATAGATAATAAAACCACGATATTTACTCGATTTTGCATTTTAACTATTCAAAACGTCATTTGCTCAATTAATCGATTATAAGCTCGAATTCTATGAAAAACATCCATATATGGGGAATATTGATATAAAATATATCCTTATAAAACGTATAAAATCACCCTTAACAACTCCCCCACACTTATCTTTTGCACGTCCCGAGCAAGACAAAACATAATCATCACTCGAGACAAATAAACACTTATGCAAATATAAAACATATTCAAGTAGTTTAGAGGTTCACCCAAGTGCGTGTGTGTGCATAGCCATAGTAAATTTCCACTAAATCCACACTTGAAATTGATTCAAACAAAACTAGCCAACATCCCATTTAAATTAGAAATATAAAAATGATTATAACATGCACCTCACAAAAACATACAACCCGAAAAATAATAATGAGGGAGTATTCAAAACATTTCCGACATACTTAGAGGATAATCCCTACAACATATCTTTCGGTTTATCTTTGGGGATAAAATCAACGATAACTAAGTCTTTCATTCAATTCATAACACTATTCTCATAAGTTGATTTAATTATTTCACTCTTATACGCACATACACATCGAATGAGCTATTGCCTCATAGCGAGAATAGGACATTTCAAGATAATCCCTACCTTACTCCAATCATAAGGCGACTATAAACTGACTGTCGTGAGCTTTTGGTCATCATAGTGGAATAGGACATACGCGTACACCCTACCTCACCCAAATCATAAACCGACTTCCGACACACACAATTACAATTATGTTTACTTAGAGATTTACGGGGTGGCAAAGTGGAAAAGATTATTTTCTAGTAATGCAGACACCGAGCATAACACCTCAAGTAAACAATTTATTACTATTGCAAAGACTTAATCACGTTTCACTTATCACATTCAAACTTACAGATATTCACAGTATGTCATACTTTAACTCTAAATACAAACTATTAAAATTTTCAAAATTCGTATGGAAGCAAAGAATCATGCGATAATCATCAAAAATCTCTAATCAAATGGGCATAGCTCTAAAAATAAAGCTCATCATCTACTATGGCACGTGAAAAATAGTGTCGGGTGAAACAACTAAATTTACTAAATATGCAGAATAACGCATCAATGATATAAACTCTCGAACAAAGACATGCACTGCTTACTCGGGACAAAACAAAAATTTGAAAATTTAGCACTTTTCATAGAAATATAAAAGTATGGCAAATGAATGTAGATAACATATAAGCCATTCCCCTCCCCCACACTTAAATTACAACATGTCCTCATGTTGTGCAAAATAAAAGAAAAGAGAACTTAGCTGATTGTCTTCCGAAAGGGAGCAACTCTGGAATGATGCGCATCACCCAGGAATGCTCGAGGATATCAGTAGATTGTGGACCATCCACCAGAAAACTGATATCGTCGAAAACTCACAAAAGCTAATGCAAATACCCTGCACGCTTGAAAAACAAGAAAATATCTCGGGGACAAGGGGGAATAGAACATACAAAGCACAAAATAGAATCGCTTCGGATGGAAAAATCAAACAGGAAAGTATGAGAACATCAAGCGCCTAAATATGGAAGTTTGATATAAGCACAAAAAGAAATAATAGCTCGAGATGGAAAGATCAACACTTAAACTCGGGACATCTAAGAATAAAGCCACGAAGCTTGTAGAATAATATAGACCACATGTGCAAACAGAAACATCAAACTCCAACTAATAATGATAGAGGATTATACATGGAAAAGAAGTCAGAAAGATTTTTCAGATTAAGCTCATATAGAGATGGAACATATACATGGAATATTACAAAATAGTAGGCTAGGTGCACTATATGAAATTATACTACAATGCAAATCTACATGATATGCAATCTACTAAAGATTCTATAGGCTCAGTATGAAGAAGTTGGCGACAACTCCAAACTCTACAGTGACTACGGCCCATGCAGAATCAGAAAAAAAAAAAACGAGGTAGTATTACAGAAACCGACAGTTAACTACGCTCAAGAAAAATAAAAGAAAAATAGAAACAAAAGCAATGCAACTAGATGATATGCATCTAAATGATATGCATCTAAGTGATATGCAAAAATAAAAGAAAATAAAAGAAAGAAAACTAGCCCACTAATTAGCAATATGACATGTATATAATAAACGTCTACCAAATAATGACAGGTTACGATAAACGACAGTGCTGTCCATTACATGCAGTGTAGACGCGCTTTAAGACTCGTAAAAAGTGATAGCATTATGGAAACCAACAGTTAGCTATACTAAACAGATATAACTCATATGGCCTAAGACGTAGCATACGGAAAACCGACAGTAGATACCCATATGAGTTACAAAAACAACAAGGAAGCACATAAGTCTCAAAGCTTAAAAGATTCATCACAGCGGTATGTAGCATACGGAAACCGACATTAGCTACTAATTGACACGAAGACCAGTTATAGCATACGAGAACCGACAGTAACTATAACTTGCATAGATGAATCATGTATATAAAAGTTAATCAATTATTTAACATGGATTCGTAGATGGAGGGATGTAAACATGCAAGTTCAGAACATCTACGTAAAAATAACTAGCCACAGAAGCTCATATGAAAGCATCCACATCAAACAAAGCATTAAAAATCAAATTCTATTCACTAGAAGCTGAACACTGGACGGACGTTCAGTCAATCCAGACGGACGTTTAAAGCATACTCAGGGCGGACGGACGTTCAGGTAGGCAGACGCCCGTCCAGAACCACATAGAGCAGACGGGCGTTCGGGAAAGCGGGCAAACGCTCGTCTGACTCTCTAAAAACATAACAGCGTTGATGCGTTGTGGGAAGGACGGGCGTTCACTAACTATGGACGCCCGTCTGACTCAGCAGAAAAACACAGCAGACTCGATCTATATCAGAAAACAGCAGCAAACCCTAATATCATATTATGAAAACAGAAACCCTAGTGTTTATTAAAAACGAGATCAAAACTATGAAACCTAAATTCACGTTTCATAAATTGAGTAAAAAAACTTTTTGCACATTCTTAACCCAACGGTTATTGAAACACGGCAAAAATAAAAACTCTCAATTTATTTAACGCTACTTTTATTAAAATGAAAAATAAACGTAACAAAATCGAGAAATAACAAGATCAGATTCAACATGACACCTAATCCCCGGAACGGCGCCACTTTTGTTGGGGAGATTTTGCATCATTAAAACAAAAGAAAATTTATAAAACCTATACTACCATGCAAAACTACCTCCTAACCGGCCGAATACCGGGTAGTTGCTAGTAAAGTTGGATAAGCACGGTATCGATCCTCCTCAGGGAAAAGGGATATTGAATCTAATCTAATTAATTCTTCTTTATTAACTATTCCTAAACCTAAACTAAAGCAGAAAAGTAAAGCGGATGAGGATTGTTAGTCCAAAGCCAGGAAAGATAGTTGCGATCAACATAAAATAAATCTAAACTACAACTAAGAAAAGCGAATAAATCTATCTAACGAACATGATAACGATCAAGCGATCGGACATGGAACGAACCATAATCCACCATCCCGCAACCCTTAATTTCTTCCCTAGATTATCTTATAGTGATTTAATTCAAGTTGTGGTTTCACCTATCAAACGTATGAATTCCTACTTTCGTAGATGAATTCGCCTATCAATCTCTATCTTTCGATTTACGGAGATTAACGCATCAAAAAATAAACCAAGGTGCAAGATTTTCTAGATCTAACAACCTAGACATTCAACCTATCAACTTTCGTTTGATATAGATCAAAACGTCTATTCTTTCCTATGGTGATCTCGCGTTTACACCGACTTTCGTCCTATGGTAAACATCAATCGCAAACATCTTTCGATATAAATTTGCAATAACAAATAATCATAGAAAAGATACGAACTTGGAATTTAAACTTACAAGATATCCAGAAAAAGAAAGTAAAAACGCTGCAGAAAGATATCCATGGCTGCTCCATGTTTATTCAACCTCAAAACATCATCATGGTTCAAGAAACGAAGGAAAAACAAACAAAATAAAAGACCTAATCTAACCCCGATCACCCGAGCACAAGGCTCGGGTGATCGGCCTTGAAATTGCTCTCAATAGGCCGCTGCTTTGTGTGAAAAGTCGGCTGAATAATTTTTTTTTTCGAATTAGGGTTCATGCGGGCTGCTGTATTTATAATCATCAAAGACGGTTGCTACAGTAACCTGTATGTCAGCTGAATGAAATTGGGTCCAGACGCTCGTTCACCTGCATGAACGCCCGTCCAAGCTAAACCAGACGGAAGGTGGGCGTTCGTCAAGCACACATCTTGAAGACTCAGTACATGTTTTTGCCTCACGGACGCTTGATTTCATCATCTTGGGCGCTTGATTCGGCCTTGAGCGCTAGTCTCGCATCTTGGAAGCGTCCGTTCGCCAGCTTTGGACCGAGCATTGACGTTTTGAACTCAAACTTCTAAAATTCATATCTTGAGTTGTAGACCTCAAAAATTATGATCCAAATGTCATAATTAAGTCGCCGGAAAACTCTACAACTTTCATTAAGGACTCTTCTTCGTAAAACGCCTTTTTGATTAGCCCGTCGTATTACGAGTCGTTTTGGGATTTTCCCAAGCTTTATTTCATCTTCATCCTCTTGTATCTCTTTCTTTCCACTTTAATCTTCAATCAAACATCATTTAGACCTCTTCCATTCCACATTTGTGCACCTAAAAGATGACAAAACCGAGCAAAACGTAAAACCATACAAAATAGATAATAAAACCACGATATTTACTCGATTTTGCATTTTAACTATTCAAAACGTCATTTGCTCAATTAATCGATTATAAGCTCGAATTCTACGAAAAAC
This sequence comes from Gentiana macrophylla, assembly GCA_026214975.1. Taxonomy (NCBI): domain Eukaryota; kingdom Viridiplantae; phylum Streptophyta; class Magnoliopsida; order Gentianales; family Gentianaceae; genus Gentiana; species Gentiana macrophylla. The sequence continues at coordinate 9,911,115 of CM047813.1, forward strand.
ATCCATATATGGGGAATATTGATATAAAATATATCCTTATAAAACGTATAAAATCACCCTTAACACTTCTGTGATTTCCATATACTATGCCTCGTGGTAGACAAAGCAAACCGTTGATTTGTAGCATTGATCTCAAATTACGGTCCTCCCGCCATAAGTAAACATGTAACGATTGTTGATCGATGCTTGTCTAAATCACGAATCTGAATCAACATATCCAACTAGATGATTGACATTCGTCTTGTCTTTCTGAAATTTCAAGCCAATATCTACAGTTCCATGAATGTACTGTAAAATCCATCTTACTGCTTGCCAATGTCCCTTACTAGGGTTGTGCATATATCGGCTTACCATGATGACAGCATGAGAAATGTCAGACCTTGTACACACCATTGCATACATCAGAGCTCCAATTGCATTTGCATATGGAATTGAATCCATTTGCCTCTTCTTTGCTTCTATTATTGGAGACATAAATGCACTCAAGTTGAAATGCGGGGCCAGAGAAGTACTTACAGGTTTCGTCTTGTCATCAATACCAAACCTCTGAAGTATGTTTTTCGGATACCGAGTCTGTGTCAAGCAGGTGTGCCATTCAACTTGTCTCTACGGATTTCCATTCCTAGAACCTTTTTGGCCTCTCCAAGATCTTTCATCTCAAACTCTGAACTCTGTTGAGCCTTCAATTTGTCAATCTCCACCTTGCTCTTAGACGCAATCAGCATATCATCAACATATACGAGCAAATAGACAAATGTACCATCTTGAAGTTTCTTCAAGTAGACACAGTGATCAAACTTCTGCGTTTGTACTTATGAGCATTGACGTTTTGAACTCAAACTTCTAAAATTCATATCTTGAGTTGTAGACCTCCAAAAATTATGATCCAAATGTCATAATTAAGCTGTCGGAAAACTCTACAACTTTCATTAAGGACTCTTCTTCAGAAAACGCCTTTTTGATTAGCCCGTCGTATTACGAGTCGTTTTCGGGATTTTCCCAAGCTTTATTTCATCTTCATCCTCTTGTATCTCTTTCTTTCCACTTTAATCTTCAATCAAACATCATTTAGACCTCTTCCATTCCACATTTGTGCACCTAAAAGATGACAAAACCGAGCAAAACGTAAAACCATACAAAATAGATAATAAAACCACGATATTTACTCGATTTTGCATTTTAACTATTCAAAACGTCATTTGCTCAATTAATCGATTATAAGCTCGAATTCTACGAAAAACATCCATATATGGGGAATATTGATATAAAATATATCCTTATAAAACGTATAAAATCACCCTTAACACTTCTGTGATTTCCATATACTATGCTTCTGTGGTAGACAAAGCAACCGTTGACTGTAGCATTGATCTCCAAGTTACGGTCCTCCTGCCATAGTAAACATGTAACCAGTTGTTGATCGATGCTTGTCTAAATCACCAGAATCTGAATCAACATATCCAACTAGATGATTGACATTCGTCTTGTCTTTCTGAAATTTCAAGCCAATATCTACAGTTCCATGAATGTACTGTAAAATCCATCTTACTGCTTGCCAATGTCCCTTACTAGGGTTGTGCATATATCGGCTTACCATGATGACAGCATGAGAAATGTCAGACCTTGTACACACCATTGCATACATCGAGAGCTCAATTGCATTTGCATATGGAATTGAATCCATTTGCCTCTTCTTTGCTTCTATTATTGGAGACATAAATGCACTCAAGTTGAAATGCGGGGCCGAGAAGTACTTACTGAGTTTCGTCTTGTCATCAATACCAAACCTCAAGTATGTTTTTCAGATACCGAGTCTGTGTCAAGCAGATTGTGCCATTCAACTTGTCTCTACGGATTTCCATTCCTAGAACCTTTTGGCCTCTCCAAGATCTTTCATCTCAAACTCTGAACTCTGTTGAGCCTTCAATTTGTCAATCTCCACCTTGCTCTTAGACGCAATCGGCATATCATCAACATATACGAGCAAATAGACAAATGTACCATCTTGAAGTTTCTTCAAGTAGACACGATGATCAAAGCGATCATTGCGTTTGTACTTATGTTTCTTCATAAAACTATCAAAATGCTTGTACCACTGTCTTGAAGATTGCTTCAGACCATAGAGTGATTCCCTTAACTTGCAAGCCCATTTTTCACGACCTGCAACTTTGAATCCTTCAGGTTGTGCCATGTAGATCTCCTCGTCCAAAGTTCCACGTAGGAATGCAATTTTGACATCAAGTTGAGCAAGCTCAAGGTCAAATTGTGCAACCAAAGCTAGTAGCATTCGTATAGATGAATGCTTAACAACAAGTGAAAATATCTCATTGTAGTCGATACCCTCATTCTGAGCATAGCCTTTTGTTACCAGTCGAGCTTTGTATCTAATATTGTCACTGATGACGAGATCAAGTAATAATAAAATACTTGACCACCAAAAACCAATACTAGCAAGAGGACTAGGTCCATCGTAGTATAGACATAGCGAATCAAGGTCGATCCCACCAGGAGGCGATGGGAGTCAACTTTACGTGACTCCGGTGCATTAATTACCCCCGTTTACTACACTTTCGGCACATTTTTGGGTGAATTAGACCGCCTTTGGGGTGTTATCGTGTGCTTATGGCACGGGGAGTGAATCCGTTGCTCTGATGGATTATTACCCCTATTTTGTTGATACTAACCCCATTCCCGAGCACTTTTACCCTTCGTAATTGTTTGGATGTTTTTGGTTGTTTATGATGTTAAAGGGTATTGGTGTCTCGAGGACTCGGAAGGTGACAATTTGTGGTGAAAAGCATGATCGAGGCAAGAAGAGGGGCTGTTTAGGGACAAATTATAGTGATTTTCACATATGTTTTATATATCAATTTCCCTCATATTTGGATTATTTTCATAGGAATTGTGCTTATAATTGATTAATTGAGTAAATGAGGTTTTTAATGGTTAATTTGTAAAACGTATCAATTTATGCGCTTAAATTGGGATTTTATGTTATTTTGGAATTGTGTTATGTTTTGGTATGTTTTCCTTGTTTTGTAGATGCCAATTAATGATGGAAAAGATGATCCTAAAAGGCTAAATTCGAGATGGAAGAGGATCAATTAAAGATATGGAAGATTTGAAGAGATAAGGAAAGAAATAAATCAAGATAAAGATGGAAAAATCAAGAAATTCGATTTCAAGTCAATATGGACGAGCGTCCATCTGAAGCAGACGAGCGTTCAATAGTGGACGGGCGTCTGGTAATTCAGAAGAGCGTTCGGAATTGTAATTCACATACAGAGAGTTCAGACGCTATCTAGACGAGCGTCCAACCCCCCGTTCGAGAAAGTGGACGGGCGTCCATGTATTCGAACGAGCGTCCGATGGCCGACATACTTCAGCCGACTTAATCTTCTATTTAAACAGCCGTCGCCCCAACCCTAATTCATCCATATTTTTTCTTCACATCAAAAAGAGAGCTCAGCCGCATCTTGAAGACTTGAAGGCCGGTCACCCGAGCCTTGTGCTCGGGTGAACCGAGGTTAGATTAGGAGTAGATTATGTAGCTTTTCTTTTCGTTTCCATGGAGTTCAACCATTGTATCAAGACTATATGAGTTTGATTTCTTTCAATTAATTTAATTCCAGTTTTATCTTCATGAGCTTTAAGTCGTTTGTATTTTTCTATGCGATTTGTATGCTATGTGAATTAGAATCGAAAGATTAGTTCACGATTGATGTTTATAATACGGAAGTTGCATAAACGCTAGATCACCATAGAAAGATAGGGTTTTTAGCCATTAATGATGACAAGTTAATGAGTTAGATTCCTAGGTTGTTAGGTTCTTTAAAAACGAGAGTTAATTGAATCTATACCCGAGTTTGGTTTGGTAAATCAGTCTCAACACTCGAAAGATGAGAGATAGATAATTGAATTCACTACGGAAGTAGGCTTTCATAGCTTGAGAGATAAGTTCATTAAGAGATTAGGGATTTGTGTCTCGTGAAAGGGTGAAACCACAAACTGAATTAGAGTCATGAGATTAACTAGAATTGAAATCACTTAGGTTTGTACTTTGGTTGTTCCCATGTTTCTTAGGTTAGATTTATTTGAATTGTTATTTGATTTCTATGTTTTGTTTTTCGTTTTTATGTTTATGAGTAACAATTGGTAGGATTAAGGAGATTAGATTGAACATACCTTTTCACTGAGGATCGACTCCTTACTCATTACGCTTTACTAGCAACAACCCGATGTTTTGGTCGGTTAGGAGTTAGTTTTGCATGATAGTTAGGGTTTATAAATTTCTTTTGTTTTTAATGATGCAAAATCTCCGCAACAAAAGTGGCGCCGTTGCCGGGGAATAGGTGTCATGTTGAATCTGATCTTGTTATTTCTCGATTTTGTTACGTTTATTTTTCGTTTTAATAAAAGTAGCGTATACCAAGTTGAGAGATTTTATTTTGCCGTGTTTCGATAACCGTTAGGTTAAGAATGTGCAAAAGTTTTTTACTCAACTTGTTTTACGTGAAGTTTATATGTTTATGTGTTACCTAGTCTAACCCCGTGCTTAATTTGACAAGGCCGCTTTGTCTTTGTGATACGTGTTCTTTGTGTTATGTTCATAAGTATTTAGGGTTTTATTGTGTTTTCTCCTTTGCCTGTGCATTCTTGTTGTATGGACGGCGCCGCTCATTATGTTGGACGCCCGCCCGCTTCTTCATCTATGCAGTGAGCGAAGCGTTGGGAGTATCGAACGTTCGTCCGTTCAAATATTTTCAATCCTGTTCTGATTTAAAGGACCAGACGAGCGTCTATACTTTCTGAACGCCCGTCCGGTCGGTTTTCAAGGCAGACGAGCGTTTGTTTTGATGAACGCTCGTCCGGGGCTGCTAAACACCAGTTCATGGTCCAGGGTTCCAGGTTCTAAATTTCTTGATTTTAATTCTTAATGCTTTATTTAATTTGGATTTTTTTTCATTCGAGCTTCTGTGGCTACTTGATTTTTACATAGATGTCCTGAACTTATATGTTTTTACCCTTCCATCTATGAATCCATGTTAGATAATTGATCAATTCTTTATATATGATTCATCTATGCAAGCTATAGTGACTGTCGGTTCTCGTAAGCTATAACTTGTCTTGTTTTCATAGTTTTAGTAGCTAATGTCGGTTCCCGTATGCTACATACCGTTATGATGAATCTTTTAAGCTTTTAAGACTTACGTGCTTCCTTTGTTTTTTATAACTCATATGGGTAGCTACTGTCGGTTTTCCGTATGCTACCATTGGAAACCTTATGAGTTATATTTGTTTAGTATAGCTAACTGTTGGTTTTCCATAATGCTATCACTTTTGACGAGTCTTAAAGCGCGTCTACACTGCACGTAATGGACAGCACTGTCGTTTATCGTAACCTGTCATTATTTGGTAGACGTTTATTTTATACATGTCGTGTTGCAAATGAGTGGGCTAGTTTTCTTTCTTTTATTTTTTTTATTTTTGCATATCACTTAGATGCATATCATTTAGTTGCATGTCATCTAGTTGCATTGTTTTTGTTTTTATTTTTCTTTTATTTTTCTTGAGTGTAGTTAACTGTCGGTTTCCGTAATACTACCTCGTTTTTTAGAATTGCATATCATATAGGTTGCATTGTATTATACTTTCATGTAGTTGCACCTAGCCTACGAGTTTGTGATATTTTCATGTATATGTATTCCATCTTTATGTGAGCATAATTTGAATATCTCTATAAATTCTTTTCCTTATGTGCTTTATTTGTATAAGTCTAATCTTTTCCCCGTAGACTCTTTTTGCACTGATCAAGTCTGCAGGATACTTTCTATAGCGATTGTGCACTTTCACGATGTATTCAGTTGTCCTGTGATGCTCCACAGTCTACTGAGCTATGCAAGCAATCCTGGTTCTTGTTGGTTCCTTCAGAATTGCCAGCATCCAATCAGCTAAGTTCTCTATTTGTTTTATTTCTGTACAACTTGAGGACAAGTTGCAATCTAAGTGTGGGGAAGGGATAGATGATTTATGTGTCTACTTTCGTTTGCTCATATTTTTAGTATTTCTATGAAAAGTGCTTCAATTTTCAAATTTTTTGTTTTGTCCCGAGTGAGCATTGCATGTCTTTGCTTGAGTTTATATCATTTTTGCTATATTCTGTATATTTAGTAATTTTAGTTGTTTCACCCGACACTCTTTTTCACGTGCCATAGTAAATGATGAGCTAGACGATGAATGCCTACCCCATTTTAGTTAGAGATTTTTGATGATTATAGCATGTCTCTTTGCTTATGTACAATTCTTGGAAAGTTTAGTAGTTTGTATTCTAGAGTTAAAGTATGACATACTGTGAATATCTGAAGGTTTGAATGTGATAAGTGAAACGTGATTAAGTCTTTGCAATAGTAATAAATTGTTTACTTGAGGTGTTATGCTCAGTGGTATGTGCTACTAGAAAATAATCTTTTCCACTACCAGCCAGAAATCTCTAAGTAAACATAATTTTAATTAAATGTGTGTGTCGGAAGCTGGTTTATGATTTGGGTGCGGTAGGGTGTACCACGTATGTCCTATTCCACTATGATGACCAAGAGCTCACGACAGTCAGTTTATAGCTGCCTTATGATTGGAGTAAGGTAGGGGATTATCTCGAAATGTCCTATTCTGCTATGAGGGCAAAAGCTTATTCTGATGTGTGTTGGAAAAGTGTGAAAAAAGTGAAAATATTGAAATATATTATTATGAATAAGTAAGGCGTAGTTATCGTTAATCTTATCCCCTGTATAAACTGAAGGATATGTTGTAGGGATTATCCTCTGAGTTTGTCAGAAATGTTTTAGATATTCTCTACTATTTCTTTTTGGGATATGTATGTTTTGTAAAGTGCCTGTTATAGTTTTTGAATATTTCGAACTTAGATGGGAAACCGGGCTAGTTTTGGTTTGAATAACTTTCAAATTGTGGAACTTAGTGGAAGTTTATTATGGCTATGCACACACTCACTCGGGTGAACTTCTAAGTTATTGAATATACTTTATATTTGTATAGATGTTTATTTGTCTCGAGCTTGACTTTGTTCTGTTTTGCTCGAGGACGAGCAAAAAGATAAGTGTGGGGGTGTTGTTTAGGGACAAATTATAGTGATTTTCACATATGTTTTATATATCAATTTCCCTCATATTTGGATTATTTTCATAGGAATTGTGCTTATAATTGATTAATTGAGTAAATGAGGTTTTTAATGGTTAATTTGTAAAACGTATCAATTTATGCGCTTAAATTGGGATTTTATGTTATTTTGGAATTGTGTTATGTTTTGGTATGTTTTCCTTGTTTTGTAGATGCCAATTAATGATGGAAAAGATGATCCTAAAAGGCTAAATTCGAGATGGAAGAGGATCAATTAAAGATATGGAAGATTTGAAGAGATAAGGAAAGAAATAAATCAAGATAAAGATGGAAAAATCAAGAAATTCGATTTCAAGTCAATATGGACGAGCGTCCATCTGAAGCAGACGAGCGTTCAATAGTGGACGGGCGTCTGGTAATTCAGACGAGCGTTCGGAATTGTAATTCACATACAGAGAGTTCAGACGCTATCTAGACGAGCGTCCAACCCCCCGTTCGAGAAAGTGGACGGGCGTCCATGTATTCGAACGAGCGTCCGATAGCCGACATACTTCAGCCGACTTAATCTTCTATTTAAACAGCCGTCGCCCCAACCCTAATTCATCCATATTTTTTCTTCACATCAAAAAGAGAGCTCAGCCGCATCTTGGAGACTTGAAGGCCGGTCACCCGAGCCTTGTGCTCGGGTGAACCGAGGTTAGATTAGGAGTAGATTATGTAGCTTTTCTTTTCGTTTCCATGGAGTTCAACCATTGTATCAAGACTATGTGAGTTTGATTTCTTTCAATTAATTTAATTCCAGTTTTATCTTCATGAGCTTTAAGTCGTTTGTATTTTTCTATGCGATTTGTATGCCATGTGAATTAGAATCGAAAGATTAGTTCACGATTGATGTTTATAATACGGAAGTTGCATAAACGCTAGATCACCATAGAAAGATAGGGTTTTTAGCCATTAATGATGACAAGTTAATGAGTTAGATTCCTAGGTTATTAGGTTCTTTAAAAACGAGAGTTAATTGAATCTACACCCGAGTTTGGTTTGGTAAATCAGTCTCAACACTCGAAAGATGAGAGATAGATAATTGAATTCACTACGGAAGTAGGCTTTCATAGCTTGAGAGATAAGTTCATTAAGAGATTAGGGATTTGTGTCTCGTGAAAGGGTGAAACCACAAACTGAATTAGAGTCATGAGATTAACTAGAATTGAAATCACTTAGGTTTGTACTTTGGTTGTTCCCATGTTTCTTAGGTTAGATTTATTTGAATTGTTATTTGATTTCTATGTTTTGTTTTTCGTTTTTATGTTTATGAGTAACAATTGGTAGGATTAAGGAGATTAGATTGAACATACCTTTTCCCTGAGGATCGACCCCTTACTCATTACCTTTTACTAGCAACAACCCGATGTTTTGGTCGGTTAGGAGTTAGTTTTGCATGATAGTTAGGGTTTATAAATTTCTTTTGTTTTTAATGATGCAAAATCTCCGCAACAGGGGCCAAAAAGGAATAAAAGTGAAGATTTGGGGAAACAGGGGTTCAAACGCGTGTTTGAACCCCCCAAACGCGCGTTTCAGAAGTCCAGAAGTGATACAGAGTTGAAGCACTCCAAACGCGCGTTTGAAACCACCTTAAACGCGCGTTCCAAGTCACCCAAACGCGCGTTTGAACCTTCTAAACGCGCGTTCCAGATGAAGAACAGTCAAGTCCCTGCCCAGAAATGATGCGAAACGCACGTTTCAATTATAAAGCAGCGTTTGAAGATTCCAAACGCCGATTCGACCTCCAAGCGTGCGTTTGGACCGATTTTTCTCTGATTTTTCTCCCACCTATAAATACCCCCCCTTAGACTATTTCTTGAGATATCGAGTTTCTTTAGCAAAACTCTACCCATTTCTTGCTCGATTTTTGTAATAGCTTAGAATACTTTCTTTCAGCTTACATCAACATAATATTAGCTTAATCTTTCCATTTCTTAGCTTAGATTTCCATTCCAAACACTAAGAGACCACCTTTTAATTACTTCTTTATTTTGTACTTTTTGGATCTCAACTCGAATTTCTGCAAATGAATGGTATATTTCTCTTCTCTTTTACTTGTTATGGGTTTTATTTACTGTCTTGTGTATGTTTTAACTAGTATAATGAGTAGCTAAATCCTTTTCATAGTCGAATCATGTGAAATTTAGTGAAATCACCCCTTTGGGTGATGAAATTGGGAGTGGGTAGTGCTTTTTATTGTTGTATCTTGCATATTTCACGTCTTAGAACTTGTTATAACGGATTTGGGCTAGATTGACCACCTAGGTCAAAAATCACACACATCAATCTTGAGAGTTGTTCAGATAGAGAGATGTGGGAAAAGGGTTCTAGGATCACTTCTTAGAGTGAGGTTACTCGTTTTAACGTTTAAAAGCGGTTCTAGTGCAAGTATTGTCTTGTGAATGAATCTTCCTTACGGAAGGTTAGTTGTCTTGGCATAAGGTGTTGGGGAAGAGTTGTTCAGACCTTAGCACCGGGATTAGGAGTACGTACCCGTGAAAGTAAATGTAAGAGTTCGTTCGTTTTTTTTTTTTTTTGCACACTCCCGGTTTTGTCATTCCTTGGGGTGAAACTAACTATTTTGATCATGGTTCGGCTATGTCTCTTTATCTATCTTTAAAACCTAGTAGTTCAATCGTCTTTCTTTCTATCTTATCTTTAAACTAGTTAGTAGAGATCACTTTAGTGTCGTTGTAGTTACAAATACTTTAAAATCATTGATCACCTAGACTAAGCATTACGTTCACTTTGGTACTTGCAAACACGATTCCTTTGGGTTCGACCTCGTACTCCTGTAGCTATTCTAGCAATCGACCCGGTACATTGCCGGTTAGAGAGTTAGTTTACCCACGGTTTCGAGTCTTTACAAATTGTTTTTGTTGGGTGGATTTTAGCTCCAATCAAAATGGCGCCGTTACCGGGGGAATTGTGTGCTATTTGTGATATCTTGTAAGTGAACCGAAGGCTTGGGCCTAGGTTTTATTTTATTGTTTTCTTGTTTTTCTTGATGATGGATTTTTGTTGAAAAGTCACACCACTTATTGCGGTGGTGGTGGTGACTTGAGACCGTGATTGTGTTCTTGTTGTTTTCTGAGATCTTGCAGCTTGAGCTTAAATGGAAGGATTTTTCAATCAATACTACTCACCTGAACAACAATACCCTTACCAACCTCAGGCACCTGAACAATGTTATCAACAACAGTTCATGCCTCAGCCTCAATATCAACAGCAGAATAACCAAGGTTCATGGGCTTATCAGTGCCCTAGTGCATGCCAAAGTCAAAATTATGGTTATTCAAGTTATGAGCCACAACATTATGAGGGTTGTCGAACCACAGTGCTTATCGAGATTACGGTGTTCATACTCAGCGCGTTGATAGCTTCACCTGCATTCAGCCACTTGATCAGAGTCTGGCATGACAAGAGGCCTACTACTCACCTCCAATGAATCAAAGTCAGTATGATCAGTTTCCGCCCATGCCACAAGAAGACTTCACCGACATTCAAATGGAGCAGTTGTTGATTCAATTCAACGAGGGCTTGATTCATATGAAGAAGGATATGCAAGAGTACAATAGAAGCCTTGACTCCGACATAAGAAATCTTGAAGACGGGATGGGGAAATTGATTGAAAAGATGAGGCATGAGAAAGAGGAGGAGACATGTGCAATAGCGGTAGTCCGGGATGATGATGCTATCACCGAAGAAGTTCAGGTTGAGAGTGAGGTTGATGATTCAGTTTGTCAGGATGAGATTTCTGAGCCAGATAGTGAGTTGGGGTTGCTCATAGCGCCACCTCCAATTGCGATATTTGATTATGGCAGGTTTCACGTTCCACATACGGCACCTTCACCCCCTGATATAAAAATTGATGAAACCTTGGTGGAGTGTGTGATGGAACCGACCATTGTTATGACTGAGCAAGAATTCTTTGGTGATGAAAATAGCTCATTTTGGGATGAAGAGGAAGCGCAAGATTTGGAGATGGAAGAGGTGCAAATTTTATCTATTACACCGCCTCCCTAATAAATGCAAAATGATGACCTCGAAGGGTGTATGATAGATTTGAGCACAATGTTTGATGAGACACAATTAGAGTTGGAAGAGAAACTGGGATCGCCCATTTCACCCTCACTCCCAATTGATGTAAATGAAGATGTCATTATTAAGAGCGTGGTGAAATCGTATGAGACTGAAGAGCCATCTATGGTAGAGCTACAGGGAGAAGTGGAGATTATCAACATGCCGGTCCCGGACTATTACATTCTTCCACTTTGTGTTGATGAGTATTATGCAATCGATTTTGTGTACTCACCGGTAGATGGAGCTCATAGAATTTGTAAAAAGGGACAACTACCATGGAATGGCAATTTCAAGAAGAAGATGATGAGAGATTTTGACAAAAGAGGATTCCCGAGTTGGGAAGAGGTAACATCGAGGGCCGTGAGAGGTAAGTTTCTAGTGAACTCGGTTTCCGTGATGCTTGCCATTTTTAGTCTTCTTGAGTTGTTGATCTTTTTGAGCTCAGATTTTGGTTGATGGTTTTGGTGATACTTGTTTGAAATAAAATTTTTGAATTGTTGTTTTGAGTCTTTTGAGGTATGAGTCCGTTTAGTGCCACTACGTCGATGCTAATGACGTTAAACAAAGCACTTCTACCTTTTCTCACATGTGCCAATAGTATAACTTTGGGAAAATTGGCACCGTATAAGTCATCTTGTCGAGCCAACGACGTAAAACAAAGGCGCTTGGGGGAGGCAACCCACCTTTTTGGTAGTAATAATGTGTTGGGAGTGGTCTTTGGGTGCAAGAGGGGAGAGTTTTGTCTTAAAAGAGAGGTTGGGGTGAGAATTTCCTTTTGGTTCCGGCTCTTGTACGTAGACGGGGATGTTTTTATGTGAGCTTATGTGGCCTTATTTTATGCGTGGATGCCCTGTGTTTCTTTTGATTATCTTTACATCCAGTGTGATTCCCGTCTAGTATTGTTGATATGCTTGATACTTTGTTTGTGGCATGGCTTCTATTTTTATATATCTCGTATCTATCACCATCTTTTTGCACGTGGATTTTTCCCGTTGACGTGGCCTTTTCTAGTGCTAATACCAGTCCTTAACCGACAGTGTATCGGGTCAAACTGTAGTGCTAGTATGGTGAGTCGAGTATCGTATCCTCAGGAACTTTGTAATTCTTCTAAGTGTGGTTAAACACCAAAGAGTCATTATTAACTCAATCTAAATCTCGGTTTTATAACACGAGATAACTACTATTTTACTTAACATGAAATAAATGCGTAATTTAAAATTTATTCTAATATAATATATATAGATATATAAATATATATAGATATGCATAAGTTGCAAAATATATATAAATATAAATATACAGATACCAGATATATTATTAGAGAACTAGCCAAAGTTTATATAATTGATTTATACGATCTTTTCAGTGAATGGAATGTGCTCGATCTTTCCTTTTATATTAGGTCCAATTGATTAAATGAAACGGTGCACTCCTGAAGTTAACAATTCCTCCTCACATTAGCGTGCGAAATTGTCATATGTCCATTGTCATCAGTCCAAAGTCCACAACTGTTACGGTTTTTCTGAACAGGTCCCGAGTACGATTCTACCTTTGAATAAAAAGGAGTCATTCCGTTCGTCAAACGGTCAATTTTATTTAAAGGCTCCGGTTGTCAAAGCCGGGCGATTCAACTTTCCGGTTTAAGTTTCAATTAAACTGATGATTTAATATTATTACGATCTCGAGTACAAATTTTAATAAGATTCATCTTTTTAGGACAAATCTGCCCCCGGGTAGGAAACTGGGTTCCGTTGTCACGTTTTCACTCGGCCAATTTTACCCTCCGGTTTTTCTATTAACGAGTTCATAACTTAATTACTGAGCGTCAATTCATAATTAGATTATGAATTCTTTCAAATCAAACTTTATCAATAGAAAAAGATTCAATTAACTCAATTTTAGTCAATTTTACTTAGACAACATTCCTTTACCGAAAAGATCGAAATAAAACGATTACATAACTTTGGCTAGTTATTAGATTTAGCCTACTAACATTATACAAAAATAAAAACAAACATAACAAACATAAATACTTTAGAAATTTTACCCGATTACAACGATTGAATCAGAAGCTGTATTCTTCCGGATGCTACTACAACTTCAACAACATTGATCTTCTGATAATTTCTCGAGCATTATAACGATACTACTTTATTTATGGCATAAGGCCTATATATATACATACTACTACTACTAAAAAGAGGTGAAAGAAATATATTTGGTACCCCTTTTATGTGCCTGCAAACTGCTCTATTTATAGGCAGTTTTTTCCCTTGCCGGATCGATCCGAGAAAGGGCCGATCGATCGGGAATAAAAATATTATCCAGGATATTCTCTGCGCAGGCCACATCTTTGGTCTAATCATGATGTTTCTCGGATCGATCCGAGGTAAATCGGATCGATCCGGATAGATTTTCTCCAATCTTAATCCGAAACTTGATAAAATCATAACTTGAGCTCTGGATCTCCAAATGACATAATTCAAGATGTGTTGGAAAGCTCTTGAGGAGATCTATAACTTCCATGAAGACTTCTTTTTCAGAAAATGCCTTTTTGATGGGCCATTTGTTCGTCGAAAATATAACTTGATATGGCGTCACGAACCATTGATCCACTTGAACTTTAAAACTCGTGGCACTTCCTTAATTCCTTCAAAAGATGTGATTTTACTCCAAAAAATGTCGTCACTCTGGGTCTTGGTTTAACTAAGATCTGTAAATAAAATACCAAAAATACCCACGTGAATCTGACACGACACTCCGGTTATTAACCCGGTACAAAATTTATAACTTTTTATCATTTTTACTAGATTTTTATAGTATTTAGATTTATTCATAGCTATTAATATTTTATAAGATTGTCGTTATATTTTATATAAAAAGAGTCGATAACATATATAAAACATCGTAATTTTTATCATATAAATGTTATACATCAACTACTCCCCACTTAGCTCTTTGATCGTCCTCGAGCAAAATAAGCGGTAATATATAAAAATTATGATAAAAATAATATAAGTGGTAGATTAAATTTTTAAATTAGTAAAATATCATTTCAATATTATAAACATATTAATTATATCTTTCTTAGAAATCAATAATATAAAAAGTGTAGATAACTTTGATAAATTATTTATCAACTATTATTCAAATGAAATTTCACAAAATCTACTCAATAAATATAATTAAAATTCTAGAATTATTTTCCTATCTCAACTTATATGAAATATTCGGAATCAAAGACTAAGTCAAGTAATTGACAAAATGGCTTATACTTTTTAGGATAGGACATTGGTTAATCGAAAAGATAGAAAAAGAAATCAAAAAGAGGAAGAGGCAAGTCGTACGTACTTACACCTTCACGTTTGATCAAAAACAGTCTCGATTAATAATATCTCCTTATTCCAACTATTTTTTAGATTTTCTCTCTTCTTTTTCAATATGAAGAACTAAAAGCGTGAGTATGTGTAGAAAAATCAAATTTACAAGCATTGCTTCATCAAGATTGATCGGAGTAATACTCTTTCGATCTAAAATTACGAGTCCGGTTTCCTTAAACTCGTAATCATTCTTGAGATCTTATGATTCGAATTTTTATCGGGAGCTTTATACCTCATAGTGATATAGGACGTTTCTAGATAACACCCTACTGCACTCAAATCATTGGAAGCTACTACCGATATTTGTCGATCAAAGATAAGGAAGATACCTGGTATTCGATTAATTCTGTGTAAATATGGTGCTTCGTTCTTATATCTCTCTCTCTTTTTTTTTTTTTCACCTCAGCATACACCATCCTTAGCTTCTGTGCTACCATCTCCTTTCATAAGTACGTACAAACTCGTGGGATTTTTAGGAAATGTAGACCAAAATAAGCCAAGGGTCGGTTATGATCAAAATTGGCTATTTCGAGTGAGGTCTTGATCACTCTAATCAAGGTTGAGGTAATTTTTGTGGTGTCAAAAATCTCATCATTCCTAATCCGATTCCATATTCATATTTCGTTTTGCAAAGAAAATTATTCTAAAAAAATTCATTATAAATATAAGTATTTTTCGTTAAATTTCATATGAAACTTACTTGATAATATTTATGTATAGTTACATATACTTAAAATCTTATAAAAATCTAAAATTGACATATAATATAATTATAATATATCTAATTTACTTTACTTAATTAAAATCTATTCTTACCAATTTATATTGTTTTTATTCATATTAATTATATATTATCTAGTTATTTTGTTCCAAAAAAAATTAAACTATGTATTAAGCAATTAAGTACAAATTTATATAAGAAAATTTTAATTTTTATTTACTAACTTACCTCCACTCCCCACTTACGAAATGGCATCGTCCCGATGTTTAGTGAGTAAATAAAAAGTAGTTTGAAAATAAAATTAAAATTTTATATGATTTTAATTATTATTTTTATTATTTTTAGCAAACATATATTATTATGATTAAAGAAAATGACATGTATATTAAACACTATTACAAACTATAAAGAAAAGTAACAAAACAAAAAAAAAACAAACGATTAAACGACTAATTTAAACGACTACCAACTTAACAACATAAACTTTAAGCGATTATCGGATCGTAGAGCGAACATCCGGGAGTATCCACCGGAAGTAATCCTGGCGAGAATCACGAGATGGAAAAATCTCGTCGAGAGCAAACTCAGGCACGTGATTCGGGATTGGATACAAAGGTGAGAGATAACCAGGCAAATGGTAGCGGTCTTCCCTATTACGTCTTTCATCGCAAAATTAATTGCAGTCTTAAAAATCAAAACTCCCCAATCAATGTATGCTCTCACGGTCAATGCATACAACAAAGCAAAGATCTCATCATCCGTAATCCCATAAAAATCTCTAGTTGGATAGATCCGAGAATTAATGAAGCGTTTCCACGCCCTTAAATGAGGGTAAAGCGAGTTGAAGAATCATAGTTATGATCAAACAACGGAAATACGAACTGAAAAGCTTCTGCAGTACGATTTACAACATTATACGCATCTCCAAGTTCCCAAAGAAACTCGAAGTGTGGGTTTCGATCAAAAGTACACGGTGGGATTTGATAGATTTGATTTATGATGACTGGTGAAAATGAAATAACGATGCCCTTAACTGTAATAAGATGAGACGAGGCTACTGTCGTTATCTGAGTGAGAGACGCATAAAAATCTCTAACAATCGAAATGTTTATTCGACCTCTGGGAGTCCTTATCAACTTTTTCCACCCGCAACCTCGGATTAGATTACGTCCCCATAGATCAATTTTTTCAGTGTTTAAACCTTTCTCCATCAGAATAGGAGAACGGACAAAATTTAGATGTCTCGGGACTTCGTTATGAAAGCAAGAGGCATGCCCTTCGGGAACCACACCATCAGGCGTATGTGGTTCGTAACTATTAACCGAGGGAGAGGATTGGTTAGACATTTCTGATACAGAGACTTTTAACTAAAAATAGAAGGAAGGAAAGAATGAGCAAAGTTCATGGCTGTTGCTCTTTCCTTTTATAGAAATATATCTATCAAGCAAAAGTAGAAAAGATCTGCCTTCTGCGCGTTTTTGTACTTGCCGGATCGATCCGAAAAAGGGCCGGATCGATCCGGCCTCTGAACTAGTAATGCTGTCAGGTCGGTATACTCACGTCGGATCGATCCGGTAAAAAGCCGGATCGATCCGGAACACTACTGTTCACGGACAGAGTTGATTTTGCTTGTTAAATGCCTAGTTTTTTCTAGGTGACAAGTTTTCTTCCTATTTTTGGTTCATATTTTTTTTTATCATTTTATCATAACGATAAATTTTACTACACGATGCGTAATACCATAATATGCAATGAAAACATGAAAATCGTATTAAAATAAAATCCTACCATGATCAAAATAACTTAAAATTGTACGAAAAAGAAATTGTACGAAAAAAATTAAATGCTTTAATGTCAAAAATCATAGAATGTTTAAAAATCACTCCTCATCATCACTCATCTCGACGTGGCTTGAACTTGGCATAGCTTGAGAACGGGTTGATGGATCTTGAAAATAAGTTGACATTCGTACCGAGCTATCTAGTCCTATCGAGCTCATCTCTCTCGTGATATCAGAAAAAGTGCTTCCCCATCTCGTCGTGGTATGGCCAAATGATCCAGATCCAGTCCATTCTGATGTCGCAGCTGCCGTAGTACCTGTCGAAAAATCCCCTACACCACTAGTTTGAAATCCAAAAGAATGTGGCATTTGTTGGAAGTCTGAGGGTGGTGGCATCGGTGGAATGAAATCGGGCAAGGTATAAGGTTGGCTCTGGCAATGCGGAAAATCCATCTCGGCATAGGCAGGGTTTTGCAGTATATTCATTTGATATATACCTCGCATGCCTTGACGTAAATCTTCAGACCATAATCTATTCCTTTCCGCAAAAACAGCCATATTGGCATTAGCACGATGAACATCATAGGCCAAGGATTGGAACATATCGTAAGTGATGGTATTTGGAAGATGAGTTTGAGTTTGACTGGATGAAGGAGGACACAAAGTGGATGGAGTAAATGAGGTTGTCGACGGTTAGGGTCCAAAAGTTTATTCTTCCCCGCCGGCCTAAGTGGTAAACTAGGACCTATAAGTGTGTCATCCACCATCATCAAATTATCACTTGGGAGCTCGGGGACTCTATCGGCGACACAAGGAAGAAATAAAACAAGGAAAAGGCATGTGGATTGCTGGTCTAGCGATCGAGGCAAATTCCTTGGCCCTTCTACACATTACTCTCACCTACATCCATGTGTATATTATTAACTATAGCCCAAGCAATACACAAATCCTCTTTACCAAAAGATGTAAAATGACGAGTAGGGTAAAGAGTGTGACTAATAAAACGCTTAATGGCTCTCATATCCCGGATACATTTCCCATAGGAAAACCTGTTTTCATGCCGACGGCAAGATGGGATCTAACTCATTCAGGCTACGAAACAATATAATCAAAGTCTCATTGCTCATCCAAATTCCAAATCGTATAATAATCCTCATTCTCCGGTATATCAGAATACCATAAATAGCATTTATAATGTGAGGAGTAAACGGCACCTGGCCCTAGTTCTCAGTTGACATAAGTTAACTCACCATCTTCTCAGTAGCATCGTGAGTTGCTACCAAAGAATAAAATTCAACTACTAAGGTGGTGTTAATTTCTCCCGACCTTAAAGCGGCTAATTCCATCCAATGTCGCTTTCAAAAATTTCTTTGACCTCCTTCCCAAATCCTTAAAATCCAAACCCTCTCGATCGCGCAACTAAACACCGTCCAAATTTATTTTTAAGGCGTTTTAGTCGCTACTGATTTAGCTTCTATCAAAACTAACAGTCAATTCTTCTGCTGTTAGAGGCCTAGTTTCTATAACTGGAATTTGGGTAGGGATATGCGGTTTACGTTTTTTACTAGCTTTGGATGATTCGGCCATTCTACGATAATGACAAAATAACAAAACAACAACAAAACAACACAAAACAACACAAATGAGTTACACAAAATAGTGAAATTAAATAAAGAGTTACTAAAAAAAACGAAATTAATAAAATAAGGGACTACAATGTTACCTTACAAAGCTTAAAAAGGTTGAAATTTGGCCGGAAAAGATGGAAATTTCGCCGGAATAAAAGTTGAAGCTATCCTTGAAAAATTCTTCAATTTAAATGCAAATTTGAAGAGAGGAGTGGAAAATGAGAAAAGTTTAAGAGGTGGGGTAGTTTAATGGTGATGTTGTGTGATGATTTGAAGAAAATTCGAATTGGGGGGAAGAAGGGGAGGGGCGGCTGTTTTTAGAAAAATGGAAGAAGAAGAAGAAAGAGGGACCCCGTCCCTTTTTTAGGTTTTTTCAGGTTCCGGATCGATCCGGGGTTAGGTCGGATCGATCCGACCACTTTTTTTTTTTTTTTTATAAAACCTTTAATAAAACTTCTACAAAATTGAAATAAAAACTTTTTATAAAAACTTTATAAAACTTTTAAGTAATTTCATAAAGATCCTATTTATAAAATTTTCAAAAGTTATATAAAAATTTTATAAATATTATAAAATTCACGATGGTCCTAATTCCAATACTTCTAAATCTTCCAGAGTTCTGACGTAACGTTCTATCAACCTAACCTTAAGAAATGAGGCGTTCGAATTTTCTCTTTGATCTCCATCGGGATTTTCGGATAACCACCTAATCATTCCCTTCTTAACAACATTCAAACACTCATCCAGGATTTGGTTGTGCTTTCCTACATTTCCCTTCATGCTCACTTTTTCCACAGCCTTCCGCACCTTCTTAAAAACTTTGCCCTTCTCTTTATCGAACTTCTCGATTTTCCATTACATAGTTCTTTCAATCGATCTCTCAACAATTGCTTGTTTTTCTCAAAAGCTCAAGCTTCTATTTTAAACGCGACATCTTTATCGAAGCCTAATTTCAAAAGCAATATAAAAATTCCTATTCTATCTAAAAAAGACATCCAGTTCTTTTACGTCTATCCGGTAAAAGACGAAACTGATTTAAACATAAATAAAAACACAGAAAAGTAGAGTAAAGATAGATAGCACCTGGTATTCGGCTGAGTTTAATTCCTCTCTTTTTACTTTGTCGGAGGATCAGTTAGTAGCATTATTTCTTCTTTCAGTGCGGTTCCTTCTCCTTCCACAAATAACTTTACTCTATGGCCATTGGCTATAAAAGTTGTATTTCCATCAGTTAGTTCAACAGCTCCAGATTTGTAAACCCTCGTTACTTTAAATGGACATGTCCATCTTGATTTAAGCTTTCCTGGAAATAACTTTAAACGTGAATTGTACAAGAGCACTCGATCACCTACATGGAACTCACGACTATAAATTCTTTTATCGTGAAAGGATTTCGTGCGTTCCTTGTAGATTCGAGCGTTTTCATAAGAATCGAGACGGAATTTTCTAGTTCATCAATTGAAGCAATCTATGATCACCGACAAACCTTATGATCGAAATTCAGAAATTTAATAGCCCAGGACGGCTCGGTGTTCTAACTCAACCTAGGAGATGACAAGACTTACCAAAACTAACTTATAGGAGAACAACCAATTGGTGTTTTAAAAGTCGTTTCTATATGCCCATAATGCATCGTCTAGTTTAGTTTGCTCAGCTTTTTTCGATTTGAATCCATTGTCTTTTCTACAATTCTTTTGATTTCTCTATTAGACACCTCTACCCGACCACCGGTTTTGCGGATGATGTAGGCGTTCTAACTTATGCGTTACACCATTTTTTTCAATTATCTTGGTAAACGGTCTATTACAAAAGTGTGAACCTCTATCACTAATGATAGCCCTCGGAATGCCATAACGTGTAAATATATTCTTTTAAGGAATCGTATGACAACTTTGGTATCATTAGAGGGAAGAGCTTCACTTTCTACCCATTTCAAACATAATCTACCATTACTGTAATAAATCTTTTTCAAAAGATATAGGAAATGGTCCCATGAAATCTATACCCCAAACATCAAATAACTCACATTCCAAAATAGGTTGCATAGGCATTTCATGTTTTTAGATACATTTCCCCATTTTTGACAAGATTCACAAGATTTGACATACTTATAAGCATCTCTATATAGTGTAGGCCAATAAAAACCACATTGTAAAACTTTAAAAGCGCTTTTCCAACCTCCATGATGACCTCCGCCTCACGATCATGACAAAATGATAAAATACTTAAAATTTCATTATCGTGCACACACTTTACGATTATCCCATCCGAACATTTACGGAAAAGGTCCTGGTTCCTCCCAAGAATAAAATTTTAAGTCATAAAAGAATTTCTTCTTCTCACGCTAAGTCCAATGAGACGGAATATAATCACTGGGTTAAGTAATTAATGATATCTCCAAACCAGGGTGACATTTCCTTAGAAGGAATTCTATTCTTTAATAACTGCATGGTCGAAGGAGTATCTATTCTAAAAAGTTGTTCATCAGGAAATGAATCTTTAATTTCTATTCCTTTTTCTTCATCATTTTCCATTCTACTTAGATGATCTGCTACTACATTCTCACTTCCCTTTTTATCTTTAATTTCAATATCAAACTCCTGAAGTAAGAGAATCCATCTAAGAAGACGTGGTTTCACATCTTTCTTACTCAGTAAATACTTCAAAGCTGAATGGTCTGTATGAATTATTACCTTAGAACCAACAATATACGATCTAAACTTATCTAAGGCAAAAATTACAGCCAACAGTTCTTTTTCTGTAGTTGTATAGTTTAGTTGAGCTGCAGTTAACGTATGAGATGCCTAGTAAATAGCTTTGAGAATTTTGTTATATCTTTGACCTAAAACTGCTCCTACAGCTAAATCACTGGCATCACACATAATCTCAAACGGCAAATTCCAATCTGGTGCTACTAGCACTGGTGCAGTAGTCAATCTTGTTTTTAAGGTCTGAAAAGCTTCCTTACATTTACTATCGAAGTTAAAAGGTACTTCCTTTTCAAGCAAATGACTTAGAGGCTTTGCTATTTTTGAAAAATCTGCAATAAATATCCTATAAAATCCTGCATGTCCAAGAAATCCTCTTAGAGTCCTTAGATTAACTGGTGGTGGTAATTTTTCAATTACTTCAACCTTAGCTTTATCAACTTCAATTCCTATTTCAGAGATTCTATGGCCTAGAACAATTCCTTCTGATACCATTAAATGACATTTTTCCCAGTTTAAAACTAAATTGGTATCCTCACAGCGTTGTAACACTCTTTCTAAGTGCGACAAACATTTACCAAAAGAATCTCCGTAAACACTAAAGTCGTCCATAAAAATTTCCAAGAATTTCTCAACCATATCGGAAAATATAGCCATCATGCATCTTTGAAATGTAGCTGGAGCATTACATAAACCAAACGGCATTCTTTTATACATAAAAGTTCCATAAGGACAAGTGAAAGTAGTCTTTTCCTATCTCCTCTTTGCAATGAAAATCAGTAAATAACTGAATAACCATCTAAGAAAACGAGAATATTTATGACCACTTAACCGTTCCAACATTTGAACTATGAATGGAAGTGGATGATGATCTTTCTTAGTATGATCATTTAGTTTCCTAAAATCAATGCACATTCGATAACTGTAATTTCTCTTGTTGGAATCCATTCACTCCTATCATTCTCTTTCACCGTGAAACCTCCTTTCTTTGGTACCACTTGAGTTGGACTTACCCATTCACTATCGATATGGGAAAAATTATTCCCATTTCTAATAGCTTAATGACCTCTTTCTTAACAATTAATCGCAAATTTGGGTTGAGGCGGCGTTGCGGTTGAATACAAGGCTTAGCATCTTCCTTCGAATTATCTTATGAACGCAAATCTCGGTGGCTAATACCTCGAATATCAAAGAATCGTCCATCCAAAAGCTTTCTTATGCTTTTTCAACATTCTAAGTAATTGATCTTCTTGTTGCTCGCTTAAAGTGATGAAATAATAATCGGTAATAGATTATCGGTTTCAAGAAAAGCATATTTGATTTAAAGGTAATGGTTTCAATTCCGGTGTTCTTGGCGGATCTTCTATTGACGATTTAAGAACTGGTCCTTCTAGTTCTAATTCCAAATACTTATGCCACGGTGGCTTAAAGGTAAAACTTTCTGTATCTAAAGAAAGAATTATCTCTTTCATTTCAATGTCTTCCTCATCTTCTTTATAGATAGATAGAGTTAAGCATTCTTCTAATCTGTCTTCAAAAGTTGGTAACTGATTATCATAGACAGAATGAATATCTTCTATAAAAGAACACGATTCTGGTGATGCATGATTCATAGCTTTGAAAATATTGAAAGTAACTTCGTCTTCATTGACTCTCAAAATTAATTCTCCTTTCTGAACATCGATTAAAGTTCTTCCTGTAGCTAGAAATGGACGACCTAGAATAAGAGGTCTTTGAATAACCGTCTTCCATTTCCATAACTACAAAGTCTCTTGGAAAATAGAATTTGTCTACTTTAACCAATATGTCCTTAATAATCCCTTTAGGGTACTTAATCGATCTATCGCCATTTGCAGAGTCATTTCGATCTTAGTAAGCTTTCCTATGCCTAACTTTCTATAATCCTCATAAGACATGAGATTTATACTCGCTCTAGATCACATAAGACCTTCTTAAACAGAAATCCTCCAATTTCACATGGAATGGTAAAACTACCTGGATCTTTCAGTTTAGGTGGTAACTTATGCTGCAGAATTGCGGAACATTCTTCATTTAGGCATATATTCTCATATTCCTCTAATTTTTTTTTTGTGTAATTTCTTTGTAAATTTTCCATGGCAGTATATTAATCAGAGCGTCGATAATGAGGATATTAACTTGAATATGATTTAAAAGTGTTAAGAAACGAGCATACTTCTTTATCGCTTTTGCCTTTTGATTTGATCTTTAGGAGGGTAAGGTAAAGATTCTAAATCTATGACCCTTGGCTCCTTTGTCAGTTTCTCTTTTCCTTTTTCCTTAAACCTTTGGGTATTACTTAGTCGCCATGTTTCAGGTTCTTGAAATTTTTCTTTTAAATTGCTCCCTGAATCAATCTCTACTTCAGATTCCTTCAGTTCTTCCTGTTTTTCATCCTTGTTTTCACTATCTTCCATTCTAATATGTTCCTTAAATAAAGTCCATAAATCTTTATCCATGGGATCTTTCAGAATCCTAGGGATTTTTACCCAATTTTTCCCTTCACTTTCAGGTTCCGAACTTTTATTCCTTTTCAAGAAATTTTCTATAATTTCTTCTTCCTCATCTGTAAATTCAAGTTCATCTTTAGTTTTATCATTCTTATCATCTAAATCATCTTCTACTTCATTATTCCCAAAGTTTTCAACTACATTACTTCCACTGAGCTTCCTACTTCTCGTAACTACAACATTCACCTCTCTTGGGTTCCTTTCAGTGTTACTTGGTAATCCTCCTGGGGGTCTGCTGTTATTACGTTCACCTTCCCTACTCAAATGATCTTCCATATTCCTTAACGAGGCTTCTATCGTTCTCATCCTGGTATCATGTCCACTCATAGATGTTTTCATTGAACTCATATCCTTAGTGACTGCACCAATAGAAGTCACCATCGTTTCTATATTTTTAGCTTGAGTAGATACTACACCCATCATATTTTCCATTAGTTTTTCCCATTTTTCAACTCTTTCTGCAGGCTGAGTTGAACTTTGAGTTACTGGTATACTTTGAGTGGTATGTTGAGGATAGGATCTAGGTAATGATTGTAAATTCTGATTAGACGTGTTTTCTTGATAAACTTGATTATTATTCATGTTCCTATATGAAACTGGATATGGCGGTTGTCCTTGTTTTCTAGGGTTTTCAGACCATCGATAAGTAGGGTGATCTCTTCTAATAGCATTAAACGAGTTTGAGTAAGCATTGTTTAAATTCCTATGCTGCTGAAGAAAACTCACCTCCTCTCTTGAGTATCCTGTCGGTTCTTCAATCCCTAGTGGCATTTTATCCTGATTTGAGTATTCAGTTGGCGTACTATTTTCTGAACTTTGATTTTTGTTTGATTGTAGGCCATCAAATTTCCTACTTAAATTTTCTAAATGTGCTAAAACTTCCGTATTAGACGTACATTCTCCTGCAAAAGCTACTTTTTTGGTGCTAGAACCGGTTTCCCACATTCTGTTATTTTTGGAAATCTTTTCTATAGCATCGTAAACTAATTGAGCTTCACTCATCATTAAAGAACCACCACATGCATGATCTACATCAGCACGTGAATCTTTTCTTAATTTACGACAAAAAGTTGAATTTGCATGTCTAAGGAATAACCATGGTCGGGACACGCTCTTAACAATTTTTAAATCTTTCTGTGCATTCCAAGCGTTTCTTCAAATCCTTGTCTAAAATTAGCAACCTCGACTTTTAATTCCAAATTCCGTCCAGAGTGAAGTATTGTTTGAAATTCAGTTTGAATCTCCTCCCAACTTGTAAGTGAATGATGTGGAAGAGACATAAACCAATCTCGGGCTCGTCTCTTTTAGAGAAAAGGAAACATAGTCATCCTTGTTAATTCCTTGTGAGCACCTTGACTTTTGGTCATATTGCACGAGTTCTTCAAAAGATAGAGATGATGATGCGGATCTTCATCATCTTCTCCTAGAATTGGGCTCTTGCGTCAATTAAACCAAAAGATGAGATTTAATCTCAAATTATTCGCTCCTTCATTAGGTAAAAGTATGGGATTATTAGTCTCGATTTCTCCTTACGGTTTGGTCACGAGATAGGCCTTGGGTTTCTTGGGTTGTTACGATTATTCGGTTTCGATTCGATTATTTCTATTATTATTATTATTATTTTGATTATTAAGGTTAACGGGGTTTTGTCCATGCCCTAGAGCATGTTCCAAATTCTTGCTCAGGTGTTTCATCACTGATTTCAACCATTCTCGTATTTTGTTTGAAGATGATTCGTCAGATTTCACGACTAGTATGACCACGTTTTCTCTACTCTTAACCCGCTTTCGTAAGTGTTTATGTCAGGCTTATAAGGAGTGAGTGGGGCCTTACCATACGGTCATCAACTAACGAAAATAGAAAATAACACGAAATTTATAGTAGTAAAATTTGGTAACTTACCTATAAGGTAAGTACCAACGAAAATAAAATTAGAAATGAGATAAGAAAAGTGTTGACTTATTTCTAGAATTTTGAGCTAATATAAGTAGTAACCATAGACACAAAAAAGAAGTTAGCGTCGTTCCCGGCAACGGCGCTAAAGTTTGACGTGGCCTTTTCTAGTGCTAATACTAGTCCTTAACCGACGTGTATCGGGTCAAATCAGTAGTGCTAGTATGGTGAGTCGAGTATCGTATCCTCGTGGAACTTTGTAATTCTTTCTAAGTGTGGTTAAACACCAAAGAGCTATTATTAACTCAATCTAAATCTCAGTTTTATAACACAGATAACTACTATTTTACTTAACATGAAATAAATGCGTAATTTAAAATTTATTCTAATATAATATATATAGATATATAAATATATATAGATATGCATAAGTTGCAAAATATATATAAATATAAATATACAGATACCAGATATATTATTAGAGAACTAGCCAAAGTTTATATAATTGATTTATACGATCTTTTCAGTGAATGGAATGTGCTCGATCTTTCCTTTTATATTAGGTCCAATTGATTAAATGAAACGGTGCACTCCTGAAGTTAACAATTCCTCCTCATATTAGCGTGCGAAATTGTCATATGTCCATTGTCATCAGCCCAAAGTCCACAACTGTTACGGTTTTTCTGAACAGGTCCCGAGTACGATTCTACCTTTGAATAAAAGGAGTCATTCCGTTCATCAAACGGTCAATTTTATTTAAAGGCTCCGGTTGTCAAAGCCGGGCGATTCAACTTTCCGGTTTAAGTTTCAATTAAAGCGATGATTTAACATTATTACGATCTCGAGTACAAATTTTAATAAGATTCATCTTTTAGGACAAATCGCCCCGGTAGAAACGGGTTCCGTTGTCACGTTTTCACTCGGCCAATTTTACCCTCCGGTTTTTCTATTAACGAGTTCATAACTTAATTATCGGCGTCAATTCATAATTAGATTATGAATTCTTTCAAATCAAACTTTATCAATAGAAAAGATTCAATTAACTCAATTTTAGTCAATTTTACTTAGACAACATTCCTTTACCGAAAAGATCGAAATAAAACGATTACATAACTTTGGCTAGTTATTAGATTTAGCCTACTAACATTATACAAAAATAAAAACAAACATAACAAACATAAATACTTTAGAAATTTTACCCCGATTATAACGATTGAATCGTAATTCGTATTCTTCCGGATGCTACAACAACTTCAACAACATTGATCTTCTGATAATTTCTCGAGCATTATAACGATACTACTTTATTATGGCATAAGGCCTATATATATACATACTACTGCTACTAAAAAGAGGTGAAAGAAATATATTTGGTACCCCTTTTATGTGCCTGCAAACTGCTCTATTTATAGGCAGTTTTTTCCCTTGCCGGATCGATCCGAGAAAGGGCCGGATCGATCCGGGAATAAAAATATTATCCAGGATATTCTCTGCCGCAGGCCACATGCTGGTCTAATCATGATGTTTCCTCGGATCGATCCGAGGTAAATCCGGATCGATCCGGATAGATTTTTTCCAATCTTAATCCGAAACTTGATAAAATCATACCTTGAGCTCTGGATCTCCAAATGACATAATTCAAGATGCGTTGGAAAGCTCTTGAGGAGATCTATAACTTCCATGAAGACTTCTTTTTCAGAAAATGCCTTTTTGATGGGCCATTTGTTCGTCGAAAATATAACTTGATATGACGTCACGAACCATTGATCCACTTGAACTTTAAAACTCGTGGCACTTCCTTAATTCCTTCAAAAGATGTGATTTTACTCCAAAAAATGTCGTCACTCGGGGTCTTGGTTTAACTAAGATCTGTAAATAAAATACCAAAAATACCCACGTGAATCTGACACGACACTCCGGTTATTAACCCGGTACAAAATTTATAACTTTTTATCATTTTTACTAGATTTTTATAGTATTTAGATTTATTCATAGCTATTAATATTTTATAAGATTATCGTTATATTTTATTATATTTTATATAAAAAGAGTCGATAACATATATAAAACATCGTAATTTTTATCATATAAATGTTATACATCACCCGTGCATGTGTTTTGCCTTGGTTTTTGTTTCTTTGGTTTTAGATACTCAAGATGGAGCTTACTAGAAGATGTCACGTGGGCTACGAGTGCGCCTTTCTGCCGGGTTTTTGGTCAAACAACTAAGTCTTTTACTCTTTCTATCTCTCACACACTGAGGACAGTGTTTCGTTTAAGTGTGGGGTGGGGGACTTAGCCGTTTTCTTGTTTTTATTGTTAAATGTGCTCTATATGTGGTATACTTAGCCTATGACCGGGCTTGAGTCGATTTTTGGGTAATTTTAAAATTTTTCAAGGGTTCTCAACAACGTGTTGTGTATGTTATTTCCATATTCGAGTGGTGGCCACCTTAGTAGGGCCCCGAACGTATACGCCTCGGTTTGATATTATCTTGAGAATAGAGTCTATTAATTTTACGTGAAGCTACTTTTTGTGCACAATTTGATTACTACCACATCTCATACCACTGGTCTCGAGACGAAATAGAAAGGTTTACCTAAGTAGGACACGGGATGACGGTCATGGAGTCTCTTTGACCCAACCAGAGCCAAATAAGCCTTATCCCAACAATAGACCTTCGTAGCCCCTCTCAGCCTTGATAGAATGGTCTGACCACCATTCGTTTTATAGCCGTTTTGTTACTTAGCCAGAAACCTACCTTGAGCCTTAATTATGGTCACATTTCCTTCATTTACACTTTACGAGTGGACTTAGTCTTTTGTTAGGCCACACTTGCCAAGGCAAGTGTGGGGTGGGGGAAAATGATGTTTTGATGGGTTGGTGTTCTCTTGTTTGGAGCTATAAGATGAAGAGGAGCTCATTTGGGCCCAGTGTTTGGGTTTGGCCCAAAAAGAAAATAAAAATATGTGAATTGTCTCCTTCTTTTCTTTAATAAAAAATAAAAATAAAAAAAACAGAGAGATCAATCAAAGTTCAAAATAAATCAGCTTTCTTTGCAATAAAAGTTTGGAGTATATAGAAATAAAGGGTTGGAATCAAAGTAATGAGCTCAAAAGTTATACTTATGATGTTGGAGTTGGGATAGTGAGATAGGTGCTAGTGTATTCGACCTCGCCTTATGAAACTTGAAACATAGTTGAATTGAGCGATGAGTTCGGGTATGTTAGCATTCTATGGTTCCCAAAAGTGTTAAAACAATCAAAAGGAGTTTGGGTGGTTTGTATGGTAGGAATAAGGTGGTACACTTGTTGATTAGGTTCACTCGTACTTCTTTTCTCCAGTTCCCAAAATATCCTTTTCGATTAACCGAAAATTACCCTAGCCTAACGTTATAACCCTTCAAGTCCTACCCGATTGTGTCCAAACTTAGTAACCTTGATTAGTGGAGAGGGTAGTTGGTATGAGACGGTTGGTAGACTTTTGGTTGGGATTCGAGCCCCGACAATCACTTTGAGCACTTGGCTTTAGCTTGGCACCAAACACACTCCATTTTCTTGATAATGTTATACCGGTGTGTATATGTTTGTGTTTCTTACATTGTGGTTACCTCGAGAGTGTGAATAGTAGCACCTACATCACAAAGTTGAATCCCTTGGTTGGTTTTAAAATGCCTAATTTGCTCGAGGGCGAGCAAAGGATAAGTGTGGGGTGGTTGATGGGAGTCAACTTTACGTGACTCCGGTGCATTAATTACCCCCGTTTACTATACTTTCAGCACATTTTTGGGTGAATTAGACCGCCTTCGGGGTGTTATCGTGAGCTTATGGCATGGGGAGTGAACCCTTTCAACTTTTCCGTGGTCGACTGACTAGTATTAGGTACCGAAACTCTGATTAGAAAGACGTTTTCGTCAATGCCTAAAGGTGCTTTTTTTGCGTACTTTTCATGTGTGATTTCCCCTCAAGGGTAGGAATAGGGATGTTTTTAGTTTAGTATGAGATCTTTTAAGCGAACCACTATGTTGAGTAAAGGGTGCGAAGCATGACATTTTCTTTGGACGACTCATCGGCTTATGAAAGCCAGGCGCGTCGTGTAGACGGACATTTCGTAGAGCTCTCTTCCCGATTCTCAGTGACACGAATTCTTGCTAATCCAGAGAACTGCTTGACGTAATCCGTCGTAAGCATAAGGTCTAGCATTCTAAGCAGTCGAAGTGGTAGAAGTCCTCGAGTGCAAAGGCAGAAGGGAGCTTGACTGCAAGACCCACCCGTCGAGCAGGGAGGAATCTGCTCTGACCCACCACCACAAAAGATCAAGTGGGCTCTCCACAACCCCAGGCTGTGAGAGGAGCCGATTGGGATTGTTTAAGCAATTCGCGTAATCGTTGACCTCTTGCCAATTGATTCCGTGGAATTAGACCAAGGGTCGATGTAATTGAGAGATAAGAACTAGTACCTTAGATTTCGCACATAGGAGATCGAGACACATCCCCAGGGCTATGGGGAAAGATGTAGATCGATCGCCCTAGATAAAAAAGTACATAGAGGTCCGTTGCTCTGATGGATTATTACCCCTATTTTGTTGATACTAACCCTATTCCCGAGCACTTTTACCCTTCGGAATTGTTTGGATGTTTTTGGTTGTTTATGATGTTAAAGGGTATTGGTGTCTCGAGGACTCTGAAGGTGACAATTTGTGGTGAAAAGCATGATCGAGGCAAGAAGAATGGCCAAAAGGGAATAAAAGTGAAGATTTGGGGAAACAGGGGTTCAAACGCGCGTTTGAACCCCAAAAACGCTGCTTCGTAAGTCGAAGTGATACAGAGTTGAAGCACTCCAAACGCCGCGTTTGAAACCACCTTAAACGCGCGTTCCAAGTCACCCAAACGCGCGTTTGAACCTTCTAAACGTGCGTTCGGATGAAGAATGAGACAAGTCCCCGCCTGAGAAATGATCGTAAACGACGTTTCAATTATGCGAAACGCGTGTTTGAAGATTCCAAACGCCGGTTCCAGCCTCCAAACGTGTGTTTGGACCGATTTTTCTGCAGATTTTTCTCCCACCTATAAATACCCCCCTTAGACTATTTCTTGAGATATCGAGTTTCTTTAGCAAAACTCTACCCATTTCTTGCTCGATTTTTGTAATAGCTTAGAATACTTTCTTTCAGCTTACATCAACATAATATTAGCTTAATCTTTCCATTTCTTAGCTTAGATTTCCATTCCAAACACTAAGAGACCACCTTTTAATTACTTCTTTATTTTGTACTTTTTGGATCTCAACTCGAATTTCTGCAAATTAATGGTATATTTCTCTTCTCTTTTACTTGTTATGGGTTTTATTTACTGTCTTGTGTATGTTTTAACTAGTATAATGAGTAGCTAAATCCTTTTCATAGTCGAATCATGTGAAATTTAGTGAAATCACCCCTTTGGGTGATGAAATTGGGAGTGGGTAGTGCTTTTTATTGTTGTATCTTGCATATTTCACGTCTTAGAACTAGTTATAATGGATTTGGGCTAGATTGATCACCTAGGTCAAAAATCACACACATCAATCTTGAGAGTTGTTCAGATAGAGAGATGTGGGAAAAGGGTTCTAGGATCACTTCTTAGAGTGAGGTTACTCGTTTTAACGTTTAAAAGCGGCTCTAGTGCAAGTATTGTCTTGTGAATGAATCTTCCTTAGGGAAGGTTAGTTGACTTGGCATAAGGTGTTGGGGAAGAGTTGTTCAGACCTTAGCACCGGGATTAGGAGTACGTACCCGTGAAAGTAAATGTAAGAGTTCGTTCGTTTTTTTTTTTTTTTTTTTGCACACTCCCGGTTTGTCATTCCTTGGGGTGAAACTAACTATTTTGATCATGGTTCGGCTATGTCTCTTTATCTATCTTTAAAACCTAGTAGTTCAATCATCTTTCTTTCTATCTTATCTTTAAACTAGTTAGTAGAGATCACTTTAGTGTCGTTGTAGTTACAAATACTTTAAAATCATTGATCACCTAGACTAAGCATTACGTTCACTTTGGTACTTGCAAACACGATTCCTTTGGGTTCGACTCTCGTACTCTGTAGCTATTTTAGCAATCGACCGGTACACTTTGCCGGTTAGAGAGTTAGTTTACCCATGGTTTCGAGTCTTTACAAATTGTTTTTGTTGGGTGGATTTTAGCTCCAATCAGGAACCAATTGTGAATCATTTTATATATAAACAACGAACTAATCATGCCAAGAACACAGAAGCGGTCTACGACCAACAAAAGACAAGAAAAGAGGAAAACTGACTCGACACAACATAGAAACATACAAGTAATTAACCTCCCCAATTATTAAGTTATCGTTTGGAATTAGTGAGCTATATAATTAAACAATACTTTACAACTATTAATCCAATTTGTATTTCTATTATATTGGCTACGGGAGTCACCCCCTAAACTTGACTTAGTTCCGGGTAAGACACTAGGTCACTGTGCTACATTATGTGACTTCGATTCGTAGGCCTCCATCTCATATAACTTGCTCGCTTACAAAACTAGGGATGCCGATATTAACCGTATTCCTCACCTAGGCAACATTCTTGTGGTTAGGCGTACTTTCTAAGTGATTGCATCAGTCTCCGTCCCATTAACACTAACTTTGTAGGTATCATGTTAATCTACGAATTACGTATAATTAGGTGCACGCAATTCCCAAATACAACACAGATCTAGATCTCGCTGAAAGTCCCGGAAGATCAATTCATGAGCCGACCTAGGAGTACTATATTGGTATTTCCTAACTACACGTTTTAATTAAAATAGACGAGCAACGTAGCCGTAGCCATACCTACTAAGACAAGAGATTCTAAGTGGACAATCACACCATAAAGACGTGGCTAGATTGACTCGGCGAACAACTAAATCTTAGCGTTTCTATATACAAAACGGATAAAATAGCGATTCGTAAAGTAATTATATAGATCTACTAAAAACACGATTATCTATCAAAGCAAAGTCATACATAGATCACACGATATAGGCATGGAGCGTGTGGATCCTTATAGACGAGGAATCCCCACTGCCTCACGTCGCAATCTTAGATCTACATCGTTTAACTAAGAACAAACAATCTCAAACGATAAACAATAATTGGGAGGGGGGACTTAATTACAACAAAGAAGAAGAAATAAACACAAGTAACTCATATAATGCTGCTGACTTGTATTGAAAACTGCTCTAAAACTGCGTCGTAATATCTGTATAATATTGTGTAAAATCGTATATAAATTGAATAATGAAATAGAGTATTTATAGGCTGTAAAACCGACTTTAGATAGCCGTCAGCCGACTTAATTCACGTTTCCTAAACCCTAATGGAGTCTAAAACACGTCTGGAGAAGCAGGGATATTTTGGAGAACTCGCTGACAGCCAGAGTAGGGCTCGCTGCCAGCGAGAACTATTTTCTGCCTGGGCCGGTTTTCTGCTTCTTCTGGTCCATTCCTGATCTGTTTTGGTGCTTTTATTCACTCCGAAGTCCAGCTAAATTGCTTCCGAATCAGCCCACTATAAATAAGACATAAAACATGGTTTGTAACATCAAATAATATAAATAAATGGAAAAATACACAATAACGAGTCGCAACTCAGTTCGGTTGTAATTTAGGCACAATACGACTTATTATTAACCAATTAAAGCCCATTTAAGCTAGAATTGAGGATAATTAATAGATAAATAACGGCGTAAATTGACCGTCATCAGTCACTTACAGGAGCACTATCCTTCTTGGCATAGACCCATTTGCAACCAATCGCCTTTTTGCATTTTGAAAGTAGAACAAGCTCCCAAGTCTGATTCTGATGAAGAGATTGCATCTCTTCCTCCATTGCCATCTTCCAATTATCATCTTCCATACTTTTCTCAGCTTCTTTGAAGTTGTATGGAATATTATCTCCGGTAAAATTGGAAGAGCATATGCTATCATGTCAGTGTAGCAAGCAGGTTTCTAAATATTTCTTTTCGGTCTACTGGTTGCAATAGATTTTAGTTGTCTATCCTCAGGTGTATGTCCTGGAACTTCCACCTCAAAAAAGCTTTCACTCTGATCTTCCAATTCATCTTCAGGTGAGTTGGCTGCATTCTCATGATTCGTATGAATCTCAAACTCCACCGCTTATAAGAATTTGGATTATCATTCTTTTGTCTTGTGCTGTCTATTTCAACTTCACAGACTCGTCAAAAGTGACATCTCGACTTAAGACAATCTTCTTTGACACGGGATCCCAGAGGCGGAATGCCTTAACTCCTTCATTAAATCCCATGAAAAGAGCTTTCTTGGCTCGAGGATCCAGTTTTGACTATGTTACATGATAATATGCAGGACAACCAAATATGCGCAAAGAATCGTAGTCAAAAACAGCTTTCCCAGACCATACCTCCTTTGGAATTTTTCCTTCCAGTGCTGCAGTTGGTAGTCTGTTTATGATATAAGAGGCGTAAGATAACGCTTCTCCCTAATATGCCTTGCTTAATCCAGATTGGGATAGCATGCATCGAACTTTATCAACAAGAGCTTGATTCATCCGTTCATCAACACCACTTTGCTGTGGTGTTCTTGGTACAGTGAAATGTCTGACTATACCTTCTTCCTGGCATACTTTCTTGAATGGATCTGACTTGTATTCTCTACCATTATCAGAACAGAGCCTATTGATTTGTCTTCCTATCCAAGTCTCGATCATTTTCTTCCAAGTAAGAAAGATGTCCATAACTTCATGCTCGTGCTTCATGGTATACACCCAGACATGTCTTGAAAAATCATCAATAAATATGACAAACCAATGTTTACCTCCCATTGAAAGCATTCTGAGACGGCCACCAAACATCAGTGTGCACATAGACTAATGCTTCCTTGGTTTGATGGATGGAAGTGCCAAATTTGACTCTTGTTTATTTGCCAAAGACACAGTGTTCACAAAAATCAATGTTTCCACCCTTGGCACCCTTCAGTAAACCTTTACTCACAAGATTTTGCACAGCTTTTTCACCAACATGCCCTAAGTGCATGTGCCAGATCCTTGACATATCAGTTGAACTCTCCTCAGTGTCAGTGGAGATGGATACTCTTCCGAAAGCGCATGGGCTTCAAGGTAATAAATATTTCTTTTCGATTACCTTTCATGTCTAACAATGCACCTCTTACTACCTTCAAAACTCTACCTTCCATGGTTATTTTGTAACCCTTGGATTCTAGAGTCCCTGGGGATATAAGATTTTTCTTCAATTCAAGCACATACCTTACATCTGTAAGTCTTCAGATTGTACCATCGTGCATCTTCAATCGCACTGATCCAACGCCTTTTGTTTGAAAAGCATTGTCATTTCCTATAAGAACAAATCCTCCGTCTATCTCCACGAAGCTTGAGAACAATTGTCGATCTGGACACATGTGGTGAGAACATCCAGAATCCATAATCCATCTTTCAGATGAATCGCGAGGAAGATGCGATTATTGATCGCCGTGTCTCCATCTTACGTCTTTTCTGCAACATTTGCAGTAGACATGTCCTTATTTGGACAATCCTTCTTCCAATGCCCCTTTTGACGACAATACATGCATTCATCCTTTTCAGGCCCTCTTCGAGAGTCTCCTCTTGACTTTGAGTGAGCACGTCCAAAAGATTTTGCTGATTTGTTGTTTGACCGACATCTCGATGCCGTCAGAGCTTCTGATGCAATATCTGCATAATCATGTTGATCATTCTTCCGATACTCATTATTCACCAAAGCATTTGAAACATCAATGAATTTAACCTTTCTTTTACCGTATAACAGAGTTGTTAAATTTTCATAAGTTTCTGGCAGAGAATTCAACAACAAAAGTGCCATGTCTTCATCCGTAATCTCCACATCTAGGTTCTGCAAATCCACACGAATCTTGTTCAAATCATCCAGATGCTCAATCATAGGCGTACCTCTTTTGTACTGAAAACGAAAAATCTTCTTTTTCAGGTAGAGACGATTCTCTAAGCTTTTCATCATATACTTGTCCTCTAGTTTCTTCCAAAGAATTTTTGCCATAGTCTCCTTCATGACAAAATACTTCTGCTCCTTTGCTAAGAATAATCGGATTGTGCCACAAGCTTGCCGATTGATGAAGTCCCAACAATCATTTGTCATGTCCGTAGGTTTAGAACCTAAAGCCATATCAGTTCCTTCCTGAAATAAAAGATATGAAACTTCACATTGCCACATACCAAATTTGTTGGTGCCGTCAAATTTCTCCACCTCGAAATTTGTATTGGACAACATATTTCTTCTCATTGAACCGTTAGTGATTTTTCCTCTGCAACCTTTGAAACTGATTGGTTATCAGCCATTAGAAATAATCACAATCAGTGTTTATCCCTTTTCGAGACCTCGAATAGAAAAACAGAGCTTGTAAATGAACTCAAAATATTCCAATTAGCTAGGAACCGTCCAAACTATGCAAAGAAAACTGATCAAAATTGACCAATATTTCAATTCGGTTCAATTTCGGTTTAGCCACCGGTTCAATTCTAGTCAAAGAAATTAAGGCTGAACGGGTCAAGCTCCTTCTTCTTTACCCATCTCCTGCAAAATTTTACGAGAGTAGTTTAAATGCGAAGAAAAAAATAGAAACTTCCGAGATTGATATCTTGCAATTCGGAGGTCCATTTATCACACTGCGTGAAATAGCGGACACCTGGAAACGAGAGCTATCAGATGAAATCAACAGAAAATGATTTCGAGTAACTTTACGTTCCGGGTTTCTTTAACAAACCATGGCTCTGCTACCAATTTGTTGTGCGGAGACACCCGAAACGAAAAGTAAAGCACATCGGAATATAAATGGAAGAACAAGAACACAGATTTAACGTGATTCGGCAATTCGTCTACATCCACCGGAAACAGCAATTTTCAGATTAAAGAAAATTTTACACACACAAATTTATCTCTCAGGATCCACACTTTGTACTGAAGTTAATATTTAGCTGAAAATTGGATGCTTCCACAATGAGGATTGGGGTGATTTATATAGCAGAAGATGGTGTCTTATTTCTTTCCGTAAGACATCTTCCTAGCAGCCATCATTTGAATAGTTAGCCACCATTTGAACAGCTAACACACATGTTTGAAATGAGCCACAATTCCAACTATATCTTCTATTTGTTTTTACCAACTACCATTACAAATTATAATCAATCTGTTTTTTCTTTTTCTTTTTTCAGGATTTTTCTTCTATCTTCAGTGATGTGGCTACCGGAAATGACACCGAGATCGGATGTTACTCGTTGGTTTCTTTTTCGTTTTATTTTTATACAGAAATATTAGATGTATGAATCGTTGTACCAGTAGCATTACCCTTAAACAATGAGCCGCGCGCTATTTTTCCTTCTTTGAATGCGTGTAATTGAAAAGAAATGCATGGATCACACTATAGCGGTTTTATCGAAGCATCACACCACTTGTGCATCATAATGAATCAAATTTTGAAAAGTTGATTCTTGAGTTAAGAATCGACATTGTGAAAATCGATTATGAAGATACACCTTTTTAAAATCGTTTTGTTGACTCAAGAATTGACTTCTCCGAAGGTCAATTTGACGTGATGCAGAAGTAGTTATTAAGAGGCTAAAAGAAAAGACCTTACCGAAGAAAGGGTGGTGATCGATGCTACCAGTACATCTATTTTAGCATACAATCTGAAGCAATGATTGCTACTTCATTCCATCTCCGCAACCCGGCCTGATCGAATTATTTTTCACTATATTTAATTAATGTGAAACAAAGAAGCCAGCACTGTTTTGAAAAATGTTTGTATTACAACAAAATTTGTACAGTAAATGCAATAAAAAAAACTTTTAAACCCTTTTTTGGGAACCATTTGATTCAATATATAGGTCCCACATCATAATAATTTGCCTCAAAGTGTGTTGTATACATTGTTGTGGCAATTTTATTGTAGCATTATCACTACTCCAATCAGTTGCGGATCTACATACACCCAGAGGAGGCAACTGCCCCTCTTGATCTGAAAAAAAATACACTAATATATATACTATTTTTATAGTTTGCCCCATTTGTATTCGACTTTAAAATTTTTATTGCCTCTCATTACCCGAGATTCTGTATCCGTCCCTAACTCCAATGTTTTTACTATCTTTTCACAAAAAAAACAAAAGTTAGAAGAACAAGTTGCTGTAAAAGAAACGAGAAGTCAAACAAGCATCTCCAAAAACAAAGTTAGAGGAACAAGTTGCTGAATTCAAAAGTCAATAGTATTGCTTCTACACCACAATTTACCAATATAAAACAAATACTACATCCATCCCAAAATAAATGTTCACATTTGAAAAAAAAACTAGGTCTCAAAAAAAATGTTCTTTCTCAATACCAATACGTCATTTAATGACTTTTTTCCAATTATACCAGTCTCTTAAAATTACTCATTGTCGACATTTTATATCCCTAAGCAATAATTTAATGCTAGTAATAGTAGTAGTACTACTTACGGCTCAATACCTCCACCAAAAAAGAAAACAATTAAAATGAATGTGAAAAGTCTGAATAAAAAAATTAAAATCCATGTGAAAAGTCTTTATCGTAATAAATAAATGTTGTTTGCAATACACATACATTATTAACCAAAAAAAGCTCATTAATAAAGGCTATATGGCGTCTATTTCTTCAAAAAAAACACATTAATTGAGTTTAATTGTCTGCGTATCATAAAAGTTAGACACTTTTTATAAGCCGGAGGTGGTAATAAAGAAAGATGATAGGACGAAGTTTTGCTTTCTAAATCCGCAAAAAGATTGTCACCGAAAGCAACAACATATATTATAGTAGACCAATTATTAGTGTGATAATATATTATATACAGGTATCCCTGAATTCCCGTAGATAAGATTACATGAATTTATTTTCTTAGTTATGAGAAAATAGTTATACTTTCTTCTACATATCGCACATTGGCATTAAAAGGTGATATAATTGGTCCTCCAAAAGTAAACAATTTAACTCAAACCCCTCTAAAAAAAAAAAATGGGCTGGGCGATAAACGATAAACAAATAAAAAAATATATGAAATGTGGGAGAATGATGAAATATTTCATCAATTGAGTAGAAGGACAGTTTTTTGAAACTTTTGCATAAAGACAAAACTATTTATTCACTGTCGAAATTCACTTGTGTTCAAATTCATTTATTTAAATTCAACGAATGAAATTATTCGTTTAAATTCACTAATTTTCAAAATTCATCGTTAAATTCACTAATTTTAAGGATTCATTATATTAAAATTCATCGTCAAAATTCATTGATTTCGGGATTCATTTGGGAGATTAATCGATTTTCGGGATTCATTTGTTTGTCATACTCATTATAAAATTACGCGATTGTTCTTCTCCCTATAAAAAAATATGTAAATTTGTCTTATTCTTAAAAATATTTTGATTAATGTCTTATCCCTAATTTTCCAAAAATATATTTTGGGCCAGGCTGATGAACAGTAAAAAAAAAAGGGGGGGCCAATTAAAAAATTACACTTGTTACACTCCCTTAACACACTTCTTTCTTATTATATATAATAGGAAAAGTATGACTTTACTAAAATGTTAGACCTAACATGATTGATTTACGATTTTCCACTGATATTCTTTTCTAAATAATGGATAAGCAATTGGGGGAGGTGCAAGCTGAAAGTCAACACTCAACAAACAAGAGGAACACGTTATATCGCATTAATGCAAATTATACAATTAATGGAATAATTGAAAATTCATTCCATTCTAATGTTTGAGTATGAGCGTAAGATAAGAGAATGAAATTATGATTAATTCCAACCGAATTAAAGGTCCATTTCGTTGCTTTCGACCACTCTACGGTTGTGTTTTATACATAAACTCAACTTTAAAAATATCGAATTTCAATATGATATCATAGTTGTATTTATTGTGAAGTCAATTACAGTTGCCTAATAATCTAATATATTCATTTTTTTTTTAGGGCTCTAAAATTCATCTATTTATACTCAAATCACAAAACCAATAGCAATACACAGGCTTACCATCTTTTGTCAGAACAGAAAAAAAAAAAAAAGCTGCGGCCAGTTCTAAAGTGGTTGGAGGCAAAAAGGAAAAGAAAAAAGCTTTCCTTTTAAATTGTTTCGACTTTCGACTTCTACAGATACAAATTAATCAAATATCGAGGCAATCGGAAGCAATCGGAGGCGATCGGAATATTCAGCAAGGTATTTCCTTCTAATCTGATCTGTTCCATGCATTTGTATCAATAAAATTTTAGTTTTATTGTGTTATTCATACATTCAGATGCATTTGTATCAATAAAATTTTAGTTTTATTGTGTTATTCATACATTCAGATATTGTATTAATTAACGTAGTTATTTATTCGTGGTTCGTAGTTGGCCAAGCAATCTACAAATTTATGAAATATTATTAAATTTATTCTCTCTTCTTTTTAAGATTTCCCATATATTCTGGAATTATATTTCTGCAAAATCGAACGTAGACAATAATACTATTACTTTGCATACCGTGTGCGTGGAGTTCAAATTTGGAGGAAATGAGGTTGGTCAGGTTGGATCACGAGGGTCTCCCTCGTGGATCCGACCCAACCGATCCGTTTTTACCTTCTCTCGGCTCATTCTCCGGGCAAAATTGCAAATATAGTCCTGTAACTGCACACGTTTTGCAGTTTTGGTCACGGTTTTTCTTCGGTCACAATTTTGGTCCGTTAAGTGGTTTTTTTTTTTTTGCAAAAATGGCCCTGAACGTAGGAAAATGCTGACTGAACAACTTTTCTGGCCAAAAATAATGCCATGTCATCTAAAATTGACTTGTCAACCTTACACGTCAGCACCATTTTCCATGTCAGCATTTTTTTTGCAAAGAATAAAATGTTGCTCCTGGAGTGATTCGGACCTGCAACCTAAGGCTAAAATTCTAGACACTTGGCCATCTGACATACAACTACATGTGTTGATTAAGACACAACATATTACTTAAAGACACGTTCAGTATAAAAATATTATAGAGCATCTAATGGTATAGACAGGTTTTTTTTATAAAGAATAGAGAGTATTTGTTACAGGTGGTGATACATTTATTGAATGTTTATTTCAAGTAATATTGGAGGTTCTTAATTTTTTTTATTGTTTTTTTATGTATTATATATATGTATAATGCATGTGACTTAATATTTGCTAATTTTTTCTCAAATTTATTGATTAAGGTGGTTATGACAAGGAAGAAAATACAACTATATTACATGGTTTTGCAGCATTGAAGTATTGGGGTACTAGGACCATGACTAATTCCCGGTTAGTTTATTTTTCTATCTTTAATTTTCGAATAATATTCTTTATTATACTAAGCGGTACGTAAATGAACCTAAGTATTCGATTCGATCCGGAGTATTCGCTCGAAAAAAAGCTCGATCGGGCTCGTTTCGTGGGTTCGAACTTCGAGCGAACCTTACAAATTAGATATTCGGTGGTCGATCCGAACATGTTCGAACATGTTCGGCTCGGATATCATAAATTCATATACAGTTCGAGCCGACATGTTTTTTAAAACCGGGCGAACATGTTTCGATTTTTTTAAAACCCAGTTCGAGCCGAACATGTTCGAACGGTTCGACA
This sequence comes from Gentiana macrophylla, assembly GCA_026214975.1. Lineage (NCBI taxonomy): Eukaryota > Viridiplantae > Streptophyta > Magnoliopsida > Gentianales > Gentianaceae > Gentiana > Gentiana macrophylla. Next base: position 9,952,675 of record CM047813.1, read on the forward strand.
TGTTCGGGCCGAGCTTTTTTCCCCAAATACCAGACCGAACCCGAGCCGAATAATGAAAATATAAGGCTCGGCCATTTCGAGCCGAGCCGAGCCTAAGGTTCGAACACAACGAGCCGAGCCGAACCCTGCCAGGGTTCGGTAGAGTTCGGCTCGTTTACAGGCCTAGTTACAACCACTCAAACACAATGCATCTCGTATCAATAAAATTATTGTTGCATTGGTGTGAAATTTCTTAGGCATGGCCTCATTACGTTACATTCCTTAAGCACTGATCTCCTGAAGTTAGTTTCAAACTATTCAAGTTATGATCCTCTTACGTTAGCTTTACTCTGGAAAAATTGGGCGATAAGGATTTATTTTGTTGTGATTTCTTAAGAGTACATCATTTTGTTGTGATGTCTTAGGTTAGGTTTACTCTGGAAAAATTGGGCGATAAGGATTAAGGATGCAACCTTTATAATTAGGCTGGAAAAAAAAAAGGAAAAATGTTCTAAAAAAATAGGCAAAATTCCACTGTTCATTATCCGAATCCACTGTTTGGAAACCCAATACCTACTATTTCCTACTCCGAAGCCCACTATTCACTACGATGAAACAATGAAATCAGGTTGTCAGGGTCTGACATTTTTTTTAATGTTACATTTAATTAACATTAGGAAAAAAGGTTCACTTAATTAGTTGTTATCTGCCGAAAAATGTTGTTATCCATATATAATATTTACGGGTAGAACTCAACCACATAAAAATTAAAAATGAGATTTATCTACGGGACGAGCTTTTTACCCATACATATTATGTACATGTAAAAGCTCCTCGTAAACCAAGTAGGAGTTTTGACTCAAATGTAAGTGACTTGTGAATACTTAGCTAAGGAGGTTACCGTTTCGATTCACCTCTGAGGCGTCATGTTGAAAGAGCTCTTGGTCATGCATGCCTTATCCTTGAGTAAGATTCAGACTCTACAGGCACGATCCGAGGCGAACTCCGAATTAGTCGGGCCAATTGGTCTCGGATACCGGGGGCTTCAAACAAAAAATAAATAAACAAATAAAAGCTCCTCGTAGATAATATCTACGGGTAAATACCTCGTCAGGTAGATAATTCTGATTTTGAATATGTACATGTTACGACATTTACTCGATACATATTATTTATGGAAAATTTTACACAGATAATATCTACGGATAAATGACTCGCTCCGTTAATATTTTTCGTGATGAATTTATGTGTAAAAGAAGCATGAAATCAAACCAGCTTCTCCAAAACAAAGTTAGAGGAACAAGTTGCTCAAATCAAAAGTCAATATTTTTTATAAAACTACCGTTGGAGGAAAGTTATATAAAGTGATATACATCATTTACTTTTATTTTCACTCTATTACTCAAAGCAGATGTAAGATGTGTAGTATGTGAAATAATGTAGAAATGAGAATGTGATCGATACATGTCACTTGGTGTGACATTACTTCAACGGTGATATCATAAATCTCTCATATATAAGCGGACGGAGGTTGTCCACGAGAAGAGTTCTTACACATTAAGTATTTGTTGATAATATCAAATGGAATGTTGAGATGTATCCAACTGACTCATACAAACCATTACTAGCAAGAAATTCTAAGAGGGTAAATTTAGACCAGTTGGATCCGGTCTAACATAATTGAGCTTAAGGCACTACATTAACAACCCTTCCCCACCCCATCCCACCTACCCTACATCACCCACTCTACGCCACCACCCACCCACCCTACGTTATCCAATCCCAACCCATCTCACCACCCACCCTACCCTACCTCACTCTTACCCACCATTCACGTGTTTTGTCGGTTTTTATTTCACTCAATTAAATTCCATACATTTTCAAAAGTAATGATTTATTTGATCACTGTTTTACATCTTTAAATTGTTTTACTATAATACCCTGTACAAAATATAATGATATTTTGATCTATTTCTATGATATTGTTTTTGTCATTAATGATGTTATTTCAACGAGTTTAGCAGGACTTCCATGAAAAAGTGGGAAATTCATTTGTGGAGACTCCTTAATAAACAATTTCATTTGCATTCAATCAAAACATAACTTGTTTTGGTTAGTTGCGGATGAAACTCGTTATTAAAGAGTTTTCACGATAAAAATTTCCTAAAAAAGTACTGTCATAGTAAATGTTATACCCAAAGTATTACAATGCGAAATTAAAAATAAAGAACAGAAATGATGAAGAACAATTTATTATAACTGTATAGATTACAACAGAACAGAAAGGAAAAAAAAGGATATGTAATCGGGACGAGCTAATCTATGTCCTTAAGACAATTATGCTTCGGCAGTACCCACGGTTCAGCACTTGTCTCCCAGGATAACCCAATTACCTGTTCAGAAGAGAGGTACTTCAAATTCTGAACAACGTCGAACTCTGATGATGCCCAGAAACTCTTCACTATGAATGCAGAGAAACAATTTATGCAATTGAATGCATGAAAAACTGTTGTACTGTTTACTGTATTGTGTTTCTGTGTGTTTTCCATCTTGTGAGGACTTTGTTTATATAGAGGCTCAGATAGTAAATGGAAGAGTCCCTGCAATTAATTTCATTTATTGCATAACTCCCACTTTACTTCATGTATTGATGATAACAGTTACGAAGATGAAAGGTCTCAGACATTCAGGTCAGGAGCTGAAAAACCATGATCTGATCTGATCTGAAAAATCCTGATCTGATCCGATCTGACAAATCCTGATCATGTCAAGTCCAGACCAGGTCAGGTCCAGACCAAGTCAGATCCAGATCAAGTCAGGTCCAGAACAGGTTAGGTCCAGACCAGGTCAGATCCAGATCAAGTCAGGTCCAGAACAGGTTAGGTCTAGAACAGGTCAGGTCTAGACCAGGTTAGATCCAGACCAGGTCAGGTCCAGACCAAGTCAGGTCCAGATCATGTCAGGTCCAGACAATTCTTGTCCAGATCAGGTCATTTGCACCTCAGATCATTTCAGCAGCCTTGATGACTTTGTCCAAAAGATAATATTAGCCCAGCCCAAGGCCCTCAGGCCCTTTGCACCTCAGATCAGGTCAGGAGATGATCATATCAGTTCTGGTCTGGAGCTGATCAGATCCTTTACCTCAGATCAAGTCAGACCAGGTCAGGCCAATTTTAGCAGAACATCGTCTGTCTAAAATTATTTTGAACTCTCTCCCTTTCTCTAGGAGCTTATACCAATCATCAACTATCATCATTGAATACTTGACATTGGTACACTCATGTTCCAACTTAAGGCGTTAATTTCTCATTCACCCGTACTCAGAATTGAATGATTTAAAATCCTATTGTCAACTACATAGCACGTAGTTTCCAATGATTTTAATAAAGTCTCGATAACTTTAATAAAAGTCTTATCGAACTTGCCTTTTAAATAATGATTAAAATTCGATAAAATCATTTTTCCCTCTATTTTCTCCAACAGTAAAAACACTGACATATATAGAGACGTTTGGGCTGCCCATTAAAAATTGTCGATCACCATCAATGCATTTATAAGCAACGTTTGGGCTGCCAATCTCATACTCCCTTATCTGTCACATTTCAGAATTTACTTTTTTATTTATTTATCTGTCATTTTACATTTCCAATGCATCATTTATTATTTTTTCCTCCTTTACCAATAAAGTTTTCACATCTCCAATTAAAAAATACATTTTCAATACTAAAAACCTCTTTACCAACAAAGTATTTACATTTCCAATAAAAAAAATATTTCCAATATTATATTTTAGACATATTAATTACTTTCTTAATCTGTGTGATTTTTTTCTCTGCGACGTAAATATAAAAACGGAGGGAGTACTTTAATAATATGCCATCAAAGTCTCATTCCCCTTAATCAAACTATTGTCCTTTAGGCCAATGGCGGATCTAGAAAAAAATTACAGCGGGGTCACAGAACCGTAAAACTATATTTTTGATCAAAAAATAGTTTAAATGGAGTTACCGGAGCCTAAACTACATTTTTTATCAGCAAAACAACACTTTTTAAACAATAAAACTACATCGTTTTAATACCTAAAAAACTACATCGTTTTTATCAGCAAAACAACACTTTTTAAACAATAAAACTACATCGTTTTAATCCCGGATCTCAGTGAGGTCACATGACCCCTCTTGATTTTAGACCAGTGGCGGATCCATAAAGTTTTTTCGAATGGGGTCACCGGATCGTAAAACTATATTTTTGATCAAAAAATTAGTTCAATTGGGTCACCGGAGCCTAAAACTACATTTTTTTATCATCAAAAGGATATTTTTTAACAACAAAACTATATCATTTTGATACTAACTAAAATCTTGGATTTCAGTGGAGTCATGTGACCCCTTTATAGCTATAGATCCGCCCCTGCTTTAGGCCTTTACGGCCCAACCTTATTAGCTCTTCTGTGTAGGTATGTAATTCTATTCCTAGTTAATAATTTTTTATTTGTGTTGTCTCATTAACAAATCAATTGTATTTTTAATTCACAGAACATTTATTATTATTAGAAACGGCTGGAAAGAAATTACAGAAGGTAAACCAACCTGTCATATGAATTTATGCAAAGCCTCGGTACCTAACAGAAAAAAATGCGCCCACTTAGTGCTGAGTCCGAAACAAAAACACCTTCTAAAAATCAAGCAAATCAGAATTTATTGTGATTTTTCCAACAACAAACGACACTTGTCGAATTTCCATATCATTTGTAGGTTTTATTAGTGTATTCACATCCACCAAATCTGGCTTAGCTCTAATCCCGGGTGGAGAATAGCCAAAGACATCATCTAAGCCCTCATACATAGATAAATTTGCACTTCTCTCATCATCATCCTCATTCTCTTGTCTTACCTTGTGTAATAAAGATATATCCATGCTAGAGCCCTTTCCATCTAAAGACAGTGCGTAGAAGATATGGTTTGTTTAAAACTGTCAAATGACCCTTTTCAATAATTTTAATATCATCAGTAGATTTCATATGTACATTACTTCGTTCTTTTCTTGATCATTCTTTTCTCTTGCCTCCATAGTCCTCAATGTTTGTTGCAATGTCTGGCCATCTTCTAGGACATTCTCTTTCCTCTCGATTTCTTCGACATACGTTGATAATCTCGCAACTCTTCATCAAGTGTAAAGTCGTCATCAAATAAGTCATTACTTCCGACATGAAGATCCTTCAAACAATCATGTTGAACTGGCTCATCACCTAAGGCTGAAGTGGGAGCCTTGTTCACTTTCTCTTCAGTGGCATCATTTATCCCTTTCAAATTAGGTTTCATTCCTTCTGCATGCTAAGCCCAATGATTCTCTTTCCTCTTGTATTCGTGTCGAGGTTTAGTACGGTTTTCCACCGTTTTTATCACCAAATTAATTAGAATGTTTTTTAGAGCACTCATGTTCTTCATGACCAATACACACCTACAAAATGGACAATACGAAGGTTATAATTCATAGTTAATCATTTTCCAAAACCATGTATCCTTATCTCCAATCCAGACACGTTCTTCCCTTTCTTTTAGCAGGTCATTTTCGACCATCACTCTCGTATGGACGACCTTATTAAATCAGTTGTGACTAAATCGATTAGAAGTTATTCAGAAGGTATTCTTTAGTAAACAAACCTAATGGTAATTCAGGAAGCTGAATCCAAACCGGAGCCAAAGAGGCCTCCTGATCGAGGATTTTTACCAATCGACCAAAGACATAGAAAGAAAAGCCGGTTATAATCATCCTGAGACGTTGGACCAATTAAGACGTGTTTGTTATCCAGCAACGAAATAGGACACAAATCTGTGATATCCCACATCGGTAAAGTAAGTGAATGCTCACCCTCATATAAGTGTGAGACATAAAAGTCTTGTCAACTCAGGTTAGCCCTTTTAGACCAAGCGAGGACGGCGGTCTAAGCAGTTGACCGGATCACTTATGACTCGTTCAGCGCAACCAGGCCCAGGGTCTATGGGCGTTACAGAATGGTATCAGAGCCGACTATCAGACGGTAAGTGCCACAGGCCACCTCTAGAGTCCTCTGGTAGAGACGAACTGGGACAAGTCCATAGGGAAAAGTCTTGGCCGTCTTGGCGAGGGCGAGACGAACTGGGACAAGTCCATAGGGAAAAGTCTTGGCCGTCTTGGCGAGGGCGGCAGTCCCTTATAAGGGGGGAGAATGTGATATCCCACATCGGTAAAGTAAGTGAATGCTCACCCCCATATAAGTATGAGACATAAAGGTCTTGTCAACTCGGGTTAACCCTTTTAGACCAAGCGATGACGGCGGTCTAAGCAGTTGACCGGACCATTTATGACTCGTTTAGCGCAACCAGGCCCGGAGTCTAAGGGCGCTACAAAATCTGTAAGCCCTAAACAAATAAAAAATTACGTAAATCATCAAGTTTCGTTCTATAATCCGGGAACCAAGCCACCAAAGCATTTTGAAATGGTTAGACAATCAACTACATCTGTTCCATTGAAATTTTGAACGTGGGTCTTCCGTTGTAGAGTATCAACGTACCCAAGCCAATAGAGATATCCGACCCCTTTTAGTATTGTAGCAAAAGATTTAGCATTAAGAGATCATCTCCAGCAGTTAGATCGAGATTTAACTTCCAAGGCTAGCCCCAAACGGAAAAACGCCACCGATTGAGCAATGCCGGTGATTTTTTAAAAGCCCTAGAGTAGAGGCGCCAAAGCCATCAAGCGGCGTCCTCTTTTTTGTGTACGATCACACCAAGTTAATAGAAATTCAAAGGACGAAGGAAAAGTCGGAGCAAATTTGTATTGAATCGATGTAGAAAATAATGCATAGCAGGGAAGCAGCGAAAAGGGCTTCCAACCGTAAAGAATAAAGAAAATCAGAGCACATCGAAATAGTAAAAGACTCGAATTGTTGTTTATTGAATCAATGAAAACAATACAATACTTTCCATTATATGGGGAGAAATCCTAATTTAAGATAAATATAAAGCTAAATAAATTATTTGAATAACATAATAAAAGATAAATACTAATAACTGCTAGATAATAATTTATTTTAACAACTTTTATCTTTTTCAAATGACATCATTTATCTCTTCGAGATCCATGACTTTTTTTATCTTCTAATACAGAAGAGCAGCAAAGCCACCGGCCTAAAGGCAGTCGTAGTGGCAATCCTCAATAAAAGGGCTTTCATAAGTGAGTTGGCCCACCAATAAAATATTTTTTATAATGAAATTAGAAGACCTGAAGATAAACTATAAAATGTTATTGTAATGGCTCTTGGATAGAAGTCTTTTTACTCAGGGAGTCGGCTACCACTTCTATTTGGGGGAGTGGAGGGAGAAGTGGGTCAACAATTTAGAGAAGGAAAATAAGTCATTACACTGATTATATATTTGGACATGCATCTACTTTTAACTTTTGTCATAGAAAGAAAATGGATGACTAAAAGAGCCATTACTAGATTACCACTCTAAGGTTACCGGCGAAGTGGAAACCCTTGGTCGCTAAATTTTTTTTTTTTTTTTTTTTTTTTTGGTTGAAATGGAGGTCGCTAAAGTTTAAGTCACCAAAAGTTTTTAAATTGGTGTTCTTGTACAGGGGAATGGAGGCAAATTTTATGTTGTTTAATAAAATAATCACCAGGAGGTCTCAGGTTGAATCATCGAAGACAATTATTATTTAGAGTAAATCATCCAAATGTAGTTTCATTTTTAATAAAGTTATACCACATTATGTGGTGTGTTTAATTTGTCCACTCTTGTGATTGTAAATAGTTATAATGTTTTTCCTTTTCAATTGTAATAAAAAAAAATAACCACCAAACTCAATTATTTACAAATGACAACAATTCCTTAATTAAATGTTTGAGAATTTACATAATCCGTGTCGCTACAAATTGTCACACCGATTTACTGGAAAATGCATAAATAGCATCAATATAATGTTTTTCCTTTTCAATTGTAATAAAAAGTTTATTGTGACAATATTATTCACCAAAGGTAAACAAGTCCTAGAGAAAATGGCATATACACAATGACATATTTAATTAACCGTAGTTCTTAGAAATTACAATAATAAAAGACTTTATTGTGAAATAGGACAAAAAGAAAATAACAATTCCAGCGACATTTAAGCGTACAAACAAAATGACACAAACACCATAAAAACATATTCCACTATCGGATCTAAGTCTAACTAGTTGATCTAACACCTCCCCTCTTTTTTTTCTTTTTAACCCAGGATTAGTTTCTGAGATTTATTAACAAGTAGTTCAACAATGGAGGGAGAAAGCATGACTCCTGGATACTTCCGATTGATTGATAAAGAGTTCTCAGCAACTTGGGTTGGCGGGTACTGTTGGTTCAGGGATGCCTGGTGGGCTGATCAGGATCGGCTCGACTTGGTAAATACGGACATCAAAATCCTGGAAATGTTTTGTATGTGCCTTGAAACATGGAAGAAGTACAGTATTATTGATGAAGAAAATGAAGAAATCATGGAAAGACTGAGATCCGTGATCACTTCTCTTGAATTGATATGGCCGGAAAACTTCCCATTAATATTGTCTCTTCTTCGCGAACGAATGGGTGAAACTGGAGCTCCCATCGATGTGTGCATACGGGATTTTGATTCGGTAATTTTTGAATTGGAAGGGATAATTGTGCAGAGTAAACAACATGTTGAAGGTTGGTGTCGAAATATGATACCTTCCTCCTCGATGATGCAACATAAGTCTTCAGGATTTCAGCAGATGTCAGGCTTTGTTAACAGGATTTGGGAGAATTGCGGCAGCAGAGCTGGCAGATCTGTTCCATTGGGAAAGCAATTTGGTATTTTGGAAATCAAGATAGAATTTCTGCATAGAACATTGAAAAAAGCTAATATACATTGCCCAGATGGGAAGGAAAACCTTCGATTTATGAATTTTGCTGGTAATTATGCCAACAGTGTAGCATGGTTAGCATGTTTGTATTGGGCAAAACAAGACAATGATCATGAAATTGCTTCTGAAATGAAAAACGTCCACTTTGATATGTTGCACAAGTTCATACCTTACGCATACGATATTGCGCAATTGTACGTTGGCATCTTAAAGTCCGATGATGTGCGGCCGGTGTCTGATTATTTTCTTCTCAGTGAAGCTGTTGAAAGCATTGTTGATTTTTTCTTTGACCACCTGGCTATCGTTTTGAAGGATGATTTTCTATTTCTTCGGGATCGTCTAATATTTCTTTTCACATATCTCACCGATCCTCTATGTGAGGATGTTGAAGAAGAGGAAGGAGATTCAATCCGCACTCAAATTTATGCTATTTTGCATGAGGACGTGTATCTCCGTCTGTCTTTTGAGGAGATGAACAAGGATTTCTCTGAAAGGGTTCCGCTTTTCAGTGCTTGTATGATCAGGATCGATATAGTAAATGCTATGATCAAGCAACTTTACCATGGATCATCAGGCTCTCAGATCACACTGGAAGTGGAGAAAATGGAATACAACTATTTTCTTTCTCTTCTTAGAGAGCTCTCTTTTCTTGATAGGTTTGTGAGACGTGTTTCCCATGTCAAGGAGGATTATATACAACAACTGCAGTTATATGAAATGGAGCTTAGATTCCTAAGGATGTTCTTTCTATGGTTAGCCACATGGGATGATACCGATGAAGAAATCAAGCTAACATTGAGCTCTGTGATCACTTCATTTCAAGGGATATGGGGCCAAAAAGAAGAAGAAGAGGGACTTCTTGCTCACCGCTTTCATTCTTCATTTCAAGGGATATGGGGCCAAAAAGAAGAAGAGGGACTTCTTGCTCACCGCTTTCATGCGATACGCTCAAAAAGAGTCCTATTCACAAATTCGCATCCACTGGCTTTTGAATTAAAAGGAAAAATTCAGCAGTCGAAGCTAGAAACTGAAGCATGGAGGTGCGTAGATCTGTTTCATTTGACATTTCGATACAAAACGTCCACAAGTTATAACATCCTCAAGTTTATGGATTCTATCCTTGACAATTTAAATGATCTTGTCAGCTACAAAGCTAGTGAAATCATTCCGTTCAAGAAGCAGATTGAAACCTTGGAAGAGAAACTAATATTTTTGAAGAATCTTTTGAAACTCGCCGTGAATTGCAAATATTGTCAAGACTTGGGAGAATTAGAAATATTTGTTCTAGCCTTTGCTGGTGATGCTGCACGGTTGGCATTTCTTTATTGGACACAAGACACAAATGCTGAAAATGCATCTGATGAAACAAATTCTATGTTTTTTCATTTGCTACAAAAGATCAAACCATCCACGCTTAATGTTGCCAGATTGTACTTTGGAACCCTTATGGCCATATATGCGCATCCATCTGATTCTCATATGTTCGGACAAACTGCTTTTAGCTTTGTCGAATTTTTTCTTGGGGACCTGGCGACTCACTTAAAGGATGATGATTTTCGAATTCTTCAAGACAATATCATATGTCTTTTGACATTTCTCAACGATCCTCCTAATCAAAATGCAGAGGAATCGATTTGCAGCCGAATTGATGTTCTTTTCTGGGAGGGATTGTATGGCCTAATACCATTTGATGATATGGAAGAGGGTTTCTCGAAGAAAAAAGTGCTTCTAAGTGATTTTATGATGAAAATCGAAGCTATCAATGCTGATATTAGATGCATTTACGGTAAATTCCCAGATTCATCTCTGTATAATTTCCCAAAGGTTATTTCTCCACAATTTCTTGACTTTCTCTTGCAAAATCTTAAAAGCCTGAAGGATAGGATGAATAGTGACCGTAAGTATGTATCTTTTGCGAAATACAAGATCATAAAAATTGAGGAGGAACTAGCTTCTCTCTATCCTTTTTTCGTTCATATTTTCGATTTACAAAGTGAACAAAACGAGACATGGTTAGAAGTTGTCAATGTTTTACATCTGACGGAACATGTCATCCTGACATGTATTAGTTCATTGTTTGTCTTTGATCATCCATTCTGGTATCATATGGCCTATCTTTCGAAAGTCTTTGATGAAATTAAGGCGGTTAAGGCAAAGCTTGAGATGATCAAATTAGAGAACATCATAAACAAAGCGAGATGCCTCCCTGGTTCAGTCGGTTTCATTAGTGAAGTCGCAGAACAAGGTCGACCTTTCGAAATCAATGAATTTGTTGTGGGTTTTGAGGATGAGAAAGAAAAAATTATTGGCTTGCTTATGAGGGGACCTATGTCACTTGACATTGTTTCAATTGTTGGCATGGGTGGATTGGGGAAGACCACTTTAGCCAAAAAGGTTTTAGGTTCCTCATCAGTGAAATGTCATTTTAACGTATTCGCCTTCTGCTCCGTTTCGGTATATCATAATACTTGGATAATGTTACATGACATTATATGCCAGGTTAAGGGGGTTGACGACATAAGGCGTGACATGACTAATGATGACTTGGCCCACCAACTACGGAAATGTTTGAGTGGTCAAATGTATCTAGTAGTCTTGGACGATATATGGGATGTAAGTGCATGGAATGCAGTAAAAAGCTCATTCCCTGATAACCGAAATGGAAGTAGAGTTATGTTCACGACCCGATCCCATGATGTTGCGGACAAATGCAAAATCAATTTTAGCCCACATCAGCTACGTTTTCTGAATGAGGTTGAAAGTTGGGAATTATTACAAAAGAAAGTGTTCCGTAATGACATTTCACCACCATATCTCCATGAGATTGGAAAGCAGATTGCTAAAAACTGCAAAGGCCTTGCTTTAGCTGTTGTTGTAATAGGAGGGCTCCTTGCTAGAACGGAAAAAAGCCGGTGGAGCGAAGTTGAACAAAGGTTAGCTTACTATCTTTCTAATGAGAGATGTATGGAAATTTTGGAATTAAGTTACAAACATTTACCTGAGAATTTGAAACCTTGTCTTATCTATCTTGCCGCATTTCCTGAGGATTGTCTGATCAACGTTAACCGTGTGATAAGGCTGTGGATTGCGGAAGGATTTGTCCAAGAATCCAAGAGAAAAAGCCTGAAAGATGTAGCAAAAGACTACTTTCACGACCTGGTTGACAGAAGCTTGATCATTGTCGGTGCAAGAAGTTCTAGTGGGGGGATAAAAACATTTCGTGTTCATGATTTAATACATGAATTTTGTCAAACGAAATGCAGAGACGAGAACTTATTCCAGCTGAACCATGGAATTGCATCATCTAGTACTTCAAACCATTCAATAAAAAACCCCTATCGTGTTTCCATGGAGAGGGAACACGATGTGACTATTGCTGCTGGATCCTCACTTTCTAATGCACGCACCCTATGCTATTTTAGTAAAAGGTCTGATGGTGGAGTTAGTAAAATCCATCTAAGGAAGTTCAGATTTCTTCAAGTGTTGGATTCGGGTCTCGATCGGAAAGAATATGATATAAATGAACTTAGCTCTCTGATTCATCTAAGATATATTGATGTTAAATTGATGGAGTCGAAACGAAAAGTTGACATTAAACCATGGTGGATATCCAATCTCTGGAATATAACATCTTTAAAGTTGACATTAAGCAGCGTTCATTATGGAATACATTTGCCAGAGACTTTTTGGAGAATGAAAAGTCTTAGGTATGTCAAAGTAGAGAGTTGCATCCTAAAATTTCCAGATGACGACGACAAGCATGATGAGGCATATCTATCTAGTGATCAAATATTGGATAAGGTGGTAAGCTTTTCAAGTCCAATTTTATATACCAGAAAAGATGTCAAAAGGCTTCTCCAAAGGCTGCCCGTCGTTCGGAAGCTGCATTGTCGTTTAGAAGGATATCCAGTACTTCATGATGAAGGATCAATAGAAACATTTGACTGTCATAGGGATTTGGAGTCATTGCGGCTAAGGAGATGGGGGATATGGGAGTTTTGGATGCTAAGACAATACATGATCAACTTCTCTTCAACTCTCAAGAAACTGACTTTAGAAGACTTTCCGCTACACCGGACGGATATATCAGCAGTTGCTGCAGAGCTACATGTTCTTGAGGTTTTGTATCTATTGGACTGTTCCTTTGTGGAGCCAACATTGGAAGATTTGGTATTCCAAAATCTGAAATTCTTTCATCTGGATGCTCGCAATTTGGAGGAATGGAATGCCTCCACTGAGTCCTTCCCTCATCTACAACAACTTGAGATTGATTGCACAAAATTAAAAGAGTTACCGTCCTGTTTCGGAGAGAGTTCAACCTTGAAGAGGATTGTCGGTTCATTATCTTCGGAAGCTAAGAGTTCAGCCCTTAGAATCAAGGAAGAACTGATGGAACTGGGGACACAACTTGAATTTTCGATCAAGTTCATGAACTATTAATCAAAGTAATTCTTCTTGAAATTAAAAAGATAATACTAGTAATATATCTACTATTTGTTTTTACCATTTACCATTAGTAATCCTAATCAATCTGCTGCTTCTTTTTTTTGGGCAGGACTTGTTCTATCAGTTGAAAAGGCTGCCTGAAATACTCATAACAAAAATTCCAGATCACTATAAACAAGGAAGCCAAGTTGATGTGCTTTCATTTTTTTTTTTTTTTTTTTTTTTTTTGTGGTTGATCCCTTCTTCTTCTTTTTTTCCTGGAAAATTTGATGTGCTTTGATTTAGTAATTATTTTGGAGATTGTCCCAAAATATATAGAAAGAGAGATGATTAAGTTACAAATTATGATGTTCTTTGGGACTGAAGAACGCGAAGATGAATAAGGAGAAGGTGTGTTTTTTTTTTTTTTTTTTTTTTTATAGTTTAAGATGGTGGGTCTACGTCATGATCATTGGGTCCTACATCATGAAAAATGGTGTAGGAGTATGTTGTGTAACTTGTATTACTCGTTGTGTCCGAATGGTTGAGGAAATAGCATTATATTAAACAACAAGCTAGTATTTTTCCTTCTTTGAATGTGTGTGCTCGGAAAGGCATGGTTATATAATGGGAGTATTTTTTCACCCTATCGTGTTTCTATCGGTGTTGCATCACGCTACTTGTTGTTGGAAAAATTACTTGTCTGAATTCGTTCATTGTAATCTGTTTTATATCGTTTATAGAAACTTTGCAAATATATTAGGCAAAATTCAATAACACAGATAAACAAACAATTTGCAGGACTTTTATTCATATTCAGTAATACACATGCATATAGAATTGAATGACAGAAAGCAATTGTAGATGCGAAAACTTATTGTTTAGACTGGGGCGCGTAGAACGCTTTCCTTAAGACATTATTGCCCCGACTATGTGCACACCGATATGGCAACAGGTCTCCCAAGATACAACAGTCTCATTGTTCTAGTCTTGCACTTAGATGTGAACAAGCGGAGAACCGATCCGACCTTGAATATCTCTGACTATGCACAGGTGTTTATGCAAAAAATGGCTTTTAATTTGTGCAGAATTTCTGGTATGTAGTATGTGCAAAAGTCTGTGTTATTTTCATTGACAAATGAGGGAATTTATAAGGAGTAAGGAAGTCATTCACTACCAGTTGCATCCTTTCAAAAATGATTCAACCGAACATGTGCAACCTTTAACCGAAAAGATACAACCTCTTACGTAGTTGTAACCTTTCACCGAACCGATGCGACCCTCCGTAATTTTAAATTAATTTTATTTCGAATTTCTCCAACACTTGTGCATGACACTAAATCAACTTTTGGAAAGCATATTCTTGAGTCGAGAATCGACTTTTCGAAAGTCGATTGAGAGTTGGTTTTCAAGTGTGAAACGGTTACCAGTGTCTTGGGAAATTATGGGAACCCCGTACTACCAAGGAGTATATAGTTTGAGTTATCTCCGCTATACATAGAATCGCGTTCCACCATTCTACTCGTGGGTCCATTTTTTATGTAGTTTAGCCAAAAGCCTACTAAAATAGGCGGTTTGATTGCTTTTTATTTTTTTGTTTCACCGAGACGAAATTACAACATATAGTGGACATCTACTCATGTGCATACGGTGAGACTCGATGTAACGCCCCCAGACCCCGGGTCTGGTAGCGTTAAATGAGTCATAAATTGTCCGGTCAACTTCCTAGACCGCCGTCCTCGCTTGGTCTAAAAAGGCTAACATGAGTTGACAAAACTTTTATGTATCACACTTATATGGGGTGAGACTTGTCCCAGACGGCCAGGTGGCTCCCCTCCTCCTTTATAAGGGAATGGTGTCCTCGCCAGGACGGCCAAGACTTGTCTCAATGGATTTGTCCTAGTTTCGTCCCTACCAGAGGATTTCTAGAGGTGGCTCCCACTGACACACAGTAAAGTGTGGCACTTAGGTCCGTCTGATAGTCGGCTTTGAACACCATTCTGTAACGCTCTCAGACCCTGGGCGTGGTAGCGCTAAATAAATTATAAATAGTCCGGTTAACTGCTTACACCTCCGTCCTCACACTTATATGGGGGTGAGCAGGACTTTACTTTACCGATATGAAACTTTACACTCGAACCCACGACCTCATGCGCGCGTCTAAATATTTTGGCATACATAAATTCACAAAAAGGAAAAAACAATTTGTATCACATATTTCACATAATTTGTTTATTGCGTAAACAAATTATGTAAATATAATTTTTTTTTTGGATGAATGAGGGAGAATGACAGAAATATTTCATCAATTGAGTAGAAGCGATGATCTTTTGAAACTTTTGCATAAAGGACAAAACTATTTATCCTCTGTCGAAATTCACTTGTGTTCGAAATTCATTATTTAAATTATTTGCCGAAATTCACCGTCGAAATTCCTTTGGTTTTCTATTGTCGAAATTCACCGATTTTCAAATTCACTATCGAAATTCAACGCTTTCGGGATTCACAGGGAGATTCATTTGATTTTAGGATTCATTATTTGTCCTTCTCATGATAAAAATTATCGCGATTGTCTTCTCCTATAAAAAATATATAGTTGTCATATTCTTAAAAATATTTGATTGTGTCTTATCTCTAATTTTCCTTTTTTTTTTCTTACAAATTATTCTCAAAATCAACAGAAACTTTTTCTTTTTCTCTTAAATAAATTTCCAGACACGTTAGGTTGACTATGACAACACCTTTGAATTCTTCATAGTACATTTATTAACTTCAAGCAACAATTAATGGTTCAAAGTTGATAAAATACACATCTTTTTAAAGGTTTACACAAATTAAAAAGAAATAAAATAACATAAATTTGAAGCCAAAAAATTAAAATACGTGTAAAGTGATTGAATGAATAAGAAACTATAGACAATATGAGCAAATGTCTAAAAAAAAAAAAAAAAAAAAAAAAAAAGGATCCACTGATATATATAATATAACTAGTCATAAACCCGTGTATAATGCACGGAGAATGAGAATCTAAAGATGTGAACTCATGATATGTTTAATAAAAACGTTCACTTTTAATAAGCAATTGGTGATAAATATTTATAAAATCTTACATAGTGGAAGGACAGTAACATATAAAAGCAAATGTTACACTTTTTTGATATTTGTCACATGTCCTCAATCCTACCATCAAAAACCAATAGATAATGCAAGGAACAATATAAGTAAATAAATGAAATTGAAAATGAGAACATATAATAAATAAGAATGTACAATTGCGTGCATGATCATCAATGTCATTGAATGATGAAAAAAATAACCATATGTTATTATTTCCGCCTCACACCCCCACACAACACACGGACATACCACCACCAACATACCCCCGAAAAAAAAAGATAAATAGATTTCACTCAAACACGAAGACCTTAAAATCAATTTAAAATCTCATTTTATGAAGACTTTAAAAAAAAAAAAAAAAAAAAATTGAAAAAAGTAATTATTATTGATAGGCGGGCCTATTTGATAATATACTTGAAAAAACCATTCAAATTATTATCATTACTTGTCGCCTTTAATTTTCATTCAAACACATGTAAAAAAATCATTCATTGTATTAACATTAACTATCACTTTTAATTTTAAATGAAACACGTGTAAAAAAAAATCATTCAAACTATTGACATTAATTATCGCCTTTAATGCCTATTCAAACACATGTAAAAAAATTCATTCAAATTATTGTCGTTAATTGTCGTCTTTAATTCTCATTCAAACACATGTCAAAATAATAATTAATTTAAACTAGTTCTATTAATTATTGATCCTCATTCAAACACAAGTCAAAAAGGACCATTCAAACTATTGGTATTAATTATTGCATTTAATTCTCATTCAAAAACATGTCAAAAAACCATTGAAACTATTGCCACTAATTCTCATTCAAACACACACACACACAAAAATCAATCAAACTATTGTCATTAAATATCGCCTTTAACTATAATTCAAACACATTTAAAAAAAATCTTTCAAACTCCCTTGCCTTCAGGAGAAAACTCAGTTGGTAGAGTCCTCTCAAGTCATTGAGTCAGACTGCCCCCATCCACTCCCCATTTTTGTGATGCTAATTGAGTGTCCATAATCTGAATTATTAGCATAATGACAGATTATATAAAAACTACATAATGTCGCATCAAAATAAAACACGTCGAAAGAAATCATAGAATACGACAAAACTAAGCAAAGCTAGTTTAGAAACTGCTCAAGTAGGAACACAAACATGCAAAGCTAATTTTTGTCACTAGAGGCTTTTTGCGACGAAATTTCTTGCGACGATTGTTGCATATGTGCCGACGCTAAAGGGTTCTCTAGTGACAAGTGTAATATTTGTCGCAAAAAGTGTTCTATTGTGACGGAAAGTCACAAAAACTTTCAAGATCTTTAGTGACTGTTGTGGCTAAATCTTTCGAGATCTTTAGTGACTGTTGTGGCTATAAAGCTGTAAATATGACAATACTTTTGTCACAAAAAACTCCGAAATTCATCACTGAATGGTTTTTCATAGAAACACATTTTTCCTTCAATGACAAACAATTTGTCACTATAAGTCATCTTAAGTGACGGTCGTCACTAAAACTTTTCCAGATCTTTAATGACTGTTGTCACTACAAAGCACTTTTTTGTGACAATAAGTTTGTCACAAAAAACTTCAGAATTCATTTTCCCAATAATAATAATAATAATAATAATAATAATAATATCATCAGGAGAAGGGAATTCAAACTTGTAGCTGCAAGCCACAAAAACACATTCAATTAAATTGAAGTCTCAAGTGCTTGCTCTTTATACGTAAACACGTCTTAAAAAATAAAAAATATCATACTCAGGATCATTGATAACTGCATCCACATGGCCCATCCGTTCTATTGCCTGGTAAAAACTCAAAACTAAGAGCCATAAGTTAATGAACCAATAACACAAATAGGTTGAAAACCTACCAAAATAAATGTATTTACAGACATCATGCAAAAGTTTATAATATTTAGGTTAGGTTGGACTTCATCATATTCTTCCTTTTTCTTCTACATCTTCTTGGCCTATATTCTTTTGAAAAATGTACTTGTACTCTGTCATTAGGTATCTCCTTGATGACAAAGCAGGAAAAAAGGGACAGAAGTAGCTATTCTGCTTGTTTGGACGGTTACATAAATGTGCCAAACATATTCTTGTCATAAACTGGATTTATAAGTTTCAGAAAAACTTCAGAGGAAATTATTATCATTTCATTCAGTATACAAAAATCATACGAAAGAGACTGACTATATCAACGAAAAGAATCAGACAAGAATACCATATAAACAGAAGGCTAAAATCAAAAGAGCAAGGAAAAAATATAAAGGATCCTGGCAGATGTTTTCAAAAGCAACATAACAAGATGGCATAAACGGAAAGTACCTTGATCCTTGACTGGACAAGAGATGCATGCTTCGCATTGTACCGAAACTTATCAACGAAAGTCTGCAGCATAATGAAAGAGGATGTTAAGCAGAGATAAAAAACGACAACCAGGGCAATAATCACGGGCTCAGAGACAGGGAGACAGAGAGACGGAGAGAGAACCTGCATATGTTGTTTTACACGTTCATTTGATTCAAATGCTTTCTGCTGATTCTTCAGTTGTTCCTCTCGAGTTCTTTCAAATGTGTCATAATTCCCTTTGTAAGTAGCCAGACTTTGTCCATGCAAATGAATAATATCAGTGACAACCTGAAAGAAAGAGTCGAGAGAATAACTATACAGCAACGATGTGTAGCCAAAGACAAACAAAAGTTACAGCAAAATGCAAGGGAGAATATATTCATTCCAAGGTAAAAAGAAACAGCATACAGTGTTCAGGAACTCTCTAGCATGAGAGACAACAATAAACGTCTTTGGCCATTTCACCAGGTACGTCTCCAGCCATAGGACAGCATGCAAGTCAAGATGATTCTGAAATAGGAATAAATTAAGCATTGCTCAAGAATGATATAATTGGAGTATGAACTAGCCGAACTGAGAGATCACATACTGTAGGTTCATCAAGTAGCAATATATCAGGCTCAATAAACAATGCTCGAGCAAGAGCTACTCTCATTCTCCATCCACCAGAAAAGGTCTTTGTAGCCCTCTTTTGCATTTCAGTAGAGAAACTGAGACCCTAAATGATATTAAGTATTTCATTTAAAGATTTTCACAGGGAAATATTTCAAACATAAAAGAAATCCAGGCAAAAACAGATGGTCAAACATTCAGAAAAAAGCCAGCACTTAAGAAAGCACAACATAACAAGTCAATTTTCAAGTTTCAAATGGCACAAAAGATGATGGTCAAATGATCATACACATACTACATACATACACAACATACAAAAATATTGCATATTCTGATTCAAAATGAGGTATTACTTTGTTTTGGACTTATTACAAGGCATCTTACAATGCATCTAGGCACCAGTATGATGCTGATTAAGTTGAATGACATTCCAAGGCAGTTCTCTCAAAAATATACTGATCTCTCAAATACAATTATACTTAAAACATTATTATCAAAAAAACAAAAACTTAGAAAAATAGAAATCTACTGCTATTACAATGTCCTTCAGTTTGCATCAATTTAAAATAAAAGACTAGTATCTTGCATTCTTTCAAAAGTAGATGTAGGTACAAACATTAAATGGCTTTTGCAGCTAATTGCTGCTTTGGGGGAGGAATAAAAAAGAAAACACGATAATAACCTTTGAGATGGATCAAACATGCATCGGTGAAACTGTTGTAGCCCAAGTTCAGCACCGTAAAATTTTCTAGAGCTGCACGAATAAGGAGATACACTAAGCTATATGTTCTATGCATTAAACATCGGTGAGCTTTTCAAACACAGAGACAAATTCCTTGCCCACACCTGAGAGTTTATCACATCCATAGTCACATAGACAACATCTGCTCAAATCTAAGCTTTGTAAAGAATCAAGATCAGCACAGCAGTTACGTAGCATAACATTTCAATCTATATTTAGTGACTACTCAACTTGCAGCTCTTTTCAGTATCAAAACAGAGAATAAAGTATCATTCACCATTGCAATAATGAAATAATTAAACAATAAACCAAATGACCGAATAAATAAATAGAAAATCAAGCAAATTAAACAATAAACCAAAGTAACATGCTCTTAAATGTCCAGCTGCTTAATCGATTCTGCGTGTCGTATAAAAAAAATTAATAAAATTTTCAAGATTCCTGGTAGAAAATCATATAAAATTATGCTAAAAAGCCTAAAACTCACCCTAACAATTCCTAGGACCCCAGCTTCTTACATGGTTTCTCTCACAGCTGCCTCTACCATAGTTTCTTCTTTTTCCCAAGCACCCTGTCAATCCCATTACACATATCAAACATGTCAATTAAGGACAAAAAATTACAACCTGTAACTTTTATACGATGCAAGAATCGTACATTCAATTGTCAATACAAATCCATCATGTAAACAAAAACTGGTGGAAAACATCTTTAAAAACCACCAACTGGGATGGGGATGAAATCAATACCTTGGGGAACATCCCTTTTAAACTCTTTTGTGAACTGATTAGAAGAAATTCTAATTGATCAATTATAGTCCCTTGAATGGACATGGACCTCTCACCGTTTCTGAATTTGTATGGAATGCATCTGTCAATAATTGACAGAATATATTTAGAATTTTAGACAAGAAAACTACATTCAGAAATAAACAAAAACCCAGATTTCAATAATCCAATTTCATTAAGATTGAGCAATAAATAATGGAAGGGAAAAAAATAATTCTTTAGCCAACAAATTTTCAGTGCACACTAAATATGAAGTTTATGTACCAGTGACTTGAATTGTCATATTAAGTGTGTATTGGTTTTAAAAAAATGTTTTAAACCAAGTTTCAATCAACTTTCAGACAGTCATTCTAAAGCTCATAATCAACTTTCAATCCGTTTTTGAAAGCACAATACAAATGGCTTTTGGACAGCTGATTGTAAAGAGAATCTTTAAAATCGGCTTTTAGATAGTCAATTATAAAGCTCATAATCAACTTTCAATCGATCATCACAAATTTGATTCTCAACTCTATAATCCACTTTTAACCGGTTGATTGACTTGGTGTAGTGCCACGCCAAAAGAATGCTTCGATGTCACTAAAGGAGCCTATAGATTTTTCATTGTAAAGTTTAAACTCATAGAGTTGCAATGAATCTTACCATACAAAGCATCCCCTTTCTCCACATGATCAAACTCAGACAGGGGAGTGACAATAGACTGCAATCTGACATTGCCAACACGTTTGTTCTGTATTCGATCGACCATAAAACATATTGTAACAATTGTTAATGCCACATACACTAAATTTCATAATTCAGAAAGAGAATTAACAGATGCTTAACATCAAACACCTGATATTCCATCAGCTTTTCAGCATGACCTCTTTCCTCATCACTGGATTCCTTGAAAAATCTGTCAAACCATTCAGGAATTATATGAAACACTACGTTTACAAAACAAAACAACACAGATTCAACCGAATTAATTAGAAATATTACTTGGCAAAGCCTTTGAGCGCAACGTTGTCTCTGTCAAAACAAGCATACAACGCATGATACACATAGGAAACGTCGTACTCCACGCTGAAAAACAACAAATTTAATCAAGTGAAACAAAATCCATAAAATGCTTTAAAAAACAACGATAAAGCTAAGATCTAGAAAAAAAATCAATTCAAATATACAACAAATCAATCAACATATTTAAGTAGATTCACCACCTTGCATAGCCCTATCAGCCTATCTTTACCTGCATTGCAGATTTGTGTAGTGATGTCATTTTATGTTTGCATTCAAGCCAATTAATGACGCTTTTAACAACAACTTAGTCAGACTAACATGCAATCTCTAGTTAAGTCACACTACTTCAACATACTAAACCTAAGACAAGTTTGCACAAGCATACAGCCTCAATATCATATTCCTGAAAGAAAAAAAAAAACAGACATAATTCGATCGAATGCTCCACCCGGTGTGTGTTACTTTTAGAAGAAAAAGAGAAGGCAAGCAATTAGGTTCAAGGCATGCTAAATAGGTTCAAGCCAGAGACAACAAACAGAGACACAAACTGACATATAACAGTTTTAGATTCAAGTAAAGTAGACTCATACCAGAGACATCAAAAACAGACACAAACTGAAACATAACAGCTTCAGATTCAACTCATTAAGTCAAACCAGAACATCTAGAAAGCATCCTTAACCTATCAGAACAGAGTATAATACAATATGCAAGACACCAACAAAGCATATTATAACAGGCAGTAGGGGCACTCTTACAATGCAAACACAAGATCTTAGCAAGTAGAAGATGATCATACTGACTACTAAGACATGAGCACACTCAACTCTAATTAAATGATAACAGAAGCCCAAAATATTTAATATATACCTTATCAAGGGAAACTACAATGGATATGTCAACATCATCACATAAAACTATAGCATCAGTTTTAGTATTGTCCTGGAGTATGTAGGATCTATATCCTGATGACGATGACGATGCAGATGTTTGTGGCTGAGCTAGCTATGATACAGCCAGTGTCTTTTGATGATGAGACTTGGAACATGTGTCACACCAGGAACCATTGATTGGATCTGGGCACATGTCAAACCCACTGAGCATACATAATTCAAGAAAAGAACCATATTAGATAACAGCCTTTTCGTCATAAGCCTTCAAGACTATACTATAGTGCACCAGCTACATGTTTTGTGACTCTTTTTAATCCTAAAAGGCCCACTTTTAACAGTCTTGCAAATAATTAAAAACGTTCAATCTCATTGAACTGTTCATCATCAGGCTTCAAGACAATAGAAACACCAAGGAACAGAATGTACCATTTATAGGTTTTGTGGCTCCTAAAAGGCTGACTTCTACCAGCCATGTAAACAGTAGAAAATATGCTTTTAAAGCGCACAAAATGAACATGTAGAGCATTGAAAGCTAATAATTACCCATCATACCATCGAATGATCTGCTGTGAGAGGAGAAATAAATGCATTGCTCCAGTAGAGGTAACTGCACTGAAGATTTTATCGGTCTATAATCTACACGAAGAATCGAACCATTAGTTGTTATGACAGAGCTTTACAGATGAACAAGATAATGAATGAAAAAGTATTTCAAAGTCTAAAATTTAAGCAACACTTCATAAACTTACCCAGTTACCAAGTCTCAATTGTGTAAACCCTTTCTCCTACCTAGAAGATATCTCCATCTCCGTTCTTAATGCAGTTTTAGTAACCTTTGTCTGCCTTGATTAGACAGACAACCCTTGACAACAAAAGTACATTCAGGCTATAATCCAGCAGGTAATTTCAGAACTACCTTCCCCGCCAGCTAAACAGGTTGAGAGTCTTTAAATTATACTTCAAGAAATATTATCACTTTTGAATTTTCTTCTTTTTGGTGGTTTCCTGAAAAATCGTTTTCATTCAGTGAGCACACACAACATTTAACAGTCAACATAGCAAGTTTTCATTCAGTAAATAACAAACCAAAAAAGTTAATTCACACATAACAAATTGAAATTTGACAACAGATTTAACAAGCAGAAATTTCTACCAGCAACACATAGGTTTTCAGTTTCGGAGGTGATCAAACACAATTCTCAAGATATCAATTAACTCAAAATTTCTAGAACTTAGACAATCGAAATTTTCAGATGTGAATTAATCACATAGTAGCATGCATTTGAGAGCTTAATCTGATTCTAAGTCAAGAACTAAACCATTTCGATCAACTTTAAATTGTTCAAGCAGATTCAATATCAGAACAAAATGTCATATAACTTCTCGTGTAGCAGTCCTCTACGATTTTGATTTAAATTACAGTAAAGGAGTCAAAATTTAGTATACCTGAACCTTATCCTACCAGAAGGGCGGATCTTCATGTAAATGAAAGCTCGTAGACGGTGAAGGTCCTCGTCAAGGACATTCTGGCTAAATCTCCACAAAAAAGAGCCGATGTCTTTGGAGGCTGATTTGAAGTGAAGATCCAGCGTGATCTTCGCATAGCGCAAAAGTTGATGAAAGAAGCGAAATCGAGGAATTTAGAAATTGGGATCGGGATTAGGGTTTGAGCTTGCGATAGTTTGTTTCGTCTGAGTTTTTTCTTTTTTGTCGTCTGCGCGAAGAGTTGACAGAGAGATAGAGAGATAGAGAGATAGAGTGAGCCGACTAAAAAGCTCACACTTTTCAATTCGATTTGATTTTAGGGCTGTAACCAATACTCATCCAACATCCAAAAAAAAAGATATAAACAAATAAATAAAATATAAAAAGCCGTGCATTGCCATTGGAAAAAAAACCGTGCATTCTAAAAAAAATAAAACTGTTTCAAAAGTATCATTAAAAAAAATAGAAAAAAAAAGTCATTATGGTGCATTTTATGACAATTGGCTTGTCACAAAAGATCATACCAAATTACTTTACAATCTTCTCTTGAAATATCATTTACTTGCGACAAATCTGAAAATTTCTTGTGACAAAATTGTTTTGTTGTCACTAATAAATACACATTTTATGACAAAAAAAGTTGTAGTCACAAAAAACTATCCTTTTGTGACAAATTTAGTCTTTTTCATTAAAACTTTGTCACAAGAAGAACTTTTTTTTGTAGTGTCTATCATCCTAACTTTTATTGACAATTTCAATGTGAATTTTATTTATTTTTAACATAGGCTTGATTTAGTTAGTTTTCTTGCCAGATTTATGCTTCTTTATTAAACCATGAATTATAAGGATCACGAGGAATACATAAACGGAACAATTTAAATCACTTAGCATAATTTAAATCAACGTCGATCGAGTCATCACATAAAGTAATTACTCATAGTACGGTAAGCCTGTCCTATGGCAAAGTCGTCTCAATATTTATTAATTTAAAGCAAGATAAATTAGAGAGAGAAAAAAAAGCTAAATAAAAACTTATTTGATAAGTAAAAATATATTGACCGATTGCCTATTAATTATAATTGATTGTGATTCTATAAATTATTATATACTATAAAATCATGTATTCACATGAATTAAAAAAACTTTCTTATTTCTTAAATATATGATTGATTGTCTATTAATACTGATTGGCTTTAATTAATTATGATTTTAATCATTAACAATATCACGCCGTCATTTAATTATTTTGAGCCTATCTCCCACCTTAAGATGGGCGAAATCGCTCATAAATCACTCCCTTGTAAGCCCAAGATAGTGGTAACGCTCCTTTCCTTTTATGAGTTGATAGTATAAAAGAAAAAAAAATGCCAAAAATATAAAATAATTAATTTCCTAACTTTTTTTTCTTTTTAAACCTCAAGTAATAATTTCCTAACTCGCACACAATATTTTCTATTGTAATTGTAGTAGTTTTTTTTCATGTAAAATATAAAAGGAAAAAAAAATTGTGTCTACCACCCACAAAAAAAAAATTTAATAAATAATTTAAAAATTACCTTAGTGCCATCAAATATCTGGAAAAAAAATACAGAAATCAACGCATCAATTTTTTGAGCAATCAACACATCAATCCAGTAATCGTATTTATGTAATTCAAAAATAAACTGTAATGGAGAAAATATATGAATATTTAAAATTCAAGGCATACACGATGAAAAAAGAGATATGCATTGAATTTTAAAAGTGATATATCATTTTTTATGACTGAATAATATATTAGCAAATGAAGGAAAAATCAGGACAACATACCTGCACTGAATGTATGATAAAAAAAGAAACTCATCAACTGAATTGAGATTGTTCAATGAACACTTACTCTAGGATTCTCTTCATGTCGGCTGCAACCCCATACGAAGCCTGCCTCATATACAAATTCTTGTCAATATTAGGTTAGCACCATAACGAAGCATTACTAAGCCGATCTTAA